>OV656804.1:30983970-32211961 GCA_927399485.1 Calamotropha paludella
TGTATTTACGGAATAAAAAACGTTTACTTCAGTAAAAAACAAATATAAACAATAACATACTTTTACCTAAATTTATCATGAACAAACACTTGAAAATTGGAATGTAAAACATATATTTTAAATAAAATAAGAGTCAAAACATTGATAACATTATTTAATTATAATAAAATAATAGAAATAAATAAATTTAAATTAATTAAATACAAAAAAAAAAAAATACAGCTGATTCCAAAAAAAACTTCCTGGCCGTGTTTCCGTCGTTAGACGTCCCGCTTCCACCACTACGCGGCTTGTCAACTATTAAACCTAATCGTTCCCTAAACTGGGACTGTACATATTGTTTTTTATTTGATAACAATTGTTTATCACTATCTAGCCTAACTTGCCATTTTTTATGTCTAATCTATATGAAAGATGAATAAAATATTCGAAGAAACGTATCCAAGAATGTAGTGGTGATAATCCAAATTGGTATCTACTCTCTATTACAGGTTTTTGTAAACATTCGTCTATTTTATTCATCTCTTTAGGGGTAGCATTACATATATAACATCTACTTGTAGATGTTTCACTTAAAGCACTACAAATTTTACCATCTACCATTGAAAGCTGCAACTTATGAGAAACGACCAATTCACGATTGTCGATCTGAATAAAAGTAGGTTGCAAACTTTCAATTTTATCCTTAAAATAAGCTTCCTCTTGCAAAGACACTGCTGTGCTTTCTTTCAAAAATTGAAATCGAATAGGACGGCAGTACCTAGTGGTAGAGGGTCGAGGATTTTTCCATAAAATTTTACAATTATCTTCAGCTAATTTTACAATAATTTGAAGGGGTACATAAGATGTTACAAACAAACTACTATCTTCTAAAGTTGAATCTGAAAAAAATTGTTTGTATTCACTATGTCCAGTGCTGCCATCGAATCCCCATTTCCCAAGTAAAGAGATATTAGACAAACAATCATCAGGAATCTGATCTAAGACCTCTTTTTGAGATTCAAGGATTCGAGAAGCTGCGTGATCAAAAAGACTTTGTAATTCAACTTCAGCTGAAGACTCGGAAACAGTTATATTAGAAGGGTAACATCTCTGTTTCGCTTTAGTAATTTGTTGGTAACATGGTAATACATTAGGAGAAATCTTACTATTAACAAAGTTTTTAATTAATAAATACTGATGTTTTGTCAACTGAGCATCAGTCACAAGTGACAAGACATCATCAGTGCTAACTCTAGATATACACGAATCGAATGAACAGTCTGAAACATCAAGCAATGCACTCACAGTAGAATCATCAGACTTTGACAAATCAGCTACTCTCCGACGTTTAGTCCTTTTACTACATTGCGTAAAAGGTTTTCGAGGACGACCACGTGAATGACACGGCGACGTTTCAGACGGAGTACATTGCTTATTGTTTTTCACAAGTTGAATTTTTTCAATAACATTAAACCAATCGGAATTCTTATATAAAAGCTTGGTTTTATCCCTATTACATTTTTTCCAGAATCGAGCAATAGCTTTACATAAATGATTAACAATTTTCTCTAAATAATGAATATCAATGTTCTCAGCATCGTTCAGAGTAGTCAACAAACTTTGTAGGACTTGACGACACTTTTCCGAGTCATTATCGGTATTGACAGTTAGCCATATTTCAAGAATATGCGTTCTTGAAAACGAGCATATATATAAATTACCTAAAACAAAAAAAAACGGTTAAAATTCAGTCACAAAACCTACACAAAGCACTAAGACTAAATAAACTAATTTCGTAGCAAATGCTACAAGATAATCTGGCAACCGTAGCACCCTTGTCATCGCCAAAAGGGCAGATAAGGGCAGCCAAGTTTTAATTTTCCTAAGATAAGAAAGTCTAAAGATTATGGTGCAATATACCTCCATAGTCGGAGCGAGTGGGAACATATTTAAAAGTTTATTCAAACTTTGAATATTAAAATATAATACTCCAAGAAAAGTCGCCTCGTAGCAATGACATACTAAAGAAAATATATACTAAGATACAATAAAAATAAAAATATTAATTATTACATACCCTGTTCTTGGATATCCATTTCAGAAAAAACACACACAGCACTCACAGGTCCCGCAATGACAACAAATGACGTCACGCTTTTTAATGACTCACTGATAACAGTATTTACGATTGGCGATGCGCTTTCTTTGAATGCACAATAGATAATGAAGGCGCACTCTAATTACTGACCTATTTATAGTTTCAGAAGGTACCGCAACTATCCAATGTAACGACAAGGAATAAAATGTAAAACTAGAAAGCAGGTTTTTAAGATTTATGACCTATGGATGTCCCACAGTGGTCCGGTACCGTCGTTGTTAATGAATGCCATTCAAAGTGCTTAAACTACTTGGGATCAAAACAACGTAGGTGTTGTCTAATGTTATATTATTACTGAGTGCACCCGGCATGCTTTGCCATGCTCTTTTTGCTGACTATACATAGAAACACTCCCAATATGCATGCCAGGGATGACGTGCATACAACAACTTAACAAAGCTTCATTACAATCTCATCAATGATTTCAGAACGCATAGTGAACAAACATGTAATCTTTTATAGAAAAAAAATCTAGCATTTAAATGCTAAAATAATAAAACTCACCTTCTATAGAAAACAATGAAAAATTAAAAGTAAGTATCTAGTAAATATTAAAAGTATCTTGATTGAGATAAAAGAAGGTCGCTTATTTTAATTGTCACTAATTACTACAGGGCGATGGTGTAATGCGAAAATTTTAAACGAATTAAGAATGGGGTGCGATAAAGTTCAATGACCGTTAATATCCCGTTTTACAAACAGATAGATACAGATTTATAAAATTATTGTGGAAATATAGATTTAATAATATTTCATATAAATCTATATATATATCTTAATATATATAAATCTCTTGTCACAATGTTTGTCCTCAATGGACTCCTAAACTACTTAACCGATTTTGATCAAACTTCGTAACTATCTGTTATTTGATCTAACTTAAAAGATAGGATAGGTTTTATTTTAATTTATAACACAGCAACGCGTGGCCGAGTCAGCTAGTACATATATAAAACTTCCCTGTCACAATGTTTGACCGCGATGAATTCCTAAAGTACACATCAGTATTTTGATGTTTTTTTTTTCATTTTGCTTGATTTGTTGCGACTCAGGACATAGGATAGGTTTCATATTAATTTATTATAAAAAATCTATATGGTTGTGTGGGCGATTCAAAATTAGTGGACTGTATTGCAGCATGAGAAAATTAATTTCTACAACAAATATGAGAGGAAGATGAAGGGGGCACGATACCTTGACCGCCACATAGTGTGAGATGCTAAAGGCTACCGGGGACGTCCATGGGCTTTGCTATTCCTTATTGTTACGCACACGAAGACACCGTCATATAAAAGTATACCTTGTTGTAGGGGTTTGCGCATAGACCACTAGTTCAATTTAATATTGCAGAACTCCGCCAACAGTCGCATTTTTTCTTTTTGGCCTCATTTTGGCCACATTGCGGTACGCCACCGTCAGATGGCGCGATCGTCTCGCTCTTCCATATGCGAGACAAGGTATGTGCGAAAGGGAAATGGAGTAAATGGAGGTGAGGCTAGGAGTGTCGACCAAATTAATCAAAATTATAAATATAAAATAAATAACGCGGTATTATGGAATTCAGAAATAACGACAGTACCATAACACCAAAACCCGTTTTCTGCGGAGTCTCATTCCCATTAAAAACGCTATACAAGCCATTCGACTACTGCGCCGCCGGCGATAAAGGCCTTCGATAAAGCCTATACAGCCTTCCCAGGCTATGGCACTTATTAGTTGGTGTTAAGTCAGTGCAAGTCTGACATAACCTCTCGGCCGCCCGATGTATCCACGATGGATTCACCACTGGGTGAGGGACCCCGGTCCAGAGGGTGCGCACGTCGCTAAGAGCTAAAAAAACCATTCGACAACGGAAGCCGTATATATATATGTCGGGGTGAACGTCAGGATTTTGGTCCGAACCTTCCGATATCATATGGGCAGAGTTAGAAATCGTGCACTGAGAAGATGTTGTAATTTTTGGACACAGTATTAAGAACCACATATCATCTAACAAACTTGTTATAATAAGGTACTAAGCGAAACGTAGGACAGTTCCGTGACGACGTCTACATTTGATGGCGACTCGATCGAAAGTGAATCGGAGCTTGCACGTTGACGATATCACGACTCTGTCGAAGCACGGGAAATCGTAGTTTCTTATGTTCGCTGGCTAGAGGGCGCGCTTACGTTTCGTTTAGTGTCCGTACTCATGACCGGATACGACATATATAATATTATATTTAGTAAAATATTTTGATTTAATAATCTCTAGTAATAAATTTTAATTGCTTTATACTGGTCAGTCTTTTAATGTGTTAAATTGTGATAAAATTATACTCGAAGTACCTGTTTAAGTTTCTGTAATTGGTGTAGGCAAAAGAGAAGATAATATATTGTTTTAAACTTTCATGGTCACTAACATTATAGTAATATAAGTTATTTACGGGATTGCTACCATGTACCTTGTTTTTGAGGTACACTTGCAACAGTGCCGAAATATCGGAAACTCAAAAACAAGGTACATGGTAGCAATCCCGTAATAACTTATATTACTATAAAAGAGAAGATACATTGAATAAAAAAAAAAAAATTTATATAATAAATTAAGACACATAAAAAAATTTCAATACGCAAATAGTAGTTATGACAAATATACAAGCAGAAATCAGGTCAATCAGGTAACCGCCTCAGCTTGTGTTGTCACGACACGAAGGTGTGTTTCGGCAACGCTGGTAATCTGGTGGGATTTGCTGGTGCACGGAAAGAGTGGAAAAAAAGTTATATATGCTAACTAACCTGGCTACGCGTTGCTGTGTTATACACTAAAATGAAACCTATCCTTTATCCTAAGTCGAAACAAATCCAGCAGAATGAAAAAAAACATCTAAATCGTTTGAGTAGTTTGTGAGTTCAGTAAATTCTATAAAGTATATAGATTATTGAGCGATACCTGCACAGACAAAAAACATAATTACGTATATAAACAATACACACATTCACAGCTTACAATACAGATTTATGTCGATTTATTACTTTGACAAAGAGTTCATTGGACAAACTTTTTAATGGTTAACCGATTACCAGCTACAATTACCAGAAACGAAGTCTATGAGCTTGATTTACTTGAAAATGAATTCGTTGCGGCACACAATTAGCAGTAACAAAGTCTATGAGCTTGATTTACGTGAAATAAGAAGATATTTTTGTTTTGGGTAGATTTCCCTAAAACTTAATTTGAATGCGGTATCATCGATTTTAAAATGGCACGGCTACCGTGCCCAACGCCACACGCAAAAAAGTGATGGCACGGCAGACGTACCATCCACAACGAATCGGTTATAATGTTACGTTGGTTAAACATCTATAGTTCAAAACTTATGTTATCGAAAAGTTCACTGACCTATTATTCTTAAGGCAAATAGTTCGTGGATTGGTTAGAAAACAGTAACATACTCGGATTAAATAGACTTTGTGTGAATAATCGTATTTATATAAAAAAAAAGAAAAGAAACAATTTACTTTATTTCAGGAGTCAGGTAAGACGCGACTTCAACTCCTCTGGCTATTCGGAAGAGTTCTTCCAATTGTGCTAGACGAGACAATGACAGAACTGTTAAATTATTCACGTGTTTCTTAAGCTGTCGCCAGCGCCATCTGTTCATATTCGTGTGTTTATCCGTTACTCTAGTATCCATGACACAAGCCTTACCGTGCTTACTTTGGGCTAGACTAATTGGTGTGATTGTGATATAATGATAATTATTATTATTAAATTATAAAACCGTAAAATAGTTGTTTTATTTGAATAATTCAGATATAAAAAGAATATGAAGAGTAAAATTTAGTAATAGAATGACAGTGTTACGTTTTTTGTGTGTATCCTTACAAATACAATTTAAGGGTCTTTAAGTCACTAGTGAACAGGTATATTCTAAGCAAGCCGTCACATCCTAGATCGCATCGTCGCTTACCATCAGATGAGATAATAGTCAAGAGCCTACGTAACTATAAAAAAAAACCTTTCGTGCACACCTGTCACTTTTATTTTGAAGTTTTGTTTTATTATTTTCTGTAACTGTTCTTCAAGAGTTCTTAAAGAGTAAACTCCAGTCGCGTTTTGAAGCAACACACGCTTTTTTGTGTATTTCTCAGGCAACACTTAAACTTTGCCATACATTCGCACAAATTTAGGGTGCAACAGCTATCAGTGCACACAACTATCGCATTAACTTCTCCCCGTGTATATCAAATGACAATACAAACAACGTTTCGCCCGGGGCACGTCAGTGATTCATCAGTCCAACCCCTCTTACCTTTGACTTGGGTAGATGATGTAGGAACGACGTATATAGCTGTATATACATTAAGTTGCTAGCACAGATAATGTGTGTATAAACAGTGATCATACTGAGTCAAGAAAGTTTCCAATTGAACTTCATTTTGACGGCAACGCCATCTAGTATTTCAATTGCGAGTAACTAAAATATTTCCAAAATCTATTTAAAGTATATATAAAAATATTATTATTATGTTAATTGTTAGCTATTAGTTATATAATATCAAATCAAATCCTTTATTGCATTCTATGAGTACATGGGATGTTAAATATTGTTTGTGTGGGGCAAAACAGGTAGGGTTTAGATTTATATATTTTTATGCTTCACTTAAACACTTTTTTTTCTTATATAAGTAATTATCACATTTTATTTAGTTAATTAATTCTCACTACGTTTACATTGTATACTACTGAGTCTGCTACCAGTTCGGCCCTTCCGAAACTGAGAACTGGCGAAAGAAACTCGGCCAGGGCAACCGACCTTTATCTTACTGTTATTATTTGCAAAAATTGGCATTTACTGGACTAGCTATCACACTGAAAATGATTAGACAATTACATTACAAAATAATAATTAATTTTTGGTTTACTTAATTGTAATAAATTAACACCAAAAAGTAATAATGAAACACAACCCCAAATATGTTTTGCGAGACAACAACAAACTAGAAATACGATTATGATACGATTATTAATTAAGAAATAATAACGGAAGCTAAAACATATTTTAATTGAGAAAGTACAGTAACTGAATATTTAAGTGATAAACTTAGTTTCTAGTCCACATTTAGAAACATACTTAAATAGATTGCTATTTTAGTATGTAGGTATTTCTAGTTTGTTTTTGGCTCGCAAAACATATTTGGGGTTGTTCTGAATACGTTTTATAAATATTTCAGGACATTTTACAAATTCCAAATATGTAGATACATGGTAACGTAAGTATTTTATGTTCTTTAAGATAAAATAATATAATAAAGGATAAGTTTTTATTTATAAATATGGTTTGCATGATTTTAATATTAAATAATATTCTTATTTAATTTTTTCTGTAGGATGACAATAACTAGTTTTAACCCTTTATACTACCGATTAAAATATATGTTTCTTTAACCCTTTTTTCAAAATGAAAATTACCCTATATCCTTTTCTGTACTTCTGACAAAGTGTATGCAAAATTTCACAAAGATTTAGTTGAGTAGTTAAGGCGTGTAAGTGGAACAAACAAACTCATTTTCGTATTTGTAATGTTGGCTATATATATATATATATATATATATATATATATATAGTGATACAGGAATCCGGGAAATAAAAAGTCTAAGTCCACATAATTTATTTTTTTAACAATTACAAATATTATGCGTACAATGCAGTTAGTTTTTAAAATTGTTGAACAGAAATTCATTTGAATAAAACAACTGTTTTACGGATTTTGCACATAATTTATTTTATATTTAATCCTGACGTTTCGAATCTTTTACAGGGGCCGTGGTAATGGTCGTCATATTATCTACAACCTTCACATTATTTTAATTTCACAAGTTCCTTATTGTTAAATTTTTATATAAATTAAATTGTTTTATTTTACATTTTATTTCGTTATTTAATTCTTACTACGATCACATTCTACTTCCAGTTCGGAAATTAGAAGCCCTTCCGTGAAGAACTGGCGAAAGAAAATCGGGCAGGAGCACCGACCTCCATCTTACTGTTATTATTTGCTAAAAGAGCTAATTACATCACCAGGTCTTACAATGTGTGTTTGGAGGTATTCATTTTTGATTATTGTGCAATTCTGCAACTCATTTACACTTGTGCATTGTATTGAAGTCAGCAACCGAATGCTGCCCTCCAGATTGAATCACAGACGACAAGCCTCGCCAAAGTGGCGGGGCAAAAGTCTATGCCTCAACCTAAAGGCGGGAACGCATCTGATTGACGGCGCTGTATTCTGCTTATTTATTTTATAACAATTATAAACCCTATAATTGTTATTTGTATAGTAGCGATCCTGCCTTTCGCACGGACGGTCCTGGGTTTGAATTCCGGAGGGGCAGAAGTTTGTGTGATGAATACGAGCAGTTGTACCTGAGTCATGGGTATTTATGTTTCTATTAATATGTATGTCTATCCGTAGTATCCATAACCTAAGCCTTACTGTGCTTATTTTTGAATAGGCTAATTGGTCTGAATGTAAAAAAAAACAATTTTTTTTTTTTTTTTTTTTTTTTTTTTTTTTTTTTTTTTTTTTGCCTGTAAAGTCGGTTTTACGGGCGAAGATTTTACGTGACAACGTCTTTTTCTCGGTAGAATATTTATTGATATGAATATAATTAAATTGCACAATGCGCGCGGCAGACCGATCATAGTTGAGTGGGAGAGAGACGCAAGGCATTCGGCGGGCCTCTCTCTCGTTCGGTGACTCATCGTAACGTTACCGAGCGTTACACTTTTTCATAAGTGACTCCCAGCCGCAACCTAATTTAAGACGTTGTCACGTCAAAAAATTAAAATGAAACTTATCCTATGTCCTAAGTCGGAACAAATCTAGCAGAACGAAAAATAAGCATCAAAATCCATCACAGCGACAAGGAATTTTATATATAAATATAGTCTTGTACCAAAGCACTGCTATAAATACTCTATGTATTTAATGGACTAGTTTTATTTAATAAGTAAAAGCTGCAAGATTTTGAAACAATTACACTGTGGTCATCTTGAAACAACCGTTGTTGTAGTATATATCTGAGTGGCTAACTTAACCCAGGGCCGAAGTGCTGTTGTGGACTTTCAGTAATGATATTTACTCAGTCCTCTCAAACAGTTAACGAAATGGCTCAAGGAACATTCCAACCGCATCCAAAATATAACCGTAACCCAATAAAATAAAGTCGAAACGCTTAAGCGTTCGGAAATCGAAGCGATATAGTGCACTCAGCAAGTGCTTTAAAGGATTTCTTAAAGAAGTACTCTACAGCTTACTTGTTTGAAATTCATTTCGACGGCTAAAGTTAGTGTTGAAAAATGTATAAAACTCAAACACTTTTTATTTGATTCGATAAAATATTTTGTAGATTTAACATTCGATACAGATTCGAGTGGCACCGTTATAAAACGGTATCAAAAGAATTTTTAAGTTGATTACGACTACATATCAATAATATATCAAATCCAAGCGAATAAACATTACAGAAATTGCATTCTACTAGGGTGACAGATAGACATACATACTCGTATATGATATATGGATATTTATTTATTTATTATATTTATATAGGATTTCATTCAGGACTCTTACCCAGGAGCGTTAGTGCAAAAAGCAGGATCGCTACCGTTGCACCAAACGGGTATTCTTGTGGGAGACCTGATGTGGTACTGCAAAAATTTTTTTTAAGTTATCTGGTCTAATGGTAAGCGACTTGAAGACTCCTTAATTGTATTTGTCAGGAAACATAGACTCAGGCAAAGTGTTATACTTTTTTTGCGGTACGGATAACAAAATTGGAACCGAAACGACTAATCGTTTCGGTTCCAATTTTGTTTCGGTTCGGTATATCAACCAATAACGATGGCGCCTTTTGGTAAGTCTGGTTATCCGATGAAAAAATGAGGACGGCGGAACAAGGCTGTGCAATTCTGCCGCACACTCTCCGAAATGTATTCTATAAAAAACGGATAAGCTAACTACCTTCCATCTATGCTTAAGCCGCAGCAATATGGTGTAGAATCTTATTATAAGGAAGTATAATTACGTACACTTGTCGTCAATAAAACGAAATCTCTAATTTTTCTCGCAAATAAAGAAAATGATAATCAAAAGCTACCAACGTGTAAACAACCAGTGTCCTATAGCGAGTCGTTAATTCACCATCAAGTCTTGGTTTTATTCGGGTTCCGACACTGCATTCAGTCGAATAATCTCTACCGCTTTTTCGCGCCATGTATTGTCAGGATTTTAAAATAAACTTTCAGTTCTCAAAGCTTTTTTAAAACATTTCTTTTGTCTTACTTTAGTTGAGTTCTTGTATCTTTTATGTTGTATACTATAAAGTAACTGTTCTTTTATTTTTTTTCAATGAGGTCTAGATATTGGAAAATGGAAAGTTATGAAATTATAGAAGAACAAATCAACAATTTATATAAATAAATATATTTTGTTTCGTTACAACCCATTTTCTCTAATAAATGAAAATGCTTTGGCTTCGTTAAGGTTAACAGTGAAATATTCGTAATACAGGTTACTCCAATCAAATAGAAGCCTTAGAATTAAGGATGTAGTTATAATTACATGTTGGTTGCAATTTTAGTAGCTACTCAAAAGACAGGAACGCGAGAAATTAAATTTTACTTATTTCTCGTATTACTATATTATGTTATACATAATTGGAGGGAGTAAAAGCTTTTGTCTGGATGCTGCTTTACCATTCTTGTTTATTGCTTATGAATTTCCTATAGGATTTCAATACAAGAGGCCCGCTATGAAAAAAATGTAAAGAGTAAAATTTAGTGATCGAATGACAGCATTACGTTATTTCGTGCGCAACCTATCAAGTGGACCTTTCACCATTATTTTATTTTCTGTGCCTGTTCAAAAACAATCGTTCTTAAGGAGTCCACTAGTCAAGCGCGGAGCTGAGACACATACTTTTTTTTATTTAATTACTTTAACGACAAAAATGTCTTTTAACTTCATTAATTGCTATACTTTGAACTATTCGTGTTATATATATACAGGGTGTCCCAAAAACGACACGTCACAGTGACACTGGAGTTAGGCCAGCACAAGAGGCATCGAACAAGCCTAACATGACCTCAGTAAAAGTTGCTCGGTTTTCAAGATATTTCCAATTTAAACTTTTTCTAAATTTTCAAGTTTCTTAACATGTTCAGTGCTAGCATTATGTTAGATAGCCCTCAGGTTTCCATTTTTCTTTTGCACTCTTGTTGCGAATAGTTGCTTAAGATGATAGAAGTGTTATTTCGTTGACAACTTATGTAAAATGTGGAAAAATACTGGATTGAACTTGAAAAAAATTGAACAACGAAAAATAACTTTCAACTTTGATCACTTGCCGTGAAAAAAATTTCAAAGAAACTAAATGAGCAAATAACTTTAAAAACTTGCATGTGTTATGCCAATTCCAAAATGGTATAACACATGTATCTTATTGGTTTAATAAGTTTACAGTAAATGCTCGAACTGTCTCCCTTGAACTCTAATACATAAGTGACATCGCCTAATAAAATTACGGCTCAATGTTCTTAAGCTGATTTCTGATATGGTGCGAGCTGCATCGAATACACGTCGCCGTAACTCTTCTTCGGATCTTATTGGTTTCGCATAAACTTTGTCTTTTAGACAACCCCAATAAAAGAAATCTAAGGGATTTAGATCCGGGGAACGCGGTGGCCATGAAATTGGCCCCTGTCGCCCAATCCATCTTTCGGGGAATGCGTTGCTTAGGTACTGACGTACTGGTAAGGCATAGTGTGCTGGGCAGCCATCTTGTTGGAACCACATCCTTCGTCTCAGCGCCAACGGAGTATCTTCCAATAATACAGGAAGGTTGTTTCGCAAATGTTCTAAATAATTTTGTCCATTCAGAACAGGCGGCAACTCGACCGGTCCCAATATTTGACCGTTGAAAATTCCCGTCCACAGATTAATTTTAAATTGGTACTGTGATCGGTCTTCTCTTTTTTCATGTGGGTTGTCTAATTGCCAGCTATGGATGTTGTGCAAATTGATATACCCATCCCTTTTGCAGGCTGATTCGTCGCTCCATAACACTTCATTGAAGAAATTTGGATTTTCTCTCCATTTCTGAATCATTGTCCGGCAAAACTGGACACGCGCAGCGTAGTCCGCCGGAAGCAGTGTTTGGACGCGTTGGATATGGTAGGGATGGTATTTGTGGCGTTTTAAAATTCGATGTGCCGAAGATTTGGGAACACCAGTGCGGCGTTCAATAATTCGCACTGAAGTTCCTGGCTCCTCTCGTACTTGCTCTAACACCACGTTGTCGTCAACAGTCCGAGGTCTTCCTTCTGAGTGACTCACTCCAGGTAATCTGCCATCACGATAAGCGTTCACAACTCTTAAGATCACTTCGTAAGTCGTCGGATTACGGATTGGATATCTTTCGGAGTATAATCTTGCAGCCAATCTTGCGTTGTACGAAACATTGCCTCGATTGGAAACCTGCCTGGTTTCGCCGTAAATCAAGTGCATGTCCGAGTAGTCACGGTGAGTGTATTGGGTACCACGATTTGCCATCGTTAATAAGACAGTTCCGTAAAGCAATATCAGTGTCCAACAGAGCGCCGAGTTGTCGTTCAAAACAGAAATCAGAGTCCAGAGAAAAGCCAAGTCGATTTAAATTAAGGAATACACGGAAACAAGGAACGCAGAGATTAACACGGTTGTCGTACGAAACGCAAGGTAACGAACTGTCGTAACAACTTGATTTGCAGTGCAGGGCCATAAGAATTAAAACTACAACCCCTCTTTCTTCTCCATTTCTTTGAAAAGATGATAACGACACGTACGTCAAAAACAAAGCTATTTGCTTACAATATCTAGCCGACAAAAGGGTAATAAACTATCCTTATCTTTCATTCTCATGCATTTGACAAACAAAAAAGCTAATAGATAACAATAACAATGCCTTATCGTTGCGCGTGACATTATTTTTTTACCTGCTAGCGGTAGCTTCCGGGGTTCCTAGTATTAGTGAAGCATTAAAAAATCGTATAATATTAAAATAAGACACATGTGTTATACCATTTTGGAATAAGCATAAGACATGCAAGTTTTTAACGTTATTTGCTCATTTAGTTTCTTTGAATTTTTTTTCACGGCAAGTGATCAAAGTTGAAAGTAATTTTTCGTTGTTCAATTTTTTCAAGTTCAATCCAGTATTTTTCCACATTTTACATTAGTTATCAACGAAATAACACTTCTATCATCTTAAGCAACTATTCGCAACAAGAGTACAAAAGAAAAATCGAAACCTGAGGGCTATCTAACGTAATGCTAGCACTGAACACGTTAAAAAACGTGAAAATTTTGAAAAAGTTTAAATTGACAATATCTTGAAAACCGAGCAACTTTTACTGAGGTCATGTTAGGCTTATTCGATGCCTCTTGTGCTGGCCTAACCCCAGTGTCACTGTGACGTGTCGTTTTTGGGACACCCTGTATATATATATATATATATTATTACGGCATGGGGAGACGTAGTGATACTCCAGAAGAAGTTATAGAAGTTTATATTTTTTTATTTCTACCCACACCAGAGTTACAACAATAAACGCAGTTATCGGGATCAGAACATTGAATTGTAACATATTAGGCTGCGTGTCCCTCAAACATGTGTAAATTGCACGTGTAATCAATCACAAAAAAATGGTTGCCTGTAAAGTCGGTTTTACGGGCGAAGATTTTACGTGACAACGTCTTTTTCTCGGTAGAATATTTATTGATATGAATATAATTAAATTGCACAATAGGAACAAGGAATTGAATGAAAATAAGAATTGCACAAATTTTAACTATAGAAATATATTTTGTTTACTAAAACATTGTACATGTAAACTTAAACTTAACTAATTCCTATTTGAGTGATTTTGTTGAGGATATAAAAATAATTTGGGTTATATAGGAAATATATCTACTACTATTAAATATTTATATTATAAGTGATTTATACATTAATGATTTAAATGGAACAATCTTGGATGGTTATCAAAATTTATCGATATAAACAATTTTTTTGTATTATATATATCATAAAGAGTTTACAATTTCATATATATACTTATAATATTAAAAATCAATAAACTTTTAAATATTGAGAAAACATTCGGCGGGCCTCTCTCTCGTTCGGTGACTCATCGTAACGTTACCGAGCGTTACACTTTTTCATAAGTGACTCCCAGCCGCAACCAATTTATAAGACGTTGTCACGTCAAAACAGCGTCATAAAATAAATTAATGATACTGTAAGTTATTACAATAAATAATAAGAATATAAGAAATAATAAAAGTTGAGATACAAAAAATACAAGTGATGGGAAATTAAATTAAATTAATTTATATTTAATATTTATTGTTTTGTATATTGTATGAAAATATGTATAATTTATTTATAATACGCGCTCATATGCTAAATACAATGTGCTTATTGACCTATATTAGTTTTATCTATTTGTGTCTCATTGTTTAAATCTTTCTTCATATTTTAAATAAATATTACACAATCACATACATTATTCTGAGTCCAAGTTAAATGGTTAATACACTTACGTTATAAAATTCCAGAGCTGCATTTGCTCATACCGCCATCTCCCTTTTTCCATCGGACATCCAGACGCACTGCGGGATACCACCCTCTCTTGGTTGCTGTTCCTACCTGTCGCACCAAGCGCTTCCCAACATCCTTCATAATGCGCATAGTAAAGGAGTGGAACCCTCCCTGCGTCTGTATTTCCGAGAACTTATAACCCGTTCATTTTCAAAGCCAGGGTGAATAGGCACCTTCCGGGTTAACTCGTTCCATCGTGAATTCTGTCTTGGCCCCCGGGCCTGATTAGGACCAAGAGCAAATCCATCCTAAATAAAATAAATAAAAAAAAAACAACGACGGTGCTACAGTACCCAAGTAAATAAAGAAAAGTTCGTTCTCTACATTGCCCCGGCCGTGAATCGAACCCGGGACCTTGAAGTGGCATTACTATGAATAGCGGTACGCGAACCACTCGACTACAGAGGTCCTCGAAATCGAAACATAATTACACGCGTAACCGGTACACATACTATTAAACAGCTTTCTCAATGAAAATACAAACTCTATCGGTTTATAAATAACAACCTCCTCCCTATTCTCTATACTCCCCGATTCAATTAAACTTTAACCAACTTCTCGTAAACAACACAATTATCTCGGAAACATTCAAAATTGCACTTTATTATGATCAGTCAAGGTGCAAATCTGTCTGAAAGGCAATTGATGGCAATTATCAGAATTATATTGTTTTGACCTAGTACGAAGTAGTAGTAAGATCTAAGTTATTTTCACCCCACCATTGAGTGGTTGTAACTTAATAATATTAATATAATAAGATATCTCGTTTTCGATTCTTTTAAAATCAAAGTAGAATTTTACTGTTTTATTTTCTGGCGATTATAGAGTTATCGTTTCTCGTTATTACCAAAACACAAGTTCTTGAGGTACTCTCAAATAATAATTAGATTTCTTACATTCACACCAATTAGCTTAGCACAATAAGCCTTGCTTTAAGGATACTAGGGTAACGAATAAACATACATATATGATACATAGATATGTAAATATATGGAAATATTTAAAAAATACCTATTACTTATATATAAATCCTTCTGTGTCTCGAATCCAAACTGTCGATACAGAGGATAATTAAATATACACCTTTACTAAGTTTTACTTTTTAAATGTTTTCTTTTTTAAATATTATTTTACTTGTTAATCAGGATAGCTTTGGCAACGGTTGTAGTAAAACAGTTTTTATTTGAAGACAACAAGGGCTCTTATTGCGTTAGTATTTATAAGGCTTACTGGCCCTTGGCCCGTGATCGAGTGGATATCATATCGGTTTCCATGGTTACGCCACTGGGTTCGATCCACGGCTGGGTTTATGAAGAAATCGAACTTTTCTTTATTGGTGTGGCTCTGAGTGTTGTGGTACCGTCGCTGTTCCTGATTTCCGTAACACAAGTTGTTTCGTTACAATAAATTTTCGAATAATTTTTAATCACTTAACTAAACGCAAATGTCAAATTGATATTCATCTACCTCGCGAGCAATGACAAAACGCAACTTTAACGGTTGTCATGGATTGACTCCTGAATTGTGTCGCCATCGTGTGGACGCAACGTATCTCGCACGCCACAATATGTAATTTACCGTTTCAACCCAAAAATTCCCAAGAAACTTTCAAGCAGCACTGCTTGAAAGTTTCAATGTTTAAATGTAGTCCTAACCAGCTGGTGAAGGAGAAAGTGGAAGTCAGCGCGAGCAGAGTCAGCAGATTAAGGTACGTGAGTGCATTATATTTGTCATTGTCTCAATAGTACATGAACATCGTTTGGTTTTATCGAGGACCTAAATCGAGTCCAGTCCCAAAAGTAGCAGAAAGCCACCAACACCACAAAAAAACTTGTGCGTTTGCTACACGAGTGGTTAAGCTACTTAACTTGGGTTCAGTACAATAAACTTGATAAATAATAATGTTCCAGACAACTTAGAACAATTTTCTAGTCCTATATTAAGCTTGTACTATGGGTACCAAATAATATATTGAATATATAAGTAACAAACATCACTCGGAAACAAATGCTTATATTCATCACATTAACTTATGCTTCAATCGGGATTCAAACCTGGCACTTTTAGCACAGAAGGTAGGATTGCTGCCGTTGCATCAAGCGGCCTTCAATATTGTAGTAAAGAGGCAGATGCTTAACTACTATCTCGCCGAATAAAAAAATAAAGAACAAAAATATAACACGAATCACACCGCCACCTCCAATACGTGTTCTATTAGAAAAAGGTATTTGTCAAGACTTTCTGAAAGAATTGATTACGGCACAAACTAATCAATTACAGAAACCTCTTTTTTATTTTACCTTTTTTTTCTTTCTTTCTGTTCTCTTTCTTTCCTATCAATCTATCTCTCTTCCTTTCAAAAATCTTTTTCTTATCTGTGTTTGTGTTTAAGGCGAGAGGTATCTTCAGCCTCGACCCTTGGATGCAATTACTCACTCTAACAACAATTTTATACAAAATCTTGAAACGTAAAACTTAAACAGCTACCATATTTTTAATAAGTAAGAATAAAAAAAAACTACTATCTCGCTTGATGGTAAGTGACGATACGATCTTGGATGTGACGCGCTTGCCTAGAAAATACCTATTCCCATGTGACTTCTAGATTTATACTAGATTACCATACAAAATCTAATCAGGCACGTTCCTAAATTTTCAGTTTAATCAATAATCAACTCTGAATAATTTCTACGAAAACATTAACTGAAGCCTCTGTACAATATGTACCGACATGTGTACATAGCGGCGTGACGAATATCGAATTACCAATAAACTGTGATCGTTGGTTGAAATGAGAGAACGCTGAGGCACCATACGTTTGAAGACGTAGCAACGTTTGATGTTCAATTGGAGGGTGTTCATAAGATGGGAATATAGGGCCACTAAACTAACGAATCTTTTATTTAATTGTTACACTTCTGCTCCTTTAGCACATCGGCAATCACGATCTTTTTATTAGCAAGCTGAAAAGCCTTCAACATAGACGGAAGGTGGCTAGCCCATCCGTTTTTTGTAGGATACATTTTGGAAAATGTGTAGCAGAATTGCATAGTCTTGTTCCGTCGTCCCCATTTTTTCATCGGACATCTAGACTTACAAATAGGCTCCACCATTATGTGGTTGATTGATCAAAGATTCACACTAAGCGTTTCAGTTACAATTTTGTAATACGTGCCGCTAAGGAGTGGAACTCTTGCCTAAGTCTGTGTTAGATAAATACTAGTTAGGGGTCTTCAAGTCGCGAGTGAATAGGTATTTTCTAGGCAATCGCGTCACATCCTAGATCCTAGATCGCGGTCAAGCGCTTAGCTATTCACAATAAAGATGAGACAATTTTTTCCGGATAAACGGTCAATTTATATTTGTAAAACAATAGTATGTAGCTTACTTCCGCAAATACAACAAGGTGTACCGAGAAAATAAATGCAGAAACAGCAGATACCGACATCTTCACCAACTACTCTACACGTGTAACAAAACAAGGCAAAAAAAGTTGGGAATGTGGAATAAATACTGCAAACAATTATAATACTAAATGCAAAGTTATAATTATTACTGCTAGGTTGTAGTCATTTAACACAATAACAACAGATCCTAACCACATGTCGACACTGATAACTTTGTTAATAAAGTAGGTTTTACAGGACAATAAAATGCCGTGTGATATGTGAGTTGAGTAAAGTAACACCAACCATTCACCCTTAAGTATGTCATAAATGATGTCTCATGGTACTGAATACCATCATACATTCCGTGAACCACAAAATGAAAAACATCGATATCTAAATCATATTTTTTACTCGGTCTGTATATCCTGACGAATAAAATTTAGGGGTCTTCAAGTCACGACCTTCTAGGCAAGCGCGTCACATCCTAGATCACATCATCGCTCTCCGTCAGGAGAGATAGCGGTCCTATTTACTTTATGGATCTTTGACCAACGTTCCTTGTTTGCCTTAAAGGGGCTTATGCTTGTGTGATGTAGATAAGTCATGGATACTAAGTAGTTAAACATTTACCTATTAAAAAATGAAGATGTCTAACGCGCTTTCAAGCGCCAAGATTTTATGCAAAACCATTTAATTTTTTGGAGTAGACTTCCACCAGCGATCATCTTACGGCTGAGCCAATGAAAACGTGAATATTTCGTGGCCCACCTTGCCTCGTGATTGTCCGCATCTCTCCGCCACCTTGGCAAGGCAAGATAACAGTCGCTGCAAACTCACTCCTAGCTCGGTGACCTTTGTGCTAACTTGATAAATCAAGAATTTCTTAATTACCAACTCGCGACTGTAAGAAACAAATTAAAGAGACGAAAGGGGCAAGAGCGAGTCGGTTTAATGATTACTATTCCGATTTATTATAATCCCAATCTATACTATTATATAAATCTATATACTGTTATATAAATCTGTATGTTTATATAATAGTACAAATTTTGTGATATATGTTTTACGATTCTCTGATATAAAGTCTTCTATTTTTTAGATATTGTCTGTCTGTTTGTTCTAATGTAAGTCAAGAACGAGTTGATTGATTTCAATAGAATTTGGTAAGTAATAAGAACATGACATTGCGCAAACTATAGATTATATAATATATTGGAAAAGACCTTACAGTCCTAACATATTTTAAATATGAAAGTTAGTTTCTTTGTTACACTTTCACTCCTGAACTACTCAATCGCTCATCATAATATTTTGCATATACTTTTCCAGGTGTACAAAAAGTACACAGGGTACCTTTAATCAAGAAAAAATTACTGTTCCCCTTCGATAGAAATATAACTTTTAATCGGTTGCCTAAATTAACGCGAGCAAAGCAAGGGTAAAATTAGTTAATATTATAAATGCGAGTGAGTTTGTTTTTTTGTTACGCTTTCTCACGTAAATTCATGAAATTTCTTACATATATTGAAGAGTATAATAAAGGACATAGTAAATTTTTTTATTAAGGAAACAGTAAAAAAATATTGGCTTAAAATTATTGTTAGCATATGCGATCGTCTAATAAAAAGTTTAAGCAATTTGAATAAAATAAATTTGAAACGTCTGGAGTTCCATTTAAATAGCTTTTATTTTTTGATGATCTTTGACAGTTATTTCAAGACATCAACGCGAGCTAAGTTTCGGGTAAAAGCAAGTAAATCATAAAAAAATCCTTTTATTTACAATTTGTGTAGATATTGAAATTGAACTGCTACGACATACGAGCTACGGAAGTACTACGAAATGAGAAATTATACCGAAAAGAAGCCACAAGAAAAGCAAGGGCTGTTTTGTTAACAACCATAGTTCTCCATTTAAATATGTTATATAGTTTCATAATATATGAAACTTTTTCATGTATTATCTTTGAGGAAAACTGACTATTACAATAAATATATTTCAAAAAGTACATTAATTATGCTAAGACAATTTAACAAACAACGCAAAATCATCAAATCTAGGCATTTTATATTTCTAATAATTAGTAATTACTATAACACCTTTATACCGAAAGTGTATTTTTGAGGTGAAAACTTCTTTAGCATCGTTGTGATTTCAAAGTCGATGAAACGGACTAGCGACAGTAAAAAGAGACAGACACATAAATTCATAATATTTAACGTAGGAGAAAATGAGATAGGAAGCATTATACAGTATCTCTTTGAAACGAAAAAGCAACAGTAAAGAGAGATAGACACATTAATTCATAAGATTTAACGTAGGAGAAAATGAGATAGGAAGCATTATGTACGTGTGTTAATACGTGTTTGTGTGCGCATGCGTAGTACAAAGCTTGAGAGAAGGCATCACAACAACTGTGGTATTTTGTACACGTGTACATATTATTTTTGAAGGTTTCACTTATGAATTGCACACAATGTTTTTTTTGCTAACGATACATATAAATTTTCCTTGGAGTGCATACAACAAAACAAAGTATATTTAGTTCTTACACTTCCGCGCATATTACGCATTTGAATAAAACAACTTTTTGACTGATTTTGCGCATATTTCATTTTATATTTATTCCTGACGTTTCGACTCTTTAAATGCGCAAAATCAGTTAAAAAAGTTGTTTCAACAAAGTTTCATCATAATCAGTTGAGGTTTCGGAAAGCATAGGGAAAATCATACAAACATTGATTTTAAATTATATAAATATCGTTTTAATAGATATACATTTACTAGCTCTAACCTAGTAATCTTAACAAAGAAATCTTTAAAAACATTTTTAAAAACAATACTATTCGTTAAATTATTATAATAGAAAAATACTAGAAAAAATCGACTCGGGTCACAAGTGAATTCTCAGGCGGGAATCGTCAATACTATTCGTCTTACATATATGTTGATTAAATTACTTTTATTTTAATAGGTGTACCAAAACACAAAGACCAGATTCTGGTTATAAAATCTTACTTGTAAAATAACTAACATACCCATAAATATACATATAAATTTGTTTGTAGTATATATATCACAGCTTTAAAGCTACAAAAATATAAAAAAAAATTACAAGAAAAACTCGCACCCTCACCTCGCTATCGGGCGAATGCTCTTCTAATTAAGCTACCGAGAAAGACACTTTTGCCGTATATTTCTTGAACTGACGCCGGCGCATTCTCGTAGTGTTCTAGGTATAACTTCCCCATTAAGTAAACCTAGTATCGTACATTCGTTGAAAATACTGCGACACCAATTGAAAAAGAGTCTGTGCTTTAGTTTCAAACTAGGTGCTTCAAGAGTCCATTTTGTGCGCAATATAGGCCTACTGGTCCGTTACTCGTGACCCAACTAAAGCCCACACATTAAGTTTATAGTCTGGAACAAAAAGCTTGTTTACGTTTGTTCCAGCTCTTTTTTTCAGCGTTCCGGTCGTATCATAAATTTTAGTATCGGCTCTGGTATTGAACCACAGCATAATGAAGTCAGTAGATCAGTTTTTATTAAATAGAAATATTTGTTACAGTACATTATTAATTGTAAAGATTTTCACGTCGCGCTGTTATACAGGGCGGCTGATATGTATTGCAACCAACTTCGGACTGCTGTCATTTCTTAACCACTCATCTGACAGCTGTCAGATTTATTTCAGTTGGCAGTTCCTTTTTATTGTTTACAAGCGTACAAAAGCATATTGGTCTATTGCATTCAGAAAAAAAGTTATCCGTGATGGAATTCAAGCGTGATAGTGTGATTGCTTTATATTTGGCTGGAAAACTACAAGTGGCTATCGGTAGAGCCCTCCAGCATTTAAATGTGAACAAAACTTTTGTTTCTCGTACCATTGCGCGTTACCGTGATACTGGCAGTGTTGCATAGCGTCCAAAAAGTGGACGAAAAAAAACAGTAACAACACCAGAAATGATCCGAAAAGTGAAGGCCAGAATTGATCGAAATCCACGCCGCAGTGGTAGAAAAATTGCTCGTGAGCTAAACATATGGCGAGAACGGATGCAACACATATTGAAAAATGAGCTTGGACTAAAGCCATTGGAGTTCCAAAAAGTGCAAGAGCTCACCGATTCATAAAAAAAAGTTAGACTGGAAAGGGCCAAGAAGTTGTTTCGCTTGCACGAAAGTGGCCAATTACCGAATTTGGTTTTCTCCGATGAGAAGCCATTCCAAATTGAGCAGTTTGTGAACAAACAAAATGATCGGGTTTACTTGCCAAAGAGGTCAGCTAAAAATTTACACCTTCGATTGGTCACCAGAACTCAAGCGCCGCCGATGGTAATGGTGTGGGCCGCCGTAACGGCCGATGGTCGCTCCCCGCTCGTATTCATCGACCGTGGGGTCAAAATAAATGCCGAATATTATCGGGAAAATGTCTTAAAGGCAGTATTGAAGCCCTGGGCAGACACATATTTCGGCCGCAGACCATGGACATTCCAACAGGACTCAGCACCATCGCACTCAGCACGCGTCAACCAAGAATGGCTTAAAAAGGAGGTTCCTCGTTTCATTTCCACCACACAATGGCCACCAAAATCTCCGGATCTCAATCCGTTGGACTTTTGCGCCTGGAGCATTTTGGAGAGTAAAGTTCGCACTAAAAAATACCAAAGTGTCGATCATCTCAAGACAGCGCTTCGCCGGGAATGGGCCAAAATACCGCAGAGTCACTTTCGTGCAGCGTGTGATGGCTTTGTCGGCCGTTTGAGGGCCATAATTCGTACCAAAGGTGGCCATTTCGAACAAATCTAAACTGATTCTAAAATTTGATGTTATTTCCGACATTTTTTGCTTTTGAACAATAAAATTTAAAAAAAAATTAAAAAAATATAGCGCTTTACTTTGTTGCATTACATATCAGCCACCCTGTATGTAAACTCGTGCGCTCTCTGGGTAGGAACTGAAAATCAGTGCTTTATTCTCAGAGCAAAGGCATCGTTGATCTTTCTCCCTTCTCGTCGTTGCGGCACGCACGCTTCAAATTAAAATTATATGTGTTAAGATAAATTATTGTAAACATGTGTATGTCTTATTATGCAAATAAACAAATTATCAATCTTGTTTGAAGATAACAAACTACAAATACTTGAAAAAAGAGATTCCAGTTCATTTACACTGAGAGAAGAGATTAGAGAGCGATGTGCAGTGGAAGAAGTTTTAGTGATAGAGGTAGAGATAAAAAATGAGATGCCTAAATAGTTCATGTATAGAGGATGGACAAAACAAGATTGGCAAAAGAAGTTCATGAGTCAAATATAGACGGGCAAGTCGTCAAACTGAGTGTGTGAGGGTGAGGCAAACTTTCAGGTTCCTAATAGAAAATGTCCTGGAAAAAAAGGTTAGGTCAAAAGCACCCTTAACTGATGAGCTTATATAAAAGGACCGATGAGATGAGAAGCGAGAGACGTATTGTCATTATCTTTCTACGATGAAAGTGGAAATCTGTGATCTCTGCCTTTTCCCATGGAAAAAAGCCTGATTATATGTATTTATAATAATTTAAATAGAAATAAAGTCGTAAAAAGAACTCAATTAAAGAAAAGAAAATAGATTTATGAAACAAATCTTGTCTGTTAAAGGCCGCCATTTGTACGTCTTCTTGTATTTGTATGATAACTAATGTATTTGATTGTGTATAATAAGGAATATTAAATTAGTAAATAAACTGGCTGAGAAAAGGAGATTTAACTTTTTTTATATATAAAGATTTTACGCGATGCTTACAAAAACTGAATTAAACAATGTTTAGATCAAGTCAAAGCGCTTGAATCGCCAAAACAAAACATTTATTATTATTACTAGAAGGACAATTTTTTGCTTTACGTTGATGATTTACCTACATAATATTGATACAAAAAATCTTTTTTTTAAGTCAATCATGTTGCTTTTATTTAAAAAAATTTTGAAGTAAAAACATCTTAAGCATCATTGTCATTTGAAAGTCGATGGAACGGAAAAGCGATAGTAAAAGAGACAGACGCATAAATTCATAAAATTTTACGTAGAAGAAAATGAGATAGGAAGTATTATGTACGTGTAAATACGTATTTGTGTACGTATGCATAGTACAAAGCTTGAGAGAAGGCATCACAACAACCTTGGTATTTTGTATACTTGTTATTTTTGAAGGTTTCACTTCTACCACGTGTGAATTGCACACATGCTTTTTTTGACAAATATTTTTTCAAAAATTTATGTCGATTCAATTAAAAGTTCCTGATTTTCATTACACAGTGCGGCGTCTTGTCCATCTTTCAATTATGCGGATTATTGTTTATTTTATTGATGTACTTTCTTTATTAGACTATGGCTTATATCAAGTATGGTTTGAGCCATCGAGTGTTCCATACGAAACTGACTTTACAAAATTCATTGTTGGCTGAAGTGGCTTCAAGCTATGCACTTTTATTTCCAACGATTACTGTGCACCTAAAAATAACGTGTTCGGATTTTGATACAAAGTTTTTATTCAGTTATTTACAATTATATTCAATTTGCTAGTTGTAATTTAGTACGCTCATAATATTTTTTTTATCAGTTAAGAAATGTTTTTTTGAATTATCTGTTAATCCTTTGGAAAAATAATGTTACAAAATTAACTAAAATACGCAGTGACATGAAACTCGGCAAGGGCTGTTTTTTTTTCTCTTTTTGTGTTACGTTACATTAAATAGTACTATAGCATTAAAGTTAACTTTTCTTATACTACCAAGACGTATAACAAAGTTTTACTATTACACTCAATAGATGGCGCGATCATCTCGCTCTTTCATATGCGAGACAAGGTATGTGCGAAAGGGAAATGGAATAAACGGAGGTGAGGCTCGACCAAAGTAATAAAAATTACAAAAGCAAGCAAAAAAATAACGCGGCACATTTGAATTTAATACTGGCGCAACCGTATGGATTTAATGATTTTCATGATTTTAATTGATTTATGATTTACATAAATTTTATGACGATTTTGTATGAAAAGGCTTATTGAGAGTTGAAAAAGCTATCGGGATCGTGATCTCTGCCTACCCCTGAGGGAAAAAGGCGAGATTTTATTGATGAATTATTTACATTGTATAATGATGTAAATTGGTTTTTAATGATGAATAATGATGATTAATTGTATTAACATATGATAAAATTTGAATTATTGTTACTAACACATTATGGGCTATGCCCGAAATAAATTAATTTTAATTTAACTTAATAATTAACACTCAGATAGGTTCTAAAAGTTTTTCGAAGCGAAGCTTTTATACGGACGTTCTGGCCCCTCGCATATAGGCGCTCGCCGCGCGGCCACTCTATCTGTACTAAGCGTCAGATTTTCGCGTTACACGAGAGCGTCAGATTTAGTGCAGTTATTAAAGAGTTTTATTTCCTATATAGCACTCTTTGACCATATGGTAGCCAGCTAGCTCAGCTCATTTTAGTGTGCGTGGCCTTCTGTCTCGTTTTAACTCATGTCAATGTGCGTGACTGGTTATAAAGCTTCGCTTCTTTCGGGCGTCCCTAGACACCACTGTTTTACATCACTTTTAATACACGCCACGAAGACGTAAAGATTGCCACTTAAACGGTGAAAAAATTCCCAAAAAAATACGGTGCATTGTGACGAATTTCTCAAAGCACTCTCCACAGACATCTTGTCTATCTCATCTTAAGTTCTAATAACAGTCTCCGGGTGACAAATGCATTTGCCAATGCCATCTTATGCCATCGCAATAAGGCTCAAAATGTGCAGCTATCGACTATTAACCAGGATTGATAGTACGGTGACCGCGTACTCCCATAAATTTTACTATGAGCTTAGGGCAATGACCTTTGAACGTTGGCTCGAAGTGTAAGTTCATGTAAGCTTTCAACTTGAAGTATTGTCGTCGAAGTTTATTTTTATTGTTTAGAGTCAACTAAAAGATAAACCTTTTAACTTAGTTATGGCGAATAAGAAATTTCAGTTTTCCTTAAATCGAAGGTTAATTATGAGATTATTTAGTAGAAACACGTTCTTTAGTTTGGAACAGTTGTCATTGAAAAAATGATGATGATACTTTTATATAATTAATAATATTTTAATATGTTGTTAATTTAGTTAAACTTATTTACATTATAATTTGTAAATGGCCTATTATAATTATAAAGTTTTTTTCTGGCAATGATAACTTTATTTTTTTTTGTACTTTTTCTTATGACTGATTTAGGTAAGTTAATAATGATCGAGTGTAGTACATAACATTAATTTATTACATTTATTTGTTTTTTGCAAATACACATAAATTATTTTATTGTAAAATTATGAAATGCATCGTCAAAACCCACAATTTGTAATATCACATAGCATTATCGATGTGTTTTCTTCGACTCCTGTTTTTTTAATTAACTCGCTACCCTTATCTGGGATTTGGTTTCAAAACTTCAACTTAAATTACAATTAAGTCATATAAAATATCATACATAGGTACTCGCAAAATTATTTCTTAATTATACGAAATTGGCCTTAAGCGATACTACTCGTATTATCATTGTAGGGTGAAAAATGGGCCATAAATTACGATGCGGGCCCAATATGGAATTGTGTGTGCTAACAACTGCAAACTGTAGTCGTTCAATCTACAGATAATATATATTTCTTCACACATACAATAAACGACCTTAGAAACAGTTGTTTAAGCTCAAAAATCGTTGGTTATATCGATAAGCAATTGAAAGCCGAGAGATTTTTTGAATTTAGGTAATACTTAAGACTTCTAACACTAAATTAAACATCTGTCTGGAGTATGTATACCGTCAGATCGTTCAATGTGTGATAACGTACAAAAGCTTGAAAGATTGTGATCTTTCGAAAGATCTTCTGAAGTTCGATAAACGCAAGTAATCGAATGTCTTAAGTGTTATCATAATACAAGCACTTAATAGGGTTTATTGAAAAACTTACTATTTTGTAGAAAATCACATTTATTGCATAGGTAATATGGTTCAAATATGAACTTATATTTAGGACAGTAGCATAATTCTTACTCTGTTTATACCAATAACAAACACAAATTTTTCATCGTCATATCGAGCCTCCTTCTACCAGCATCCTCCAATCTTGTCTTGCAGTCAGTATCCAACTTTGGCCCTCTACTCTTTAGATGTCATTTTTCTACCTAATCTGCTATCCACCAACTGGTCTTTTTATTCCCACGTCCTTCATTCTAAGACTACTGTGCACCATGTCCGTTTTCCTGTCTTAGCATACTGCCACTTCAGTATGGCAACTTGCTTTGCTATGTTTTAAAGCTTGCTTTGCTTTCACAACTGCTCATTTTCCTTGCGATCTTGTAAAATTGCTTCCACCAGTTTACATTTGGATAACTATTAATATTTATTTATTTATTAAACGGATCACCAACAAGGTTGCACTAATACAATCACAAAACAAATACAAACATAATAACTATTTGATCAAGTGAAACCTCAATTAGAGGCGACAACAGAATGCGATATACAAAATAAAAGCAATTTCATTACAATTACACGGTTTCACATGGTTACAGGTTATATAATGGTAAGAATTCTATAATTATATAAACCAACTTATTAAAGTACGTTCTTTAGTATTAACTTCATTAAATTATGTAGATTTGCTAAGATATATAGATCTTAATATATTCAAAGATTGGAGTATTTATCTGGAGAATAGCTTTGGTTGTCACCTAGGTCTCAACTCCGAAGATAACTGGTGGGCTGTGCTTGTTCAATATGAGTGATATTTGACGTAAATTTTACTTCAAAAACAAAGTCTAGTTTTCCAAACAGCGTAGCCTACTAGTCTTCTCTTACTTCCTTATTTAATACGTTTAATTTATCTTTTTTAACCAAATCCATATAACATGATCTCCATCTCAGCAGAATGTTATCCACTACTGGACGGAGAATCCTCCTCTACCCAAAAAGGAGGAATTTTGTCATAATCTTGGCAAACGGGTTGTGGTCGCAGTAAAACACAATAATTCAGAAAATAGGTGTCCACTTTATGATCTACGCAAAGTGTGTGGTGATTACCTCACGTATTATTAGTTGCCATTTATGACACTCTTAAGTGTGAAGAGTTGGTACTATTCTAGACTCCCAGAAAAGACACGATTCAATAAATCTGTAACTTCCTTAGACAGAAGGCTCTTTTCTTTCGAGGAAGTTTCCGAAGACCAGTTGTAAAGGGGTCTGAACTCAGTAATAGTCGGTTAATTTTCTCCCTATAATGCTCTTCCTCTTCTTTAGATACTGTAGAACTTTCTTTCAAAAATTGAAAACGCAAAGGCCTACATCTGGTAGAGTAAGGGCGAGGGATTTTCCACAAAACAATATGGTTTGAAGAATTGGGTTCTGTTTTAATTGCTAATTGAAGTGGAATATAAGACTCATGTACTCATAGCGAGTACAAGCAAAGCTTGTCAAATAATTTCCTCACGATTTCCTCACTTACTAACGAAGAATAAACTTCCTTATTAATTCAATGTAATACAATCACATTTAAATCGGTATTGCAAAAAGCAAATTAATGACAACTCTGAAACGGAAACAACAAAAACCTGTTTCAAATTTGAAGGCACAAAGAAACTAAAAGCCTCACGTGTAGCCTTTGAGAGGCAGCGCCCGGCCGGAAGTTGTGAGCTCCGAGCTCTTTCATATCCGGCAGATTTCAGAAATAAAACGTACTATGCGATTTTTGATCGCGCACCCACTTAGGCTTGCGAGGATATTTTCCAAGGCACCATTGTGCAAGGGTTGACGTCGAATTAATCAGAGTATGACGTGAGGCATTTGTGAGGCTATTTTTATGCAATTTTTTATTAAATTTAGTTTGCTACAGAGTGTTTACTCTAACAACGTGAGGAAATTCAAATTCAAAGCTTTTTTATTTGGTTTCGTAACTATAGCATATAATATATATATAAAAAACAGATATACGGTTAAACCAAAAAGGCAACCACTCAGAGCATTTGTTGCAGCATAGACATGACACCTGCAACGCTGGTATTACGTGGCAACCTAGATGCGTGCGTGTGCAGACCAAAAGAGACAAGAAATAGGTCATAATTCAACACTCAGGCCCAATTCGGACGCATAAGTGTTGATGTAGGATGTTTAAGGTAGAATTTTTGGTCTTCAGTTTTATATCCGGTACTAGCTAAACTTGCTTAACCATTGGACGTGATGAACTCCGTGGTCGAGTGGCTCGCATACTGTTTCTCATGGTGACGCCACTCCAAGGTCTCGGGTTCGATTCCCGTCCAGGTTGATGTTGAAAATGAACTTTTCTATATTGGCTCGTGTCTGGGTGCGTTTAGCTACTTGACTTGAATTCCGAGCAATGTATGTGGTATTGGCTAATATTAAAAAAATATATATAATTATAGGCCGAATGTTCTGTGCCACTGTATTGTACTTTTTATTAGCAGTTGGATTCCCAATATTTAGAAATAAATTCAGTATTATTTAACACTTTCATATCTAAAACATCTTTATTTTTCTTTTTCACATTTAATAACTTAGGCACGTGTTTAATAATAAAGTCAAAAGTGTTAAGAAACACGTCAAATATAACAGACAAACAACTTCAAACAGAGCCGGCAACACCCATCAAGCTTAATTTCAATAGAAACAAATGCAATAATTCACAAAACATCTCAAAGTAATCAAGATAATGTTCACAAACAGAATGGACCCTTGAATATCCAAAAGTTTCACTTGACTCAATACATATTTTCATCGAGACTTCACAAAACAAAAACAAACCGTTGTACAGCGAGAACGCTTTCATTGTTACTTGGAAACGTTCAGTAAACTTCGTCACAATTAATAAACTCCGAGACAGTAATGAAGTATGCAAACTTTTCGCTTTATTACTTTTCACAGTTGTTAAAAGAAATGGCTTAATTTTATGCATTTCGAATTTCAAATAATTCGGGCTCGTATTCTATCTGACTATGAATACTGGATAATTCGTAGCACTGTGTTATCGTAGTCATCGTTACGGAATGAATGCTACGAAAACAGTTCTGCGTGAAATTCTCACACATGTGTAACTGTATTGTCTTTATCTATTATTAAACGGTATGTTCGTTAAATTAATTCAATAAACTCCAAGACAGAGATAAAGTATGCATTTATTACTTTTCACAGTTAAAAAAAATGGCTGTATTTATGCATTTCGAATTTCAAAAAATTCAGGCTCGTCTTCTATCTCACTACGACTAGCGGACTATGTAGCTATTTCGTAGCACTATGTAGCAACAAAGTAACACGTAATTTTCGTTGTCAACGTTACAGAATAAGTGCTTCCAAGATAGTTCTGTGTGAAGTTTACACGCATGTGTAGCTGTATTGTTTTTAACAATTATGATTAAATGAATTGTTTTTAAAAATGATAATTATGATTGTTATGTAACTTAAACAATAATTTAAATAACACTTAACTATTTGTAAGCTACTTTAATATTTGAACGCTAAGCATTTGTGGAGTTATAGGTACTGCAACCAGTCTTTAATTATTTATTTGATTTGGTGCACGTACAGGTTATATTCATTAATTTATCAAGATGTCGTAATAAAATAGTAGGACTAGACTGTCACCCAATTACACATACACACTGTTGAGTTTCAAGAAAATAATAAAATCAAATTAATAGTGCGTTTCATCACACAACCATCATCATAACAATCTGTGTGCAGCAGCAGATATAAACACCTAATTTCAGCCATCCGCCATCATCATCATCAGTTATCGTTCTTCATTATTATAATAACTGTCCATTTTCAGAACCAGGGTTTCAGCTCATTCCTTTGTGGACCCTGTCTTGGCCTCTGGGCTTGATTGGAATCTAGAGCAAACCCATTCTAAATTTTTAAAAAATGTGACGCAACCAACGAGCCCTGAGCCCTGCGTAGCAAACATCACCTGCTGAACTTAACTTTATCTATTTCTTTTAGATTACATGCTAGTCTACAGAGTAGCCTCCAAAACGCAAGCAAGTCATATAGTTTGCCAAATTTTCATACAAATAAAAAAATCTATATTATTTTAACTTACACACATAGCAAGGTGCGAAATATTTATTCACACGCCGTTTATTGCAATGTGCGTAATACATACGCAAAAGAATACATGACTTTTAAGACCTAAAAGTAAAAGCCGTGATAGGCGCCACCGTGATAAGGTTGATATACCAAAGAGGTGCACAAAGAGTTTTGGTTCCAATTTTATAATCCGTATCGCTAAAGAGTGGAATTCTTTGCCTTAGCTGTGTTTCCTTATAAATACAATTTAGGTGTCTTCAAATTGCGAGCGAATAGATATTTTCTAGCAAGGGCGCGTCGCTTAATAGATTGTATCGCTTACCATCAGACGAGATAGCGGTCAAGCGTTTTCCTATTCACCATTTAAAAGATTTAAAAGTTTCATTGTTTCATTTGCTATTTATTAGTCACGACTTTAGTCTATTTAAACCTTGTAGACCAATTTTCATTTTTGAAGTGAAAACTTCTTTAGCATCGTTGTGATTTGAAAGTCGTTGTAACAATAAAGGGACAGTAAAAAAAGACTGACACATAAATTAATAAGATTTAACGTAGGAGAAAATGAGATAGAAAGCATTGTGTACGTGTGTTAATACGTGCTCGTGTGCTCATGCGTAGTACAAAGCTTGAGAGAAGGCATCACAACAATCGTGGTATTTTGTATACGTGTATGTATTATTTTTGAAAGTTTCACATCTAGCACGTGTGAATTGCACACATGTTTTTGTAAAAGATTTAATTTTTTTTTGCTAAAAAAAAGGTAACTAAAAATATTAATCTTTTCGTGTTCAATATAAACAGAATCAGGATAGCAATTTCCCAAACTAAAACGGATGACATTGCATTAAAGAAAAAAAACTTTTTTGTCTTGACAGATTTTTACTTTCAGCAATTGAAAACAATCTCTATGACCATAAGGTTTAAGATTGGTTATGAAATAAAGTAAACATGGTTAGTTCAGACCATATGAAGTAGCCGTGATGTGTAACATTTATGACACGTGTTACAACAAAGGTGAGAGAAGGAATGTCGAGATTGTTCTGGAGATAAATTTCGAAACTGGGTGAAGCCACAAAGCAGTGTATACTGAGTAATTCTAATCTTAATTATAAAATCTGTCATATATAAGTATATTTTTGAGGTTGAACAAATATAAAACTATAATGTGGTCGTGCGGGAGTGACTCTATATTCAAAGCCAAGGTTCCGGATTCGACTCCAGGAAGGAGTAAATGTTTGTGAATTAGATTTTTTTTTAAAAGACATTCTTTAAGTATTACTTATTTGTGTATTATCTTTATATTTCAAATTCCCTGTTACAGTTTTTGAACGCAATGAACTTTGAAACTACGATTTTTTTTGATTTCGCTGGATCTCTTCCAACTTAGGACAAAGTGTAGGTTTAATTTTAATTTATAATAAAAAAATATTGCAAATTATAATAACTGGACCATGGCAACACTTGAATGGGTCACTAATATACTATATGTCTTACGGTTGCCCTAATCTCGGTCTAAGTTCAAGTGTCAATAAAACAATTAAATTGGTATTATTATTGTAATTTTGTGTTGTTTCTCAAGATGAATAACTTAATATAAGGGTCCATATTTTAAATTGCATGGCGCGAAAATTTTAATGAATATAAAGTCTAAAAGAGTCTTAACGAAAGGAAAGTCTTGATGTCTTTTAAGTCTACAGATTTCATTTCTTTGGTGGTCTCGGTAACTCAGATGGAAGAGTATTTGCCCGGATAGCGAGAGGATGTGAGTTCGTATCCCGCGTAACACTTGACACAAGTAACATTTTTTCTAATTTTTTTTTTTTTGTTAAACTGTCATTTTTAATTTGTAGAATTACTGCTAGACAACTATGCTGTGGCGAGTGTTCTTACGGTCAGTAATGAGTGGTTATAAATCTGTAAGTGCAAGTGTGTGGGTTTGATATATGAAAGCAATAATCGAACCTGATAACGTCTTTGAACCTACGAAAGCCTTTAATAAAAATCCATCTTTTCTATTCGTAATAAAAATGATGGTCGTACCTACTAAGTTCTATTTAATTATAGATGTATAATCTGAGATAAAATATTAATTAAAACGATTTATTTAACTACAATTTTTTTATAGCTTACAAATAATACTAGAATTTTTATTGTTATTTTATTTCTATAAGTATAAAAATTTGGCAGTAAAAAGCCTAACACATTCATGTTGTTGGTAGTAGGACTTAGAACATGTACAGATGGCGCTGATGACAGCTTTAAAAATTCTCGGCAATATTAGATAGGTCTCCGATATTGGCTCTCCCAATTGTGATTTCATAAGAATTAGTTGTAGGCCAGCGTTGTGTCATGAATGAGAGGAATATCCTCTCGTATTCGTAAGAAACATTTTTACAGATGTTTGGACAATCGATTGAGATGAAACAGCCATTTTTGTTTTTATTTAAAAATACTAGAAAAATTTACTCAGCTCAAATGTAAATTCTGATGGCGCATGTGGCGCATGTGAGAATTTTTCGCATTGATAAATAGATATTTTTTTTTTAAAATCGTAATATTAGATAGGTCTGTTAAGATCTCGATAGCACGCATGGAAGGTAGCAAGCCTATCCGTTTTTTTAGGATGCATTTCGGAGAGTGTGCAGCAGAATTGCACAACCTTGTTCCGCCGTCCTCATTTTTTTATCAAACAACCAGACTTACAAAAAGGCAACACCATTATATGGTAGATATACCATACCATCATTTTAAAAAGGCCTTATCTGACCGTTGGTTTGAGTCGGTCCCAATGTAGTAAAACTATGGTAACTTTTTATGTATTTTTTTTTATTGTATTCACTAAAGTTATATTTTACTGTGTTTAATTGTTATTTTATCTTCTTATTTAGATTTATCTCCAAAGTAGTAGTAGTAGTAGTAATAGGCGTGTAGTTTTAGTAATTATATGTGAAAACATTTAATTGGTGTTTAGATAAAATTTTAGTTTGTAACTTTATGTACATATTATCACTGTTTGTTTTCCAAATAAAATAAAATAAAATAAAATACCAAAGAGTCGCACTAACCGTTTTTGTGATACGTACCGCTAAGGAGCGGAACTCTTTTTATGAATCTGTGTTTCCTGACAAATACAATTTAGTGGTCTTCAAGTCAGGAGCGAATAGGTATCTTCTAGACAAGCGCGTCACATCCTAGATCGCATCGTCGCTTACCATCAGACGAGATAGCAGTCAAGCTCAGAACTATTTTCTATAAAAAAATTACAATAATAAAAAAAATTACCAGAAGAAATCTTTATTTTATCTCAATTAAAATAGAATAAAGGCATTTTTATAAAATATTCTTAAATAAGTGTCAAGTTAGATAAAACTCTATGAAAACATTATTTTACATAAATTATACACACACAAGACACACCTAGATGTGGTCTAGAATTCCATAAAACAAATGCTTTAGCTACCTGTACAAGACACGAATCTTATGAAATACTTGTAAAGCATTACACTCGATATTGTACCTAGTACATGGTAAGATGGCGCTGACACCAGCTTAAGAAATACTTGGAAAAATCCGAAGTGTCTGCTAAGGTCCCGGTAGCCCAATCATAGCGGTAATCGCCCGAAAACTGTCAAGTTGAATTAATTCTTGTAATCATTTCTTAAATAACAAAAAATTGCTTTAGCTACTTTTAAGTAATGAATTGTTAGTCTTAAGCAATTATCTGTGTTTGTTTATCCCTTTGTTTTTGTGGTGTAATCAATAAGTCGTTGTTATTGTATTGTATTGAATGTGATGTCAAATATCATATCATGTCAAATATTATACACTGAAATAAAACTCCTTTTTATCAAATTCTTGCACATAATTTACATTTAATCCTGACGTTTCGACTCCTTTACAGTAGCCGTTATCTCAGGATGACTAAAGTAGGCGTATGCGAAGCCGAAAAAGGGTCCCACATAGGCCAACTAGTGAGCAAAGTACAGCGGGGGGTTTAGTGGATAGACTCCTGGTGCTACACGACTCCTGTAGCGCCAGGTTCAAAGCCCAAAGTCATTGCTCGAGCTGACTACTCGACAATACTTAATAACAGCATTTTCTCTCAGGCAGGCGCTTCTTCAATAATGAATAATTTCGCTTTCCTTTATTTCTTGTACCATTGTTTTTATATTCATTAAAATTATATTAATTTAGCCCACTTTAGTAATAGCTACACAAATTTGACCTGTGTGAATCTTTTATTAGCTTTTTAAGTTATAATCTTGTAAAATCTTTTTTGTTCTTAGAATTTTGATTGAGATTATAATTTTTTTATTTTATTTTATGAATATTATATACTCTTAAGTTGTCCCACTTACCTGTTTAATCACCCACATACCCTTGGTTGGCTGGAGGACATCTCTTTTACAGATAAGCCCACCATAGCTCACATATATATGTTAATGTACTGTTTAATTACTTTATAAGTGCATTATAAGCGCCCACTACGGTTTTGGGTTCGAATCCCGGAAGGGGCAGATGTTTGTATGGTGAATACGAGCACTTGCACCTGAGTCATGGATAGATTTATATATATTTTTATTAATATTACATATCTAGGTGTCATATAAGTATGTCTATCCGTTACCCTAGTATCCATAGTATCTATCCACTATCTATCCACAGTATCCATAACACAAGCCTTAAGGTATTACTTTGGGCTAGGCTAATTGGGTGCCCAAAATGACGTGGGAAGTATTATATTATAATTACAGAATATTGTAAGATTATGATTCGCCAAAAACTAAATAAAAAAGTATGCGAAAGTATTTTTTTTTAATTTGTTTTGTACGCTGAAGTGAAAGAACTACAAAAAGCATTATTATAGTTTGATTCTCATAATTTTATCGATCTTTTTACGAAAACGTGCAAGACACTCCTTGCAGTGCTATAACTAGTAGTGAATACCCATCAAAAGCTTCACAGCGGGATCCAGTTTATGAGTTCAATACTCCTTTGTGGACTCGATCAATTTTACGATAATTTCGATCGTATTATGAGCTATTATGGCGTATTGAATAGCTGTAGTCATAACCATATGAATTTATATCAGAAGAATACATGTATAGAAGTCACTAAAAGTCGAAGCGATCGGGATTTTCGGAGTGGAGTTCTTAACCGATTTTAAAATTTTTGTGTGTAATCGAATCAAAAATTTAAGACCAGATCGCGACGGAGCGCGAATTTTAGAATTCACAAAAATATAAAAAGCATGTGTACAATTCACACGTGGTACAAGTGAAACCTTCAAATATAATACGTACACGTATACAAAATACCACGGTTGTTGTGATGCCTTCTTTTGAGCAACTGTACTACAACTGTACTACGCATGCGCACACAAACACGTATTAACACACGTACATACTGCTTCCTATCTCATTTTCTCCTACGTTAAATCTTGTGAATTTACATGTCTCCCTTTTTACAGTCGCTTTTTCGTTTCATCGACTTTCAAATCACAACGATACTAAAGAAGTTTTCACTTCAAAAATTATGACCAAAAAACATTGGCACTATGGTATTTTCCATTGAAAAAATATTATTGATTTTTTTTTAATATTACCTCCCGCTTCAATATATGGTGCTAATTGTAATATAATACCATCGCTAGTTTTATCATTGTATAAAATAGAAAAAAAGATCAAAATAAAGAATTTTGCATACTAAAGTCAGTTAACAGACTTATTAGATCCTACGCACCCACGGTCCTTGGTTCGAACTCTGGTTTTTGTGATAAGCATGAGCAATTGTAACGGATTGTATTATATGTTCTTACTAGCTGACCCAGCCACGCGTTGCTGTGCCAATTGCAGCTCCATCTGCCGGGCTGATTTATGAATCTAAACCATCCAGCCACCCAAATACATACAAAAAAAATCATTGAAACCGGTCCAGCCGTTTAGGAGGAGTTCAGTTACATACACACGTAACAGTAGAATTATATATATAAAGATATACACTATTTAATAGCATAAGACGTGACTTACTATTAAATGCTTTAATAGATAAACACTTGAAACTTTATAATGGATTCACAATGCCATATAAAGTTTTGAGTTTGTGATATAAAGCATTTAAAGAAAAACTTTAATCAAATGCACTTAAAATAAGTTATTTTAAATCGTCCAACATTTTTACTTACCATATTTAGGACATCTTTTAACTGACAAGAAGAACGGGCGCAAGAAACTCGTTAGCTTTAACAGAAGTAACGCCTTTTGTAATACGTCATCACCATACATAATCCATAAAAAACAATTAAAATTATTTTATTACCCTAACTTATTTTTTTTATTTATTCATATATTAAAATCCTAATTATAAAAAAATAAAGTTAGTTTGTAAGACTCTTTAACTTATAAACACCCCAAAAAAACACAAAAGTAACAAAAAATGAAACATTAATTTGCTAGATCACATTCAAAACTTGTGTTATGGTTTCATTACATCGTTGACTACAACAAAATCAACAAGTTATTTAGTTCTTACACTTCCGCTGATTTAGGGTCACAGCTCCTGTTAAGGAGTCGAAACGTCAAGATTAAATTTAAATTATGCGCAAAAAACTCTTAATTAGTTAATTTATTTAAACTAACAAGTTTCTGTTTTAAATAAGTATATTAGCCACTTGTCAGTCCACGGTAGCAATTGAAGGGTCCACTGCAATAATGATGAATGTCCAAAAACATTTAATTCTTAACCAATAATGCCATTCGGTTAGTTTTAATACCCTAAGAATGATTATTTTCCAAAGAAATAATATTTTATACATATACTTTAATAAACAACATTTTACTATCTTCAGGTCTGAGTTTTCTTACATCTTTTATAAATTTAAAACCAAATTATCTTAAAACAAAACACAACAAGGACATCCATCATTATTGCAGTGGACCCTTCAATTGCTACCATATTCAAATATCCGCGTGGCGTGCTGTTCTTTTTTAAATTACCATTAATTTTTGAGTTACGGAGATCCAAATGTTCTGTGGGGGATTCTTTATTTAATCAGCTTTACGTGAGTATTTTTTGTTTGGTCCTAGCTTCATTATTTAGCGAGAAAATAGCATTTTTATGTAAGAGTCCGACATTTTTTTCACAATTCGCGCAGCATTGGGACCGTTGAGAGGGGTGGGGCGCGCGGTAGAAAACAAACAACTGGTTAGACAAGAATAGAGTTAGCTGCCTCCAACCAAATCGAGCACAAATATGCATCTCCTTTTGGATCAAACTCGAGACCTCTGAACGTGAAACCTTTAAATTCTAGTGGTTAAATTTTCGAGTGTTGGCAAAACCGACCAAGAAAAATATTTTTATGGTCGAGTGGCTTGCATACCTGTTTTCATGGTAATACCACTCCGTGGTCCCGAGTTTGATCTGCTGCTTTGATTAATGTAGAAAACAATCTTTTATATATTGTCTGGGATCTGTGTGTTAATGCACCGTCGTGGTTAGTGAATTCCATAACACAATTGCTCTAGCTACTTAACTTGGATTAAAAAAAATGCATGTGAAGTTGTCAAATTTTTTCCTCTTTACCACTATCTCGCCTGATGGTAAACGACGATGCGATCTAGGATGTGACGCGCTTGCCTATAAATACCTATTCATTCGTGACTTGAAGACTCCTAAATTGTAAATGTCAGGTAAAACAGATTCGGACAAAGAGTCTCACGCCTTAGCTGTACGCATTACAGAATTAGAACCGAAACGCTTACTGCGACTTTCGTATATCAACCATTTATATGAATTAATTTACTCTATAATAATACAATCATCCATTGTTTCCGTGTTATGTATGCAATCAAGATTCGTTCCAAAAAACCCTGTCCCATCAAAAATATGAAGTATTTAATTAGCTGGAGTATTCAATAACAATCAAAAATAATCAGATTATCGTGTCGCTTCGTTGACGTCACAAACGCGAAATACCTTTGTTTGTCGCAATTCAATTAATTCGGATCCGAATGGGGACAGAAAGGGGGTAGTTCCATGGACGAGGCCTGTCTGCTTAGCATTGTTGTCATGGCATATTATCCTTTAAGGTAGCTAAATCGTTTCAACTATTGCAAATTTTTCATAGTATACGAAAAAAGGTATTTGAATCCTACTACCTTCTTATTTCGCTATCATAAACTATCGGTAATACTGCTCACAATAAATGCGTGTGAAAGGGATGGAAAATAGTGGTCTAAAGAGCTTTATAATAACTCATACGTATCTATTATGTATAATTTCATTTGTTAATTAGGTTTTTACGAAAATTACAACTCAACATGAAAAGTTATTGGGATCAGAATCATTGTAAAAAAATGTAATTGTACAAATTTTAACTTTGTAATGTAACAAATTTTTAGTTTACTTGGAATTCTGCCTCGACATGTAGCAACAAAAACCGGTGCAAATAAAAAATAAAACGATTAATATCAGCAGTTTTCAACTATTAATTTTATAATTTTAGTACAAAATGAAATTAGAAGTGATTTGACGTCAGGGAATGACGATGAGAGAGTGTTAACAATCACAGATAAAAAGATACCGCTATAAACGTGAGCTAAATTAATAAAATTGGGTTTTTACTGATAATTTAAATAATCATTACCTTTTTATTGTTACTTGTAATAATTATATTCTTTTCCTTTTTATAATATACTACAAATGCAAGTGCATTCTCAAACGGGATGGAACCCGCAACCATTGGAAATCCGGTCCAATGCTCTCCCAATTGAGCTACCGAGCCTTGTAAACACTCGTCGAAATATTCTAGTACCTTTCTAAATATACGCTGTAGGTCAGCGTTGTTTCGTCAATGAGTGGAACATCCTCTCGTATTCAAAAGAAACATTTCTACAAATGTTTGGGAATTCGATTCAGATGAAACAGTCATTTAGTTTTTTTTTTTATTTTTTGCATTTTTTCAGCTCAATTAGGAGAGCAATGGATCGGACTTCCAAAGGTTGCCTGTTCCATTCCCGCCTGAGAATTCACTTGTGACCCGAATCGATTTTTTCTAGTATTTTTCTATTATGATAATTTATTTTATAAGAGAGCATTGAAAAAATGCATAAAATATATGAAAAAATATATTAAAAACTAATCAGTTGTTTAGCGAGCGTTCAATTGTTTACCGAAGCTTTCTTCCCCGAAAGATAATTTCGCCGATTAATTTTGTTTCCTATTTCAATAACTACTTTTTATAATAAATAGGTAAGCACTTGACCACTATCTCACCTGATAAGCAACGATGCGACGCGCTTGCCTAGAAGGTAACTATTCACTCGTGACTTGAAGACCCCTAAATTGTATTTGTCAGGAAACACTGACTCAGGGAAAGAGTTCTACTCTATGGTACCACTGTCGCATTCAACCAAGAAGTATTCTATTTTGCTTAAAAATGGAACACTATAAAATTAGGTTTATGACAGGACTCATATGTCTGCCTAAGAAAAAAGTACTAAAATTAATTAAAGAGAAAAAGTCCGTATCGTTGTTTAGTGTCTTCCAAAGCACGGGTTTGTTCCATTTTTTTTTGTTGACCCATCAGATGGCCCACCTTTTCGAAAGTCGCTCAATATACACAACAGTTCAGTACCTATTCTGTAATGAATGCTGTTAAAGGGTGCATTTAGCATTAAAAAAAAACATTGTATCATATATGTACGTATATCCGTTACTTACTTTGGGCCAGGCTTATTGGTGTGAATGTAAGATATGTTATATATACAGCCTTGGCCAAAAGTATTAGGCACCCCACAAAAATGTACAAAACCTGTTTACTGATTGAACAATAAACAAATGTTTATCTTAGATGACATACGAGGGTCGTAAGTAATTACCTAGAATAGTAAGCGGCACATTGTTAAGGTAATAAAATACCTGGTGACCGAAACCAAAGGATTTAGTTTTCTTTCAGTTTTATCAGTCAATGTTTGGTCACTTCAGTTCAAGACTCTAACGACTAAACAAGTTTTATTTGTGGTGAACCAACTAAATTGACATCTAAAATATTTAAAAGTGCCGAAAAAAAGTGAAATTAGTCTGGAAAACCGAGTAAAAATACAACTTTTACATGAACAAGGAAGGTTTCAAAAAGAAATTGCTAAGTTGGTGAAATTTTCACGTTGTGCCGTGCAATCTGCCATCAAACGGTTTGATCAGACTTGCACAAATGCTAATAAACCAAGAACAGGCAGAAAACGTGTAATGACGAAGCGCGCGGATAGAAAATTAATTCGCGAATTCATTAAAAATCGGAAGAAAACTTCATAAAAGCTTGCTGCTACCTTGACCGAAGAGGCTGGAAAGTCAATAAGTGCTCGAACGGTCAGAAGAAGACTTAGAGAAGCAGATCTAATAGAATGCAAAGCCAAGAAGAAGCCTTGGCTTTTAGAAGCCAACACAATAAAATGTTTAGAGGGCTCTATGACAGAAACATTATACAGAAGAAGATTGGTCCAACGCTGTGTGGTCGGACGAATCTTACTTTGATGTAAGTTGATTTTACTGGTTTCATAATTAATAAGAATGATCACTTACATATTTATTTCACTTGAATCACAAAAGTTATGGCGATTTTTTAAAAAACCTTATTTTTATTTATTTTATAGGTATTTGGAACACCAAGTGTGACCTTCGTGAGGCGACGTGTGGGTAAAGAATGCCTTCCAGATTGCGTCGTACCGACTGTCAAGCACGGACAGATTGAAACTGGAGTTTATCCCGAGGATTTGAAAATATCTGTTATAAAGCCGCTATTTATAAAAGGTGATAAAGAATTATTACAGAACTATAGGCCCATCGCATTAAGTTCCATAATGTCCAAAATATTTGAAAAATATATTTACAGAGAATTGTACAATTATTTTGAAAAGAACTGTATATTATGTCCTGAGCAAAAAGGTTTTCGTAGGAATAAGTCTATTAATACAGCCATATTAGACTTCTTATCAGTAGTGCTAAGAAATGTTGATAAACGTAATCCTGTCTGCTCGGTATTTTGTGATATGATGCAGGCATTTGATTATGTCGATCATAAAGTATTATTGCAAAAACTTAACGCATATGGTATAAGGGGAAACATATTAAACCTTATCGATTCGTATCTATCCAATAGAAAACAGTGTACTTCTATAACAAGTGTAAATATTACATCGCGTCGGGAGGAGACACACTATTCGAAAGAGCGGATGTTGACTTATGGTGTTCCTCAAGGTAGTGTTTTGGGGCCACTATTCTTTATTATCTATATTAACGATCTGCCAAAGTGTATTAATAGACCACTAACACTTTTCGCTGATGATAGTACATTGACAGTAGCATGTGAAAATAGTGAAATTTATGAATATGACATTAATGAATCGTTGACATCTATTATAAATTGGTTAATTAATAATAATTTAAAAATTAATTTAAATAAGACAAATGTAATGCATTTCAATCAAAGACAAGCTAAGGTTCGCGATATTAATGTAAACTATAACAATATAGATATTTCTAAAGTTGATAATACTAAATTTCTTGGCATTAGAATCGACAGTCAACTGAACTGGAAAGCGCATATAGAAGAATTAACTAAAAAGATTTGTAGCTCTGCCTATGCTCTATTTAAGCTCTCTCCAGTTCTTAAAAGAGACGCTTTAATTATGGCATACCATGGTCTTGTTGCTTCTTATTTACGGTACGGAATTATATTTTGGGGAAATTCCACTGATAGGGAGTCGATTTTCAAGGCACAAAAACGTTGTATTAGAGCCATGTTCAATTTGAGAGTAACTGATAGCTGCCGGCCATATTTCATTAAATATAATATTCTATCACTCCCGTCCATCTATATTTATGAAGTAGCAATATTTGTAAAATCAAATCCGTCTTTGTTCCCAAAACTATCTGATTTTATCAAACGAAACAGACGAGATAATGACAGACTGCACTTAGAAAGGTTTAGAACCACTCTTCTAATTAAAAGCATACTGTTTATGGGTCCTACAATTTTTAATAAGATACCGAACACAATAAGGAATCTCAACATTCATTTGTTTAAAAATGAATTTAAATCATTTCTGTTGAGTAAATGTTATTATAGTACTGACGATTTCTTGAATGATAAATTTTAGCTTTTGAACTTTTAAAAAATTAAAGACATTTAAGAATAGGGCGTAGTTATTCTTGTTATACATCGTGACAATTATTTTAATTTGGTTGACATATATATATATATATCTATTTCGATCCTAGGGTTAAGTCTTGATGTTGAGAATTATGTAATTATGTGATCTGACAATATTGTATTTGCATGCTATTTGATTATTAGCTGAATGGGCCGAACATTATATTAGTTATAAGAGCTCTAGTTTTACCTCGTTCAAGGCAAATAAAGATTATTATTATTATTATTATTGGCCTGTACAGTCCCCAGATCTGAACCCCATTGAGCATTTTGAAGAAAAGAATTAAAAAGCACAGTATTACATCGAAAAAGGCATGACAAATGTATTAATACAAGAATGGCATGCCATTACAAGGGAGGATTGTATTGAGCTTGTACGCAGCATCCCAGATATAATTAGCGCAGTAATTAAATTCAAAGGTGGATCGACTAGATTTTAAGATCTTTTTATTCTTTTTTGTGTCTTTGAATAGTAATAAATCAATTTAAAAAGAAGAAGTTGTTTCTTTCCATTATTTGAAGTAATCTTTAGGGTGCTTAATACTTTTGGCCAAGGCTGTATATATATATTTCTTTATAGATTTTGTGAAGATTCAAGCCACGTGCCTAAGTAAACCTCTCTCTCGAAAATAAATGGTTGTACGCCCTGTTTCTTGTAACATCTTTATTTTTCCAAGTTCCAAGATAATATTGGTGGGTTACTTTTAACAGACGACCCTCAAAGCGTTGAGGTGAAAGTAATCGCCGTATCAAAGCGAAATTTGTCAAAAACACGACTCGGCGTGCACTTCCGTCAATTCTCTCCAATTAATAACTTGCGGGCGTCCTTTTCTAGCTAAATGGGATATGTATAAATCTATCTCCGTCTAGTCCCCTTGTTTGAGAAGCCCCGTCGAGATGGAATATTGCCACTTTGTCGCGCCGACTCCCGCCGGCTGTTTATATATAAAGAGAAATTGTAATATTTCTGTGTTCGCCTCTAGGAAAGATTGAAAATTTTAAAGTCTTGCTCGGAAAAGTTTTTAGTTTACGTTGGATTTTGAAGGTTGTCTACTTTTATGAATAGGAAATTATTATAATAAAAATATACAATAGAACTAGTATTATCTCAGGTTTGTTTCTAAATTTTTTTTGTTTTTTTTATGATTCTTATTTTCTTTCTTTATAGTCTGGTAGAGATCGCTTCTCGCTATAAAGTCGCTTTTGTCTATAGTTTTAAGCTGATTTTTGAGCACTGTCTTTGTGTATGTGAGTAATTTTTTTATTTTATTTTTACAAACAAATCAACAGTTAACAAAATATGGATAACCTTTAACCAATTACAGATTCACAATACTAAACACAGACTATTAAAAATATTGAACATGCATATATCTGGATTTACATCTAGGGAGGCAGGAAATTTTTTATTAAAAAACAATTAAAATCACGAATTGCCGTGATGAGTTAATAATAACAGTGAATTAGTACTCGATGGCTAACAGTTTTGTAAGGTTACGTCTTATACTGCCACAGCTAGAATTGAATTGATCTATATCAAGTTTCTAAGAAGTAATAAAGAATTGTCTATCTATAACACCAATTACCCTAGCCCAAAGTAAGCACTGTAAGACTTGTATTACGGATACTAGGGTAACGGATGGACATATATGATACATAAACAGGTGGTATTCATAGAAAAATATATAAATATCTTTGACTCAAGTACAAATGCTCGTATTCATCACACAACCGTCCTGGGTTCAAGTTTTTTCTAAGGACTCAAGGATGAAAATAAAAATTACTTTGTAATATTTTTTATTATCTAAGAATTTAATGCTAGATTTTTGTACCTAAACAAAATATTACAATAGAAATTAAAAGGTGGGATTCGAACACAGATCTCTCGCTATTCGGGCGAGTGCTCTTCTAATTAAGCTACCGAGACCTTGACAGATCCAGCTATTTTTTCCTAATTATTTCTTTAAATAACGTTATCGATCAATCAATCGTTTTATAAATTCGAGAAACAAAGGCTGATAATATTTTAGTAACAAAGAAACTAATTAAGCACAACTTACATATTTATGTTGCTTTCTTAAATTTGTCGTTTATTTTCTGTATATCATTGCAATATAAAGTATATTTTATATGGTTATATTCTATTTTTATTGTATATTTTATATGATTACTAGCGGCCGCCCGCGACTTCGTCCGCGTGGAACATTGCAACATTACTTTATTTTTTTTAAATAAAAGATTTTTTCTTAAATAAAAGTAGCCTAAGTTACTCCTTATTACATCAGCTACTTGCCAAAAAAATCCCGTCAAAATCGGTCCAGCCATTTCAGAGATTAGCCGGAACAAACAGACAGACAGACAAAAATTGTAGAAAATGTTATTTTGGTGTATGCACCGTATATATATTCATATGCATGTAGTAAAAAACGGTTATTTCAATATTAAAAACAGACACTCCAATTTTATTTATATGTATAGATAACAAAGTCAGCAAGTATCTGTTTAAAATGAGTTTAAAACAGATACTTGCTGACTTTTTTGTAATCAACAATGTAAACCCGAACACTTTTATTATCGTGATAGAATAACATTATTTTGTGGATTATGTGAAGTATAATATTGTAAATATCGTTTCTTCTGTTCGTGTTAGTTTCTTGCGCCCATTTTTCTTGTCAATTAAAAGACGTCCTGAATGGTGGGTAAAAATGTTGGACGATTCAGAACAATTTATTTTAAATGCATAAAGTTATACGATCGTTTGGTGCAACGGTTGCCTGCCGGTCCTGTCTTTATTTATATTTCTATGAATATGACTTATTTATGCATCATAAACAATGTGTCCCGTCACCAGTGTCGGAGCCTTTAATGGTGTCAAGTATGGCATTTGCATATTCAATATGGTTTTTCTCAAAAAGTCAATAATTAAAAAATACACAAAAAATAATCTATTAGTTTTTCTTTAATTCTTTTTCTATTTTTTATTCCATGACAATTGAAACATGATGGCTGTGTAACTATTGTTTACATGTTTAGCTATCAAATGACACCTATTTAATGTTGATAGGACATTTACATGAGTAGTGGTGGTCGAATTAGTATGAGAGCCCAGGTCTTGGTTACCAAGAAAACAATACCATATTTCACACCATTAAAGGCTCCGACACTGGTGACGGGACACATTGTATATGTGTATCCGTTACCCTATTATCCATAACACAAGCCTTATAGTGCCCACTCCAGGCTAGGCTAATTGGTGAGAATGTAAGAAATAATATTTCAGTTCATAATTCCAATGAAACTTCACTACCTTGACCCAAAAAAGCTCAGGTTTAACGGAACATAAAATTCAAAGTTAAAGTCAAAAGTTCAACTGATAAACATCAATGCTCGCTCGTTAGCTTTCAGATTTATAGCCAGTGACATTCTCTTCGAGTTTTTGTCGTGAAGCCTTGTTTTAATGGTGACCTACTTTTAGTCACTTTTGTTTGTGTACATTTCTATTATTAAATACTTGAAAGTTTTCATTTCCATGAAATTTAAAATTTACTAAATATTATCGATTTTTTTAATTTTTTTAGGGTTCCGTACCTTGAAAGGAAAAAGCTTAGCCCTTATAGGATCACTTTGTTGTCCGTCCGTCTGTTTGTCAAGACCCTTTTTCTCAGGAACGCGTGGAGGTATCAAGCTGGAATTTATATCAAATTCTCAAGTCTACTGTCCCTTGGAACTGTGAAGTTTGAGAAAACTCAAACTTCTAAGGCAACGCAATCAAAAGATACAGCTGTTTATGCCGCAAATTTTCGACTCTCGCAAGGGAATCAAAACCTACAGGGCACTTCCTGTGAACTCAGAATCTTGAAATTTGGTACGAAGCAACGTCTTATAGCACAGATAAAGGAAAAATTGCGAAAACCGTAAATTTTTAGTTACATCATATAATAAAAATATTTTACGGAACCCTCGGTGCGCGAGTCCGACTCGCACTTGGCCGGTATTACGCTCCGCTCCAATATATGGTGCTATCTTCATGCTTAGCGACAGTATCAACCTACTGATAACCATAGTTACTCATAATACTAGGCGATACAGTCGCTAAGCCTAAAAATGAAAAAAAAAATTGTTTCGATGGGAATTTTAGCGAATTTCAAAATTCGGGCTCCGTCACAATCTGGTCAAACCTGTTGATTCGATTCCACACAAAAAAACTCGGTTAAGAATTCGGGAAGTTATGGCGTAACAGACATTGCGCCATTGAAGCTGATCCATGGGAGCTCCAATATATTCTTTTTAAATTTATTAACTCTTAAAATTATACAGATCCTTTGTTTTATATAAATAATAAATTAGACCGCGGTTTAAGGTTTGCCAATTTTAATGTAAACTAAGGCTATACAATAGTTACATTTTTAGTTCTTACACTTCCGCGCACATAACGCATTAGATTTGATGTATATGTATGTTTATCCGTTACCCTAGTATCCATAACACAAGCCTTACAGGGCTTACTTTGGGCTAGGTTCATTGGTGTGAATGTGAGAAATATTATATAAAACTAACAATCACACCGTGCGTGGCTTCTAAAGACCTTCATTAATTCAATCTAGACTTAAGATTTTCAAGTGTCAGTAATTGTCATGGTGCCATCATTATCATGGCAATACGGGTGCCACCATCAGCTCGTCGCTCTTTCGATCTGTCTAGAAATCATTTTTCTATAACTTTTGGTTTAAAATTGTTGTAACGAAATCATTGAATTCAAACATTTCCCGCGTTTATTGGTCATGTCTCTAAAAATGGTCTCGTAGGTGCGCAAAATTTTTGTTAATAAATGGCACTTTACTTCAAAATGTTTGAATTAATTTAATTGTGACATTCTTATTATTATTACTAGCATTTAATTGTGAAAATTTTGACATCGTTGTGATATTTTTTGTATGGGTCTTGAAGAGTGTAGAGTAAGCTGGTAGTTAAGTTGAAAGTAGATAGGTCTTGAAGTTAAAATACTTGATTAGAAGTAGTAAAGTTTATTAAATAAATAAGAAAAAAGGTAACTAATCTGTACAGTAATCGTACATTTTTATAAAAATTTAATTATTGCGTATTCATTATTACATTACTAGTTTTAACTGCATGCTGAATTATTTGACTTTATATAGCTTCTAATATTTTAACGTTTGCGTGCCAGTAGCTGGTGCAACACGTGAATATAATGCAATTTTTTACATCTTTATTACCGTATTTGCTTGCAAATAAATAAATGAATATAGTATATCATACAAATTATTGGATTCAGTCTGCAGGTTGTCCCCATTATTCCGCGAAGTCTAGACTGATATCAACCGGTGAAGTTTCGAATGGGAGCGATTGCGGGATTCGCTCCAATGGAGAGCAGTCGGTGTTTAAATGAAAAGTTTCAAGTCTCTGATTCGAGTTGTAACAACTTGACGATAAATGGAAAATTGGCAAACTGGTTGAGCTGAACAAACTTTTATTCAATAAGTGAAAATTTAACATTGAATCTATTGCCTGTCTTAGATTCTGCGTTTCATAAGACTGTTTTTTTTTAAACTCACCAATTGCAAGATTCTGTAAGATAGCAAATCAATACAGCAACTAAATCGACATTAATTTCGACTCGCCAAGCAAGATCTGTAAATTACAGGATTGAATTCATAGATAATTTAGTAATTATACTAGGTTAAACCTTACTTATTATATTGCTGGTGCATGTTGCGTTTGCCTATTAAAGTTTGTGACAATCAGCTTTTATTACCGCGAATAGCTTTTATAAACGCTTGGCCGCTATCTCGCCTGATTGTAAGTGACGATGCGATCTATGATGTGACACAACCGCCTAAAAGATACCTATTCCCTCGTGACTTGAATTAAATTTTATTTGTCAGGAAGCACAGACTCAGGCAAAGAGTTGGACTCTTTAGCGGTACGTATTACAAAATTGTCATTAAAACGCTTAGTGGGACTCGTTGGTATATAAACCATATAACGGTGGCGCCTATTTGTAAGTCTGGTTTATGACTAAATGGGGACGGCGGAAAAAGGCTGTGCAATTCTGCTGCGCAATACTAAGACTATATTATATTTCTCACATTCACACCAATTAGCCTAGTCCAAAGTAAGCACCTGTATTTGTTATTATTAAATTATTTCAAGAACAACTTGTCTGTGGCGGGATTCGAACCCTCATCCCTCTCTTTCATTGTAGGTAGCGTCACGCCAATTAGCCTAAACCAAAAAAAGCAGTGAAAGAGCTTGTATTATGAATACATATGTAATATAGTTGCTTCATATTAATAGAAGAACCCAAAGACAAGGTTCACGATGGAACGAGCTTACCCAGAAGGTGCCTATTTACTCTGGCTTTAAAACGGAAGGGTTATAAGTATTCAGAAAAACAGACGCAGGGAGGGAGTTCCTCTCTTTTGCTGTGCGCATTATAAAATATGTCGAGAAACGCTCGGTGTGATAGGTAGGAATAGCAACCAAGAGAGGAAGGTAGCCCACAGTGCGTCAAATAGTAAGGATTTGACGCACTGTGGGCGTAATGTAATTCGAAGAGCCTTACCTGGTACGCGATGGATCTGAGTTCGAGTGCCGCCTGACATCTAAGACACGTTAAATTTTTTCTTGTAATCATTTCTATAGATAATAAACATTATAATTATTTTGAAAGGACACAGGGCAAAATGAAACATCCAACATATTGTAAAATAACATTTTATTTTGTTCCTTATAATTATAGAAGCCATACTGAGTACAATAAGTTAGTACACTGACTTATGACTATAAACAGTTACTTAAGTTGACATTTAAACACGTTATAACATTTAACATACAATCACATTCATCTGGCACTCGAGTCTTTCGCGACAATATTTTACAAATTCAATTACGTCGCAGAAAATTTTAAAACCACGAAAATGTTTCTCATAATAAAAATACGACATAAGGAGTTTTTTATCCAGGCTCTTAAGTTTTCTATCTTATTGACTATGATAAGGGTAGAGTGGGCAAAATTGACACAGTGGGCAGACTCTTTTAAAACCTGTTTTAATGTTTTAGTTAGTTAGTTTTTACTTTATTTATACTACATTTAGTATAAATAAAGTAACGCATGTATTTTGTTATATTCTATAATTATTATTAATATAAAAGAATTTGAGACAGAATAACTTATCGCTTACTCGTCATTATCATCTGTATCAAAATAATAATAAACGTCTATCTCCAAATTACCGTTGCCAGAACAAAGTGACGTTTCTCTTGTTCATAAACCAATGTCTGTTAAATAAATGCTTTTACTGTTCAAATGAATACTTTAATGACACTATTAATACTTAATAAAAAATATCTCATATAGAATTTATGACAATTAGAATTTTTATCATTTGTACCTTAAAGGTACTTTGCATTACTTATAGCGTCTTCACTCTTATAGCCCTCCCTATTGAATGCTCGTCAAGGATTATAATTATCGTTTATTTATATTTATATAGTGGTATGCAATAAGTAATTAATATGGAAACAAAACTAGTTTAGCCTAATAACTATCTGGAAAATATAAACACTGATAAATACAAAAAATCTATGCCAATAAAACAGAGGGTTAGAATGTTGTCAATTAAGTCGATTCGTGAACGTCTAATATCTTCTGTGATCTTAGATTTCATCCACTGTATGCAATTTGCCCTCTCTACCCAAAAGTTACAAAAATATAGACGAAAAAGTATCGTGTTCCTACAGTGAAATAAAAAATCTTACAATAGTACATAGTCATATTCGTGGTTTTTACATCAATATTGAGGGTTTTCAATAATCTAGGTAACTCCAAAAGACATTTTTTGACTCGGTTTTACATTTTATGTAATTTATTTACATCAAGAAAGGAGGCAGATTACTGATTTAACAAAAAATAAATTGTGACTACCATATTTCAAAATACAGTGTTACAGAAAAAATGCTTTTTTGTTACCACTACTAAAACCTTTTAAAACTGTGCGCATATGAATACCAAGCGAATAGAAAGTCAAAATTTTAAGTAATTCCAGAAATATCTGAAAAGACCAATGTACAAGTCAATACCAGTAACCTACCTTAGTAAAAGCTAATCTCCTTAAATTTCTACAAAATGTTAACAAAATATTTTGCAAACAAAACCAAAGTATTCTATTTTTTTATTAGCAATAAAATTAGAAATATTTATTTATTTAATCTTGAAAATATTCTCTTCAGATAGGGGTCGAACCAACAATCTTCCAGCTGAGAGGGATAGACATCGTAACTGCTGGTTCACGAATATCATTAATAACGTCTTTTTCATAAGATAAAAACTCGTATGTAAAAAATGAGCGCACAGGTAGGATTCGATCTTTCGCAATCCCGGTAAGTGCTCTGACCGCTGAGCTACCGAGACGCTGGCAGACACGTCGAAATTTACACACGTATTTTAAATTCTACTGTGAGCTAGTATCGTTCCACAAATGTTGAACGCAAACTACATTCACTATCGAAAGCAATATTTTTACAAATATTAAACAATCGATTAAGATGGAACCAGCTATCCTACCTGAGGGCTCGGAAGCGTATTCGTTTTGAGCATACGTATTTTATATCTTAAAGAAAAATGGCATTGTGAATGCAAAAAAATATATCGTTAAAAATTATAAAACATTTTTTTACTTGCGCACGGCTTGACTTAAACCCATACAATCTCTTACTTTACTTATTCGTTCACCGATGAACTATTTAAGACTAAATTCAACGCTTTTGAGCATATCTTTTTAATATAATAATTAATATAAATTTCATTAATTACATTTTTTTTTCTGACATTTAATTTAATAGTGATTATTTTAATACAGACAATATAAAACAATTTTAGTCCCACAAGTAAAGAACATTTTAATGTCAAATCATATTTTATCAAAAATATTATAAATTCGTCAAGAAAACATTTTGAGTTAGGCGTTCGTAAAATCTACATTGAAAACAAAATGGGTGTTTATAAACAATAGAAAACAATCAAACAAAAATTACAAAAGTGCAAAATAGTTTTATGTGAAGACGCATATAATGCCTAGGAGCAAAACACCCTGTATAATCCATAACGCGATATAAATACAATTTCATAGATAGCATACATACTAGAATTATAATAGCTTAAAATGCTGAGAAGTTTAGGCTGTTTACTTAAAAAGTGGCATTTAAAACAACATTTAAGTTTTAATAACGAGAAAGATCAAATTTTAATTATAATAAATATGGTATTGAAAAGAATAAAGCTGTTGTTCCATTGAAAGCTATTCGCGTATTAATTGAAATAGCTAAGAAAAAGTACTCCAAATCAATTAATAAATCTTTAGTAGTATTACTATTACTAGTCACTAGAAATGTTTTGTCAATACCGCGATTCAAAGCAAAGAGGTAGAAAAGCGAATAACTACAACAAAGATGGAGCAACCAAAACAAAACTATCGTATGTGACAGGTATTTTAATAGAACAGCCTGAAAATTGCTATAAAATTATACAATTAATAATTGAAGAGGTTTTATAGATATTTATTTAGTCTAGGATAAGAGTAATATTTATTTAGTTCTTAAACATCCAAGACTTAAAAAAACCGTTTACCGAATCCACAGTAGGTTTATTCTTGTTTTTAAAACAAATACTAACGTTTCAACTCTATTACAGAAGTGGAGATCACATAATGACTTAAATAACAGAACTTGTCATATAAATGCTACTTCCTGATTTAAATATTGGAGATTTTAATTATAAAAAAATGTTTTATTGTTTGTTTAAAAACAATCCCTTAAAAAAAGTTGTGATTACAAAAACAAAGTCGAAGAAAAACTTTTTTTATAATTTAATAGCCACGCTCTCAGTGGAACAACAGTCTTTTAGCTAGATTAATATTGCACAAGTGAAAACGAATTATAACTGTGTGAACATTATTTAAATTAATTTCGATACTGTTCAGTGTCAAATTCTCTCATGTAATATATGAATAACTTTCCTCTATTTATAATTGTGGTATAATAGACATATATTTCTTGTTTACAGTAGCCCTGTCTACAATGAATCACAATTTAAAAAACTTAAACATAAAAAATATCTCTTTTATAAATAAAGAAAAAGATTTCTGTTGTTTTTTTCCTTCGGATTATAGATTGGAAAATTGTTAATGAAAATTGAACCTTAATTGCTTCACGAATATGATTCATAGTAGACATTTAAAGGCTATACTGCGACTAACTACTGTTTTGGTGTTGATCCTTTTGTGGCCTGGACGGACTATAAATGTCCTCAGGAACTCTTAACTAAATTTAAATTAATATTTTCTATAAGTTAACATTTAAGATTATCATATAAGCCATTTGCTTAACACTCAAAAAAGTAAATTCCTTTCGCATCGATTTCGTATATATACATATTCTTAAATTATTTTGGTTCTACGTTTAATTTTTACTATTTTTATTTACAAAACTTATATAGATATTTTTTCAAAATCCTATACTTATTATAACACCGAGTTTTTATCTACGCCTGACAAGAAGTCGTATTTACTGGACATATATTTCAATTAAATTGGAAAAATTCCAAGAATTTCCAATTTATTTTTGGTTGTCTAGCATTCATCCTAACTTTATTTAAAACAATACAATCGTATCAATATCACTTTTTTATATTTATTAAAATACGAACATTTATCTTAATTTTAAACCATTTTTTTATTTAATTGTGACATTATAACCCTAAAAATTTATATATACCTATTTCATTTAAATTATAAATGCAAAGTTATACCAGTATTTGATAAAACTATGTGATCAAGTACACTGCAGCGTTTTTTTAAACATAAAATTTTATTTTTTTAAACTAAATTAAATGTATGGCAGGCACTTTGGTATTTATAATCGTAAGGAGAAAATAGTGCCGAATGTATTAAGAAAAAAGTTCTTTTATCTAGGCCTTGTACAGAAAACAAGTTTTAACAGACTTACAAAAAATACAAATTATTACTGCTGATTTTGAACTCTATAACTTCAATTTTAAGTCCATAATATTTAAGAAACCTTGCCTTTGGTGATAGTAGACCTGGAATTGACTATTTTTATCAAAAACTTGAGAAATAGTTATTATAAATCATTTTTTTATAATCAATGTAATCTTTTTATCTATATAATGACATCGTCATGTATTATGGGATATTACATTATTTAAACATTAGGTCAGAATCAAAAATATACGTCACGGTGACTGGATATGTGACATATTCCTACTAAAATTTTAAAAGTAGCGTATAATGTCTTCCAATTTTGTCCTAAAACTGATAGTTTGAGCGTTTAGAGGTTAAACAACTGGGTTGAAGGGTCTAAATGTGATCATAGTGCAATAAACTTAAGGATCATATTCTACTAAATTCAACCCGTTCGCTTTTGATAACATCCGTCACGTTTTGGTAGAAATACGTCACAATTAAGTAACCTGTATATAAGTAACAAAGCAAGAATTGTTAAGAACAAAAAACAGTAAATAGTTATAGTGCCCACTCCAGGCTAGGCTAATTGGTGAGAATGTAAGAAATAATATTTCAGTTCATAATTCCAATGAAACTTCACTACCTTGACCCAAAAAAGCTCAGGTTTAACGGAACATAAAATTCAAAGTTAAAGTCAAAAGTTCAACTGATAAACATCAATGCTCGCTCGTTAGCTTTCAGATTTATAGCCAGTGACATTCTCTTCGAGTTTTTGTCGTGAAGCCTTGTTTTAATGGTGACCTACTTTTAGTCACTTTTGTTTGTGTACATTTCTATTATTAAATACTTGAAAGTTTTCATTTCCATGAAATTTAAAATTTACTAAATATTATCGATTTTTTTAATTTTTTTAGGGTTCCGTACCTTGAAAGGAAAAAGCTTAGCCCTTATAGGATCACTTTGTTGTCCGTCCGTCTGTTTGTCAAGACCCTTTTTCTCAGGAACGCGTGGAGGTATCAAGCTGGAATTTATATCAAATTCTCAAGTCTACTGTCCCTTGGAACTGTGAAGTTTGAGAAAACTCAAACTTCTAAGGCAACGCAATCAAAAGATACAGCTGTTTATGCCGCAAATTTTCGACTCTCGCAAGGGAATCAAAACCTACAGGGCACTTCCTGTGAACTCAGAATCTTGAAATTTGGTACGAAGCAACGTCTTATAGCACAGATAAAGGAAAAATTGCGAAAACCGTAAATTTTTAGTTACATCATATAATAAAAATATTTTACGGAACCCTCGGTGCGCGAGTCCGACTCGCACTTGGCCGGTATTACGCTCCGCTCCAATATATGGTGCTATCTTCATGCTTAGCGACAGTATCAACCTACTGATAACCATAGTTACTCATAATACTAGGCGATACAGTCGCTAAGCCTAAAAATGAAAAAAAAAATTGTTTCGATGGGAATTTTAGCGAATTTCAAAATTCGGGCTCCGTCACAATCTGGTCAAACCTGTTGATTCGATTCCACACAAAAAAACTCGGTTAAGAATTCGGGAAGTTATGGCGTAACAGACATTGCGCCATTGAAGCTGATCCATGGGAGCTCCAATATATTCTTTTTAAATTTATTAACTCTTAAAATTATACAGATCCTTTGTTTTATATAAATAATAAATTAGACCGCGGTTTAAGGTTTGCCAATTTTAATGTAAACTAAGGCTATACAATAGTTACATTTTTAGTTCTTACACTTCCGCGCACATAACGCATTAGATTTGATGTATATGTATGTTTATCCGTTACCCTAGTATCCATAACACAAGCCTTACAGGGCTTACTTTGGGCTAGGTTCATTGGTGTGAATGTGAGAAATATTATATAAAACTAACAATCACACCGTGCGTGGCTTCTAAAGACCTTCATTAATTCAATCTAGACTTAAGATTTTCAAGTGTCAGTAATTGTCATGGTGCCATCATTATCATGGCAATACGGGTGCCACCATCAGCTCGTCGCTCTTTCGATCTGTCTAGAAATCATTTTTCTATAACTTTTGGTTTAAAATTGTTGTAACGAAATCATTGAATTCAAACATTTCCCGCGTTTATTGGTCATGTCTCTAAAAATGGTCTCGTAGGTGCGCAAAATTTTTGTTAATAAATGGCACTTTACTTCAAAATGTTTGAATTAATTTAATTGTGACATTCTTATTATTATTACTAGCATTTAATTGTGAAAATTTTGACATCGTTGTGATATTTTTTGTATGGGTCTTGAAGAGTGTAGAGTAAGCTGGTAGTTAAGTTGAAAGTAGATAGGTCTTGAAGTTAAAATACTTGATTAGAAGTAGTAAAGTTTATTAAATAAATAAGAAAAAAGGTAACTAATCTGTACAGTAATCGTACATTTTTATAAAAATTTAATTATTGCGTATTCATTATTACATTACTAGTTTTAACTGCATGCTGAATTATTTGACTTTATATAGCTTCTAATATTTTAACGTTTGCGTGCCAGTAGCTGGTGCAACACGTGAATATAATGCAATTTTTTACATCTTTATTACCGTATTTGCTTGCAAATAAATAAATGAATATAGTATATCATACAAATTATTGGATTCAGTCTGCAGGTTGTCCCCATTATTCCGCGAAGTCTAGACTGATATCAACCGGTGAAGTTTCGAATGGGAGCGATTGCGGGATTCGCTCCAATGGAGAGCAGTCGGTGTTTAAATGAAAAGTTTCAAGTCTCTGATTCGAGTTGTAACAACTTGACGATAAATGGAAAATTGGCAAACTGGTTGAGCTGAACAAACTTTTATTCAATAAGTGAAAATTTAACATTGAATCTATTGCCTGTCTTAGATTCTGCGTTTCATAAGACTGTTTTTTTTTAAACTCACCAATTGCAAGATTCTGTAAGATAGCAAATCAATACAGCAACTAAATCGACATTAATTTCGACTCGCCAAGCAAGATCTGTAAATTACAGGATTGAATTCATAGATAATTTAGTAATTATACTAGGTTAAACCTTACTTATTATATTGCTGGTGCATGTTGCGTTTGCCTATTAAAGTTTGTGACAATCAGCTTTTATTACCGCGAATAGCTTTTATAAACGCTTGGCCGCTATCTCGCCTGATTGTAAGTGACGATGCGATCTATGATGTGACACAACCGCCTAAAAGATACCTATTCCCTCGTGACTTGAATTAAATTTTATTTGTCAGGAAGCACAGACTCAGGCAAAGAGTTGGACTCTTTAGCGGTACGTATTACAAAATTGTCATTAAAACGCTTAGTGGGACTCGTTGGTATATAAACCATATAACGGTGGCGCCTATTTGTAAGTCTGGTTTATGACTAAATGGGGACGGCGGAAAAAGGCTGTGCAATTCTGCTGCGCAATACTAAGACTATATTATATTTCTCACATTCACACCAATTAGCCTAGTCCAAAGTAAGCACCTGTATTTGTTATTATTAAATTATTTCAAGAACAACTTGTCTGTGGCGGGATTCGAACCCTCATCCCTCTCTTTCATTGTAGGTAGCGTCACGCCAATTAGCCTAAACCAAAAAAAGCAGTGAAAGAGCTTGTATTATGAATACATATGTAATATAGTTGCTTCATATTAATAGAAGAACCCAAAGACAAGGTTCACGATGGAACGAGCTTACCCAGAAGGTGCCTATTTACTCTGGCTTTAAAACGGAAGGGTTATAAGTATTCAGAAAAACAGACGCAGGGAGGGAGTTCCTCTCTTTTGCTGTGCGCATTATAAAATATGTCGAGAAACGCTCGGTGTGATAGGTAGGAATAGCAACCAAGAGAGGAAGGTAGCCCACAGTGCGTCAAATAGTAAGGATTTGACGCACTGTGGGCGTAATGTAATTCGAAGAGCCTTACCTGGTACGCGATGGATCTGAGTTCGAGTGCCGCCTGACATCTAAGACACGTTAAATTTTTTCTTGTAATCATTTCTATAGATAATAAACATTATAATTATTTTGAAAGGACACAGGGCAAAATGAAACATCCAACATATTGTAAAATAACATTTTATTTTGTTCCTTATAATCATAGAAGCCATACTGAGTACAATAAGTTAGTACACTGACTTATGACTATAAACAGTTACTTAAGTTGACATTTAAACACGTTATAACATTTAACATACAATCACATTCATCTGGCACTCGAGTCTTTCGCGACAATATTTTACAAATTCAATTACGTCGCAGAAAATTTTAAAACCACGAAAATGTTTCTCATAATAAAAATACGACATAAGGAGTTTTTTATCCAGGCTCTTAAGTTTTCTATCTTATTGACTATGATAAGGGTAGAGTGGGCAAAATTGACACAGTGGGCAGACTCTTTTAAAACCTGTTTTAATGTTTTAGTTAGTTAGTTTTTACTTTATTTATACTACATTTAGTATAAATAAAGTAACGCATGTATTTTGTTATATTCTATAATTATTATTAATATAAAAGAATTTGAGACAGAATAACTTATCGCTTACTCGTCATTATCATCTGTATCAAAATAATAATAAACGTCTATCTCCAAATTACCGTTGCCAGAACAAAGTGACGTTTCTCTTGTTCATAAACCAATGTCTGTTAAATAAATGCTTTTACTGTTCAAATGAATACTTTAATGACACTATTAATACTTAATAAAAAATATCTCATATAGAATTTATGACAATTAGAATTTTTATCATTTGTACCTTAAAGGTACTTTGCATTACTTATAGCGTCTTCACTCTTATAGCCCTCCCTATTGAATGCTCGTCAAGGATTATAATTATCGTTTATTTATATTTATATAGTGGTATGCAATAAGTAATTAATATGGAAACAAAACTAGTTTAGCCTAATAACTATCTGGAAAATATAAACACTGATAAATACAAAAAATCTATGCCAATAAAACAGAGGGTTAGAATGTTGTCAATTAAGTCGATTCGTGAACGTCTAATATCTTCTGTGATCTTAGATTTCATCCACTGTATGCAATTTGCCCTCTCTACCCAAAAGTTACAAAAATATAGACGAAAAAGTATCGTGTTCCTACAGTGAAATAAAAAATCTTACAATAGTACATAGTCATATTCGTGGTTTTTACATCAATATTGAGGGTTTTCAATAATCTAGGTAACTCCAAAAGACATTTTTTGACTCGGTTTTACATTTTATGTAATTTATTTACATCAAGAAAGGAGGCAGATTACTGATTTAACAAAAAATAAATTGTGACTACCATATTTCAAAATACAGTGTTACAGAAAAAATGCTTTTTTGTTACCACTACTAAAACCTTTTAAAACTGTGCGCATATGAATACCAAGCGAATAGAAAGTCAAAATTTTAAGTAATTCCAGAAATATCTGAAAAGACCAATGTACAAGTCAATACCAGTAACCTACCTTAGTAAAAGCTAATCTCCTTAAATTTCTACAAAATGTTAACAAAATATTTTGCAAACAAAACCAAAGTATTCTATTTTTTTATTAGCAATAAAATTAGAAATATTTATTTATTTAATCTTGAAAATATTCTCTTCAGATAGGGGTCGAACCAACAATCTTCCAGCTGAGAGGGATAGACATCGTAACTGCTGGTTCACGAATATCATTAATAACGTCTTTTTCATAAGATAAAAACTCGTATGTAAAAAATGAGCGCACAGGTAGGATTCGATCTTTCGCAATCCCGGTAAGTGCTCTGACCGCTGAGCTACCGAGACGCTGGCAGACACGTCGAAATTTACACACGTATTTTAAATTCTACTGTGAGCTAGTATCGTTCCACAAATGTTGAACGCAAACTACATTCACTATCGAAAGCAATATTTTTACAAATATTAAACAATCGATTAAGATGGAACCAGCTATCCTACCTGAGGGCTCGGAAGCGTATTCGTTTTGAGCATACGTATTTTATATCTTAAAGAAAAATGGCATTGTGAATGCAAAAAAATATATCGTTAAAAATTATAAAACATTTTTTTACTTGCGCACGGCTTGACTTAAACCCATACAATCTCTTACTTTACTTATTCGTTCACCGATGAACTATTTAAGACTAAATTCAACGCTTTTGAGCATATCTTTTTAATATAATAATTAATATAAATTTCATTAATTACATTTTTTTTTCTGACATTTAATTTAATAGTGATTATTTTAATACAGACAATATAAAACAATTTTAGTCCCACAAGTAAAGAACATTTTAATGTCAAATCATATTTTATCAAAAATATTATAAATTCGTCAAGAAAACATTTTGAGTTAGGCGTTCGTAAAATCTACATTGAAAACAAAATGGGTGTTTATAAACAATAGAAAACAATCAAACAAAAATTACAAAAGTGCAAAATAGTTTTATGTGAAGACGCATATAATGCCTAGGAGCAAAACACCCTGTATAATCCATAACGCGATATAAATACAATTTCATAGATAGCATACATACTAGAATTATAATAGCTTAAAATGCTGAGAAGTTTAGGCTGTTTACTTAAAAAGTGGCATTTAAAACAACATTTAAGTTTTAATAACGAGAAAGATCAAATTTTAATTATAATAAATATGGTATTGAAAAGAATAAAGCTGTTGTTCCATTGAAAGCTATTCGCGTATTAATTGAAATAGCTAAGAAAAAGTACTCCAAATCAATTAATAAATCTTTAGTAGTATTACTATTACTAGTCACTAGAAATGTTTTGTCAATACCGCGATTCAAAGCAAAGAGGTAGAAAAGCGAATAACTACAACAAAGATGGAGCAACCAAAACAAAACTATCGTATGTGACAGGTATTTTAATAGAACAGCCTGAAAATTGCTATAAAATTATACAATTAATAATTGAAGAGGTTTTATAGATATTTATTTAGTCTAGGATAAGAGTAATATTTATTTAGTTCTTAAACATCCAAGACTTAAAAAAACCGTTTACCGAATCCACAGTAGGTTTATTCTTGTTTTTAAAACAAATACTAACGTTTCAACTCTATTACAGAAGTGGAGATCACATAATGACTTAAATAACAGAACTTGTCATATAAATGCTACTTCCTGATTTAAATATTGGAGATTTTAATTATAAAAAAATGTTTTATTGTTTGTTTAAAAACAATCCCTTAAAAAAAGTTGTGATTACAAAAACAAAGTCGAAGAAAAACTTTTTTTATAATTTAATAGCCACGCTCTCAGTGGAACAACAGTCTTTTAGCTAGATTAATATTGCACAAGTGAAAACGAATTATAACTGTGTGAACATTATTTAAATTAATTTCGATACTGTTCAGTGTCAAATTCTCTCATGTAATATATGAATAACTTTCCTCTATTTATAATTGTGGTATAATAGACATATATTTCTTGTTTACAGTAGCCCTGTCTACAATGAATCACAATTTAAAAAACTTAAACATAAAAAATATCTCTTTTATAAATAAAGAAAAAGATTTCTGTTGTTTTTTTCCTTCGGATTATAGATTGGAAAATTGTTAATGAAAATTGAACCTTAATTGCTTCACGAATATGATTCATAGTAGACATTTAAAGGCTATACTGCGACTAACTACTGTTTTGGTGTTGATCCTTTTGTGGCCTGGACGGACTATAAATGTCCTCAGGAACTCTTAACTAAATTTAAATTAATATTTTCTATAAGTTAACATTTAAGATTATCATATAAGCCATTTGCTTAACACTCAAAAAAGTAAATTCCTTTCGCATCGATTTCGTATATATACATATTCTTAAATTATTTTGGTTCTACGTTTAATTTTTACTATTTTTATTTACAAAACTTATATAGATATTTTTTCAAAATCCTATACTTATTATAACACCGAGTTTTTATCTACGCCTGACAAGAAGTCGTATTTACTGGACATATATTTCAATTAAATTGGAAAAATTCCAAGAATTTCCAATTTATTTTTGGTTGTCTAGCATTCATCCTAACTTTATTTAAAACAATACAATCGTATCAATATCACTTTTTTATATTTATTAAAATACGAACATTTATCTTAATTTTAAACCATTTTTTTATTTAATTGTGACATTATAACCCTAAAAATTTATATATACCTATTTCATTTAAATTATAAATGCAAAGTTATACCAGTATTTGATAAAACTATGTGATCAAGTACACTGCAGCGTTTTTTTAAACATAAAATTTTATTTTTTTAAACTAAATTAAATGTATGGCAGGCACTTTGGTATTTATAATCGTAAGGAGAAAATAGTGCCGAATGTATTAAGAAAAAAGTTCTTTTATCTAGGCCTTGTACAGAAAACAAGTTTTAACAGACTTACAAAAAATACAAATTATTACTGCTGATTTTGAACTCTATAACTTCAATTTTAAGTCCATAATATTTAAGAAACCTTGCCTTTGGTGATAGTAGACCTGGAATTGACTATTTTTATCAAAAACTTGAGAAATAGTTATTATAAATCATTTTTTTATAATCAATGTAATCTTTTTATCTATATAATGACATCGTCATGTATTATGGGATATTACATTATTTAAACATTAGGTCAGAATCAAAAATATACGTCACGGTGACTGGATATGTGACATATTCCTACTAAAATTTTAAAAGTAGCGTATAATGTCTTCCAATTTTGTCCTAAAACTGATAGTTTGAGCGTTTAGAGGTTAAACAACTGGGTTGAAGGGTCTAAATGTGATCATAGTGCAATAAACTTAAGGATCATATTCTACTAAATTCAACCCGTTCGCTTTTGATAACATCCGTCACGTTTTGGTAGAAATACGTCACAATTAAGTAACCTGTATATAAGTAACAAAGCAAGAATTGTTAAGAACAAAAAACAGTAAATAGTATATTTAAGTTGTTAACATTAGCAATTAAATACAGTACAATTGTTCTAAATATAGGTGCTAAGAGCTTGCCTGAAGTCATGAAGAGCTGCAAGGAGCTGAGGAGCAGTGGGCCTCGCGGTGATTGACGGCGACCAGCACCAAGACATAAGTCCGTACCTGACAACGAGTGAGAGTAAATCATTTTTATGTCGAAATAGAAGTAATTGTAGGCGAGCCATAGAAAGTTTATGTTTGGTAGAAAAAAAAGATCAACAAAAAAGAACGTAACAAAGTACGTAGTCTAGGTGTGCCTGAATTAGTAGATATTAAAATTTGTACAATTAATCATAAAGATAGAAATTAGTGAATATCGTGAAGTGTCATAATAAATAATTATTTGATACTCTTAAAGCATTTTAAGTTATGTTTTAAAAGTAATATATTTTTGTAGTTCACATGGCTCTTAAATAATGTAATCATTTCTCTGTGTTTACGATATTTTTTACATTATTAATTCTGCTCTTTGATAATAGATGGCGCTAAACAAGATTACATCGTGCTAAAGTTTCTGTTTATATTTTGTGGAAGACCCTATGTATTAAAATAAAATTTGTCTACTAATCATCTTGAAGATTGCATTCTGATTTTTTTTTATCTATTCTAGCTATACCATCCCAGGTTAAAACTAGGTAATCTTAAACACTATGCGTGATTTTATTGAAGTTGATACATAACAAAGAAGTAATAACTGAACAGAAAAATACAATTACGAGATATTATTTCTCCGGACAAAAAGTTTTAACTGTTATTAATAAAATTTGGATTATCAAACAATGGCTTTCTTATTGTAGTTCAATTAACCAACTGAAGCGTAACATGAATAAAGAATGCAAAATACTCTGAGTTTTCTGAGAACTTCTGAGGACTGGAGTTTATAGTGACATATTTTTCAGATCCAGTTCGAAACTCACCGATGTTTTACACTTACCGCGAGGACCCGAGTAATATGAATAATGTATTTGACGATATGTTAATTTTCCTTTTTAAAAAGATACATACATTAAAACTTGTGGATCATTTTCACATACAAACAATAACGCATTTTCCCGTAGGAGAAGGCAGAGATCACAAATTTTAATTTCGATCTTCAATCTTCAATCTTTCGCTTCTTCAATCCTCATCAGAGCTTTCGTCGTCGGTTAAGGGTGCTATTGAGCCGACCTTTTTTCAGGACATCTACTATTTGGGCTCTGAAGGTTTGTCTTGGTCTGCCTTTACCGATTTGCCTGTGCACATTTAACTCATAAACTTATCTTTAAAATCTATAATCGTCTATCCTCTACATGTCCAATCTATAATCTAAGATCACAAATTTGTTTATTTGTCTGTCAGCTCTTTTTCCCGGTCATTTTTTCCGCTCTTTTTCCATTGTACCTATATGCGTTACCATAGCAATGCGTTAACCGCAAGTAGTTCGTCTACCGGAAGCTAGATGGCGCTAACGGAAAAAAAAAAAATAATAGAAAAAAATTAAAGAGTTTTGTCCACCCGTGCGAAGCCGGGACGGGCCGCTAATGCATATCTAATTATTCTACACCAACTGCTCTTTTATCAGATTATTCCAAAACTTTCGTTTCATAAAATCACTAATGTTTAAAGGCACTCGCCCATATAGCGAAAGGTCGTGGGTTAGAATCTCACCTGAGGGCTCGGAGGCGTAGTTGCATAGGCGAATTTTACATGTTATAGAAATGTTGCACTGTGAATGCAAGAAATAAAATAAAATACGTCTTTAGTAATTTGTATACTCACAGTTCATCAGGGCAGTTGTGAGGCTGCGAAGGTCGGTAGCCCCCGCTGAGAAAGGCGCCCACATCAGCTGCGTCCAGTTCAGCAAGTGGGGATGCTCCTAGCGTGGCTAACTCCCATAGAGTTATACCTAATGACCACTGTAAACGGTTCTCAAATTAGGAACTATACTGACTTTTTTCTTAAACCGGAACAGATGGGAAAGATTGGGTTGGCAAATGAATTTTGCTTGTTTAAATTTTTCATTCATCGATTCTTTGGACCCATAAATAACATTGCCGCCAGTAAAGTAACTATATATAATCTATATATATAAAAATGAAACCCGTTTTCCGTTGTCACGACATAACATGAAAACGGCTTGACCGATTTGGCTGATTTTTTTTTGTAGTTTTCTAATACTCTGTACAAGGTTCTTACGGAAAAAAATATAAAGAAAATCTCTCAGAAAGATTGAAAAATATAACGTAACGAATGTCAACGTCATTCAATTTAAAACAAAAAATCTGTGGTAATCTGTGACACCATATCGATAACCGAGCTGACAAATGTCAACGTCATTCAATTTAAAACAAAAAAATCTGTGGTAATCTGTGACAACACATCCATAACCACGCTAACAATAATAGGATTCATTTTTATATGGAGGATATTATAGATTCCAGTTCAAATTGAATAGGTACTCATACATAAGATAGGTCAGCTATACAAAATAAAGTAGTGCATAAAAGCTACGCTAAGGCGGTACGAGGTTCGCCGGGTCAGCTAGTTATTCATAAAAAAACAAAGGGTTGGTAAATATATTTTAGATATAAGTTAGTTTGGTCTTTTTTCAAACTCAAATTATAATACGAATGAAAAAATATTAAATTACTAAAATCGGTTTATTCAGAATTTGCTTTTTTAGTAACTTTGCGGTAAGTTTTTAGTAACTTTTTCAAAGCAATAAATATTATTAAATCTTTTTGATGTTAACAAAAGCTATTTAAATATTAAAGTTATTATTATTTTTGATTCTAATAAAGAAAATATTATTGCCAAACATAACCATACAACATCATTTGCTTAGATCACAAGGTAGTTCTGAAACAAAATAATAAAAATCAGTTAAAATATCACATTTTTTAATATTTATTTCGATTAATTATTAAATAAGAAGTTAAAATAATCACTTTAGCTAATAATATTAGCATGGCAGGACGGAATCCTCGACGAAATATAGGTGGATTTTACTGTTATCTGGTATGTTTAGCAGCCGGGTTCACATCTCATTAAAATATCACTAAATTTTCCTAGAAGTCTCATATTCGCTAAGGTTAGCTAAGCGTGATAATTTTTATAAATTTTTCAAATTTTTACTTAAGCCAAATTGCAAAAATAATGTTTGTAAACAAACCATCCATACTTTACCTAAAAACTACTATTTTATTTTACGTCTATATAATTGATGATATCTGTTGTTTTAGTTTGAAAACGAATATAAACGAATAGTGAACGTTTTCAAGTATTGAAATATGACGTTTTCTTATTTAAAATTTGCACATTTCTATTATAACGACAAAAATGTATGATGTTTTGGTTGCAAAGATTCTTTCTATAAGTTGACTTGGGTTTGATTATGGGCGAGTTCATTACTTATAATAAAGTCAACTGTTCCTCTAAAACTATTACTACGTACGTAGGCCTAATTATCAGTTGGTTTTTACCTATTCCATACGTTTAAAACACTTACCACATCAGTTGCAGTATTATACTGATTCTGCAGCAAAGATTCGGGCGCCATCCACTTCACAGGTCTGTTCTCATTGTCCCCAAGGCAGTGGTAATCATCCGGGAATAGATCCCGCGACAGGCCGTTATCCGTCACTTTCAGTCTCAATTTCTCGTCAACCCTAAAGGGAATTGGTTATGCATAAAAATTATTCAATATTATGATAATAAGAATATTCCTATTATAATTTTATAAAGGTTTAAAGTACTTATGTTTGTATTGTCTGTTATTTGTGATACGATGAATTATAACAAAATAATTTAAATTCGTGAGAAATTAGGAAAAAATTTTTTTTGACTTAATAACAATATTTAGATAGGAATCTTATAACAAGGTAAGTAGAATCTAAAATATATAGAAATAACAAAGCTGATTTATGCCTGAATAAAACTGTAATAGTAATAATTTACTGCCTTCATAACATTTATAGCTTTTTATAGTGAATAGGCATGCGCTTGACCACTATCTCGCCTGATGGTAAGCGACGATAGAAGATACCTATTCACTCGTGACTTGAAGACCCCTAAATTGTATTTGTCAGAAAACACAGACTCAGGCAAAGCGTTCCACTCCTTAGCGGTACGTATCACAAAATTGGAACTAAAACGCTTAGTGCGACTCTTTGGTATATCTACCATATAATGGTGTCGCCTATTGGTAAGTCTGGTTGTCCGGTGAAGAAATTGGGACGGCGGAACAAGGTAAGCCCAAAGTAAGCACTATAAGGCTTGTGTTATACTATGTGTTATATTATACTATTTGATACATAAATATATATACTGTTTATAGAAATATATAGTAAATGCGCTTGGCTCAGTTACAAATGTGTTCATCACACAAACATCTGTCCTTACTGGGACCCGAACCCAGGACAGTCGGTACGAAAGGCAGGATCGCTACCGTAGTACCAAGCGGCCGTCAAAAGAATCATTGAATGAGAGAATATAAACAACACAGATGAAATTATATTAAAATCCATTGTGTATCGTCTCTTTCTATAGTTTTTCAAAAAAGTTAACTGGTAAATATTGATATTTGCAATAAGCCTTTCACACCCACCTGTAGGAACTCCCAAAAAGAAGATTACTAAGAGGATTGACCTCTGATCACGGTAATTTTTGCCTGTTGTCCGCAAGTATCTAATGTAAGTAACTAACCTAACCTAACCTAACCTAACCGATGGTCCTGGGTTCGAGTCCCGGAAAAGGCAGATGCGTGTGTGATGAATATGAGCATATATACCTGAGTCATGGATATTTATATTTCTCATCTATACATATAAAAATTCCGTGTCCCAGTGTTTACTCAACTTATTCAACTAAATTACTCAACTGATTTTGATATTTTTTTATCATTTTGCTAGATTTGTTCCAACTTAGGACATAGGATAGTTTTTATTTTAATTAACAATAAAATATACAAATTATGATAACTGAGCCACAGTTAGGCGTGGTCGGGGCAGCTAGTATATTATATTTCTTTGAATTAAACATATCTATGTATCATATATGAAGACTGTTTGGCTCAAGGGTAGCGATCCTGCTTTTCGCACCGACGACGGTCCTGTTTTCGAATCCCGGAAGGGGCAGATGTTTGTATGATGAATACGAGTATTTATACCTGAGTCATGGGTGTTTATATATATTTCTATGAATATTACATATCTATGTATATCATATATGTATGTCTATCCGTTACCCTAGTATCCATAACACAAGCCTTACAGTGCTTACTGTGGACTAAGCTGATTGGCGTGAATTTAAGAAATATTTATATATTTACTCATATATGTACGTCTATCCGTTACAATAGTATCTATATTGAGTTATAATGCTAGGGCAACCTATTTATTTTAAGGACAATCGTATCATACTAAAAATAAAAATACATATAAATATAATGTAACCTCTGACCGATAGTGCTGTACGTTCTTTATAAACATCTCCTCGTCTTTAAGACTGTCAGTAACTATATAAGGTTCCTCTTCCCAGTATCCCCATACTAACTGTGTGGGAATACCGGGAAAAGGAACCGAGGATAGAACCACAGTAAAGAACAGTAAAATATCTTCATACAAACGTGCCGCTCTCGGTTTGAATGTGTGCGTGCGCGCCGCGCGCCGTGTCGGCACGCGATTTCACGCACACGCTAGCATAATATATGGGGGAATAAGGTGACGGCAGTACGGGCTGTGCCGCGCGACTGTGAGCATGCGCGTACGTCACATGACCGCTCGCGATCGTCAACTCTCGCCGGCCACTTACCATAATATTAATTATTACGAGTATCATGACTTCAAAAAGGGGAAAAAATATTGTAGTGTTTTCGGGTGCCTCAATAACGATTTCGCAAACAAATATTCAATCATCATATGCTTTTTATTACATAAATTTAGATCAAGTGCTGCATGTTCGAAAATATTAACTAAAAGTAAAAGTGACGACCCTGGGGATCAACGCAAGAGTAGGCTAATAACTCGGCGGGCGGCCTTAGATAACCTACTGTTCTGTTTACTGTGATAGAACTCCGGGGTTTCTCTACTTACACGTAATTTCGCGCCTCTGGACATGAAGGTAAACCATTTTCCAGTACCCCCATAGACTAAATGTGAGGGGTGTTGTTTTATTTCTAAATAATCATCCCAGTTCGGGATAATAATAATAATTAAATCTAACCAGTCGGCAATACATCAATAATACATTATATGGGTTGGCGCGCCTTTAATTTTGGTAGTTTTACATTTTTTCTACGATAATTGGAAATAATATGAAAAAAATATTATTTTATTGTTTTAAGGTTGAAATTGAATTGAAATACTTGTATTGGGAAATCAAATGTATATATATATATATACTATCGTAGGTTGTTTCTATTTAATAGACTGATCCATTGCGAAAAGTTCGTAATAAAAATAATTACTAATTACATTTTTTTTTATTGCATGCCACAGTGAAAATAATTAAAATAGTACAGATTTGATAGAAATGCACATAAGTATACATGTGGCGTCCTATAAGGACGTAGCAATGTAATATAACTTAACACTAAATTAATTAAAGGGCACTATTATTATCACATAGGTTAGTTTTTATTTTTGTTTTGTTTTTATTTTCAAAATATTCGTTCCTTAATAAATAAAGTTAAGTCGTTTAAATTTTTCATTTAGTTCGGTGAGTGATTATATATTTTTATTACCATATAATGGGGGCTCGATGTCTCTAAATAGAGTTTAGAAAAAGGTAATAATAATTTATTTTTATTGCGATCCTTTCTTTTAATTACAGAAGCTGGTGCCAACAGGAACAAATTTTTGTGTTTTCCAACAAAACATGCTTCTAATATGTACATAGAAGTTAGTGCGAGAATTATGTGTTTAGTGAAATGAGGTCTGCATGACTCATGTATAATTCAAGTATTATTTGATTTCATATAATTACAGCAGTTCCCTGCCTACAAAATCACCGACATATACAAATGGACATGCCGTACCCGTATAACGTGCAGTAATTTCTTGGTTTGAGATGAGTGACGAAGATGGCATATGCTTTCGGACTAACGCTATCTCTTTCCTTTTGGCTCTCAATTTTCATGACAGGTACGGCATATATTTTGAGAGATAATAATAATAAATAAATAAATAATAAATATTTATTACATTCACACCAATTAGCCTAGCCCAAAGTAAGCACTGTAAGGCTTGTGTTATGGATACTAGGGTAACGGATAAACATACATATATGATACATACATAATATTTATAGAAATATATATAAACACCCATGACTCAGGTACAAATGCTCGTATTCATCATACAAACATCTGCCCCTTCCGGGATTTGAACCCAGGACCGTCGGTGCGAAAGGTAGGATCGCTACCGTTGCACCAAACGGTCGTAGAGATATAAAGATAGTTCGAAACTAAGTGTTATCTTTTTCTTTCGTATTGCCGCAATTCTCACCGCTAGGGTATGTCCATTACTATATGTCGATGTACAAAACAACATCATCTATACGAGCTCTTTTGTCTTTTTTGTAAGTCCTAATGATACCTCTTTTTCAAAATTTTATTCACCTATTTTCGGGGTAAAACTCCCCATTTGAGAAATGTTATTAAAAATTATTTAAAGATAGAAAACCCGCGCTACAGTGGATGCCGGGAAAGGCACTTAGGACAAAATATCTCCAGAGTTTCAATACTTACACACAATTGCGAGCCGCTACGTCGGCATGTATCAGTCTCTGGACGTGGAGGTATGCCAGACCACATGCAGCTTGCGCGCCCAACTCCACCAGCTCCCTGGTCGCTGGCGTCGCCTGGTGGCCTAGTCTACATGATGTGAGGAACCTGTGTATGAAGAAATCACAGTTAAATATTTGAACTTAATTTTATAAGTTTTAACATTTTTTTATAAAACAGCATTACATACTTTGTACTGAACCCAAGTAGCTTAAGCACTTGTGTTATTATTGTGGATTTCCGAAACAATGATGGTACCACAAGATCCAATATATAAAAGTTCGATATCTAGATTGACCCAGCTAGGAATCGAACCCGGAACATTACCATCGTCTTACTCGGAGTGATATTACCATGAAAATGCGAGCCACTCGACCACGGAGGTCGACTTTATAATAATCAATGAATTTATTTTATCAAGAAACAATCTCTTATTATGATTAGTAGCAAAGGAACTTTATTTTAATTATAATTATCAAATTAATAACCACTTGTCAGTTCGCTACCGTATGCCCCACCCCTCTCAACAGTCCCAATGCTGCGCGAATAGTGATTTTTTTTAAAACATTTATATGAACTAAATTATCGAATAACATCTGTGTTGTATAACATCACTTAAAACGCAATACATATTCTATTCCATTCCATTCAATTCAATTACATTCAATTCCGTTCAATTCTATTCAATTCAATTCCATTCCATTCCATTCAACTCCATTCAATTCCATTCAACGTCTTCTCCATTTTCTACCTCTTAAGGTTGGAAGAATGTGAAGCACAGCAGTATACTAGGAGTGGTCTTCGCGCCTCTTCAGCACACGCAGCCATCGGCGACAGCACATTAGCGTGAGCCAGACCGTACAGCCTTAGACCTTCGGCTACCAGCAGCGCTGCTTGCATCGCTGACGCTGCTTCTGTTATAACATAAGATAAAACTTAAATTAATATTATTTTTAAGACATTAAAAACAAGCTGTAAAAATACTTATGAAAAGATGGAAATGGAAGATTTGAAATACGCCTGTAAAAAAACAACTATATCTCCGAGCCCTCAGGTAGGATCTTATAGAGATATAAATAAATAAAATATTTTTATGAAATATGAAAGAAAGAAAGAAAATACATATTTTGGCACACACACACACAGAGATAGGGAGAGAGAGAGAGAGAGAACAAGGATAGGAGAGCAAAACAAAAAATAAGGGACGACCGATGTGAACAAAAGAAAATTATACTTATGTGTGGGGTCAACAAATACCCTGTCTCAGCATTTACAATGCGTGTATTGAACGTCAAAGCTACGCCAGGGATTCGTAAGTCGTCGGGATATCTTGTACAGAGAAGAAGTCGCAAGAAACTCGGTAAGGGCTGTTTTTTTATGTGTTACATTACAATACATGGTTCTAGATTTAAATAAACTTTTCTTCTACAATCAAGACGTATCGCATCCTTGAATTTTAAATAATAAGGCTTATAAACCTTTGTTCATGAGTGCGTTTTAACTGTTGAACCTGCATGTTTTCTTCTACCATAAACACTCTACTACAGGCCAATGCATATTCCTTTAGTTTAAATTAAGCATAGCAACTGTCACTCTGTAACCAAGTTTATGTAAATAAACACTTTCAGCTATTACATTAACAACCTTATTAAACTTTTCAGCTTGTCTGAAACTTTGTTATAAAAAGTCAAACCTGTAGCCAAAAAATATAGCATAGCGAATGCAAAAATTAAAATAAATACGTTATTACAGCTATTTGTAAAAATCTTACTTTCCAAGGTAGGCTTTTGAAGGTAGTTAACGTTCAACATTGATGGAATGATACTAGCTCATACTAGGTCAGAACATTCGCCCATCTAGCGAAAGATCGTGGGTTCAAATCCTATCTGAGAGCTCGGAGATGTGGTTCTTTTAGACAAGCGTGTTTTAAATCTTACAGAAATATAGCATTGTGAATACAAAAAATAAAATCATTGTTTACTTTTTTACCATTCTAACCGATCAAAAGAATGAAAAACGATCAAGTGTGTGTCGAGCCACTCGCAGTGTAAAATTCCAAAGTAGCCCAGTATGCGATAATTTCTCGATAAACAGCAAAGAAAACCGAAACCCTTATAAGATGACTTTATTATCCGTCCGTCCGCTTGTCCGTCTGTCTGTCCGTCTGTTCGTCCATGCGTCCGTCCGGCAAAACTTCTCAAGACCCTTTATCTCAGGATCGCGTGGAGGTATAAAGTTGAAATTGAAACCATATACTCAGGTCAACAATCCCTAGAAGCTGTGAAAAAATCAAACTTCTAACTGAACGTAAAAAAGATACGATTTATGACGTAAAAAAAGTATATTTCGACACTTTCAAAGGAATCAAAATTAATAGGAAATTTGGCACGAAGCAATATCAAGTAAAGGAAAATATCCAAAAACCGTAAATTTGTAGTTGCATAAACTTATTTGCAGTTGGGCAACCTATGTCGATGTATGGGACAACAATTTTCCAACAGCTAAGTTAAATTTGTCCCTTAATCAATTTCTATTTGGAAACCTTCGTGCGCGAGACCAACTCGCACTTGGTCGATTTTTTCTAGTATTTTTGCTATAAAATTTTATCATAGCATTAGAAATAAAAAGATATAATAATACCAGATTTCGTATTAACAATATTCGTTATAACGTAATAGCGATAGCAACTTAATAGAGATTAGACGTATCTATGATTGCTATCTCCTTACCCCCAAGAGGGGATGTTTCTCTCAATTTACTGATATTAGATTTACGAGCTTCCGACACCCAGTCTCAAATTGAGTACATCGCTTCATTTAAAATTATTGTAGTATATATGTTTGATAAAATAATTTCAGATTTAAATTAGACTAGCTTGAATTGTATGAGTTGTTTTGAAATTTATATATAAACGTCATAAAAATTGTAATTATTTCTTGATTTAAAAATTGAATCATAAATGTAAATTTGCATAACCAGTCACTCCGTACTTGACCTATAGAAGGACATACTGACGGACAGCCAAAAGTTTAAAGATAATAGCATCGGTATCAGTGAATCATAAAACGAATATTTATCATAAAATTTGTCCAAAATAAAAAATGTACCGATAGAACCTTCAAATTATATAGTATTACCGATATAGCACGTAGGCAACGTGATTTAATTGCTGGTTTAACAATAATTATCGGTTTCCTGCTTCGTGTGTTTTCAGGGTCTTGGCAGGTTCTCCTTCCAATATTCCGACTATATATACCTGTTATTTATTTGGGATTTTTATATGCAAAGAAAGTTATGAATATTCGTCTATTCTATCACCGTTATTCGTATGCTTTCCACAACAACATCTTTAACAGCTACTCCCACTGAAGCACTTTCTTTTTTTTAACGGGTTGACTCTTGGGGTCAAGACAGGATCCACGATGGAACGAGCTAACCCAGAAGGTGCCTAGTTACCCTGACTTTGAAAAGAACCGGGTTATAAGTACTTGGGAATACAGACGCAGGGAGGGATATCCACTCCTTTGCTGTGCGCATTATGAAAGATGTTGAGAAGCGCTTGGTGCGACAAGTAGGGATAGCAAACGAAAAAGTGTGGTAGCCCGCAGAACTTAAAATAACTTTAATTTAACTTCAAAAAGGTACCAAATGAGGCATATCTTTTTTCAAAAAAAAGTAAGGTATTTCCAAGTTCTTTAGCAGCTAGCGGAGTATTTGTTTCGTATGTAGGTAATTCATAATTTTCAATGAAGTTGTCTGTTAATGTCCCTCATAATATTCATCTTGAATTTATGTAGGTATAACAAAATTATTAAATAAGAAGAAACAAGAATGTATAATTAATGCAGTGGAAATGAGAGTTTTAGGAAGTATAGCTGAAGTGATTTGATGGATAAAATAAGGAATGATGTGCCAAGAGAGTGGTGTGGTGTAGAAGAAGATACAGTGACAAAAATAGAAAAAGAGATGCTTAGATGGTGAGGACAAGTAGAGAGAATGGACGAAAGAAGATTAACAAGACAAATATATGAGGCAAATGTGCATGGGCAAGTCGGTAACGGCAGACCAAGGCGAACTTTCAGGGACCAAATAGAGGATGTCCTGAAAAAAGGCCAGGTCAAAAGTATCCTTGACCGACGAGTTTGTATGAAAAGGCTGATGAGAGTTGAAGAAGCGAAAGATGTATGTCAGGATCGTGATAAGAGAAAATCTGTAATCTCTTTTATCCCTGCGGGAAAAAGGCGTGATTTAATGTATATTTATAAAATTACTAAATATACATATACTAGTATGATATTCACACTAATATATACACCGCCATGTTACATTTCATTATTAATAACTGATTATGCCAGTATTAAATTCAAATGTGCCGCTTTATTGATTTGTATGTTTTTGAATTTTGATTAATTTGGTCGGCACTCCTAGGCTCACCTCCATTTACTCCATTTCCGTCTCGCACATACCTTGTCTCACGTATGTAAGAGTGCGACGATCGCGCTATCTATTGGTGGCAAATCATACCGCAATGTAAACGAAAACGACTGATGACCGGAGTTCCGCAATATTAAATTGAACTAGTGGCCTATCCGCAAATCCCCACAACAAACTATGGTTTTATGTGACGGTGTCTTTGTGTGCATAACAATAAGGAACAGCAAATCCTAGGGACGTCCCCGGCAGCCTCCAGCATCTCACACCACGAGGCGGTCAAGGTATCGTGCCCCCTTCATCTTCCTCTCACATTTGTTGTCGACATTAATTTTCTCATACCGCAATACAGTCCATTAATTTTGAATCGTCCGCACAACCAACAACTTTATAATTGAGCTCCTATTTTTATAAAATATCAACCGATGTTGCTGATCATCGTTTTTGTGGTCCCTTTTGGTTGTAGCTGATAATCAGCAATTTAAATACGAGTCTGAGCTGCGACTATTGATTTTTGTATTTTTTTATCGTGAAGAGGTAAGCACTTGACCGCTATCTTGCCTGATGGTAAGCGACGATGTGATCTAGGATGTGATGCGCCTCGTGCGGGGGTCGCACGCGGAGCGCTTGAGGGGGACCCTCGGTACCATCTCCCGAGGGTAGAGCCTCCTCTCGCCGCCCCCAGGTGGCATCGGAGCTTTTCTCCGAGGCCGCGTGGGGGGGGTCGAGAGGGGCGCTCGGCGGGACGGCGGCCACGAAGGCCCCCCGGGAACTTTTGTTTCCGGAGGGCTTCCGAGGACGCACATCCCGATTGAGGTGGGGAAGGGAATCGACTGCACACCTCGGCCGCCATTAGGGTCGGTCGAGTGGTGCGGCGGTTCTTTTCCCCACCAAAAGGGGGCCAGCGGTTGCCGGAGCGGAAGACTGGCAGCTGCATTGCACTTGGCTCTCAGGCGTGCGGGGTGTTCAGGGCGTCACGGCTCATCCCATTGCTCCGTCCCTCACGGAGCATAGGCGAGGTCCGCCCACGAGCGCGGACCCACACTGGTTCGGGTCGCGGAAGAAGCCGTAAGGGGCCACGCGACCCCCACCACTGTGTTGTGGGACGCCGCAGGGTTTTAGTGGGTAGGCCTCCAAGCTTTTACCGGGCACTAGGCCGGGTAGGGGCATGGAGGAGAGTCCCACATATCGTCTCGTGCTCTCCCGGCACGAGCGAATGCGCAATACATTTACTGCGAAAACAAAAAAAAAAGGATGTGATGCGCCTGCCTAGAAGATACGGATTCACTCGTGACTTGAAGACCCCTAAATTTTATTCATCAGAAAACACAGACCCAGGTACAGAATTTCACTCTTTAGCGATACGGATCACAAAATTGGAACCAAAACGCTTAGAGAGACTTTTTGGTATATCAACCATACAACGCCTATTTGTAAGTCTAGTTATCCGATAAAAAATGGAGACGGCGGAACATTATTTTTGGTAGTAATGTGTGTGTGAAGTAAGAAATAAAGTTGTTATCTATCTACTAACCTGAAACAGTCTTGACAATGACTTCTTCATATGTATCTCCTTTCTTGAAGATGCCCTTGTAGACCCTTCCGAAGGTGCCTTCGTGGATCAATATCTCCAGGCGTATATTGGATCGGGCTGTTGAGAGTAATCTTAGTTGCTCTGCAGGATCTGTCACCCGATCTTTGGTAGCAGTTTGCTAAAACAAAGGAAATATACTATATTGCTTACAGCAACCGTAGAAATAATAATACAACTATAAATAGTTATAATGCAAAATTAAACAATTTGTTGTTTCATTTTAGTTCGGGTCTGGGTGTAGTTGTACCTTTATTGTATCAAAATTCCATAACACTAGTACTTTCGCTACTTAACTTGGGTTCAGAATAATGTATATATTATATTATTATTACACAGTCGCCCTATATGTTGACTAGCTTTTATCCGCGGCTTCACTCGCGTTAAATTAGAATACCGATTAAAATTATATTTCTATCCCTATGGAACAGTACTTTTTTCTGGATAAAAAGTACCCTATGTACTTTTCTGTACCCCTGACAAGGTGTATGCAAAACTTCATGATGATCGATTAAGTAGTTAAGGCGAAACAGTGACAAATAAAACTCACTTTTGTATTTGTAATATTAGTTAAGACTATAAAGTTTTGACGATTTTATATATAGCCTATCATTTGCGTAATCACATTTTTTTACCTTATACCAAATTTCATTGCAATAAGTCAACTTGTTTTTGTCCTATAGAAGGACATACAGACAGACAGACAAAAATTAAAAAATAGTAGAATTGGTATCACTGATTCATAAAACTAATATTTATCACAAAATTTTTACAAAAAATAAAAGTACAGACAGAGCTTACAGATTTATAGGTAGCATAGCTTTAACTATGATCATCATACTAAAACACTATATTATTGTGACCTAATCAAACAATTCCAAGCACGAAAGCTGCATGTCGTTGTAGGTTATCCAAACAAATAAATATTCACGTCTAAAATATTTCCCTTCATAACAGTCCTGATTGAGCGTAGGTTAATACGAGTATATCTAAAGTACAAAAATGTAAACTGATTACACGACAATTTTACTTTATTAGGGCAATTTACGCTTCATTTACACTTTCGCTTTCATTAGCACCCTCATACAACGCTGTGTAATTCATAAGTCCGTCTGAGGAATTTCAAAGACCCACCAAATTTATGAACAAGCTAAGGGGGGTGCCGAATTAAAAATTGTTCCCCACCCTCAATAATTAGCTGAGGAATTAAAATGACTGGATGGGACACTGTCTTCCATAATAATGATAGCAGAATTGAGGTCAGTTACATATTGACTATATTATGTAGCCGATCTCTAACTGATTCGCCAGTCGGACCTCCGGCGAAATATGCTGAGCTATTGTAATTTATATTTGTAATGTGATCATAATTTGGCAACATCTTTATCAATTATGATTGACTTATAATCTTTGAAATAAAACCATTGTAACCGGATTATTTGTGCATTATATTTTTATTTTTATATTTAATTTTAGCGTTTCGACTCTTTTGCAGGTGCCGTAATTACTGGTTGAGTAAGGTAATGTTCGTCATACATGATTTAACGTTTTCATTGGGTACGTTCCGAACTATTAAATTGAAACATATCAAAATATTTTATTTTGTTAAATATGTGAAAGACGTGGAAGTAAAAATTTAATTGTGACTTATACTCGTATCAGTCAGAATGGAATCGCAATTTTTCATGCTCTATCCTTTCTGTCTCTCCGCAATGTGTGAGCAGTGCTGTCGCGCTCGGCAATATCGACGATGAGGTCGGCAGCATGCTATCTTTCTCACTCTAACAAGTAATGTCCCAAGGCAAGGAAAGGGACACAATATGAGGAAATGCGATCCCATCAGATGGTTGAACTCTTATTTTACCATTTGACTGTGGTAAACAGATGTGTGATGCGATAGTGAAGTCTTTGACTATATTGAATCCTCATCCATAGGATTGTTGATATGCTGTATATTTTTTCCATACAGCAGGGGTTATCTGGAAGAGGCCTGCTTCTAGTGATAATGCTGCCTTTTCTCACTTTTTTTTACATTTCAAACTGTTTTCTACGTACCATCCTCGTGTACTAGTATGTGAGCAATAAAGAATTTATCATCTATCAAAAAAAGACAAAAATTTCCTGAACTTCTCATCAAAATCTCATCTAAAAACTCTGATGTTGACCGGTGGACTAATGGACGGAGAGCTTTCCCAAAAATGGATTTTGCCACGATCTCAGCTAATTGTTTAACTAAGCTGTTGCCCATTTAGTGGTCTACTTGACCATTTACAAAATACTTAAACATCAAGGGTTAGTGCTATTCTAAACTGCCGTAAATGGTAAAAATAGACATACGAATTGGCGATTCTGTACGTAAGAACCAAAAATATAATATTTGTACTACATATCAAAAACAAAAAGTATACCTCTTCCAGTTTCATTATCTTTCTTTAGTATGTACCCCAAGCTTAAGAAAATCGTTAATTGCATTACCTCGGTATCACCTGAAGGGGCCCCGTAACTCGTTTCAAATTGGATTCTTGATGAAGTAAAGGACCCATTTTATGCACAATTCATCCTTTCACAGGAAAAAAAGCCTTCCGCAAATCGGCCTCGGACAATCTCGAGCAATTTAACGAACGCCCATTAAGTTACATCAAAGGCTTTTCTTAAAATTTCAATGAAAAAAAATAATACAAATTTTCACCTTTTGTTATTTAAATGCGAATGGAAAAAAGGTTTTCAAAGGTCTTAAACGATACGGTGACCTTTTGGCGTACTGGACGAGAAACATCACCAGAATCATGAAAAACTAACTGCAACAAACGTGAGCAAGGGACACAGCAGACAAAGAGTTGGGTTTTTTAGAAAATTAATTACGTTACTTAAGAGGTTTGATTGGACTTCGTTCGACCCATTCAGCCCTCTGCTAAACGGCTTCGAAGGAACGATAGATTGAGCCGTGGATCAGGAAAGTGCCGATCTGCGGAGTATAAATTAAGATGCCACAACCCACGGCCCAGATTTTTTTTGTATATATCCATTTTTTTATTTTTGATGATCTGTGGTATTTTACCCACCGAGTTACTCCCGTCAAAAGGTGCAAGTTATATGAAGTACGTCAGAAGAAGGAATTGATAGGGAGCTTATCTGAGAGGCGGGATCATGGGATGGAGGGATCAGTCTCCGACAAAGTTTTTTACTCAAATCTAAACGTAATATAAGTACCTCCTTGTGTTTTCTGTAAACAAACTTTGTAAGAGAAATAAAAAAAGGCAAATTAACGGTGAGCGAGAACCGTCAACACTGCAAGTATTTGGTATTCGCGTGGCGACCTAACTTTTTTTTCACTTCTGAACAACTTGGGCACCCTTCAGACACTAGGGAGAGAGATGGTGAATCCACCAGCGAATGGCTTTTACCCGGAAAAGGTCCCGAAACCTTCATCGGAAGCGACCGCCCCTCAAGAGATGGACCGCGCGCGAGTTAAGATTCCTAACCCCCTGTCATCCGTTGTACAGTCAGTAAAACCTAGTTCGTTTGTAGGCATCATCAACGGCAGCTGATTTCAATAATTTCATATAGTATAAGCTATTGTTTTTGTATAAATACTAGTGTTTAAGTTTAATCGTATTATTAGTACGTTGACGTAATGCTGCATTTTATTTATATAAATTATTTTTATAAATAAACCCGTTGACGTCAACTTAATTCGTACGCTACTCACCTGCGGAAGGTTGCATATAAGAAGCGTCGATCGAAGCCCAGAAGGAGGGTCAGTCGTGACAAAGGTCGTCAAGTAAACATTAAATTTTTGATTGAATACATATTCTATATATTAAAACGTGAAGCAAAAACTATGTACCTTTTTTAGGAAAATTATGCGAACGGAGGAATGTGAAAATTAGCTCAGGTAAGGTTTATAAGGAGAAAAATGCAGAAAGCTAATGTTTTTATATAATTAAATAAACATAACACACCACCACGTGTATGATACACACACATGTGTATGATACACACACATTCGTTTGTAACATTTGGTTGTTGTTATACTCTTTAGTTTGAGGTTAAACTGAGAGAGATATAGTCTCCATAATCATATGTATATAATCATATATGCATGCTACAATCGAAGGTTCAATGCAATCTTGTAGACCTTATTTTATTAAACTCAGGGTACTGACTATCACTTGCTTATACATATTTGAAGCTTGTAAGTTTACAATGAAGCATTTTGATCTGTATTCTCAACGAAAAGAAATAAGAAGAAATAATAGATATCAGAACAAATTAAAACTACCATTCTCTAAATTGAAATTATACGCATCTGCTCCCCATTCAATGTTAATAAAAATATACAACCACTTACCCACTGACTTGAAATGTATAAAAAAAGCAAAAATTTTCGAAGCGCAACTCAAAAACTTATTAGTTAATAAATGTTACTATAAAATCACAGAATTTTTTGAAGATAAATTTAACTAAAATCTTATTAACTACCTACATTAATGTGTTATGAAATTTAATAATAATAATGAATTTATCTTAATTTTCAAATTGTTATTTTACTTTATTATTGTATGTTATTAATGATTAATTTTATAGCAATATTAGTTTTAATGAAATGTATGAAAATAATTTTATAAGAATTCGTTATAGTATATAAGTCACTCATTCTGCCAACACCCTTGCAGGGTGTCACATGTACTTTTAAATCAAATGTTGTCAGCTTTATACCATGTGACTGTGCTAAAGAAATAAATAATAAAGAATAAAGGTTATTACCATAGAATTATACCTAATACTCCTATATTGCTAGTCCCTGTAAGAGGCAGCGTTGCCGAGCAAGAGAGACAGTCGTTTATACTCGACGAGTCATGCGCATGCGTTGCGACAGTAGTGGTGAAATCCCTCAGCTGTCAAACATGTACATGACATCTCTCGGACATGCGCACAACGTTCAAAGTTTGAATGACAGGAGGGAGATAGACATACATATTTTTCTATACTAAGTATACGTACTAAGTATATGGTTATTCCCTATATTTTGTCTATGATAGGACCGCATTCATACATTATGTTGTTAAAAGGATTTTAGTCAAAATGAGTATTTTGAATTCTTGTTTTTATGTGGATTAAAGGACGTTAAAGTTCGTAAGAAAATCATGAATCATTATTCGAGGAAGTAATGTTATGGTAATTTTATTTACCTTGCAAATATAATTAAACAGATAGAACAAAGCCATTAACTGCACGCATTTTCGTCTATTGAATAGTAAAAGATTATGTTACAACCAGAATTCATATGTCCATTAAAACGCAACTTTGTGAATTCGGATGGCCAAAGATCAGCGGAAACCACTGAATTTAGGTTAATCTGCCTGTTGTACTATTTGGTGTGTGGTCCAAGTCACGAGCGGTTGAGTTAATCAAATGTATATAAATTTTGCTGTGCGATAATTGTATATTGGGCGGAAGAAATTGATTGTAGAAGCATTAACGCGCGTCAGCGGGCGTTAATGCGGCGCTCAGAGAAAAAATCTCTAGATACAAGCGATCAGGCGTTGAGCGCGTGCTCTCAATTGCACATTGCGTGAACCCGCGTTAGCACTTGTCATCTGAACTCTTTATAAATTTGATCGCGCGTTGACTTGCGTTAACGCGCGTTACATGTGAACTTAGCCTAATAGTCGAAATATTAATAGGCTGATTTGATGAAATAATTAAAGTAGATCCGTCTATTACTTAGACCAGCCGTCGTGTAACGAAATAGCCAACTAAAATTTAGTATAGCTGCGAACTAATTTATTAGAGGACTAATTCCATGTAGCACACTCCCGTATATGGTGCCAAATGCTTTCGAGGCCGTGAGGTGGGTTAAGTGTCAGGGATTTGGGCGCTACAGGTCTCATAAACTAATTAGAGGCTTTAGCGAATCACTGTACACGGTACCTATATTTACGGTTTGTTAACAGTTTCTTTAGTTGATTTTTATTTCACTTTTGTGGAAGTGATATGATACTTGCTGGCAGCTTTTGGTAAAGTTTATTAAAAAGTAAAGCACGTTTGTGACTCGTATGAGATAGTGCCAGGGAAAAGGCTAAAATAATTCATTTTTACACTCAGATATATATAAATTCCCTGTCACAGTGTTTGTCCGCGATTAACTCCGAAGCTTCTCAACCGATAGGTACTACAATAGGCGGTCTTATCGCTAAGAGCGATCTCTACTAGATGACCTTTGTATGAAGATAAATAATGCTACGAGTAGTAATGACAGGGGTAGGATGCACAACGAAGCATCGGAGTTGACACGCACATTTATTTTTAATCGTGAATAGGTAAGCGCTTTACCGTTATCTCGCCTGATGGTATGCGATGCGATGCGATCTAGGATGTGACGCGGCTGCCTAGAAAATTACCTATTCACTCGTGACTTGAAGACCCCTAAATTGCGTTTATAAGGAAACACAGATTCAAGCAAAGAGTTCTACTCTTTAGCGGTACGGATTAAAAAATTGGAACCAATACGCCTTGAGCGACTCTGGCATATAAACCATATAACGGTGGCGCCTATTTGTAAGTCTGGTTATAAAATGGGAACGACAGAGTAAAGCTGTACTACTGCACACTCTCCGAAATGTATCATATAAAAAAACGCATAGGCTTCCTTCTGTCCATGCCCAATTAGTTAAATATAAAAATGAAATAAATTACCTGGGACACATGAGTTAGGTTAGACGCAGCATAGTAAGATACTCTTGATTCTGGCTTCGCGTATATATGTTCTCCTATGTGCGTGGTTGCGTAAGGCGATGGGGATCTTCTGCTACCTGTAGAAGGAAATTATATTTATAATAAAACCATATGGAAAGCCTTTAATATAAAAAATGATATTTTCTTTTGTGAATGTTTTTATTCTTAATTTACTTTGGCCAAAACAGAGATCTTGAGACTTGTAACACGGGAGTTGTTTTAAGGGGGGGCCCGTTTCCGATGAACATCAACACCCACCTTCATTACTCGTGTTTCTCACCCTGTCCAACCAAATCTGTTATGAACCTACTAATGCAGCTTTAGATGCTCGTTCTAGAATAGAACTTACTACAAGTTCGCTGACATTACATATTTTTCATCCATTTAGATCCAGGAAGTGTTGTCAAATTATTCTTTTAAAAATAGTTGACCAAAACAAAGAAGAACGAGAAAAATATATGTTGAAAATATTTTCCTCATTTTGGATGTGTTTTAACGATTGTCTTATTCATAATTTTTCATAAAATACAATTAATAGGGTATTCATAACATTTCGGAAAAATGCCACCTATTATTAAGTTCCAGATTAAACAATGGATACATAAAAACAAACAAATTAGTTGCAAGTAACCAGTATATAAATAGCCATAGTTCGGGAACAAGTCACTTAAGCTAATAGTTACAGCTCCATCTGAAGTCATTATCGCCTGCCTATTCGCACTAAATCTACATAGTAGACCACCGTAACGCATTTGCTCATTCATTTCTTGAAATATTCTTTATTTTTAATGAAAAGCTTTTGAGTGTCTTTATATTATGGACTTCAGACTATAAGAGAAAATTGCTTCTTATGACTGACTCTGTCGATTGGTGCCATGAAAGCACAAAGTTTTTGCATTAGCTTTGTTTCGATTGTCGGCTGTTGCAAGCATTTAAATGCTTGCAAAAGTTACATTAAATAATCCTGAATAGATTCAATTTGTGCATCCAAAAGAATGGAGCTCATTTGGAGTATACGAGTTATATATAAAACTATTTTCCTTAATACTTTTACTTTATTTTCGAAGATTAGAAATAGCCATGAATGCTAAAAAACACTGTTTTCATTCATATTTATAAAAATATTTGTGGGCTTTTCTTTGTGATTCATTGGCTTAAATGAGCCTGCCACCTCCGCTCCTCTCTTGATCCCCTTTATCGCCGTACCCCCGAGCCCCTGTACCGCGCGGGCGAACACTAATTTAAGCGGTCCACCTATACTTTGCCTTATTAATTGTATGTTTAACCTTTTGAATGCGTTTTAAGTGCTTTGCTTTTTAAAATATCTACCTACCCTTTCAAGTAAACTGTTTTTATTGATGAGGACCTGAAATTAGCTTTCAGCATATTTACTTTCTATTGTAAGTAATTTAGCTGTTGGTCTTTCGAAAATAAAATACTGTTACTAATACGTTAGACCTGAGACCAACTTTTTTCTAGTAAAAAGGTAAGCTCTTGACCCTGAGAGTATGCGACGATGCGATCTAGAATATGACACGCTTGCCAAGAAGATACCTGTTCACTCGTGACTTGAAATCCCCTAAATTGTATGTGTCAGGGAACATAAACTTAAACAAGGACTCCCACTCTTTAGGGGTATGAAGAAATAAAAGAGGAGTAGCAGAGAATGCTCCAAACACTGTTTTCATACATAACTTAGATATGTGTCCAGCTGATAATACGTGATCTTAATTTTACTTGCTGGCTTACCAAATGGGAATTTGTGGAGACTAGCTATCGTTGCATAAGAGCCTGTGGAACTGGGTGGTCGTCCAAGTGTGTCCAATCTTAGGAGAACGTTTTGATGGCTGCCGTATGCTGCTGTTGTGTACGAAGTGCTACGGACAAAAGAACGGAGATTAGCGAACTAGATTACTCAGCCAAAATTGTTAGCTTAGAATTTTTATAGATATGGACTGTTGCCAAGTGCCCTGATTCTATCAAAACAGAGGTTATTTAGGTATCTTATTTCTAATAGCTTAAGCGTATTTGTGAATAAAGAAGAAATACACAATCATACATACTACATAGAAATATTAGGGCTGGATTCAAACTCATACACATATTTTATTGTTTTGCATTTACAATACCATACTATTTTTTAAGTTTTTTACTACATGCATATGAATATATATACGGTACATACACCAAAATAACATTTTTTTTTTCAATTTTTGTCTGTCTGTCTGTCTGTTTGTTCCGGCTAATCTCTTAAACGGCTGGACCGATTTTGATGGGACTTTTATTGGCAGGTAGCTGTTGTAATAAGGAGTAACTTAGGCTACTTTTATTTTAGAAAAATAATGTTGCAATATTCCACGCGGACGAAGTCGCGGGCGGCCGCTAGTAACATATAAAATACGCATGTAAAAAAAATGACCAAGCCTCCGAGCCCTCAGGTTGAATTCGAAACCACGACCTTTCGCAATCCGAGCGAGTGCTCTGGTCGCTGGGTTAAATCGACGCGCCTGCCAGCGTTTTTTTTGGTAGCTCAGCGGTCAGAGCGAGGAGAGAGAAAGGTCGTGGGTTCGAATTCTACCTGAGGTCTCGGAGTCGAGGTTGTATTTTCTATCTTATAGAAATACGGCAATATGAAAGCAATAAATAAAATTCAAAACATCATACACATATGTCAATGATATTTATGGTACCATAAGTTGGCTTGACCATTGCATTGTGACTGATACAGTATGGAAAGCAGTGACTAATGTAAGAATATTTTTTTTTTGTTTATTGCTGTGACCACATTCCAATAGAAATATCTTGTGACATAATTACAACCAAAATATTAATGAGAAATAAATTACACAATAATGTTTTATGGGGAGAGAGAAACTAATAGGAAACTGAGAAATATTGATTTTCCATTAGAGTTAAGTACATTTAGTGTCAATTTTCGCTTCAGTTTAGAACAAAATTACCAAATGTATAATAAAATGAAATTGACATTTAAAGTAATATAAAATACGAATAAGAACTATTCGAAGAGGTTAAAAAGTTTAGAGATATTTATTTATTTAATGAGGCTAACCAACTAAACACATATAGATATATTACTTATATTTTAAGTAAATTAATAAAACAACTTTTTTACGGATTTTGCGCATAACTTATTTTATATTTAATCCTGACGTTTCGACTCCTTTACAGGAGCCGTGATATTTTATATCGCGTTATATTTTATCAATATTTTAATCGGGCATGTTCCTAATTGTTTTTTTTATATAAATCAAATTGTTTTATTTTGCATTTTATTTAGTTATTCAATTCTCACTACGATTACATTGTATACTACTGAGTCTACTACCAGTTCGTAAATTAGGAGGCCCTTCCGAGAAGAACTGGCGCAAGAAACTCGGGCAAGGGGGCCGAACTCTATTTTACTTTTATTATTTGCAAAAAGAGCTAACTACATTAGTGGGTTTACTTTTTTCAAAACTAATTCAAGATTAAATATATAATAAATTATGCGCAAAATCCGTAAAAAAGTTGTTTTATTCAAATGTGTAATGTGCGCGGAAGTATAAGAACTAAATATGACTTACTAAATGCTAAGCTATGATCCCATTGGAAAGCCATGATCTAAAGAGTGTATTCTGGATTCCTAATACTTCTAAGTGTCGGCTAATTTGAGACTCTTCAGAGTGGTCTTTATCTTACATTTTTATCGGCGTCAGCATTAAAAAAAAACCTGTTTTAGCTCAGCTTAATTGGACCGCGCAAAATGCTGAGGTTAATGGCCGAGCTATTTCTTTTATGCGTTTCGTAAATTCTTCAGAAAATTCCTGAATTTTAACACTTTCATTGTGCTGATAACTGTTATACTGATTTGAATGAAGGCTTTTTGGATTGTGTTTTACCTTCGAAAAACTAATAACAACTCTTTTTGCCGGCTTTGCAATTCTCTATCAGCCTAAGCAAACAATTATGGTGTGCAGATTTAATTATAAATTATCCTCTTTAATCAAAATTCTAGAAATGTTAACTTTAGTATCTGGTTTAGTGTAACGATAGCGATCCTGCCTCTCACTCCAACGGTTCTGGCTTCGAGTCCCGGAAGGGGCAGATGCATGGGTATTTAGATATATTTTATTAATATAACATATTTATGTGTAATTTATGTGTAGCCGCGGATGTAAGCTAGTATTTCTGTAAAGATTCGATATTAATATATGTCACATATATATGTCTATCCGTTAACGTTGTACCCATAACACAAGCCTTGCAGCCTTTTGTTTTCAGTTTCTTAAGTTTATGCCTATATTTTTTATTCCACTGTTTTTTGACGTTTGTATGATGAATACGAGCATTTGTACCTGAGTCATGAATATTTTTATATATATCTATTATTATTACATATTTATGTATGTATATATGTGTATCTGTTTACAAATTAAATTACTAAATACTATATTTAACGATATTAAATTACTAAATACTATATTTAACGATATTAAAGTACTAAATACTATATTTGATTATATTTAACGAGTCTCATAACATCACAAAATTAACATAATTATTGAAATTAATTCTTCATGTGTTTGCAACATGTAAATTGTAAGGTTTATATGTGTAACTCTTAACTGTAGTTTCCAGGGTTTGCTATTAGAAACTTCAATCATACTTTGAGGACTTACCATGGGTCCGTTGGTCCCGCGTCTATAGTTAAGGGTTGACAGTGGCTTAAATGTGATGATTATTTATGATTAAATATTATTATTAGGGATACGTATTATTAATTAAGATAATATTTAAGTCAGTTTAACTTGTGAAATACGTTTCCTGTGGATGTACAGTATGTTTATAATATATAAACATAATGTACATATTTAAATTATATAATTAAATTAAATTAAATTATTTAATATTTTTCCTTTTTCTACGTATACTCTTGCATCATATGGAAAAATTGTTTTTAGTTTGCATGTTCTGCTTAGTCCGTAATTTGAATGTAATTTAAACATGCCGTGATAGCCTTTAATTAAGACATCACTTAAGATTGTACCTATATAACTTTAACTTAAATTTGTGTTAAAAGTGAATGTTCTTGTTGGTTGTCCTCAAATAAATAAATAAATAAATATAATATCTAGTAATAATTACAGTTATTATAACTTGAGTTAATTTTTTTGGTTATGAATTATAATGAAGTCTATCCTATGTCCTAAGTCGGCACCAATCCACCAAAATGAAAAAAAATGTCAAAATCTTTCAGTAGTTTCAGAGTTAATCGCGGTCAAACACGGATTTGTTATATATATCGACGGCGAAGTGCCAATAACACCTAACTGCTCATTTCTAAATACAAAAACAAGCTGAAAAAAAAGTTTAATATCTTGACAAGTTAATAATTAGTACAAAATTGTTTATTCACTTTCTGATATAATGCGCTTTCAATTGAAATTACGCTCAGGAAATTTTATTAAAACATGCAAATAACGAATTTAAATTCGAAATGGTAAAAAACTGAATTCTTCGACGACTTACAGTTAGGATAAGTTATAGGAAAAAACAATACAAGTGACAAAAGTATAACATGACTAGCTGACCTGGACACGCGTTGATGTATTATAAATTAAAATTGCGTTTAATTTTAAATTATCTTAATTATTTCTCTTTTTAAATCTTATGTTCTAAGAATATCCAGCAAAATTTAAAAAATATGATCAAAATTAGTTGAATAATTTCGGAGTTCATCAAGGTCAAACACTGTGACAGGGAATTTTAATATATAAATATTACGAGGATTGATGATAACATGTGAATATTTTTGTTATTTAAGCAATAACCTACTAGATTTCTACTTTTTAAAAATGTATTTAGGTAAAAAACAGTATTAAAATAAAAAAGTTGTAAACAATTGTCTTAAAAACTAAAATTTTATTTCAACACCATCAACATTTACCACAGCTTAAATATAAAAACCTAACTCTGAAACTTATGCTGTGAGAGAATATACAAATTATAAAAAATATTGCGTAAATGCAAAAAAATAATAAAATCTAATTTACGGCAAAAACACAATGAGCAGATATGCATCACGTAATGAAGAATTATTTTACAAGTATATGTATTGTCCCCGGCAAATAAGTTGAACATGATTTTGAAATCACGTGACATGCGCAGTAGTGAATAATGTACCTAAACTTGCTTTGCTACTGCGCATGTCACGTGATTTCAAAATCATGTTTAACTCATTTGCCGGAGACTATATTATTAATCTAAAGAAATTATTATTAGAAAGACTTATCTTGTGTCAAGCGGGACTCAAACTAACATCCCCTCCCTATCCTAGTATTCTCAATTGTGCTACCAAAATCTTGACAAACATTTTTCACATGTATTTCTTAAGGTGACGCCAGCGCCATCTCTACCTTTAATATCGTAATACTTTTACAAACATATATCGAACAGTCGATGAGAAATAAACAGCTATTTGGTTATTATAGTTATTGTTACTTAAGCACTTAAATGCTAGATTTTTATAGCTAATGAAATTATAACAAGAAAATTTCAAGTTACGCTAGCTCGTCAGCTCAAGTGGGAGTGTGCTCGGCTGGTTAGCGAGAGGATATCAGTTTGTCCTGTCGAATTTCTCTTTGAAAAATTACATTACTAACCATTTATCAGTCCGCTACCACGCGCCCCACCCTTCTCAACAGTCCCAATGCAGCGCGAATTGTGAAAAAAATGTCGGACTCTTAGATAAAAATGCCATTTTCTCGCTAAATAACGAAGCTGGAACCTTAGTACCGTAAAGCTGATTAAATAATAAATCCACAAAAGAATATTTGGTTGTATGTAACTCAAAATTAATCATAATTTGAAAAAAAAAACAGCAGGCCCTGCGGAAATATTAATACGATTGCAATTGCTACCGGGACTGACGAGGGGTGTTGGCTATCGGTAGCAATTGCTACCGTGGACTGACAACTGGATAATTGACAACATCACGTAAACTTTCTGAACCCAACTTAAGCATAAAAATTGCTTTTACTATGATAATCAGAAACAATGACGATACCAAAACAGTCAAAGACTCGTTTCAATCGTAATGAATTGAAATTAAATCGATTTAAAACCCATCGAGTAACTACCCGAATTCACAAAAGACATTCAATTATATAATAAAGATAAACCGACCTCTAAAACAAAGAAATTAAAAACGAATTTCCTTTGTCTATCAATAAAACCTTTGAACCAGATCATCCATCAAACGTGACAGGAAAGGGTTGTTCCCCTTTACAATACGTGTATGGTTTAAGTTAAAAGCGATAACCGGGAACTAAAGATTCTTTTAGTATTCACAATATTATATTTCTTAATCTATGGTTAGATTTCTAAAAATATTACTTTCGATGTTAAAGGAAGATAATCTTTCACATTGATGGAACGATACTAGCTCATAGTAGAAGTTAAATGCGCTTGTAAATTTCGACGCGTCTACCAGCGTTTTGCTACACGGTCACAACATTTGCCCGAATTGGCAAAAGCGTTTGTTAAAGTCCCACATAAGGGCTTGAAGATTTGGTAGTTTTCTAGGCGTTTTTATTACTTAAGCGCTTAAACGCTTGAATAACGAAGAATACAATATTCGAATAGCTGTTTCTTCTTTATCAAAACTTAGATACTTGTAAAATTGTTACATTAGATGGTGTAGGTTCTTGTTTTCTTAATCATGGAGAGCTGTCGGTAAATTATAAAATATTTGTATTACGTTAGGACACGAACCCATAACCTCTCGAAGGCATAGCGAGAGGTTGTGGGTTCGTGTACTTAATATTGAAAGATGTTGAGTTTTGTTTTTGTAAAAATTCCTTGAGATATTTGGTTTTGCTAAATTTCATTAGTTCGTGAAACTGAATAAACTTCATCATTCCCAGCCTATTATTGTTCCCACTGCTTGAAACAAAAATAAACTATATAATACCGTAAGAGCTTTGTGCAGAAGTTGCGCATGGACGTTCAATATACGCAATGGAACTGCTTATATTTAATAAAATTAATTTAATTTGTATTTTATCTTTTATTATCTCGTGATATTCCTCGCATAGGCGTGAGCACAATTAGCTGCCAATGTTGTAATTAAATTTGTTGACTTATATCATTCCCGTAAAGCTCTCGAAACGGGAGTAATTTTGATTTTATTTTTGTACGTGTTTTGTTAAAGCTTTTAATTTTAAGTTATTATGACCGGTTCCTGATAATTTAAATGAACAATTTTTTGCTACGCCACGTAGACTCATCTTATAAACTTTTTTTTTAAATATTGAATTTTAAAATATCCTACGCTTATGGCTTGTACCCCACAAGCAAATAAGGTCAATGTAAGCGTCTCATATTGTGCGGAAATTGAGGTGTACTAACATTTTTCACAAAGGCTTCACTCTGAAAGGCCTATTCAACAACTTAAAATAAAAATGTAGTTTCTTATACAACTTACTTGTAATGATATTTTGATCGTGGTTTCATTATGTAAAATATTGGTATAAAATGCACAATCCCTAAAATGCAAAATGTTTTTGAAAAAAATAATTTCTTTATCTAATAGATTCATTAATACAGATTAAGTTATTAATGCTCTTATTCCTAACAAAAGGCTGAAGACATATATAAAAGTATTTTAGCTCCTGAAAAAACATTTAAGTATTTCAATACCCAAGGATAAATGTGATTATGAAGTAACTTTAAGTCTATTAAAGAATTTTTCCCAAATGTAATAATAACTGGTATTATTACTCATTCAGTACAATGACAGACAAAAGAGATTTAATCTTATTGCTTCAAAAGAATGACAAACCATTGTTGCTCACACTGTGAATTCGCTACTTCTACCGACAAAATATTTATAGGTTATGTCTAAAATTTCAAATTATCTGACGTTTTGAAGTGGGTAAAAACCGTGATGGAATATTTCCTTACAAACAATAGTTATTTGCTATGCAAGGCTGCAAAGTTGATTTTTGGCCGCTAGTCACATCTATTGAAACCTGAATAAGGATTTTAGGATTGAAAGATAGAATCCTAAACAAAGCGAGAGTTTGAAAGGCACAAGACGCTAAAAACTTTGCTGCCGAGCGAAACACAAAATTGTTCACCTCACTACAGCGAGGAAAATTTTTGGGTGCAAGAAAAGTTTAAATAAAATGGCTATATGGTTTATTGAAATTAAACATTAAAAGTAAAATTGCGACATATGTTAAATATCTGCTTTAAATTTAGTTTCTATTAAATTTACCAAGAATACCATAATCACTTTGACAGTTCTTTTTTGGATGCGGTCCGAAATCCAATTATGAAATCTCATCCACCATAAATTTAAAATTCTTAATAGTATATTCTAATTAATATTTATTCTTTCTGTTTTTATAATTTAAGTAACTAAAATAATTTAATAAAACGAAGTATAAAGTAGTTATTTAAATAAGAATAAAATGTAACTTATAAAGACTATAATGACGATTCGGAATGAACCATGTGTGTTTTTCCTTTAATAGAAAGGTTCTAACTTTAAAACATTTTTCCACGCTAGCGGACAAAACGCAATTTTGGACACTGATATTGAATGACAAAAACCAAATTTTCCGAGCATGTGAGCTGAAAACATACAAGTAAAGATATACATCTCTCGCTTCTTCAACTTCCATCAGACCTTTCATACAAGCTCGTCGGTCAAGGATGCTTCTGAACTGGCATTTTTATCATTTTTAGGGTTACGTACCTCAAAACGACAAAACGGAACCCTTATAGGATCACTTTGTTGTCCGTCCGTCTGTCAAGACCGTTTTTCTCAGGAACGCGTGGAGGTATCAAACTTAAATTTATATCCAATACTCAGGCCTACTGTCCCTTGGAGCTGTGAAAAAATTAAACTTCTAAGCCAAATCAATCAAAAGATACAGACGTTTATGCCGCGAATTTCCGCAAATTTTCGAAACTCGCACGGGAATCAAAACCTACAGGGTACTTCTCGTAGACTTAGAACCTTGAAATTTGGTACGAAGTAACATCTTATAGTACAGATAAAGAAAAAATTGCAAAAACCGTAAATTTTTAGTTACATCATATAATAAAAAATATTTTTGGAAAATTTAAAGTTACTACCTCTTTTCTCATGAACGCGTAGAGGTATTAAATTGAAATTCATATCAAATACTCAGGTCTCCCTTGAGCTGTAACAAAATCAAACTTTTATGTCACCGCAATCAAAAGAAATAGCAATTTAAGCCGCATATTTTCGAACTCGCAACTACTCGCGAGGGAATCAAAACCTAAAGAGTACTTCCAGTCGATCTAGAATCTTGAAATTTGGCATGAAGCAATGTTTAACAGCACCTATAAAGGAAAAATTCCGAAAACCTTAATTTTTTTGTTATATCTTCATTTTGCAATAAAAATACCATAACTATGACTCGATTGTCGTGATGGGTGAACTTTTACTTATATACCTAAAGGTTTGTACGGAACCCTCGGTGCGCGAGTCCGACTCGCACTTGGCCGGTTTTTTTAGATTTTAATAAAATATTAAAAATATTTTTTTAACCACCTAGACTTTTTGTTCTTTTTTTAAGCTAGTTTTGATTTATAGTGACAAATATAAATATTATATATGTGTAAATATTCTATCAAAGCTGACGTGTTTCTTGCGCCCATTCTTCTTGTCAGTTAAAAGACATCCTGAATGGTTGGTACGTTAAGTTGATGGACGATTGAAAACAACTTGTTTCAAGTTCATTTGAATAAAGTTATTTTCCTTTGAATTTTGAATTTTTAAACTAATGTTTACAATAGTTTTTGGTAAGAAATAGTTTTGTTTCGTAACATTTTCTTTGCATCATTTTATATTAAGTTTTAACTTACATTCGCTGATGTAGCTTTTGAAATAAACGTGTAGAGTCAGGAGTTCTAATCGAAGCATCGAGTTTCCCGTAAAGCTATCGAACCGATAATGGGTGTTACTTTGGTAAGTGTGCTTAGTCGGGGGTTGGTTTTAATGTTGGTCGATTCGTTTATCGATTGGAAATAATTGATGCAGTTAAAGTTGGAGTGTTATGTGAACTTAAAGTCGACAAAGTAACGTTACTATTTTGCTAGAATTTTGCATATTAAACAAAGTATTCCTTCTAAACTACGAATCCTCTAAAATATTTACTTCTTGACTATCAAGTTTATTCGGAAGTCTTTGAAGATGTACGAGAAGTATTTCTCATTGGAGATGGCGCTGGCAGTTTAAGAAGTACTTGGAAAAATTCAAAGAGTTTGTCAAGGTCTTGGGAGATGAATTAGAAGAGTGCTCATCTGGACAGGACAAATGTGTTATATTTTACTTAATTTATTAAAAAAGTAACTTAATTTTAATATTTTGTCACATACTAAATATTATAACTAGAGGGGCCATAAATTTGATAGCTTTACTTGAAGAGTATAAATATAGCTTTTCGAACATTTAAAAGAAAATTAAAAATACAGTTGCATGTGCCAACTATAAACAGTCACGTGATAAATAGTTTCATAATAACCAATAAATTTAAATAATTTCTTAATTGATTAAAACTAAATTATCAACATTAGTGAATTGTTAAGTGAGAACACCCTGAATGTAGCAGATGTACCTTAATTATTTATAAGTTGTAACTTGTCGCGCTAGTCACATGTCCGAGTGAGACAAAAGATTATGATGCACTGCAGTCCACGGTAAACCCGACTTCTATTTGAGTTTTTAATGCCTACCTACATATTGTTATAATATTAATAATGTCTATCTGTGTAGTAATGTATAAAAATTGTCAATCTCGACGACTTAGGTGTACGGTAAAAGTCGAATGAGTTTATGATTGCACCTTACCTATGTATTATTATTGTGATTTTTTGCTTAGATAATAAATAAATAATAATAATAAAATTAAAAATAAAATATTTTTTAGAAGCAAATGGAAGCTGCGCTTAGTACTGTTCGGAACCCCGAATGAAAGAATTACGCATCAGAAACCATTCGTGGTATCTATCGAAATGAATAACAAAGAATCTAGACAATTTTCTGTTTTGAGTACAAAAAAGATATAAAATAGGCATATAAAAACACATCTCTGAGTCCTCAGGTGGGAATTGAACCCACGACCCTTCGCTATCCGGGCAAGGGCTCTGAGTACTGGAACAAAACGCTAGTAGACACATCGAGATTTACAAGCGCATTTCAACGGCAACAAGGAGAGCAAACGAATTCTCGATTAATTTTTCATACTTATCGTTTTTAATTTAATTTTTTGCATTCACAATGCCATAATTCTATAAGATACATAATACACATGTATAAAATGACAACGCCGCCGATACTAGCTCATAGTAGAACTTGAAATAGGTTCGTAAATTTCGACACGACTTCCAGCGTCTCGATAGCTCAGCTCGTGGGTTCGGATCCTACTTAAGGGCTCGGGGACGTGGTCGTTTTTTACATGCGTATTTTATATATTTTGCTACTTACTGTATAGAGTCGTGATGTCTCGCCTTACTACCCCTCTTATACAGCACATTAACAGCTGCCGCAGCAGCTAACAGCGCTAAGGCAGCTGCTGCGCAGCCTCCAGCAACAAAGAGAACTCCACTAGATCCTCGTGAAGCATCGCCTGCTAGACGAGCTGTGTCATTGTGAGTCACCACCGAAGAAAGACCTGGTGAATTTTCATGATTAAATATAGAATAAATTATGCGCAAAATCCGTAAAAAAGTGTTTTATTTAAATGTGTAAGTTGCGCGAAATTATAAGCACTAAATAAACATAATTTTATCAGAAAATTTCAATGCCTTATACTGATAATAATCCTGTTTAAGCTTGAAGTGTTTGTATGTATGTTTCAAATCATTTTTTCTTAGTTTGAGTCAAACAAACAGTTTCAAATTATATATGTATGACTTAACGATTACATTAATAACTTAAATTACAAATCGTAAAACCAACATCTCTAAAACACAGGTTAATCTAATAAAGTTAAGTAATATAAATTCGTATAAAATATGTATGTATGCATTTAAAAAGAAAAAAGTCAGTAACATTTTCTTTAACTATTTTCTAAATAAGGTTATGCTACTTGCAAATTAAAATTTATGTTGTAATTATAGGTGACAAATTTGATCGTTTACATGCGCTGGTTCATGATTTACATAATGCAACATTTACGAGAGCGAAGGAATGATCCAAAGTGTTTTATCGGACCCTAAGTCGGTAATAGCAAAATATTTATATAGCTTAATTATTAATTTAAGTTAATAAATATAGTTTTAGGGTACCATATTGTGATTGTCGATTTTGGTACTAAATATATGGGTTCGCATATCAAAAGCATATAACCCCTTTAAAAATAAATTACATATTAACATATAAATAAACTACGTATGTACATATGACATATATATCCAAAATAAAAAAAAATATTAATTGTACAAACTCTACGCTTTAAATTTTGGCGTTTAATAAATATATTATGGACTGTCCATTAATAATTTTAATAACTGCATCCTCTTGTAAGTTTATTCATCCGAAATCCGTTCTCCGTAGAACCGTTTAAGCTCGGTATGAAATCCCTTTTCGCGCTTAATGATATTGGATGAAACCAACTAAATGAAATAAGGGAAATAGACAAAAAAAACCCAGGAAAGCTAGGGGAGGTGGGTAATATCGCTATAATAAGCTCAGGTACTCGGCTGAATCTTTTATTAAATACCCCCTTACCACCATACGCAGCCTCCCTCCGAACATCTGAAGACATTGCACCGATTAACGTTAGAAAAGATTTGAATTAAGAACGGGAAAATAAAGTTTGTAGGAGTTCTCGCTTCGTTGTACGTTGTCTTTGAAAGATGAGAATTTATTCCACGGTTGGTTTTTAAAGACGAAATTAATATTGGTCTTGTGGATTCTATTTTCGGAACTTATTTATTTATTTTTAAGTAAGAAGAAAGAAAGAAACAAACAAACCATTTATTTCGGACTCAAACACACAAAAACAGAATAACAAAACAACAACAAAATGTTTATAATTAAAATGAGTAACAACTTAAAAGAGAAAGATACATATTAAATAGTAAAAAGAAAATAAAAAAATAAATACAAATATGGTGTCTGAGGTAAAAAAATAATAGAAGAGGTACCATAGAGTAGAACTCATTGCTTGAATCTATGTTTCCTGACAAATACAATTTAGGGGTCTTCAAGTAACGAGTGAATAGGTAGGTAATATCTTCTAGGCAAGCGCATCACATCCTAGATCGCATCGTCGGTTACCATCAGGCGAGATAGTGGTCAAGCGCCTGTCTTTTTCCCGCAGATTTTTACTTACCCCGATCCTGCCATACATCTCTAGCTTCTACAACTCTCATCAACCTTTTCATACACGCTTGTCCGTTAAGGGTACTTTTGACCTGGCCTTTTTTCAGGACATCCTCTATTTGGTCCCTGAAAGTTCGCCTTGGTCAGTCGTTACCGACTTGCCCATGCACATTAGCCCATGTTAATATTTTTCCGTCCATCCTCTCTTCATGTCCAAACCATACAAGCATCCCTTTTTCTATCTTTGTCACTATATCTTGTTCCACATTACACCACTCTCTAAATAGTCTAAAAAATAAAAAAAAATATATAAAAATCATAGAAATCTCAAAATAGCTTATCGTTAGTAAACGTGTATTTGAACTTTTTTTTCTTACGAAAAACTTGTATTTGAACGTCTTTCGAAAGAAAAATAAGAAGATCATTAATTTCTACTGTTTATATCGAGTGTATCAAAGACGTAGTGACTAGTCATCCGTCATCAAACAAAGCCTCCACAAAAAAGACGTGCAATAATAAAACGCACTTAAAGCTCGAAAGGGAAACACAAAATTTCCAAGTCAAATAAAAGTACAATAGAACAATCGATATTTCCTTGTAAACACATTAAGATGAGGGGCGAGAGTGCCTCCCTGAGGCACCCCTTACGTCTTTATGCTCGCAAAATATCCTGTTGCGTCTACAAAACTGTGTCTACATGCTAATAAAGATTGGGGGAGTGATTTGTAGAGTGACTCAACTTTGACTAACCATGTGATTAAGGTTCCCGTTTAAATTTTTTCTACTTCAAAAGGTTTTTTATAAAAGCAATTTAAAAATATTTTTTTTTACATAAAATTAAATAAATTTTCGTTGCCAAATGTTTTTCTTAGTAAAAAAATGTAAGATTTAATTGGGCTTTAATTGATCAGGAATTGAACTATATATCAAAAAAACACCTCACTATAAAATTAGGGCAAAAAATTCTCTAGTTCAATAGAAATTAAGTTAGAAAATTAATTATAAACCTTTTTACATTTTTTGTATATTTTATGCATTTCTTTCAATACTATCTTATAAGATATTTTTTATAACAGAAAAATACTAGAAAAAATCGACTCGGCTCACAACTGAATTCTCAGGCGAGAATCGAACCCACAACCTTTGGAACTAAATGGCTGTTTCATCTTAATCGATTGCCCAAACATTTAAAAAAAAAGTTTCCTTCGAATACGAAAGGATGTTCCTCTCATTGATGAGACAAGGCCGGCCTACAGCGTAAAATGAGAAAGTTACTAGAAAATTTCGTTGAGTTGGGAGAGCATTGGCCCGAATTTCCGGATTCCGCTTGAGAATTCACTTGTGACCCGAGTCGATTTTTTCTAGTATATTTCTATTATAATAATTAATCTAATTATAAACTCTTCAGTCATTTTGGTATACTTATGTCTTAACTAGTTATCATAAAGGTTTTTTATAACCAGTTATGAAAAAAAAACTAATGCTAATTTTTTTCATTCGTAACCAACTCAATTTAAATAGTCAACAGAAAAAAAGTCACTTTATAGCAACACTGTTGCTACATACGTTTAACTACTTATATCAATTATTTTTAATAGTAAGTTATTTTTTACGACACGGTTATGAAAAGAGTACACTGGAAAAAAATATATCGTAAATTATTTTTATAGAAAAACACTAGAAAAAATTCACTCGGGTCACAGGTGAATTTCCTGCCGCAATTCCCGCCTGAGAATTCACTTGCGATTTCGATTTTTTCTAGTATTTTTCTGTTAATTTACCTTATAAGATAGCATTGGAAAAGGCGAAAAAATGCAAAAAGAAATTATAATATACATATTTCATTTTATATTAGTAATAGTTAACTTTATATAACTAAAAATAAATACCTATACCGAACAAATTTGAAATGACGAAAAACGAAAACTTTGGAACGATTACCAATTTTGAACCATCCAAGCTATCTTTTTGCAAACTGATTATCAAAACCTGGTTACCAAAATTGCTGGGGGAGTACTTGTAAACTCCGATAGTCCATCCAATTCAATAGGAGTTCATGAAATTTACTGTTATTATTATTGCACTAGACTGGGAAAGTGTTAGGGCGACGCATTTATTGCTTTTTATGGTTTCAGAATACCCTGAGTTGGCTCCGAAATGATTTGTCGGAGGGGAATGGAAATATGAAAACTTTGCCCGTTCTTCAATTCTAGCGACAATGCTTATACAAACTAATAAAGAGATTATGACTGTAACTTATTTTTACACTATAATACCACTTTTAGTGGATTAGTAACGCGTTTTATTTTGTTTTTAAATGTAATCCTGCCGTTTGGACTCCGTTGCATGAGCTGTGATCATAGGAGGATAAAGATAATGGCTTTACAATCATTTTATTGGGCATGTTCCTGACTGTTAAATTTACACGATTACTAGCTGACCCGGCCACGCGTCGGCCATGTTTCTGGTTATTAATGAAAATGAAACCTATCCTATGTCCTAAGTTGGAACAAATCCAGCAAAATGAAAAAATAATCACCAGAATCGGTTGAGTACTTTCGGAGTTTTTTGAGGTCAAACACTGTGACACGGAATTTTTATAAATCTACATTTTATTTAGTTGTTTTATTATAACTTCGCTTACTGTTAACTACTGAGTCTACCACCAGTTCGGATAGCGAGTCTCCTCCGCGAAGAACTGGCGAAAAAATCTCGGACGGGGATCAACCTCCATCTTACTTTTATTATTTGCAAAAAGAGTCTACACTATATTACTAGGTCTCGCAGTGTGTGTCTTAAGATATAATATTTTATAAATTTGGGATCCAAAGTAGGTGGAACGCTCCACTCTTTATCTCTATTGAAATTATGGTATTTCCTGATGTTAACAGCCTTGAATATCATTCTTATTCAAAAGAGAACAAAGATTGTTCTCTAGCAAGAATTTATGCTACAAGGCTTATACAAACTTTTTCCCGACAGAGCCATATGTTCTACGGATGAAAGTTACTGAATCTACAGGGTGGTTCTTCATCCATAGAACATGTGGCTCTGTCAGGGGAAAAAGTTTGTTTATTAGAACTGTCTCATAGGTGGATTCTAACGTCTGCAGATAATTAAAAGATCAACATCAAATACCAACACAAGAGGTCGCTTCCACATCCAAGCTATCAAGTAAAAGTGACAAATAAAAGGGCAACTTAGGGCTTTATTTTTTTAAATTTTAAGAAGCTATCTTAGAAATAAACAGTTTATTTTTTTATTGAATGCTTCTGTAGCACGTAGAAGAGATTAAGTTTGTAGTCAGCCATCCAGTTACTAGCTAGATAATCAAAAAATTGTTTTGCACTTTAACTTGTATTAACTTAACTTTAAACTCCACTGTTTCTTCCTCCTAACAAAAAATATATTTGTTAAAGGGCACTCAGTGCTACCAAAAGATTTAGTTGGATACAGCGCCATCTCTTGGCACATTATGGAACTAGAATGTTGTTATTAAATATAATACATACATCGAATAATGACGTTAATAATTACTAAATTATCAACAGCCTATTAATGTCCCCACTGCCGGGACCGAGGCCTTCCCTATGCATGGATTAGGGAGATTGGGCCATGACCCACCACGCGGGCCCAGTGGGGATTGGTGTTTGCTAATGACTGCAGATGTAGCAGAGAGAACACAGAGAAGCTCGAGATAAGTTTTTGGTCACCCATCCAATGACCGACTATTGCAAAAATTCCTTAATTTCGACGATCTCAGGCCGAACGCGCTAACCACCTGCTAAATACCAGCCTTTGCGAAATTTACTTTGTCTCCTACGCCATAGAGCGCTATAGAGCGCGAGCAAGCTATTCTCTATTAGTATTCACATTATAACAATATAATTTTTTATAGATGTAAAAATTTCTGCTTCGTTGTAGAAATCTTGAATAGATTTTATTATTCCTAATTTACGAAACCTTACACAATAAATCTCTTCCATTGTTAGATAGTCATTCCAACCAAAATATTTACGTACTTGCTTTCATACAGGAAAGATAAACAAGGCTTGGCATTAAGCCAAAGCTTATTGAGACTGCTTAGGTATTTGCGACAGGAACTATGGCGGTTTAAGTTATTCATGTTGGCAAATAAAAGCATCCTTGCATTTCTTAAGAGATGCTAGATTGTGCCAAATGTATCTTTAGTGATAATAAAGCTTATTTTAATGCAAATAAAAAGATATCTTTTTGCAAATAATAACATTAAGATGGAGGTCGGTCTCCTTGCCCGATTTTCTTTTCAGTTCTTCTCGGAAGGGCCCTCCAATTTTCGAACTGGTAGTAAACTTAATAGAATTCAATGAATAAATAAACTGTAAAATAAAACATTTTGATTTGTAAAAAATCTTAACAATCAGGAACGTGCCCGATTATAATATTGTGAAGGTAGTAGAAAATATATGACAACCATTGCCTTAGGCTTAGTGATCACGGCTCCTGTAAAGGAGTCGAAACATCAGGATTAAATATAAAATAAATCAAGCACAAAATCCGTGAAAAAAAATTGTATTATGCAAATTGTCTAATATTATTTATTTTTGATAAGATGATAGTGCTTTTGTAGAATCAACCATTTTTCATTGTGCAAAAATATTGTAACTAGTGTAACAAAGCAAAATAATTACTGCTCAAAAATGATTTTTGCTACACAGCCATAAAGTTGAAATTCATGAACTGTATACAGAAGGTTGATTGATTAAAAATCAGTTAACTCGTGATTTATGTACACGACATGATTTCATACATGTTGAGTCTAACGATCGCACCGACACAACGATATTATACATAAAAGATACATGTATACATTACGATACAGAATCTGTCATCAATCACAAAGATTTGTGTAAAGTTGGTGATATCAAATGAAATTAAACTTTACTCAAATGCATTTATAATCTGTTTTTAAATTGTTTAAATATTTTCAACTGTCTTAAAAATATGTGTAAGGCTGCGGAGCTGTATTATGATGCAAAAAGTGTAACTACTAAAAATATCACACATGTACATAAGTTGTAAATATATTGTTAACAGCACATTGTTACTTGTAATTAATCTGTATAATTTAAGTAAAAAAAATAATTAAGAAATTAATGTTAATTTATCGAAAAAATTGTAATTTTCACTTAACTCCTTTAACAAACAATGTAATAATAATTCAGTGATAATTCAATTCAATTCATAAAAGTATGCAACTTTTCATCAATGTTTTCTTATGACGTTATCACGTAAATTTATCGTCCGTAAACTGACTTTACAGACAACCAACTCTTTTTATAAGCTCTGTTTTAGCAAAACTCGAATATCAGCGTCTTTATAAAAATAACTGTCAATTGTTTTAGTTTGTTCCCAATTATGTTTTAAATTGGTTACCTTTCCAACATATCTTGTTCCTCTTGAATTGGAGCCTCACATCCTTGTGCGCTCGATCTGGTGAGGAAATATTTAGCTGCAGCGTCACTAAAATTTCTGCACTCCTGGTCCCCGTGCACGGAAGCCGGACCCTGACAAACAATAAGAAGCATTACTTGTAAATAAGATTTTGACTAGTGGCCCAAACTTCATTCTCGTTTTTCCAATAATAATAACGATATTTTTCTTACATTCACACCAATTGGCCTAACCCAAAGTAAGCACTATAAGGCATGTGTTATGGATAAACATACATACATAATGCAAAGATATGTAATATTTATTGAAATGTATATAAATACCCGTGACTCAGGTACAAATGTTCGTATTCATCACAGAAACATCTGCCTCTTACGAGACTCGAACTCAGGACCGTCGGTGCGAAAAGGCAGGATCGCTACCTATGCACCAAACGGTTGTCTGTCATGACATTAAACCATAAACCGCATATGTACATCGGTGAATGCTTACTACCGATGCAGCGATCACTGACATAATATGATATCCGATGGTCATAACTGTTCAAATGGTATTATTTGTCATTTGGCACACAAACTTTTGTCATAATTGATTCAGCTTTTAGGCTGGTAATTAATATAATTATAATAATTTATAACTATATATATAAGAGACGACAGTTTGGTGCAACGGTAGCGATCCTCCCTTTCGCATCGACGGTTCTGGGTTCGAAGCCCGGAAGGGGCAGTTGAATGTGTGATGAATATGAGCACTTGTACCTGAGTCATGAAAATTTATATTACATATCTATGTATCATATATGTATGTTTATCAATAATACAAGCCTTATAGTCCTTACTTTGGGCTAGGTTAATTGGTGTGAATGTAAGAAATATTATTATTATTAAATAAAAATTACGTGTCAAAGTGTTTGACCGCAATGAACTCCGAAACTGCTCTACCGATTTTGATGATTTTTTGTTTTCATTTAGCTGAATTTGTTCCGACTTAGGACATAGGATAAGTTTCATTTTAATTTATAACACAGCAACGCATGGACGAGTCGGCTATTATATAATATAGCTTTCTTAAATTTGTCGTTTATTCTCTGTATATTATTGCAAAGTTTAGGATAATTACTTAAAAGATATACTTGTTGACATTGTTGTAATTAACGATGTAATAAAACCATTACAGAATAATATTGTTTTTTTTTAGAATATGTATGGTGACGACGTTTAATATTGTAAATATCGTTACTTCTATTAAAGCTGACGAGTTTCCTGCCCCCATTATTCTTGTCAGATAAAAGACGTCCTGAATGGATGGTAGGTAAAAATGCTGGATAATTTAAAATAACTTATTTTAAGTGCATATGCATAAAGTTATTATCATTTTCGCTTAAGCATGGTTATCTCAGCTGAACGACGTGCAATGCTGGGCAAAATGAAGGGGTTATACTGTAATACAGCTGTTACATTTATTAACTTGTTTTAAATGCATTTTAATGAAGTTATTTTCATTTTATTTTATTAATGCGTAATGATAAGTGTCCCAAATGAAATACGGATAAATTATTAAATTAAGCACCCGTTTCTGAAGCATAGAGTAAAACAAGGATAATATTTCAGTGTATTTCAGACTTTCAAACGACTAGTGACATTAAAATTTATACAATTTTGTACAGCTCCGTGTATTTGTTCGCACTAATTCCATTACCCCAGTTCCATGATGAAGCTACAGTGAATTTATAACAGAAATCCAACAAAAGCGATTTTTTATCATATAACCTTTTTTTAACACCAATTAGTATAGTTCGAATAAAAGTACTGGATTTGAGTCTGTCGTATGTTATAAGTGGGTCGTTCTACTTTTTTACCGACAATGGTCTGTCCTTCGTCTTATTATGGCAGCTCGTTGGAGTATTGATATTTACGGTTTTTTAATTCGGTTCGAATAAACGTCCATATTTTTCTTATCTATTAATATTATGTAATTTTTCATTTTCTCCAACCAACATATTTTTTCGTTTGTTTTCCGTAGAATGTCGTGACAGAGTGGTAAACCGAAATGTGGTCTCCACAGAAAACGGCCACCCTGTCACATATTAAAAAAAAAACAACATTAAAAAAGAATTAATATTTGCCGCAAAGGAAACTTTGATTAATCCTTATGACAACACAGATGCAGTTTCTTTTGAATTCCACACGGAAACCACAATTATGGATAGTTCAAAAACCAAAAAAACGTCGTTTCACTGTCGGTAAAAAAGAAGAATGACCCAAGTATGTTTTTTCGTTACACAATTCTAATAGTGCTCATTTTGGGCTAGACATTATTATTGATAATGAGATTTTTTCTATCATATCAATAATTATACATTATACGTTCTTGATCTAAAAAAGACAAAAGTATAAAAGCTTTTTTAAAAACAAGCTTTTATAATTTCTTGTTAATAAAATGAACTAGAAAGTTAAAAAGCCCAAACTTGATGGGGTTGTGTCGTTTTATTTTGGAGTTTCTATGGCCACCTTCCAGCTCCAGCATCAGATCAGCTCCATATTATTATAATATTGCATTGTCACGGGAAATCCATATGTAAGCAAAATTTCATTTCAATCGGAAGTGGGTCAAATTTAACTTGCAAGTTTTCATTACAGACACCGGGACAGGTGAAAGTAAATAAAAGCTTGTAAAAATGTATTTTTTTGTGCGATGACGTCGTGTTTTTATGACAAATAGGAACTACCCTCGTTTAGTAATCTTAAGTTTGGTAAATACTAATCTTTAATCTAAGATCACAAATTTGTTGTTTGTCTGTCCACTCTTTTTCCCGCTCTTTTTCCATTGTATATGCGTTACCATAGCAACGCGTTAACCGCAAGTTGTTCGTCTACCGAACGCTAGATGGCGCTAACGGAAAAATATGTAATAATAGAAAAAAATAAAGAATTTCGTTCACCCGTGCGAAGCCGGGAGCGGCCGTTAGTAATAATAAATACATTTCAAAAAAATATTAAATCCCAAACTAAGCAACCTTATATTATGTGTAGGTACTAAATAAAGTAAAGAATACATTAAAAAAATATGAAATCGAATTAGACTTGGACACAAATGCTCATCACCGGGATTCGAACCCGAGAACGCAGGTGCAGAAGGTATCGCTACCATTTCACCAAGCAGAAAACACGTTAATATAAGATATATACATATACGCATGTTTTTACAACCACACCTCCGAGCGCTCAGGTGGGATTCGAACCCACGACTTTACGCTATCCCGGCGAGTGCTCTGACCGTTCAACATTGGTGAAACGATACTAGCTCATAGTAGAAGTTGAAATACGTTTATAAATTTCGACGAGTCTGCTAGCGTCTCAGTAGCTCAGCGGTCAGAGCACATGCCCAGATAGCGAAAGACCGTGGGTTTAAATCCCACGTGAGCACTGAGAGCGTGGTTTTTTTTCATGCGTATTTTATGTATATGTATAAAAATTCCGTGTCACAGTGTTTGACCGCGATGAACTCCGAAACTACTAAACCAATTTTGATGATTCTTTTTTCATTTTTTTGGATTTATTCCGACTTAGGACATAGGTTTCATTTTAATTAATGACACAGCAACGCTTGGCAGGATGACCTAGTATCTTATAAAAAGATGGTATTGTGAATGAAAATATGAAATTATATATATTTTTTTTATTTTTTTTTTATTGAATAGGGCTTACCAACTAAATACATAAAGATAAGTTACATTAAAATTTCCGCATTTAGCAAAAATGTGTCATATATGCATTTAACTTAAAGGTAAGCACAACATTATTACACATAGAAGACGTTTAAATAACTAATTATTTAAAATTAGATATTTGAAATTAGGACATTATTAATAATAGAATATAAACTTAAAAGAAAAAAACTTATATCTAAAAATTAATCCTACAACAGTCCAAAATTGTTTTTTTAAAGGAAGATTTTGAATCGGAAAAAATATTTAAATTATTATTTTGAAACATCAAATTATAACTTTTCAGCATCGAGCTAATAGGAGAAAAACTTCCATAACTGTTTTTTCTTAAAGGTACTGAGAAAGGTTTATAATTATGCAGACGAGCTGCAACTCTAGGAACTAATATATTAATTTGTGATATATAAACACATTGTTAATAATTTCATGAATGAATATGGAACTGTCTTGGTGTGTGATATATTTCACGGATCAAGTTGTTTTTGTTTAAACAACACTAGACGGACAGCGTAATGGGGAATTTATGTACCAGTAGTTTGTTAGATCACGGCCAAGTGTTCCCAGAGGATGGGGACAAACAAAACAAAACTGAACAAAACAAAACTTTCTGATTTATAATATTAGTTTGGTTTGGGACTTTGCAATGTTTAATGTACCTTATAAATATGTTATTTTATCGTAAGAACAAACATGTCATCGTCATAACGGTGCAACGGTATCGATCTTGCTTTTCGCACCGACGGTTTTGGATTCGAGTCTTGGAAAGGGTAAATATTTGTGTGATGAATACGAGCATTTGTATCTGAGTCATGGGTATTTTTGTGTTATATTTTTTTGAATGTCACATATCTAAGTTTCATATATGTATGTCTATCCATTACCCTAGTATCTATGATACAAGCCTTTCAGTGCTTTACCCAACCGGGAATCATCCCGGGACCTCAAAGTTACATTACCATAAAACCGGTATGCGAGCCACTCGACAATTATTAAATCTTTTTATCATAAATAGTATATTTAACACGGTCAAAAAATATATTTAGTATTTTTTTTTATTTAAAAATGCGAGAAAAGGGTTAACACAATTTTACATTCGATATTTTTTTCATGTTATAAAAAGATTTTGCTACATTTTTTTTTATTTTTGTCAATGTACTCTCATTAAGTTTTTTATCAATTACTGATGTGAAAATTAACGACTTAATTTGTTCATGTCATCATAATATTTCGACAATACAATATTATGATGACATGGAGCTGATCTAATACTGGAAGGTGGTCATATAAACTCCGCAATAAAACGACACAACCCTGTCAAGTTCAGACTTTTTAACTTTTTAGTTCGTTTTATTAACAAGTAATAATTAAAGCTTATTTTTTTTAAGTTTTTTCTAAATTACACTTTTTAGGGTTCCGTAACCTAAGGATAAAACGGGGCCCTATTACTAAGACTGCGCTGTCCGTTCGTCCGTCCGTCTGTCTGTCCGTCTCTCACCAGGATGTATCTAATGAACCGTGATAGTTAGACAGTTGAAATTTTTACAGGTGATGTACAATTTCAGTTTGTTCTGTTTCTGTTGCCCTTATAAAGACAAATACTAAAAAACAGAACAAAATAAATATTTAAGGGAGCTTTCCTACAGCAAATCTGTTTTTTGCTCGTTTTTGCTCGATATTGATAACAGCAATAGGTAGACGCTCGAAATATTCACAGAATATTGAGTTATTATTTTCACTTAAAAATTAAATAAAATTAATATTTAAGGTACAACAAACGTAATTTTTTAATCCCGTGATGAACTTTACTTAACTAAAAGATTGTACGGAACCCTCGGTGCGCGAGTTCACCTCGCACTTGACCGGTTTTAACTTACCTAAATGTTTGCAGGGTAGTTGGAACATATCCTCGCTCAGAGATGTTGACTTGTGGAGGGAGCATGGCGCCTCGGCTGTCGTAGTCGATACCCATCACGTACGGCAACTGAGGGGCAAGAGATGACCTTCTGTTTACTATTATTAATGTTAAGCTACTTTTAAAATGACCAGGAATTAGTTTGGTGGTAAAAATGTTGCTCTTAAAAATATAAACTCTAGAGAAATAGCGGATAATAAATCTAGCAGCGGATTTAATACCAGTGGGTATTCTTAACCATTCAAAAATTCAGTTTTGAAGAAAATTTTATGCATATAAATAAGATATATTAACAAATATAAATTATAAAATACGACATGTGCACAGAACATATATTAGTAAAAAAATAGAATTAAATAAATTAATTACTATTTTTTCGACACCTTTTTTGAAAAAGAAGTGATACTTTCAAAAATAATACGTACACGTAAACCAAATAGCACGGTTGTTGTGATGCCTTCTCTCAAACTTTGTACTACGCATGTGCACACAAACACGCATTAACTGTCGCTATTTCGTTTCATCGTCTTTCAAATCACAACGATGCTAAAGAAGTTTTCACTTCAAATACTCAACTTTTCTCGGCTATCAGGTGGGACTCGAACCCACCCCCCTAGCTATCTGAAGACTCTTTCAATTCAGCCACCAAGACCTAAATAGATACGTCGAATTTTTTAAATTTTTTTCTTAAGCTGACGTCAGCGCCATCTCTTCAATGTGTTTAGTACTACAACGCTGTCCGTAATTTTTATCGCAATCAAGTAATAAACAAATTACCTAAACTAAGCTGACTTTGTACTACCAATGACTCTGGAATAATGTTGAAATAAATGTCCTACCAGGATTCAAACCCGGGACTTTTAGCTCAGAAGGTAGGATACTTCATTTGCGCCAAACGACATTTCTTTAATTTATTAACTTCAATTAATATATAATTTTTTTTCGCATCTATTTTCGAATTTCCTCTTAGCCTCTGAATGGAACAAAACAAATTATCAAAAATGGAAATCCAATTAACAGTAGTAATTAAACTTGACGCTGAAACGCTTACGAGTAGGGTTGCCAGGCATCCGGAAAAAATCGGACACAGGCGGAATCCAGCCTATCCGGTTTTTGTGAGGCATTTCAATACGACCTTTTCTAACATTAGTCATATTGAAAAAAATTTTTAAATAGAAAACTACTAGAATAAATCGACTCGGTTCATAAGTGAATCCTCAGGCGGGATCGAATCCGCAACCTTTCAAATTCTTATAAGATAGCATTGAAAACATGCAAAAAATATATAAAAGTTAAAAATTTGTCATATTGTGTTGATTTGTAAGGATCGAAATTAATATTGTAATTAATATCGAATGATTAGAAAAAAAGGGTGATTCATTCAATTTAATTGTAGTTTCGTTAGAATCCAAGAAGATTTTATGGTACATGGTATAAAAATCTTTATCTGGGCAAATGCTGAGCTAAACTACCGAGACGCTGGCAGACGCGTCGAAATTTACAAACGTATTTCAACTTTTATTATAAGCTTTTATGGATCCACCAGTGTTGAAAGTTAACTACCTTCAACATCGAAAGTAATGTTTTTACAAATAAGTTGGAACCGGCTATAATAATCGATTTCATTTTATTTTTTGCTTTCACAGTGCCATATTGCTCTAAGATATAAAATACGCCAGTAAAAAGCAACCACGCGTCTGAGCTCTCAGGTGGGAATGAAATACAGAAAAATCCTTGTTTCACCTACACAAAACTTATCGTGTTTCAGTAAGACTAAAGAAGGCGGCCTTTTTACCTTAATGTCCGGCTAAATGGGCTGGTTCGTCCGGCTTTTTGGTTTTACAGCCTGGCAACCCTACTTACAAACAAACCTGACAAACAGCCCGGTTATAAATATTCGTCGAATCCGGTGGAAAAAGCGAAGACTCAATTCTACCCTTTTGTTTCCTCGAATTAAATCGGAATTCGTAGAGATTGGGAACGAGCGACAATGATACTAGCCGATATAAAACGACCGATCTGAATGGAGTTAGAAATTAACAGTCAATTTTAATGGAATGTAATTTTTAAACAAAGAACACAATTTGAAACATGCTATTGGATTTTGTTGGAACATGCTGTCGTGAAACAACAGATGGCGCTTTAACCGATTGTATTTTGTTCCGAACAAATAAGGTTTAATAATTCAAACATTAGAAAGTATAAAAAATTGTTTTAAGATTGAATACTTTTTAATAATATGACGACCTCCGTACTAGAGTGGCTCTCATACCGACTTCGTGATTTGTAATAAACTGTAGGTCTACTTGACATAACATTTATGTATGCTATCTTTTTTTTATTTTACATGACTGTTTGATACTTAATTAATAAAAAAATAAAAAAATGAGTCCGCTGAAAACAACAAATTTTATTGCAAAATAACTTTACTTTAGATGCGAAGCTTCTATACGGACGTTCGGGCCGCTCGTACTAGCTGCCGCTCTATCCGTGTTAAGCGTCAGATTTTACCGTTACTCGAGAGCGTCGGATTTAGTATCGTTACACGATATATATAGGAGCAAGCTGCTTCCCCACCTCATTGTGAGTGGCCTTTTGTCTCGCTTGCATTCATGTCAGCGTGTGTGGCTTGCGTGACTTTCTATCTCTTTTTCGCTTTATACTATAAATCTTCGCTTCTTTCGTGCGGCCCTAGGCAGCGCTGTTTTCTTTTTAAACTTGTCGCTTTATCGTCTGAATGTCATAGCAATGTTTAAGTAAACTTATTTAAAACAGACACTGTTTGAATCTATTATAATCAACGATGTAATGAAACTTTAACACTACTGTTATTGTGATAATAGTAATAATATTGTTTCTTGTGGAACATGTATGGTGACGATGATATTGTAAATGTCGTTACTTTTGTTAAAGCTGACAAGTTTCTTGCTCCCGTTCTACGTCTTGAATGGGCGATAAGTAAAAAATGTTGGAAGATTAAAAGGAATTTGTTTTAAGTTATTTTCATGTTTATATATTATATAATTTTGTAAAATTAAATGAAACTTATTCTATATTTTGGGATACCCAGTATTCATAAGCGATGCTTGTCTTACCGGTCTTCTCCCGAGGGCTTGCCACATGAATTCCAGGTCCGCTATATGCGCCGGCACAGGTACTATGAACCCTGTAGCGTAATTGTTGACTACGCCCTCCCTCACATAGTATAACTCCGCATCCAAACCTGTAACAATAATTATAATATTTCTTACATTCACATGTAGATTCAAAATTATGGAACAAAAATCATTGATTTAACACTAATTACATAAAATATACAGAAATGTTAGTTGAGTTTGGTGATAAAAAATATTTCAGAAAGATTTGCGGAGATTTCAGGAGTTGTTCAAAATTGAATAAATAATCAATTCGTATATTATTACATGAAAAAAATATCGTTTAGGTAATAGAGATGATGTGGCAATTTCCCATAAAAAATAACTTGAGTTGTTTTTTAAGATTTATGATAGGTGGGACAAAGTATTTAGTTCAAGACGTGGTATTTTAAGAACACTTTCACGCTTAATAATTTGCCAATATTTTGTAAATAATTATTTACGTTTTTTATGACTTTGATCGCTAATTGATTCGACATAATAATAATAATGAATTTATTCCAACAACATATTTTTAGGAATGAATTATTGATCAGCTCTCATAGTAGGTCGACCTATGTCGTCCTCAGTTTTCATTGTTATTAAGTTGTATTTTAGAACAGATGTTTACACAATAATCATGTATGTGTATGTATACGTATGTGTGTGTGTGTGTACTTAATGATCGGTGTAGGTATGTAATGAATGAATGAATGAATGAATAGATTTTCTATTGTGTATAATAACCGACGGCGTTATAAGTAAAAAAAAAAATTTTCAATTTATTGTGAAAGCTTTTCCGAAAGTACATTAAGCTCATCAATATTCCAAATGCATTCACGTAAAAAAGAGATCTTATTATATCAATTTGCGTAACATTTCGGACGAGTGCAGTGTGCACTACTGTCACCCCAGACGCAAGTTCAACTCCCGCGGGGATAGCGTCAAATTATCCATCTAACTTTATTTGCTTAGCCGAAAAGATGCGTTGCATTGCACTATGCTTGAATGCTTTTTATACTTGACAGAGTTTCTTTATTAGATTTTGATTAAAGAGACACTTCAAAGTACATTTGTTTTGACTAGGAAATCGAAATCTTGATACAAAACGGCAAAAACAGATTCGTCTTTGTTATTTGTTTTTATCTTTTTATGTATAATGCGTCACCTAACCATATACTCACCCAAAAATACACCGCCACGCTTAATTTAGTCAGAAAATAAATTAATTTAATAGAAAAATACTGGAAAAAAGCTACCGAGCCTTGTGAACACCTGTCGAAATTTTTAGTACCTCTCCGGCTTTAACGCTGTAGACCAGCATTTTCTCATCAATGAGAGGGACATCCTCTCATATTTGAAAGAAACAGTATTTAAATCCAGTATTTTTCTTTTATAAGGAAGCATTGAAAATAAATGTTAAAACAAAAAAATATATATAAAATTGTAAGTAAATATTTTAATGGGCTCTACCAGAGAGCATATGCTAGGGATAGGTCGTGGTTAGCCTGAGTGCCAAGCAATAATTTAATTTAATTGGATTTTGTGTTATATTACTTTTTATTTAATTTATCTGAGTTATCCGGGAACCAATAAAATAGTTTTCATTCAGTTAAATTTTAGTAAATAACGATAAAATTATGTCATCAGTTGAAATAACTTGTTTGTTTAAATCAGGCGGGACGCCGAATCTTCTTAGTTGGATATAAAAAATATAATAATTTAATACATATCATTAATGAAAAAAAAACCCTTTTATAATACCGAATATCCTAAACTGCATTTAAATTGGTCTCAAATGTAGAGTCCAATAATTTTAAGTCGAAAGTCAAATTAATGTAATTTTTCACAAAAATGTTAAAATAGATCGATCCCTTATGTAAAACACTATTATTTACATGCTTTAAATATAAATGTACATATATACATTCAAGATAAATTAAAAAAATGAGATGTAGAGCATGCTTCGAAAAATGTTATTGTAACCTGAATCTTAATTCCCATATGCGAATACCTGCTAATAGCTTAGTCTATACATAATTTTGAATAAATTAGTTTTATAAGACACGCTGATGGTGTTCTGACTAAATAAATAAATAAATTAGCTTATGCAAAAAAATTATGTAGTGAGTGACATGAGCGTTACACATATATTATCTGTGTTCATATTTTTCTTGAATTGTTTGGTTGACAACACAGTTTCTGCCCAATTAAAAAACTACACAGTCCGAACCGGCTTATATTGAAAGCAGGCGGAAGTAAGCAAGAACTCTCTCTCTTCAGTCGTTCCCTCACCGCTGAGGATCATGACTCTGCTTGATTTCGTAAAACAGTTTTCTAAATCGGTCCTGTTCTGTAGCTTGGTGGAGAGCGTCGCTGACAGGTATTTCTAATTCCTCCGCTATTTGGTCCGACCATCTCGTGGGACTTCGACTCCTAGGCATTTTCCCTCGATTTTGCCGGTCACTATAAGGTGCTCTAAATTGTCGGCATCCCTGCGTGCAAGATGGCCAAAATACCGTGGGTATGTTGTGGATAGACGTTGAATCTTTTCTGTTTTTAGTTGTTTGAGAATATATGAGTTAGTACGGTGGGCCGTCCATGGTATTTTTAGCATACTTCATCGATTCTCTGCCTGTCTGCAGTTTTGAAAGTCGATGTCTCGGTGCAGACCAAATGCATATCGGCGCCCTCCGAGCTAATGTTATTAATTTTAGTTCTATAAATGAAAACGGGAGCTTTATCTAAATGCTCAGGAGATCTACGAGCTCATACCGCCATCACCCTCTTCCTTCAGACATCCAGATGCACTACCAACCTTTCTTGGATACTATTGGAAATTTTCGCGCCAAGCGCTACTCAACATCCTTCATAATGCGCACTGCAAAGAAGTCCCTCCCTGCGTCTGTATTTCCGAGTACTTGTAACCCGTCTGTTTTCAAAGCCAGGGTAAATAGACATCTTTTGAGTTAGCTCGCTTCATCGTGGATCCTGTCTTGCCCCCCGGGCTTGGAATTAAGAGCGAATAAAAAAAAAATTAAAAATAAAAATGAAAAATTATATATACACAGTTATATACTTATTAAACTGTGCGACTGTAAACAATTGCAATCATTTAAATCTCGTCCATTTATGCATGTTCATAAACGTGAACCAATATTTGAATGTCAATAGAACCAAAATTCTAACTGAAAGAGCTTCGTCAACACCTAAAAAATAAAACGAGCATTCTGTCCGGTTTATTACTAAGAGAAACAAGAGTATACACCATCAAGTTTTCAAACAAATTGGTTTTTTATGGGTTGGTTTTAACGTTGAAAATTGATTGAAGAATTTTGTATTTTTTATTCAGTTTTAAATGTCATCGCATTCCACGATCGTTTGGTGCAATGGTAGCATTTTGTACCGAAGATTTTGTACATTTAGAACTTACAAAGTACATTTTAAAACCATTAAACGGATACAAGGCGGGCAGAATATGAAGTGCCACTTTGCGCAATTGATGAATCACTATCCCCAACCCTAGGTAAGCCTCTGCCCTTCCGTTTACCCTAAGCGTACACCCTAATCACCTTCAAAGTGAAAGTGTGAAAGGGTCATTATACAAGAAAATTTAGGGCATCTCTTTTGGGTGTTTGAAAAGAATTTGTTCGGGATACTGAAAACGCTATCATATACTTATTTAATTTAAAGAGGGCGTTAACCCCTTTACACGTACCAAGCTATATATGGACGCATAAGAAAAATTCTACGAAATATAATTTATATTTGTACTAAACACATACAAAGCCTTTATATTTTTTCTATCTTTATAATATAAAAATATAGTGTCACAGTGTTTGACCGCGATGAACTCCCAAATCAATTTTGATGTTTTTTTTTTCATTTTGCTGGATTTGTTTCGACTTAGGACAAAGGATTGGTTTCATTTTAATTTATAACAAAGCAACGCTCGGCCTGAACAGCTAGTATGGTATAAATATTAATTTTCTTATTTTAATGGGATCTTAATTATGTAAGCCTAATAAAACATTCTCATGCAAAAAAAATATTGTATGATTTTATTTATTGATGCGGTAGTTCAAAGTAATGGCTTAATTATATGATACTACCGTCCAATCTTTTAGCGGGCAATATATAATATTTCTAAATTTAATGGACACTAAAATGAATTTAAAAACAATAACACTGTGTTATTATATTTTAGATATTACATTTTAATATCTATTGAAAGGTGGGACTCCAACCCTAAGAATTTGATGACAAACAAATATCATTAAAAGATATTTAAAATAGATAAAAATAAATAAAAAATACCCATTACTCATAAACAAATGCTAATTTCAATCACACCAACATATGTTCCTCCGGGACTCGAACCCAGGATAGTCATAGCATACCTTTTTTTTGTTTTCGCAGGAAATGGCATTATGTATTCCCTCGTGCCGGGAGAACACGAGGAATATGTGGGACTCTCTTCCATGCCCCTACCCGGCCTGAAAAGGCTTGGAGGCCTACCCACTAAAACATGCGGCGTCTCAAAACACAAAGTACAATGGCATAGTGTTCTTTTAAAGCTTGTTTTCTCATTAAAATAGAATTTTCTCCCAATGCAACTCACTCTCAAAGTCGACTAATCTCGATATTTACTCTGATTCTCTGAACAGATTAAGACCTACATATATGTCTGTTTAATTTAAAGAAAATTTTCCTATCTCATTTTCTCCTACTTTAAATCTAATGAATTTATGTGTCTCTCTCTTTTTACTGTCGCTTTTTCATTTCATCGACTTTCAAATCACAACGATGCTTAAGAAGTTTTCATTTCAAAAATATGAAAGAACGATCAGTATAGTCTCCGGCAAATAAGTTGAACATGATTTTGAAATCACGTGACATGCGCAGTAGTGAATAATATACCTAAACTTTCTACTGCGCATTGACGTGATTTCAAAATCATGTTCAACTTATTTGCCGGGGACAATACCTCACTAAGTTACTTGTAATGCTAAAGCTGTTATTTTGTGAATCGCATGCCATTGTCGCCTCTAATTAAGGTTTCACTTGATCAAGTTATTATTAAGTTTGTATATGTTTTATAATTGTATTGTTCCTACCTTGAGGATCAGGATTATGTATTTTAGTAGTAATTAAAGTTTTTACACTGTTTTTTTTTTGTTTTTACAGAGTTTATATAGCAGATAACAAACAGACATTTCAGTTTTCGAAGTGAAAACCTTCTTTAGCATCGTTGTGATTATAAAGTCAATCAAACGAAAAAGCGACAGTAAAAAGAGATACACACATAGATTCATAAAATTTAACGGAGGAGAAAATGAGATAGGAAGCATTAAGTAAGTGTGTTAATGCGTGTTTGTGTGCGCATGCGTAGTAGAAAGCTTGAGAGAAGGCATCACAACAACCGTAGTATTTTGCATACGTGTACGTATTATTTGAAGTTTTCACTTTTACCACGTGTGAATTGCACATATTTTTTTTTTTAAAGATGACAGCTTCGCAGAAGCTGAAACTATTTTGATATAAGATTATAACTGCCATAAAATGACCAATCTTTCTTATTTACAATCTTATACAGTAAATCAAGTGTATGACAAATAAAAGTTTTTTTTCGTTAGTTTCATTTTCCAAAAGTCCTAAATTTTCTTAACTAATACGCAGTGTTTTTAATAAAACAATTTTTTTAAGTTTCTTTACGCATAATTTATATTTAATAATGACTAGGCCTTAGCCATCCTGTGATCACTGCTCCTGTAAAGGGGTCGCAACGTCAGAATTAAATATAAATTATGCGTAAAAAAACCGTAAAAAAGTTTTTTGACGTGATAACGTCTTATAAATCGATGAACGCCGGCTACACACACGAAAAAGTGTAACGTTCCGCCTGAGCCAAGCGTGCAAGCGGGAGCGCGAAACAAGCGTCGATCAGCCTAAGCGTTCGACTTGTGACGCACCTAACTCTCTTCCACTGCATGTAGTGAAAAGTTAGTGTGGTTTCCATTGTTTATAATTACAACTGAATGATTATTTATCGTAAAAAAATAATTCTCAATTAACTCGTTCTTTGTATTATACAAAATAATGATAAATCAGTGATTATTATTCAATTCAACTCACAAAAGTATGCTATTTATCATCAATGTTTTCTTATGACGCTATCACGTAAAATTATCTTATGTAAACTGACTTTACAGACAACCAATTTTTAATTAAATGTGTAATGTATGCGGAAGCGTCAGAACTAAATACGTAGTTTTATTTTTATGTGATTTTAATGAAATCGCAATAAATACTTGTGTTGTCGTCAAAAATTGCTTCTGATATCTGTATTTTGTAAATTCATAATACCAGCGACACTAAAATAAAAATTCATTATTACTCTGAAATGCAGTATATCCAAATAATTAAACGGAACGTGCAAATATTCGCGCGTTTCCATTTTCCTTTGAAGTCGCTTATAATTATGAAAATGATAGTTAATGACAGACAGTGTGGCCTGTGGCGTCTCTTTGTGTGTCGACACAAAGCTAACGATGAGAATATTCTAATTCACCCCCAAAGAAGGTGATAGCTATGTTATTCTCTTAAATAAACTCACGTTCGTGTAAATATGGAAACAGGCGGCATCGACGGGTTATGAAGTAGGCATAAAATACAAATATATTCGATTTGGTCACTGTTTAGTGCAACGGAAGTAATTCTGTCTTTCACAGATGTTTGTGTGGTGAATACAAGCATTTGTACCTAAGTCTGGGTATTTATATTATATTATTTTAAGTTATGTGTCTGATATATGTATGCCTATTCTTCCATAACACAAGCCTTACAGTATTTATTTCGGTCTAGACTAACTGGTATGACTGTAAGACATATTATTATTTGAGACAAACGTAACAGACAGCTTAAATCCAAGCGGTCGTCGGTGCGGAAGGCTGGATCGCTATCATTGCACCAACACGGTTTATCAAAATTACTAGCTGTTGCCCACGACTTCATCCTCTTCAATTTCTGTTTTTAAGATTTTTCACTGATGCTTCGCTCCTATTGGTCGCAGCGTGATGTTATATAGCCTAAAGCCTTCCTCGATAAATGGATTGTTCAACATAAAAAGAATTTTTCAATTCGAATCAGTAGTTCCTGAGATTAGCGCGTTCAAACAAACATACTCTTCAGCTTTTTAATATAGGTACAGATATATCTTGTTATAAAAACGAATTCTAAAAATCCTATACATGTATCCCTTATTATGGGCCTCATAAGAAGGCTCAAAGTCATCCAAATGATGGAGCGTGTATGCTCGGAGTTTCGCTACGTGATCGAATCAGAAATGAGAAGATCACAGATTTTCACTTTCTAAGATCCTAACCTACGTTCTCGCTTCTTCAAATCTGATCAGACCTTTCATACAAGATCATCTATTAAGGATGCTTTTGATTTGGCGTTTTACGGGACTTCTCCTATTTGTTCCTCGGAAGTTTGCCTTGATCTTCCTTTATCGACTTGCCCATGCATATTTGCCTCAAAAAACTTGTTTTGTCAATCTTATTCCGTCCATCCTCTCTACATGTCCAAACCATCTGGGTATCCTTTTTTCTATCTTTATCACTTTATCTTCTCCCACACCTCTCCAACGCTAATGCTTTAAATTGTCGTGTAGTATTTGTTGAAGTAATTTTATTAGCAAAATGTGTCTCCCAAAAATCCTATAACAACTTTATACCAAGTTTAAAGCTAAAAAGGTATCCTATTCTATTGTATAGCTTCGCGAAGTTTCGCTGCTTAAACTCGGCTGAGGATTTTCCTATACCAAAGAATAAATAGCCCTATAACTTTAACAATATAATTTCAAATCAAAATAAAGGTTACATCATTAAACCCCAAAAATCTCTCAATGAAACCTGCAACAACACATTTAAGCCAGTGAATATTACCTTCAATATGCCCCATTAACACGTTCAGAGCCCCGAAAAAGCGGGTCGAAAGCTCCGTCGGGGCTCGTTACGCGAAATGGGTCGTTACGTGCTGGAACTGAGGACGGAGTCAGTGTTTACTTCTCGGTTGAGAGACGCGACAGTACATGTATCAGTGGCAAGGTTTTTTTATAATAAACTTGCTGACCCATCCACGCTTTGCTTTGCTTCATAAATAAGTAATACTAATAGAAATAAATTTAAATACCCATGACTCCGGTACAATTGCTTTACACAAAAATCTTCTCCTTACGGGACTCGAATCCAGGACCGAAGGTGCGTAGGGCACGATCGCTACCGTTGCACCAAACATTCGTCATTAGGTATATTATTATTGATTGTCATTCTAACTATTCATACTACATACGGTCCTGGGTTCAAACCTCGGAAGGGGCAGATGTTTGTTTGATGAATACGAGTGTTTTTACCCGAATTATGTCTATACTTATATGTATATCAGTTACTTTAATCTTGGCTAATTGGTGTTAATGTAAGAAATATTATCAATTTAATTGTGTTGTTATCATTAAAGAGTGAATTTAACGCCTCGTTAAGTTCCACCTAACTTCCGCCTTTCATATTAATACACCGCCCGGAGGCACCGAGTGTCGTTATTATTTAACAAATGGTTATTTAACGACACGTTAACGAGATATACTTTGATGACGCCATAACAACAGCATGAGGTGTGTAGTGCAGACAATCATTAATTGTGTTCATTAGTAAGTTCGTTTATAATTATGTACTATAAAAGCTTTTTGTTCACCATAAAACAATAACAGCCGGTTCCCACTTGTCGGTTGTCGGCTCCGTATATTTATCGGAGGTTCCAGTGGCAGAGCATTATATGTGAAGCTATTCACACTTATCGGAAACCGATTTTGTGTCGGCTCCGACAAGAAATGTCGGGTGTTTTGCCAGCCCTCTACGCCCGGAAAAAAATCGTGTCGGTTCTCGCTCGCCTGTTTTTAAGAATGGTGCTGTTCACATTTGTCGGATGCAGTTTCTAAATTTTGTATTTTGGTAGTTTATGCTCACTGATATTTGAGCCAATAGATGATTGAATGTAGTTATCGACATTCTAAAATAATTGAAAAACTTAATTTCGTCACTTCTCAATTCTGTTATTAAGTTCTGAAATGTTCCCAAACTAAATCTTTCCCTTAGGATTGGGTGCACCCAATATTTTCTTTCCTTGGCTGTCTTTCCTCGTTTTATTCTTAAATAATCATACATCACAACAAGAAATTCGTCGTCGTCCATCGTGCACAGTAACCTCGCGTAGAGTGCTTAAAATTGGCACTAGCTTCGACCGTGGCCGTCAACCGATTATTAATCGTGTGTGTGAACAAAGGCGCCGACATCTGATTAATATACAGATCCGACACCCGAAAAGTGGGAACGAGCCCTAACATGAGAAGAGACGAAATATTTGTTAGTAATTTTCTTTAGAGTAGGTTTGCTCATGAAATCTCAATCAAGCCTGGGGGCAAGACAGGAACCACGATGAAACGAGCTAACCCAGAAGATGCCTTCCACCCTGGCTTTGAAAACGGACACGGGTTATAAGTACTCGGAAATACAGACGCAAAGAAGGAGTTCCTATCCTTTGCTGTGCGCATTATGAATGATGTTGACAAGCGCTTGGTGCGACAGGTAGGAATAGCAACCAAGAAAGGGTAGCCTGCACTGCGTCTGGATCTCCGATGGCAAAAGGGAGATGGCAGTATGAGAAAATACAGCTCCTGATTACACTACCCAAAGTACATTCTGTAGAAGACCGAGAGACAGGCAACTTTGCGGCGATGAGCTAAGGTGTGAAACCAATTCGCTGTCACTAATGATCCTCTACTACTGTGCTAATTTCGAGCAACAGCCAATCAGAGCGAATCACTCATTGAATTTTAGTATTATTTTGAAATAGACCTATTTCAATTTAATGATTTTTTTAACACCATCTTTTTTCACATCTAATATTTTAAATTATTTTATATAAAATCGAATCGGCGGGAATCGAACCCGCCTAACTCGCCCGAAATAACTTATGATCCAAGTCGATTTTTTCTAGTATTTTTTAAAAAACGTCACAAAAATTTTGTTACGAAGCATCATGTTACAAAGAATATTTAAAAAATGTTATTAAAGAAAACTTAAACTATACAGAAATCATTTATCAGCATCATCAACATCCTATTAGTGCCCAAACTAAGGAGATACAGATCTTTTCTACGGATAAATACATCGTTAAAAACCTATAATTCAATTTGTAAATAAAGTGTGATTTTTTTTATACTAAATAGGCAGGCGCTTGACCACGATCTCGGCTGATGACAAGCGACAATGCGATCCAAGATGTGACGCGCTTGCCTAAAAGATATCTATTTATTCGTGACTTGAAGACCCCTAAATTGTATTTGTCAGGAAACACAGATTAAGGCAAAGAGTTCCACTCCTTAGCGGTACGTATCACAAAATTGGAACTAAAACGCTTAGTCTAACTCTTTGGTATATCTACCGTATAATATAATTATTACGAAAATATTAAATGGACGACAGAAAGTCTATTTGGCACTTTTATATAAAATATAGAACATAATTATAAGACAAGGTCGCAGTATTAATAACCAAAAATATAAGAAAAAACCTAGAGATAAGTAAAATACAGGCCTCTGCTCAGTACAAGTCGGATCAATACAAGTCATCACGGAGCTAATATTCTGCAGATGCCTTGCTTAATACATATATTATTCGAGTTTTTCTTGTATATTTTTCTATTGAAACATCAGTTGTAAAAATGTTTTTACGAATGCGAGGATATTCCTCTCATTGATTTGAACGCGTAAAACAGTAAATAGTACTAGAAAATTTTGACGGGTGCTCACAAAGCTCGGTGGCTCATTTGGGAGAGCAGTGGACAGGATAACTAAAGATTGCGGGTTCCCGTCTGATAATAACTTGTGAACTGAGCCTATTTTTTCTAGTATTCTATTAAAACTTATCATAAAATGTAAAGCTTGTGTTATGAATACTGGGGTAACGGATAGACGTACATATATGATACATAGATATGTATTATTTATAGAAATAACAGCTGACCCGGCCAAGCGTTGCTGTGTTAAAAATTAAAATAAAACCTACCCTATGTCCTAAGTCGGAACAAATCCAGCAAAATAAAAAAAAATATCGGTTAAGTAGTATCGGAGTTCATCATGGTCAATCATTGTGACAGGCATTTTCTATATATGTTTATAATAAAAAAAATATTTTTATTTATATATCTATATATATAAAAGCCCATGACTTATGTACAAATGCTTATATTCATCACACTAATATCTTCCGGGATTCGAACACAGGACCCGTCGCGTCGAACGAAAGACAGGATCGCTTACGTTGCACCAAAAGTATAACATAGAATTTATACAAGAAACGTCAAAACAAAATCTATTAAAACAAATTGTACCTGCTACCTTTATATTAAACTTGGCAATATGGCTACCGAAAAAAAATCTCACAATTTATCTTCATCCCGAACCCACGCAAGTTTTGATACAACACTAATGATGATAAGTGCGTTAACCATGAATACATAAACACGTTCCTCCATGCGTATTCATAAAGGGCCATCATAAAGTTTCCTGTCTTTTTGTCGAGCTCGGAAATTCGCAAGATAAAAGCTTTTATTGCTCGCTTTATTTATTCTAAGAAAGTTCCTTGCATATTTATTAAAATGGCGATAAAGCTTTATTTATCGTTGGCGGGTTTAGAACACGCGACTCAAATACCTTGCGTTTTTAAATAGATTGTATGCTAGGTGAGATAGGTAATCTATCGGAGACTTTAAAAAAGGTTTGTCGTGTAAAATAGTGGACTTGATAGTGCTCAAGTCCAAATGACTAGCTTTTGGGAATGAGGTGGAAGGGAAAGTTAGTGTCTTAAGATTTTATTTGAGTAGCTGTTTGCTGAAAGTTTAATTTGCACTGGTACTATAAAAATGTGAAAATGGGAGAAAATATATCATGTATATATTTAAGTACTTGACATTATGGTGACAATTTTTTAATTTTAAATTGTGGTGTGGTGTGGAAGAAGATATAGTGACAAAGAAAAAGGGATGCTTAGATGGTTTACACATGTAGAGAGGATGGACGAAAGGAGATTGACAAAATGACAAAAGACAAATATGCATGGGTACGTCGGTAAAGGCAGATCAAGACAAATTTTCAAGAGCTTTTTACAATATAATTTTTTTACCATAATTTTCATATCATCAATAATCGGGGTATTACGAACAATAATAATTATGATAATGAAATAAAATGAAAATAACTTTATTCAAATGCACTTAAAATAAATTGTTTTGAATCGTCCAGCATTTTACGTCTTTTAACTGACAATAAAAATGGGCGCAAGAAACTCGTCAGCTTTAACAGAACATAACATTTACAATATAATACGTAGTCACCATACATAATCCGCAAAATAAAATGAAAACAAAATTATTCTGTTATTACAATAATATTAGAGTTATGATATCATTATTTCGTCAACAACAAAGTCAACAAGTATCTGTTTTAAGTCAGTATCCCTGAACATTGAAATGACATACAGGGAATAAACGACAAATTTGAGAAAGCAAAAAGATGTATAATAAGTTCGTTCAATAAAAATGTCTACAGAAGAAAAACGGGATCATCGCCATGTTTTCTCCAACATTTTTTCTGCCATTTCGTGCATACTGTGAATAGTGAGTTTAAAGACAGTGGTACCTGTATCGAGTGCAATAAAAGATTAAGACGGGTGGTAGACCGATACATCTGCCCATAATATCAATTAAAAATTTCAGTTCTTCGCTGAAATATTGATTAAAACATGGTAATGATCAAGTTTTAATTAGTACTAATGGAAGTGACCAGGAAATTTTAAAACAATGTATTACACAGTTCTCCTTCTTCTTTTTGGAGAGCCTCTCCACTACAGAAGGTTGGCTGTCAACTCTGCGTATCGTTTCTTGTCTCTCGCGAGGCGAAAAATTCCTTTAAGTTGCCGATACCGGCCCATTGCCTGATGTTGCGGAGTCAGGATAACTTTCTTCTTCCGACGCGTCTTTTCCCCTCAACCTTACTCATCATAATTGTCTGGAGAAGATGGTAGCGCTCATCTCTCAATACACGTCCCAGATAGGCTACCTTTCTTTTCTTAACGAGTGTCATGAGTTCTCGCGACTTTTTGACACGTCGTAGAACTTCCTCGTTCTTGACTTTTTGAACCCAGCTTATTCGCAACATACGAAGGTAAAGCCACATTTCTAAAGCCTCTAGTTTTTGGCGTATTTGTTCTTTGATAGTCCACGCCTCATAACCATAGTACACAGTTCTACTGACCAACTAATGAAAAATATTTTTCTAGCTAAAACCACATTTGTACTACAAAAGTTAGTAGAATTAATGCGAGTTCTATAAATTGCTGTTTGCTATCACTTATCCTCAAACCATTCGGATACTAGTTTGATTGGTACCATTAGATTGTATTAAAGTTTGTAGGTAATAAAAGTTTTATGTATTTACATTAACCAGTAGTTTGTCAGTGGTCAGAGTTCAACCGTAATTTGTAAACATTTTCATTTTGATCGTTATTAAAATTCTTTTGTTGAAGATTGTACCTTTGTGATTTGTGCTTTGTACTTTATAGTTTTGATCTATATAAAAACCTACCTATGTAATGACGATCTTTTTAGGATACATTTCGAAGAGTGTGCAGCACAATTGCACAGCCTTGTTCCGCCGATTTTTCATCGGACAACCAGACTTAGAAATAGGCGCCACCGTTATATGGTTGATATACCAAAGAGCTAAACTAAGCTTTTTGCTTCCAATTTTATAATACGTACCGCTAAAGAGTGGAACTCTTTGCCTGAGTCTGTGTTTCCTAACAACAATTAGGTTACAATTTAGGGATCTTTAAGTCGCAAGTAAATAGGTATTTTCTAGGCAAGCGCATCACATCCTAGATCGCCTCATCGCTTACCATAAGGCGAGATAGCGGTCAAGCGCTTAGCTATTTACAATAAAAAAAATACCTTTGCACTCTACACCTTTATACTTTGTATTTTGTACCTCTTGACGAAATTCGTAGTCGAGTGGCTCCCATATCGGTTTTTATGGTAACGGCACTCCGAGGTCCCGGTATCGGTATTCGCCCGGTCAATATAAACAAATCAACTTTTACATTGCAGTTGGTCTGAGAGTTGTGGTGCCGTCATTGTTTTTTAATTCCAAACACAAGTGAACTCTACTTGAGTTCAAAACAAAGTATTTTGTACTGTCAAATATTTATTTTTTATGAATTTTATAATCAAGGCTAAGCAGTTACTTTGATTATATATTTTATTATTTGCGCTGGGGTTAGCTTAATAAATATGTACTTGGAAATTTTGATGGCTCTCTCAAGGTCTCGGTAGAATAATTGGAAGGTATGTGGGTTTTCATAATATGATTATTTCTTCTATTTCAAATAAATAATAACTTCGTGACATATTTCAAACAGCATATACAATTAAAATATTAAAATTAAAATAAATTATTCAAATGCACTTAAAATAAGTTGTTTTAAATAGTCCAACATTTTTACTAGTACCTACCACCGATTCAGGACGTCTTTTAACTGGTAAGAAGAATGAGCGCAAGAAACTCGTCGGCTTTAGCAGAAGTAACGACATTTACATTATTATACGTCGTCACCAAAAAAACACAATTATTCTGTTATCACAATAATAGTAGTGTAATGTTTTCATTACATCATTAATTACAAGGTCCACAAGTATATGTTTTAAGTATAGTCTGGAATTTCAATTTGAGGACCGTTTGGTGCAACGGTAGCGATCGTGCCTTTCGCTCCGACGGCCCTGGGTTCGAATCCCGGAAGGGGCAAATGTTTGTGTGATGAATACGAGCATTTGTACCTGGGTCATGGGTATTTATATATATTTCTATAAATATTACATATTTATGTATCATACATGTATGTCTGTTCATTAACCTAGTATCCAAAACACAAACCTTACAGTGCTTACTTTGGGCTAGGCTAATCGGTGTGAATATTATATTTTTATTATATTAATCAATCAAGGTATAGGATAAAGTCCAATCATAACATGGAAAGCCTCGAAAAGTTTGTTCATTCGGCAACCAGAATATAATAGTAATTGTACACTGAATATTCAATTTGCATACAAACGTTGCAAATGCAGTTATTTAGGGAGACAAATAGGTTGCATAGAAACAAGTAATTTTGTTAGTTGCGTATGCAAATCTCTCTTTGACTGTAACACCTACTTCAGATGGAATGCATTTGGAATTTGATTTGTGTTAGTATCTGTTGGAGTAAGTTTAATATTCTAAATATTTATTGAAGCGAAGATCCCATGGATCAGATTTGACGCAATGTCTGTTACGCCATAACTTTGAGTTCTTAACCGATTTTAATAGTTTTTGTGTGGAATCGATCAACACATTTAGGAACAATTTGTGATGGATTTTGTAATTCACAAAAATAAAAAAGGTATGACCAAAACCATTGGTTCTATGGGAAATACGCACTACTAAAATATATATTTTAGTAATGTCCGTTGGCTGATGAGATAATTAAAAGCTTAGAATTATTCGGAATAGCAAGAAATATCTATTTTTTCTCTTGCTCTTACTGTATTTATTAAGAACAGATGAATTCATAAAGCATTATATTGCTGATAAACTTGTATACATTTTATATTTAGGACTGAATGTAGAAAAATGTTTTGTAACTTAAAGTTACAAGACGCATCAAAATCAATTTAGCTTGCCAGCTAAAATTAACACTTGTTGCAAGTCATGTATATTTTTAAACGATTGCTTTCAGTGGTACAAATGTATTAAAAAAGAAATAAGTTTTTTTTAGGAATCTACATTTTTTTTGGTATCTTTGAATCGTAGGTACATGGCTTGCCTCAGTTGTATGGAAGAAAGTAAGAAACCTTTTTTAATCGATGGATTAAAAAAAATAACTCTTTTGGCTCCTAAAATTATTATCAGAAGAAGAATTTTCAGTAATCTGCAATCTCTTAAAATAATATGGTAATATACTCCATTCGATGGTCCAACATCTTTTTTTCGCGCGCCCCCCTTTGTAAGAAAACACTCATCAAAAACGTTCAAAATATGTTTAAATTAGCTGTCCCGGCCACGCATTGCTGTGGCTTAGTTATTTTAATTTGCAATATTCTCTACAAATAATACATATACACGCCAATTTTCACGATCATCGGTTGAACGCTGTTGAAGTGAAACGATAATATAAATATAATTTATGTAGCTATGATTCAACAAGATGATACTGTAAAAATTTGAAGACTGTAGCTCCTGTAGTCTATTGAACCTGTGTGACAGGCTAGGGACAGACGAATACGTGAATGTCAGTTTAAACCCTTCGGGTACGGAAATATAGACCCCGTGCGCTATTAGAAACTTTTTGGTTCATTAAAGAAATAGAGTTTAGAATATTTAAAATTTAGCAGAATTAAATGTGTTCATTTGTTTAATAGAAGACAATCAAGTCGGACTTGTAATGTGCAAATGTTATAATTGTATTCATTATAGTTGTTTCAAGTTTAAATAATGTCGTGAAGGGACAAAATGTAAAGACGGAAGATCAGGGTAAAGTACAGTTTATCTATTTACAAAAACAATTTAAAGAACAAAAAGATTGGAGGTAAGAAGAGTGAGGGCGAGTATGTGTAGAGTTGAGTGAAAATGTGAGTAGGTGGTTGTGGGTCGTCGGCGATCTTCTATATCGGTGGCTAGAGGCCCGGGGCTTTAGGGCCCAGATGCGGTGTCACCGTCGGATGGAGGGTGGCGCTGCCGGTAGACAGGAGGCGGGGCAGACGTCGGCCGGAGCTGCTGGTAGACGGGCAGCGCTGCTGGTAGGTCGGGAGGCGTGACAGGTAGGTAGGGCGGCGCTGCTGGTGGACGGCCTGCACCGATTTACTGCCGGCGCTGCTGGTAGACGTGCGGCGTGACAGGTAGATAGGGCGGTGCTGCTGGTGGACGGCATGCACCGATTTACTGCCGGCGCTGCTGGTAGACGTGCGGCGCTGCTGGTAGGTCGGGCGGCGTAGCAGGTAGGGTGTGGCTAAGTTTAGTGTAGGTTCTTGAGCCAAAAGTTTGCCTTACGGCGTTGAGGACTTTTCTTGAGTCCCGGGGCAGCCGGCCCCGGGATAAGGCCTTTAAGAATTTTGGAGAGCTCGGTAGCGAGCTATAGATGTTAACGTGGCAACTTTTGCCGAAGAAGTGAATCACTTGGCAGGTCAGCTCGGTCTTTTATAGGCCCAGAGCCATTTAAATTTAAATTGTCTTCGAGAAGACATAAAAAGAATAAAATCTGGTTTTCTTTGGAGGTTGAATACCATAAATGAAAGATCGTGTCATGCAACGGAGAAAAACTTATATGTCAATAAATAAAATAAATACATTTTTAGTGATAAAATGGAAAAATAATAACGAAATAGATTAAACAAATAGACAGGTTAAAATAACAAGCAATGCCAGTAAGTGTGTAGCATTTTGAATGGAAGTTTTGAGTGGTTGCGAAGCTCTATATGAAAATTCAGTGTTTCTTTTCAGCAATGAAGAAATTATTAAGTAAAATATTATTGTATATATATATATTTACAGAGATTAAAACGTTAACAAATGACGATGCAAAATGGAATGATAAAATATACAATTTAACGAATGTTATGAATGAAAATCGGAGATTATAAAGGTACATATTAGTATACATTACAATAACACTAAAACTTTTTGAAGTGATAACTTTTTATGGGAGGGTAAACCGCTCCGTTACGTAACGCGTTACGGCGCCAGTCCATCTGGCTTCCCTTCCTCTCACGCATACGGCAGCGGTAGGCAGGCTCCTCCTCTCTCACTCTAACCCGCAGTATTTCAGACAGACGCTTTTCCCTCTCTCTATTCACTGTTTAGTGTTTAATAAATAACCTTTCCTTACATTGTCATATAATACATAAAATACATAAAATTTAAGCAATATTCTAAGCTTTTCTCAAGTTAATTAATTTCATTACTAAATAGTTCAACTTAGATTATTTTAAGTTATCACTTCTGTCGTGCGTCCAGAGACGCATACGCTTTTGTTTTTATTTATAAACAAGCCTTTATTATTATGTAGGTTAGAAGATGAATAAAACGAACTGAAAAGTTAAATAGCCAAAACTAGATGGGGTTGTGTCATTTCATTGCGGAGTTCCTATAGCCACCTTCCAGATTCAGTAACAGACCTTGGCTACCATATAGGATCAAAGTACTCGTCAATACGAATCAAACGAGACCAAAGTCGATGGGTCTGTGTGGTTTTATTGCGGAGTTCCTATGGCCACCTTCACGCTTTAGCATCACATCAGCTCCATGTCATCATAATATTGCATTGTCACGCGATATACATGCCAAATTATTATTTTTTTTGTTAATGGATATGGACTTCCTTAAATTGACGTCTGATTAAATCTATAATCTAAGTTCACAGTGGCTTGTGTGTTTGTCTGTTCGCTCTTTTTCCCGCTCCTTTTCCATTGTATCAATTTCGTTACCATAGCAAAGCGTTAACCGCAGGTAGTTCGTCTACCGGACGCTAGATGGCGCTAACGGAAAAATATTTAATAATAGAAAATATTTAAAGAATTTTGTCCACCCTTGCGAAGTAAGGACGGGCCGGTAGTCAAATAAAGGAATACGGGAATAAAAGTGTTATTTCAAATTTTTACACTTCCACACCATTACACAGTTAAATAAAACAACTTTTTAAGGGATATTATTAACACATAGACACGTGCTCGATTAAAATATTTTGAAGGTAGTAGAAAATATATGACGACCATTGCCTAAGTCATCCTGTGATCACGGCTCCTGTAAAGGAGTAGAAACGTCAGCATTAAATACAAATGTCTGTCTGGTGTGGGTGTTGTGGAACCGTCGTTGTGTCTGAATTTCTATAATACAAGTGCTTTAGCTACTTGGGTTCAGAACAATGGATGTGATGTTGTCTTATGTATTTATTTATTATCCCGAAAGTAATGGAACCCTAAAAATGAAGTTAAGCCACTATTCAAATCTATCGTCACACGAATTTATGCCGCCCTTTCACAGTAACGTTATCGCGCCCATAAATTTAGAACCATTCGCGGTGCAAACGAAAATTCGCTAACATTCTCTACCTTGCTAATTTCTCCTTCAGATCTTTGTAAGTGGTACGCCACTTTGTTTCACATTTTAAACTTTTCTACTGTAATATCAATAAATATGGTCTTCTTTGAAAAGCCAATTTTATTGTTGTGTGAATGTTCTGACATTGCAGTTTTAAGTTTTTAATGTTTTCTAACAAGGATTAGGTTATATTTAGTTCTTACACTTCCGCGCACATTACACATTAGAATGAAACACTTTTTTACGAATTTTGCGCATATTTTATTTTATATTTAATCCTGACGTTTCGACTCCTTTACAGGAGCCATGATCACAGGATGACTATGATAATGGTTGTCATGTTTTTTCTACTACTTTCACAATATTTTAATCGGGCACGTTCCTAATTGTTAAAATTATTTTATATAAATCAAATTGTTTTATTTTTATATTTTATTTAGTTATTAAATTCTCACTACGATTACATTGTATACTACTGAGTCTACTACTAGTTCGGAAATTGTGAGGCCCTTCCGAGAAGAACTGGCGAAAGAAACTCGGGCAGGGGGACCGACCTCCCTACAAAAGCACACATTGCAAGACCTGATGATGTAGTTAGCTCTTTTTGCAAATAATAACAGTAAGATGGAGGTCGGTCCTCCATCGGTAGGTCGGTAAGGATTAGGTGTAATAAAGTATAAGGTGCATAAGTAAATAGGCGTGGAAAACTTTTACGTTTTACTCATAAACAGTATAGTTTTCTACTCGTGAAAGAATTTACAAAATCGGTTCTGTAGTTCCGGAGATTAGTTCCTACAAACAAACTTACAAATACTAATGGAATCAAAAATATGTATAGACTAAACTATGAACAGGTATTCGCATGTGGAAACTAAGATAAAGATTTAGGTCACAATTACAATTAATGTTACTTCAAACTACTTTTTTAATTTTCACTTTAAGTGTGCCAAAAACTGTGAAGCAAAAAGTCTCACCACGTTTCTAGGCTCTGTATTAATAGCGAGTCTTTTTTAGAATTATTAAATTAATCACACAGAAAAAACCCCATAAGAATAAACATAATTTTTCTGTGGCAACTGAAAAATTTAAAGACAGAAATATTTTTTTCCATGAAAAACCATTTTTTTCTGTAACATTGACCATTCAGCTGAAATGAGAGACCCAAATGGCTGACATCTCATCATTTGAAACAGTCCTTCTCGTTAAATTTTATTTTTTTTAATTACGAATCTTTTTTGTACTCTCCGTTAGAGTTACATCATTATCGCGTTACATGGCATTCGCTAATGATGTAATATTCCCTTTAGAATATGAAGGAATAATCTTTATTTGCTTTTGAATAGCAAACAGTACGAGATGAAGAATATTACGAGACATACGTTACCTTTCAAGCCAACATCGATAAAAGTATGAAAATATGTCATAACAGATACAGTTTTTATAATGCCATCATAATAATCATAATTGCCAGCTAATGCTCAGCGGTCAGAGCACTCGCCCGGATAGAAAAAGGTCGTAGGTTCGAATCCCACCTGAGGACTCGGAGGCGTAGTTGTTTTTTACACACTTATTTTATACCTCAAACAAATATTACATTGTGAATGCAAAAAAAAATGAAGAAAAACTTTCTTTAATAATATTAATAACTAGCTTTTATCCGCGGCTTCGCACCTTTTACCGATTAAAAGTTATATATAAAGTTTTTCTGGATAAAAGGTACCCTATGTTATTTTCTGTATCCCTTTCCATTTAAGTGTATACAAAATTCATGATGATCGATTGAGTCGTTAAGAAGTGAAAGTGTATCATAGACTCACTCACTCTCGTATTTATAATATTTAGAACTATAAGGTTTTTAGCGATATGATATAGCCTTTTTTTTACTTTTCATTTCACACATGGAATCCACCATATACCAAATTTCATATAAATCAATCAACCCGTTCTTGACTTATATAAGGAATTACGGAGGTAAATAGAGAAAAATTAAAAAATGTATCAGTGAGTCATGAAACGAATATTTATCATAAAATTTGTACAAAAAACAGATCCTCCAGATTCATAGTTATACTAGCTGACTCTACCAAGAGTTCCTGTGTTATGAATTAAAATGCAACCTATCCTATGTCCTAAATCTATTTTTATTATTATTATCTATTTCTATTTTGATGGGTATTTGGTGACCCCACATATTAGATTTTTTTCTTTTGTTCACATCGTTCGTCCTTATTTTTGGTTTCTCTCTCTCCCTCCCTCCCTCCCTCTCTCTCTCTCTCTCTCTCTCTCTTTGTGTGTGTGTGTGTGTATCAATAAATGTTTTTTCTTTCTTTCTTTCTTTCAAATCAAGCAAAATGAAAAAGATATAAGTAGGTATAGATATTTCTTACCATCACACCAATTAGCCTAGCCCAAAGTAAGCACCATAAGGCTTGTGTTATGAATACTAGGGTACAATATTGTATCAAATTTCCGAACGATATTCGTGACTGGCGATTCATATCCTTAGGAAACCCGTCAACGGTGTCAAAAATCATGCTTCGTTATTCCACATTTATGAGACACTCAGTGAGTCATCGATCCATTATAATGTCTTGAAAGGAATTGTCTGACGGAAATTTCTTGTTAGAAATAGGTCTATTACGAATGACATGGAAGGTGATCATAATAAATTCTTTACATTACCGTATAGGATATAGTCAGTAGATTTTCATATGTAGAATTAATATAAAAACATCTAATATTCCATATTTTTGCGTTATAGCGCTCGTTAAAAATTAACAAAATCACAAAATCTAACCTCCAATTATTGAGACTGCTGACATAACAATTTCTTACATTCGTACCAATTAGCTTAGCTCAAAGTATGCACTGTAAGGTTTGTGTTATGGATACTTTATATACATATGTTATTTATATGAATTTAAATTTTATTTAATTTTTTTAATAAGCTCAAAAGCCTTAAACACAGACGGAAGGTGGCTAGCCTATCCATTTTTATAGGATACATTTCGGAGAGTGCGCAGCAGAATTGCACAGCCATGTTCCTCCGTCCCCATTTTTTCATCGGACAACCAGATTTATAAATATAGTACAGGAAATCTGGTGTTTACCGCGAAAAAAATTACATCAGTCATGATTTTTTGCACATCGGTGAGAATACCTAAAAAAACTTAACTTGAGTACATCAACCGCCCCACCCGTGGACCTGGCTTTGAAAATAAAAAAAAAATTGGGTTTCGATTATCTCGGAAACTAAGGGGTTTAGGGTTAGGTTTATATAGCAAAAAATGTTGGAGACGTTCTCCTCTACAAATTACCTCAGTGGTGCGACATCGTACGACTTAAAATTTAGACGGTAGGTGGCGCGAAAGTGTTAATTTTAAAGTTGTTCCTCTTGAAAAAACCTACAAAATTGATATAATTTTTTGTTGGACTTACCGTTTTTGAGTTATAGCTGGCAGAGTTGTGGAAAATGCATTATAATGCACAAAGGTGCATAGCATCTGCATAAAAAGCGTAAAATGGCATTTTTTTGTAATAAATGAAGAAATTAATTTTTCATCTTGTTACTAAACCCCTTAGTACCCGAGATAAACGCAATCCAAAATTGTTTTTAGTTTCTGAGCCAGGCCCACGGGTCCGACCCGCGGTCGATGTACTCAAAGTAAGTTTTTTACGGTATTTTCTACCGATGTGCAAAAAATCATGACTGATGTAATTTTTTTTGAAATCCTGTACGATTTATTCTAGATATCCTGTACAAATAGGCGCCAACGTTATAGGGTTGACATACCAAAGAGTCGCACTGAGCGTTTTGGTTTCAACTTTGTGATTCGTACCGCTAAAGAGTGGAACTCTTTGCCTGAGTCTGTGTTTCCTGATCAATTTAATTTAGGGGCTTAAGTCACGAGTGTATCTTCTACATCCAAGATAGCATCGTCGCTTACCATCAGGCGAGATAGTGGTCAAGCGCTTACCTATTCACGGTAAAATATTACTCATCTAAGTATCCTATCAGTCTATCTGTTACTCTAGTATCCATAATTATACATTAAAAAAAACATTGTAAATTTTACAGTGCGGTTGAAAGCAAAGTCACACAACAATTCCTAAGTTGGGATAACGCTAAGTTATTAAACGGGACGTCGTCCCGTGGGAAAGGCACGAGTGTTGTGGACATTACTACCATTAGTCAAATCTTCGGCAAAAACAGTGGCGCGGAACATAATGCGATCCCATTACGGATTGTAGTTTGACTGGTCGAAACTATTAATCATATTCGGCTTATCGTTAAGTCGGTTTGTCGTCTTGAACAAACATTCTTATAAAAAAGGACGTAATATTACATTTTGTTATAAAATTAGTTTCTTATACAGATACATTTTCTCGGTCACAGTGAAAATACTTAACCATTTTTTGTAGATTTTTTACCATTTTGCTAGACTTAGAATATGGGATAGGTTCAATTATAGGTTCAAGTATAGGGATAGGTAGTCAGTATATATATACTGAGGGATTTTTCAAGCTTATTTAAATTGTCGAGAAAACTTGTAATTCTTCTCGTGGGCATAAACCCACATATTTCCACAGAGTTAAGAAAATCAGTGCCAAATTTTGTTAAAATAGGCTTAACTATTTTGTAGGGAAAATATAACCGACGGACAGACAGATCAGCATTTATCACATTAGTGTGGATTATATAAAGTAAAGGGTTTTCCAATAAGAGGTGTTATTTTGATATTCAAAGAAAAATGGCATTTTTGAGATAAATTCATGGATGTTTATGTCAATGTAAAGAGGAAGGTATGCCATTGATAATGGAACAATATCAGCCAAATAGCCGCCACGACTACGCTTACAGGACCGTATCCTTATTATGAAATTTTCCATTGCCAAATTGCAAAGTAGCTGCTGTATGCCCTCAATAGCTTCACGAATTCCATGTTTGAGGTCTTGAATCGACGCAGGGCTGTTGGCGTAGACTTTATGTTTTACGTGGCCCCCAAGGAAGAAGTCGCAAGGTGTTAAATCACAAGATCTCGGAGGCCAATTGCCAATGTTTTAGTTTTACGAACCGTCTCTGCCAGGTTTTTACCATTTTAAAGTGAATTTTAATAATTTCAATGCGTTGTTGAAGCGTATATCGTTCCATTTTTTTGAATGGTGTAGTTTGTACTTGTCAAATGTCAAAATATTACAGCTTCAAAAGTGACATTTACCGAAATAGCGGGCTATTCAAAATAACACCTCTTATTGGAAAACGTTTTTAATTTAATTTTTTTTTTTGCATTCACAATGCCGTCTCGGAAGCTCAACTATTGTGGGTTGGGGAAATGTTGTAGGTTCGTATCCTACCTGAGAGCTCGGAGACGTGGTTTTACATGCGTATTTTATATCTTAAAATAATACATATTTATAGCTTCGTAATAGGTATTATTACACGAAGAAAAAATTTTGGTTAAATAAGCAGAATATTTTCACGCGAAAACTCTGAGGCAATTGCACACATATTACACTATGTATTATAAGATATTGATTCCTTACTTAGTGTTATATATATACTATATTATTTTATTATATATACTAAACTCAAATAACTTCTAAATAACTATGTTAATTTTTCTATTTTCTATGACAATCACCTTCAAAGTTTGAACAAAAAACTCTCTAAAACGCTATAGACTTTCATGCATGTTACTTAATGTTATGACATCACCTGCTTGTAAGCAAACTTTAAGCTGTCAAATCGTAATACGCAAAAGTTATACTGACATTTACTGGAAGCAAGCAGATGACGTCACTCCGACTTTCTGCCAATTCTGTAGATTTTTAATCACATGATCGAACATGAAATTTTTAATCAATTTATTTGCGATTTCTTAAAAAAATCATATAAAATAAATTACACACACACATATATATATATAATTTTTTTATTATTATTATTATTTTGAATCGCTCTTGATCCCAATCAGGCCCGGGGCGAAGACAGGATCCGAGATGGAACGAGCCAGGCGGTGCCTATTCACCCTGAAAACGGACGGGTTTTCCCTCCCTGCGTCTATATTTCCGAGTATTTATATACTCGTATTACTCGTACGCATTATGAAGGATGTTGAGAAACGCTTGGTACGACAGGTAGGAACAGCAACCAAGAAAGGGTGGTAGTCCGCAGTGCGTCTAGATGTTCGATGGAAAAAGGGAGATGACGGTATGAGCATATTCAGCTCCTGAGCACACTCTCCAAAATACATTCTGTAGAAAACTGACAGACAGACAACTTTGCGGCGGTGAAGCTTGCTCTTCACCTATAAAAAAATGATACTATAAAGTTAACAAAAGTTTGATGTATATTGTTATTGTAGTCAAATAACCTATTTTATTTTTCTAAGCGTTGTAATAGTTGAAAGGAAAATTTTCTTTCGTGTATTATATTGTGATGAATGACATTCGTCGGCAAATAGTAAACATTCATGTCGGTGGGTCATTTCAGCATTTTGAATGGAATCAATACTTCGGTCATTATATATAGATTATCCATTTACTAATTGGGACACGACATTATAAGGGAACCTGGGGTGGTTGATAGTTAACGGTTTTCCGAACACCAATTAACGTTACAACATAAAATATTCGTGAAGCCATTTTGGATAATGGACCATATTAGTTCCAAATAAATTCTATAAATAATAACTATTTTCTGGCTATTTTCACTTACTTGTTTAACCTATAATCCAATTGCTCATTGACATGATATTACAGGTACTTTTTGCATTTTTTAAGCTTTCTCCTTAAGAATTAATTTTCATTGAATTGAAATTAATCCTATTGGTAGTCGTCGTGAAGGAACACTTAAAGAAGCTCATGGGTGCAAAACTCTTCTCAGAAGAATGAGTGTCAATTGCATGGCACCTATAATCTATAACAAAATCCCATTAGCTATTAGAGCGATCAATCACAATAAAAGATTTAAAACTGCACTCAATGGCTTCTTTGTTGAAAAAGTTTATTATGACATAAACACATTTTTAAATGATAAAATAGATAGAATAAAAGTTTGATATGATCTGCTAATAATAGATATTTCTTGTATTACCATTTATTTAATTAATTTGATATTCAAAATTGAAGATAATGACGTGATAATTACAAAATTCTTTTTACTCATAATAAATGTAGCATGATAAGATGTTCATATACCTGTAAGGTGAATCATGGCTGTACTATACTATACTCTTTATCTAAAAGCTTGTAATACCCATGTTTATGAACCAATAAATAATTGAATTGAATTGAATTGAATTAATTTTCATATATGGCGCCCGGTATGAAAAATATTGTAGAGTATTTTGCGATTGAATGACAGCGTTACGTTTTTTGTGGCCAAACCTATCGTTCACTTTTGAAGTTTTGTTTTATTATTTTCTGTTCCTCTTCAAAGATAATCGTTCTTAATGAGTAAACGCCAGTCGAGCTGACATACTCATTTTTATTCAATGCTATAATCTACACTAAAATGAAACAGACGAAAAATTTGTATTTTTGTATGTTTGCAATGAATAAATTCAAAAACTACTGAGCCGATTTCAAAAATTTTTTCACCATTGGAAAGCTACATTCACGCTGAGTAACATAGGCTATATTTAATGCTCGTAAAAATTTAAAGAATTTTGTCCACCCATGCGAAGCCGGGACGGGCGCTAGTATATGACAAAATATTTATAAAAATACAAAATAAACTAATAAATTGCAACCTTTAAACTTCTTCTTGAAGAGTCTTGTAAACACCTGGCGAAATTTTCTAGTACCGTTCTACTTTTTATGCTGTAGGCCAGCGTTTGTTTCATTAATGAGAGGAACATCCTCTCGTAGGAACCTGAGAATAACCAGTAAGCCGAAACGATTTTTTCTATTAAAATAATTTATCATATAACTGATATATTCAATGTTTTTTTACCCGCGCCATCGCTTGGTATATCTCTGTATTCCTCGACATATTTGCATGTGATTTGTTCCTGGTTGAATTAAAACTCCAGTCGTTCACTTTTTCATTTATTTATAAACAAAGTTTTTACAGCTTTTCCATACAATCAAAAGATATAAAAATGTAATTCAGTACCTCAGCCAATCATAGAAACTCATTATGTTTACGAGCAATATTGACAAAATATTGCATACTTCAACAATCATCTTAAATAGTTTATAAATTTTGAAACCTATTTATAGTACCGTTACGAACCATTAATTAAACTCTAAACACATAACCAACTAATTAATTAACCCAAAAATAGCATTTAACACACCATTAATCATATTTAAAATACCAAGCTACCTATTTTTGGCAGCAAGTCGTCCATAATTCAATCAGTCGTACGCTTAACTCCTTGTTAACACTTAAGCACGTACAATAAACACCCGTGTCGCTTACACCCAGCTAAGTGTCCGGTCGAGATTGTTTGGGGAGGGATACAACCTTAATTTACCCGGATAATACCGGCCAAACATCGTTATGAAGTCAGTTGGTTTAACGAAAATGGATAATTATGTGGTGGTATCGTTCGCAAAATGTTTCTAGGCAAGGCAATAATAGAATATTGATAAAAAGGCCGCTCTTCCTCAACTATAAATAAATATAAAAAAAGAATTGACACAACGTAAAAATTTTTAAATAAATATTGTTCAATGATAATCTTTTTTCAGTAATGTATTTTTTAATTATTTGCATTTACAATATTGTAATCGCTCCCATTCTGCTCATCCGTTAAAAGATTTCCTGAATGGGTGGTAGGTAGAAATGTTGGACGATTCAAAACAACTTATTTTAAGTGCATTTGAATAAAGTTATTTTCATTAATTTCATACTATTCAGTGGACTAACTCTTAACGGGAACATTAGTAAATATATGTTCACTTATTAATATTATTCAAAAACCGGCCAAGTGTAAGGTGGACTCGCGCACTGAGGGTTCCGTACAAACTTTTAGTGAAGTAAAGTTTATCACTCTTAAATATTAATTTTATTTTAATTTCATTATCTATTTTTAAAGTGAATAATACAACTCAAATATTCTGCTACCTATTTTCTACGTCTACCTGTTGCTATTATCAATATCGAGCAAAATCGAGCACAATCAAAAAATCACGTTTGCTGTATGGTAACCCCTAAAATATTTATTTTATTCTGTTTTATAGTATTTGTTGTTATAAAGGCAACAGAAATACAGCATCTGTGAAAATTTCAACTGTCCGACTATCACGGTTCATGAGATACAGCCTGGTGTCTTAGAAATAGGGTCCCGTTTTACAGTTTGGGTACAGAACCCTAAAAATGGATCAGAGAAATAAAAGTACAATGAAATTGTAGAAAAGGAAATAACTTCTAACTCTGTTTTTAGAAGATTTAAGAGTTTTTGTATTTTTTTTTGTCTTTCTAATCACAATGATTTTATTTATTATGACCATTTTGTTGTATTTTAATTACCTCTTTTTTTCCATTGATATAAACTGTAATTTAAAGCATTAAAGCATTTAAAGCATAATGTATCGTAGCATATTCTACGATACATTTTTTATTTAGTTTTTTCTTGGAAAATTTAAATATCAAAAATCTTTTATTATTCAGTTATTGTATTTAGTAATTTTTTAATTTACCAAACAACAAATCGTCACTTAAATAAGTCAAAATTATTATAAACAGAATTGATAATATTGAATACAGTTTGTTTAGTTACATTTAATATTTCGATTTCGGGAAGACAAAATCAAAAATTGGTATTTCCAAACCAACTGCACCGGGACCGGATTCGTAGCCAAATTATAATAACGAACATACATCGCACTTGAAATATTGTGTTTTTATGACCGATCAGATATTTTCCTTTGATTTATCGAATGTAGGATAAGCGATATTTTTGAACGTAAGTTTTGGTACTTATCTGTTTGTGTTGTAGTTTTTATTTGTTCAAATAGAGAAATAAAATTGTAAAACTAGATACTTAATTAGTTAAACTAGAAAATATATATCTTTGACTTATTCGGATGACGCGACTACTGGAAGTCTTACTGTTTAAAAGTTCATTTCATTGTAAGTAAAGTAAGCTGTGCCATTGTAACTTAGTGGATATTGTTATGGATATATTGTCTGCATCTGCCTTTCATACCGATGGTCCTGGATTGGAATCCCGGAAGGGGCAGATGTTTGTGTGATGAATACAACCATTTGTACTTGATTCATGGATATTTATATATATTTCTATTAATATTACATATCTATGTATCATATATATATGTCTATCCCTTACCGAAGTATCCATAATACAAGTTTACTTTGGGCTAGGCTAATTGGTGTGAATGTTAGAAATATTATTTATTTACAACTAATATCTACTATATTTTAGGTGGGTTCGATAAATAAATTTGCTTACGCGTGTTTTTGACTTGGCAGTTTTATTGTTAATACTCGTATATTTTTTTAACTCAATTAATACACAGAACCAATATATCAATTCTGAGTGGTGAATTGTATGAATTGTGGACAAAATTTATACAACTCGGTAATTTTCGGTGGAATAAAGTTTATTTGTGGGTTGTCCCTACGGGATTACTATCGGATAGAGCGTGATCGCCCTCAGGGAGATATTATCTGTACCAGCTTGATTGCACTTTCAACATAAATCTGTTTCTTTATTGTGATGTAAAATGGCTGGTGGGAATAAAGTCCTCGTTTGAAATCCAATCTGAAATATAAGCGAGTTTTCTATGTCAAAAATAATTTATTTTTACGGTTTGTTTTCATTGTTAAAATATCTTTGTTTGACTTAGTTATGCTTATTTAATCTTTTTTGTCCGACAAAAATGAAATATTTACAAACATTCACCGCTTTAAAATTTAGGATTACAATAATATTTCTTACATTCACGCTAATTAATCTAGCCCAAAGTAAGCACTGTAACGGATAGACATAATTATTATATGGTCAATAAATATGTCATATTTATAGAAATATATAAAGGCCCATGACTGAGTTACTATTGCTCGTATTCATCACACAAACATCTGCTTCTCTCGGGACTGGAATCTAGGACTGTCGATGCGAAAGGCTAGATCGCTACAGTTGCACCAAACTATATAACTAAGTTCAGTAGCAAAGACATAAATATTATGGAAACGAGTATTTTGTACAGTATCCGTTTATTCAACTTCTTCACACAAAATTACAAAACAAAACTGCCTCTTTGTAGCTCAGCTGCGCAATTTTATACATTCTCCTATAGTCGTTACATGACTTTTTATCGACACCGGAAACTATCATAATTATTAAAACGGAAGTAACATTAAATGTTTTGCTAGTCAATAACAAAAATACATGGCAATAATAAATAAACTTTGTAGCGATTATTTTAATAATCTAATACGGATAAATTATAAATTATAAATATAGAAAACAAAATATCATTTAAATTACAGCCAAGTATAATTATAACGCAAAACAACTTCCGGTTAAAAAGATATCGTGATACAAAATAAATGCAATATAAACTATGCTTATGTGTGGATTCTTACAGTTGTGATTTAAAATGCTGTCACTTTTTGGTCATTAATAAATATCTTCTCTTACGACGTGCGTCAATTGGTCTTATTAAGTTATTTCTGAAGAAAACATACACTTATCGGGTATCTAATAAATAAAATGTCAAATAGTTGTTATTTATAGCAGTACATACGACAGCAAACATATTAATACACCATCTGAACTATTAGTATTGACTCCGCGCCCTTTTCATCATACAGCGACTGTTGTCATCTTCGAACACTAATATTAGGGTTATCACTCATGAGATAAATATAATCTCAAAAAAAAATCGCTTCCTTTTTGAAATGAAAACTTCTTTAGCATCGCTGTGATTTGAAAGTAGATGAAACGAAGATGAAGAGACAGACACATAAATTCATGAGATTTCACGTTAGAGAAAATGAGATAGGAAGCATTATGTACGTGTGTTAATACGTGTTTGTGTGCGCATGAGTAATACAAAGCTTGAGAGAAGACATCACAACAACCGTGGTATTTTGTATACGTGTACCTATTATTTTTGAGGTTCACTTCTACCACGTGTGAATTGCACACATGCTTTTTTATTGGATTTGAGAAGACTCAATATATTTTTATTAGGCTCACAAAACTGGTTTACTATGATCACAATGAACAACTTAAAATACATTTATAACTTACTAGCTTTCCACCCGCGGCTTCGCCCGCGCGGAATTCGGTTATATTGCGGTATAAAGCACAACTATAAGAAAACTTCTCATTCCCACGGAAAAATCTAAGAAGCTGTAACGCTGGATACAAAATTCATATAATTCATTCCACTTCTTACGTATCTTAAAAAAACACTTCGTTTCCACGTTTTAAAAACACCCAGCACCATCTTTCGCATACCTCTAGAACTAAATAGCGTAACTAATACTTATACCAATTAGTAATTCGTTGACTTTAGTGATTTCAGGATAAGTAGATGTAAAAAAAAAAATTTAGACGATAAAACAAATTGTACGTCATCCCTCGAGAATTCCTCATTTTCGAGGATTCATTTTTGTATCATTTAGCTTCAAAATTTACATGTTCATATTCGTTTGCAACATATAAGTAGATGTTAAAAAAACAGTTTAGACGATAAAACAAATTGTACGTCATCCCTCGGGAATTTCTCATTTTCGGGGATTCATTATCGTATCATTTAGCTTCTAAATTAACATGTTTATATTCGTTTGCAATATTTTACGTTGTTTTAAACGACACACAGCGCCATCTACAATCCATCCATCAAGCAAACAATATTTTTGTTTTTCCTCGGGAATATCAATTTTTTTCCAGGATAAAAAGTACCCTATTATTTAATCCGGGCTTTATCTTTACCTCTGCAAAATTTCAAAGTAATCGGTTCAGTAGTTACGGCGTGAAAGCGGAACAAACAAACAAACTCACTTTCCTATTTATAAGATTATTAGTAATATAGTAATAGTAAGGATTACACTATATTTAAACCTACTTGATATGCTACGTCAGTAGACTATACCAATAGGCACAGACTAATTTACCTACGAAGTACTCTAAAATTAATCCTTACTAATATTATAAATCGGAAAGTGAGTTTGTTTGTTTATTTGTTTGTTTGTTCCGCTTTCACGCCGTAACTACTGAACCGATTGCTTTGAAATTTTGCAGACGTAAAGATAAAAGTCCGGATTAAATAATAGGGTACTTTTTATCCTGGAAAAATTGATATTCCTGAGGAAAAACAAAAATATTGTTTGCTTGATGGATGGATTGTAGATGGCGCTGTGTGTCGTTTAAAACAACGTAAAATATTGCAAACGAATATAAACATGTAAATTTAGAAGCTAAATGATACGATAATGAATCCCCGAAAATGAGGAATTCCCGAGGTATGACGTACAATTTGTTTTATCGTCTAAACTGTTTTTTTACATCTACTTATGTGTTGCAAACGAATATGAACATGTAAATTTTGAAGCTATATGATACGAAAATGAATCCTCGAAAATGAGGAATTCTCGAGGGATGACGTACAATTTGTTTTATCGTCTAAATTGTTTTTTTTTACATCTACTTATTCTGAAATCACTAAAGTCAACGAATTACTAATAGGTATAAGTATTAGTTACGTTATTTAGTTCTTGAGGTATGCGATAGATGGCGCTGGGTGTTTTTTAAAACATAATAACGATGTGTTTTTTAAAATACGTAAGAAGTGGAATGATAGCTTACGCTATTTAGTTCTAGAGGTATGCGAAAGATGGCGCTGGGTGTTTTTAAAACGTGGTAACGAAGTGTTTTTTTAAGATACGTAAGAAGTAGAATGAATTATATGAATTTTGTATCCAGCGTTACATCGCGCTTCTTAGATTTTTCCGTGGGAATGAGAAGTTTTCTTATATTTGTGCTTTATACCGCAATATAACCGAATTCCACGCGGGCGAAGCCGCGGGCGGAAAGCTAGTAATTAAATAACTTTAGAAATTGTGATCAAATTATGAAATAAAAATAATCACAAAGGCTTTTGCTGAAGCCACAGAACCATTAAAAATATCAAAATTAAATGTAATAAATTAAATGTATGATACATTCGATACAGTGAGGATCGAGTCTTGTCCTACACAAGGGGAGAGTAAATGTTTGGCGATTTTACAACCTACTGCCAATTCGTAGCATGGTGATATCTACGCGTTCTAGTAATTCTGGAGAGTACATATGACCGTGGACCAACTTGAACAGGAACATGACATGGGAAATCTTTCGGCGCTTATTCAAAACGGAAAGCATAGCTGGCTCGAGGTACGAGGGCAGTCGCCTGAATATGCCATCCGTGTATATATAATTTATTCGTAAAATTCTTCTTCACACCTACTTTAATTGTATGTATTTTACATGCACGCACACACACACATACACATACACACATATTTAGGTAGAATTTACTAAATAGTCTTTTAGTGTGTTAACGATGAAATGTATAAGATCGAAGTGGGCGCTTATGACTGCGACATAATCCTAGACTAATGCGGTTATTAACGTTAGCTATGTTTTTTGTAAATTATTTATGGCATAAATAAAGATTATATTTAACGCCAACAACGGACGACTTTTTTATTCAATTTTATTGAAGAGCCCGTTATTTCATTACCAGCAACATCCGAACACTGGCAACCCTGTGTGACTAATGGGTAAGGCACGTGAAAAATGGCCGCTCAAAATTTACCCAATTAAAAGGTAAAACGATACGTTTTCGGGAACTAGATATAAGTTATTTACGTTGTGTGTGACGCCACTCATTTCTGTAAAGTTGATTGATGAGTTGAACATGCATGAAGAATTAATCTGTTGTACATAGTAATTTGTTAGGTTATTTATACTTTGAAGTGGCTGTAATAATTTAGTGGAATGATTGAGTGTAACTTAAACATTCTTCTTGTCAGTTAAAATACACCCTGAATGGGTAGGTAAAAATGATGGACGATTCAAATCAATTAATTTTAAGTGCATTTGAATAAAGTTATTTTCATTTTCCAACGACCTTTTTTAACCTTTTGTGAACCACGTACCTTTTTTTTATATTTTTTTGATTAAGATTTGTCTATTTTTAATTACTATATTCTGTCTATTTAGGAGTAATAATAAATCAACATTATCCATTTTACAACAAACGAACATAGTTACCATTTATGACAACATAGAGTCTTTTTGGCCAAACATTGACATTAAAAAGTAATTGAATAAAACACTTTTAACGGATTTTGCCCATATTTTATTTTATTGGAGCGGAGCGAACGAAGTGAGCTAAGCTCCCATGGATCAGCTTCAATGGCACAATGTCTGTTACGCCATAACTTCCCGAGTTCTTAACCGATTTTAATATTTTTTGTGTGGAATCGAATCAACAGGTTTAGGACCAGAGTGTGACGGAGCCCGAAATTTTAAATTCGTAAAAATTTCCATCGAAAATTTATTTTTTTCTTTTTTTAGGTATTACGCTCCGCTCCAATATATGGTGCCAGCGTAGCTTTATGCTTAGCGACTGCATCGCCTAGTATTTAATCCTGAAGTTTCGACTTCTTTACAGGAGTCGTGATCACAGGATGACTGATCAGTCTTCAATCTCAAATATGCGCAAAATCCGTAAAAAAGTATTTTATTTAAATGCTTTTTTATTGTAATGTGCGCGGAAGTATAAGAAATAAATAATAAAACAGTAATCAAACACTTATCATACACACACAAAATTGACAACAGCAGTCTGGCAGCATCGCTTCTCAAAGAGTCGAAAAATCCGCACGAAGTTTTAGAGTTACAAGGATTTTTGTCTGTTAAACTTCCACATAGTTCACGGAATGTAAATTTTTGTGAGAATTTTGTATTTTATAAAACTCTCTCACCAAGAAGTATACCCTAAACTAAGCCACTAAACTCCGACCCAGAAATGCCAGAAATGAATTAAAAAGAAGAAATGACTAAAGGAATAGAAATAACTCTATACTCTACCGTTACCGACTTGCCAATGTACTATTGCCTCATTATATTTGTCTTGTTAATCTTCTTACGTCCATCCTCTCTACATGTCCAGACTATCTCAGCATCTCTTTTTCTATTTTTGCCACTACCTTTCTTCCACACCACACCACTCTCTTATCACATCATTCGCTATTTTATCCATCAAATTCACTACAACTAAAATAAAAAAGCAACATTCTGATGGGAGGAGTGGTAGGAAATAAAACAAGGGCGAATGTGTCATCTAATGGAGCTGAAACTCGTATAATATGCTTCCATACGACTTGGGGTGGGGTAAGGGACGAATAACGCTCACGCCTCATTACGATTGACCTCAACAAGTGGTTTGTTTGCGTAGAAAAAAAATATACCACAGAGTATATTTTCTTTCTACAATAACTAAAGAGGTTGTGTTTGTACCGAACCTTTTTTCTATTTTTTTATTTTAATTATTATGATCAGTTTTATAAGTAACTCTTGCTTGCTCAAATATTGTGTCCAAAATTGATTGAATCCTTATGTCGTATATAGTAATAATCTATCTAATTGAACCCAACCGGGAGTCGAACGTGGGACCTCGGAGTGGCGCTACCATGATAACTGATATGCGAGCCACTCGGCCATAAAGGTCGTCAGATCTATAGTTCAACCAAGATGTTATATCTAGAGGTGGGGTATATTTTCACTAAGTTTCGTTTGTGAAATGCCTGGTTTTGAATTCGGCAGATTAACTTTAAGTCCATCATCATAAGAGCTATTTTAAATCTATTTATTATATAAAAATCCCCTGTCATATTATCAGTCCACGTCGAACTCTGAAACTATACAACCGATATTAAAGATTTTTTTTTTATTTTGCTGGATTTGTCCCGACTTAGGACATAGGACAGATTTCACTTTAATTTATAATAAGAAACAAAAATTGCTAATCATAATAACTGAGCCACAGCAACGCGTGGTTGGGTCAGATGGTATATCTATAATATAAAAATTCCATGTCATGTTAGACCGCGATGAACTCAGGAATTTCTCAACCGATTTTGATAATTCTTTTTCATTTTGCTGGATTTGTTTCTACTTAGGACAATAAAATAGGTTTCATTTATAACACAGCAACGCGTGGCCGGGTCAGCTAGTAATATAATATCAGACAATAGGACTTACATTGTTATGTAACCAAGATAAGAAGCTGAAGTACTTGTGCTATGGAATTAAGAAACAACGATGATGCTACAAACCACAGACACGAGCCAATGCAGAAAAGTAAGTATTTTCATTGAATCAGTCGGGGATCGAACCCGGGGCTTCGGAGTGGCGTTACTATGAAAGCCATTTGACCACGGAGGTCGTATATACATTGCATATCATCAGGGATTGAAACAACTTTATGTAACTCAGGCATTACTACCACACCGGCTCAGTAAAGATTAAAGGAAATAAAAGACATCTGGTGCAAGAATTAATTTATTTTTAGCCACCCATCCAATACCCGACCTTTATACAGGTTACTGAACCTCCATTACAGAAGACCTAGACCGTATACCCTTAAACTCCTCATATAAAAACAAATTACACATCGACAATTATCGCGTGTACCATACCGCGTCACAGTAAATATTAAGTTAAAGCAGTACCTAAACTAAGCCCGTTTGTTGAGATAAATACTTATGCTCGATATGAGCGTTAGAGGTGGCATTGTTAATTTGTGTAAAAATTTAGAATCAATTGTTTTATTAAAATACTAGCTGACCCGGCCACGCGTAGCTGTGTTATAAATAAAAATAAAACATATTATAAGTCCTCAAAACAAATCCAGCAAAATGAAAAATAAAACCATCAAAATCGTTTCAGTAATTTCGGTGTTCATCACGGTCAAACATTTATGTATATATAGATTTATTGAGGTTTTTCAATGATGAAATAAATGTATGAATCGACTAGTGATGAAACTCCAGTACTGTGCTGCCTGGCTAGCTGATGGCAGGATGAGAAAATGTAATAGGTTTTTGCATTATTACAACGTTTACTTGACTTTTTGACGAGAAATTAACAATGATGGTGTCGATGTGTTTGCGTGTGTGCATTAGACGCACACATGCTAGGCGTTAAAAACTGGTTTATAAATAAAATTGATTATTTAAAAATACATCAACATTATTTTAACGAAGTCTTTTTTCTGAAAAATACTTTCATCTGCTATGACATGTCATTAAATTATAAAGCTTTAAATCCTAATTCTAACGGATAAACAAGCGTTACTCCACGACTGACAGCACTGCGACGTTAGCTTAGGGATCTTGTTGAGGCATGCATCTGTGTGATTTTTTTATTGTAAATAGGTAGGCGCTTGATAACTATCTCGCCTGATGGTAAGCGACGACGCGATCTAGGTTGTGACGCGCTTGCCTAGAAGATACCTATTCACTCGTTACTTAAAAACCCCTAAATTATATTCAGGAAACAGACTCAGGCAAAGAGTTCCACTCCTTAGTGGTACGTATCACAAAATTGAAACTAAAACGCCTAGTGCGACTCTTTGGTAGATCAACAATATAATGTACGTAGTCACCTTACTGTTTGTGTTATATACTGTGAACAAGTTCACCCTTCTCTGGCGCTCACCGATAAGAACCCAACCAAATTGGTGTTTGAACTACCATTAATTCCCCTGACCGACAGATGTCACTTTCTCAATTATTTTTGACACATACGACTGTCATTTGTCGTTACAATGATTTATAAGGTTTAATCGAATGAGCGATTGTCTTCAACGATAAAAGTAAATTGTTCGACGAAGTTCTGTTTGGTGGACCGTGTATAGAGAAATTGTTAATTAACAAAGTTCCCATTTGAATTTTGACTTCGGAAGTTCGCTTTGAAACTAATGGAGTTCGTAATATTATAATAATTTCCTTGACAGAAAAAAAAGAGTTGATTACACCAGCCACGCGGTTCAATGACTGAATTTATTTTTGTAATCAGACTGTGATTAAATAAATAAATGATTGTTTTATAATTACAACGTAGATAATTACCATACATATAATTTTATATGTTTGACCTTTTTTTAATGCTATCTTATAAGATAAATTATTTTAATAGAAAAATACTAGAAAACAGTCCAAAGCTTGCGGGTTCGATTCCCGTCTGTGAATTCACCTGTGAGCCGAATTGATTATTTCTAGTATTTTTCTATTAAAATAATTTACCCTTCCATAGATACCATAAACTTTAGAGGCGTATTATTTAGTCTCATTATTATAAATGTGTAATATTTTTTTTTAGGATTGGTTTGCTCTTGATCCCAATCAAGCCCGAGGGCCAAGACAAAATCCACGACGGAACGAGCTAACCCAGAAAATTTTTACTAACCCTAGCTTTGAAAATGGAGGGGTTTTAAGTTCTCAGAAATACAGACGCAGGAAAGGAGTTTTACTCCATTGCTGTGCGCATTATCAAGGATGTTGAGAAGCGCTTGATGAGATAGGTAGGAATAGCAACCAAGCAACGGTGGTAGTCCGCAGTACGTCTGGATGTCCTATGGAAAAAAGAAGATGGCGGTATGAGCAAATGTAGCTCTTGAGCACAATTATTAATTAATAACTTTCAGTAACAATAATAATATATCCCAAAATAACAATAATTTTGTGGACGTATTTCAAAGTATCATTCATTACTAACATCTGTTTCTATACTCTGGTGTGCTGTGACCCTGCCTTGAAATTATTTCGCAATTTGATATGAACTTATGTGTCTTGATTAGTTAGTGCTCCGTAATTTCTAATTAATTATAATAATATTTCTTCCATTCACACTAATTACGCTACCTCGGTGTTATTAAAATCAGGGTTATTCGTTACTTTCCCTAATATACGGTGGAGCGTTTTTTGGTGGTGACGGCAGTATAATATTGTTACTTCTATACGTCGTTATATTGTTAAAGCTGACGAGTTTATTTCGCCGATTCTCTTGTCACTAAAACGACCTCCTAAATGGGTAAAAATTGAATTGATTGGGACGATTTTAAACAACTTATTTTAAGTGCATTTGAATGTCATCAATGCTGGGATATATAGATAAAAGATTACAAACCACCTCCCCTAGAGCCAGATTTGTGCAAATGCAGCAGGAATCAACAGCTTTACGTGCCTTAAAATGTAGATGCTAATTGTAGTACATTATTGTTAACCCATCCGAAGTTTTGACTTTTACAATCATTAGTCGCACGCGCTAACCGTTGTCTCATCGAGTTCCTTATCTCCTCTATAAATTATGTTATTATAATTAATAAAGACTTTTTTTATCTCTATTTATTTAGGAGCTTTTATCTTCGGACATGCCAGCTCCATCGTAATATATTTAAATTATAACATATCTTATACATCTATCAATAAGTTACACAAACACAAAGCTGCCGCAGATTGGTGGTTACTCAGAATGCTTTCAACAATTCCCACATCCAGCCTATTAATTCTAAATGTACTTAACAGCAGTTTTCTTTGAGCTTGGTTGCGCTCATATTCCATCAAAAGATGAGGTACGTCCTCAATTTGTTCACATAATTCACAATTAGGTGTATTTATTTTGGAGTAAGAAAGATCTTATCGCCAGAAACGATAATTGCAATTTCTACATTGGTGCTACAATCATGTTCATTCATATTACTTTCGTTATCAAAAACTATCGCTTCATCCCTTTCACTCGCATCGACTATGAGCAGAACACCGATAGTTTCCGATGTCGAAAGACCCACCGATTCAACCGAGTCTTCGTTTATTTTTTGACAGATGTCTTTATGACTCAATCCCGCATCGTATTTCGTATGCATTGCACGACGTACAGTTTCTTTTATCTCTAATAAGATTCCAATTCGGATATTCTGACGTTCCTTGCTCCCTAAAGTAATAAACTACTAATAGTTATTGTGGGTGCGATTCCATTGTTCTCAAAAGTCGTCTGTCAGTCGGGGAGGAATAAAAAATTGATTACATTAATTCCAATTCGGCTTGTTGATGCAACGGTCGTAATCCCATATACATTTTTTGATGGGTTCGCTCTTGATCCAAATCAAGTCCGGGGGCCAAGATAGTATGTCTTGGATTCTATAGTTTCAGGATAGAACGAGATAACTCAGAAGGTGCCTACATTCACCCTACATTTTAAAGATTTTATCATCATGTACTAACAGTATAGACAATATATAACAAAGAATTATGAAAATACTAGACAATAATAAAAAAAAACAAGCCGAGGAATACCGGAATAAATAGTATCCTATATTCATATAAATGGCTATTATAAGCTATGGTGTAGCTATGGTGGTAGTTATTGAGATCGTTTTTAGGTTTCAATTGGATAACACTCTGTTCACATATCTATACACATATGACTATAAGCAAGTACCATTGGGAGGTTGAATCTATATACTAATGATTAAAAAAGTAAAAGCTGGCCAAATTATAAATATTTGGAAAAGATTGTCATCACCAAAACAAGGTCAAATTTAATGGATTTGTGCAGTAATAGTCAAATAGAACTCTATTTAGATTTTTCTGTCTTTTATGAGTGCTTGTATTAGCTAGTAAGTTAATGAGTATCATAAAGCAACCTGAGGATAAAAGTGTGCGATGCACTATAAACAATACTTATTGTATTTATTACGATTGTAAAATATATTGTTAATGCTGTTTTTTACGCCAAATATATAAAATCTTGCCTTGATTTATTTATCTATTTCACTTTAACAACATAAAAAGAAGATTAGTTGTCCAAACTGTCTACTTCAATATTCCAACGAAATACGTCAATTTATTTTGTTAAATTATTTTATAGTTGCGCAAATATTATCGTGTCGCATGCGACAATGGAGATGTGTCCAATTGCGTATACGAAATACGTCGAATTTGTAGAACAAATATAAATGGTTGAGGGTAGATCGAGGGTAGATAATTACATTTTTTGATCTCCAACAGGGGAAGACGGGGGCAGGCGTTAGTCTTTGTGAAACTGCGATAGTGTCGCCGATAGGGACATGGGTAAACAGTAAACAGGAGTCGTGTGCGGACCTTAAGGAGTGAAATCTCTTTTGATTAGATTTGCTACAAGTAGCAATAAGCTGTAAGGGTACCACTAGGCGAGAACTTCCATTTCTGAGGCTTTTACTCACCTTGGCAAATTTAATCAACATTATATATTTTCTTCGTGCCTTATATAGTCATCAGCCTGAATATAAATACTAGATAGCGAACTATTATTTTCCTCTCATATTCATAAAATTACGAGTAAAGTATATGAAATCCTGAGTTTCATACTCCGTCAAAGTACAGATTTTCGTGTTTTTCAAACTCAAATTTTATGGTAAATAGGTAGGTGCTTGACAACTATCTCAACTGGTGATGAGCGACGATGCGATCTAGGATATGACGCGCGAGCGACTGGTGACTTAAAGACCCCTAAATTGTATTTGTCAGGAAATACAGATTCAGGCAAAGAGTTCCACTCCTTAGTGGTACGTATCACAAAATTGGAACCAAACGCTTAGTGCGACTTTTTGGTATATCTACATTAAATGGTGGCGCCTATTTGTAAGTCTGGCTGTCCGATGAAAAAATGGGGACGGCGGCACAAGGTTGTGCAATTCTGCTACCCACTCTCCGAAATGTATTCTATGAAAAACGCATAGGCTAGCTACCTTCCGTCAATGCCATGTTCGTTCTCGTTTGATACGTATTGACGAGTACTTTGATCCTATATGGTAACTAGGGTCTGATGCTGGAGCCAGTAGTTGGCAATAGGAACTCAGCAATGAAACAACACAACCCCATCGAGTTTGAGTTCGTTTGATTTGTTCTTTTTACTTTTAGTTTGTTTTATTAACAAATAATAATAAAAGCTTGTTATTAAAGTTTGTCATTTTTTATTATATAATTATATCTAGATATGATAATTAGTATTGTATTTTATATTTTCTTAATTGATAAAATAACTTGCTTTAAGTGATTTTAGATAATGTTATTTTTATTTTGTATTATCTAACCAACCGAACTAAAAAAATTACTATGTTCATACTATTTTGGATGTACAGTCACTGCTTTTAGCACGAAATGGGGTTTATGTGTTTTTGTGTACTCATAGGGGTATAAAGTGTCCTATCGTTGTGTTCAGGATCGTTTTAATTAGTGAAATGTCTTAAAACTTTTCTTGAAACAGGATTTTAACTCACGTCTTCCTAGCAAACCGTATCTCGGTGAATCTCATCAATATATTTAAATTTTCTTCATTTCACCAAACTATCGATTCCGATTCTACCTTTCGTACCGATGATCCTGTGTTCGAGTCCAAGGGTCATTTGTGTAATGAATACGAGTATATCCGTTACCCTTATATCCATAACACAAGCCTTACAGTGCTTATGTTGGCTTAGGCTAATTGATGTGAACGTAAGTAATATTATTTACTATCTTATATATTACTAGCTTTCCGCCCGCGGCTTCGCCCGCGTGGAATTCGGTTATATTGCGGTATAAAGCACAACTATAAGAAAACTTCTCATTCCCACGGAAAAATCTAAGAAGCGCGATGTAACGCTGGGTACAATTAGTTGTTTAACCAAAACTGAATGGTCCACTATATTATATGTTTTCCCTTGTGGAGCAAAAACATGCAGATTTTGGGCACTGGAAACCCGGGAACACGCTACATAGAGCTGACCATGCGAAAAACAATGTTTTTCCAAGTGTACTCCAGCAACCCTTAGAGTTTGGCCTTGTGCTTTATTAATGGTCATTGCAAATGAAACCCTTGTAGGAAATTGTAGTCTTTTAAGTTGAAATGGGAGGTCTGTTGGAATAATCGGAATCTGAGGAATGAGTCATTTAGTTAATCATTTAGCTTCAAAATTTACATGTTCATATTCGTTTGCAACATATAAGTAGATGTAAAAAAAACAGTTTAGACGATAAAACAAATTGTACGTCATCCCTCGAGAATACCTCATTTTCGGGGATTCATTATCGTATCATTTAGCTTCTAAATTTACATGTTTATATTCGTTTGCAATATTTTCCCTTGTTTTAAACGACACACAGCGCCATCTACAATCCATCCATCAAGCAAACAATATTTTTGTTTTTCCTCGGGAATATCAATTTTTCCAGGATAAAAAGTACCCTATTATTTAATCCGGACTTTTATCTTTACGTCTGCAAAATTTCAAAGCAATCGGTTCAGTAGTTACGGCGTGAAAGCGGAACAAACAAACAAACAAACAAACGTACACACTCACTTTCCGATTTATAATATCAGTAAGGATAAAACTACTATTTGAACAAAATCATATCTACTTTTATGATTTTTATATATTTTTCATTCTATATTTTTATAGAAAAATACTAGAAAAAATCGACTCGGTTCACAAGTAAATTCACATCCCTGCCTGAGAATTATGAGCCTAAGGCCTGAGAATAACTAGTGAGCAAATTTTTTTTTTTTTTGTATTTTTTTCTATAAAATTTTAATCTTCATATGTCGTCTGTTATTTATATATAAGACCTACTTAATTTTCAAATTTAAACAATTTATTTTAGAAAACTAAGTTCCATAGCGATCTTATAATTTATCTTATAACATCGCATTGAAAATGCATAAAAAATATATAAAACTAAGTTCCAAAAATAGTGTTAGTTAGAACAAAAATACTTATAAGTTAATGTTAGTACGCATAAAGATATAAATAAAACTTTATATTCCGGTGTGAAGGTTCACCCATTGTCGCAGCAGAGGGGTGTCCCACTGGTCTTTGAACACACAAAGGACCCCGTTAGTGCTGGAGTGGAGCCTGTTGAGCATGTTTTCTTATTATGGCATAGAAGTCGTCTGTATGCGCCTCCGCAAACATTCCCGACGCGCTACAACGCCACGACAGCCCCAACAGTATCCTGAATGCGTTATTATATTAAACACGCAGGTAAACGCCTGATAGTAAGCGATGATACGATTAAGGATGTGATGCGCTTGCCTGGAAGACCTATTCATCTATTCACTGAGATTTAATAATTAGGATGTTACAAAATTTTTCGATCTGTTTCATTTAGCGTTCTTTTCCATAATAATATATAAATAAATATTAGACAACATAATATACATTGTTCTGAAGGTGGTTGTGCTAAAATTTTTTACAAATATTATCATTGTATTATTTACCCTATATATCACAAATTAAGATTCTAATTCTAAAATGTACTCTTCCGCTTAAAGTTTTTCGACAAGTTTTCTTTGCTAGTAATAAATTTTTAGATATAAAAGTCTAAAACAACACATTTATGAGACAAATGTACGTGGGTGAATCGATAAAGCCAGATTAATGTGTACTTTCAGGAACCAAAATTTTCAGATCCTGAAAAAAGATTTGGTCATAAGTAACAGTACCAAAAAGCTTTTCTGTAAGGTCTGATGTGAGTAGAAGAAGCGAGAGATGTATGTATCTGGGAAAGTTAAAATCTCTGATCTCTGCCTACCCCTGAAAAAAGACGCCTGCCCGCGAGCTATTGTGGATGAAAGAAAGACGTCATGTCGTCAAGTCGGGTTCCGATGGGATAAGCATTGCCCGCCAGTGAACAAACAGTGCTCTCAGAAGCCTGTCGATGCCTACAAGGGTCCTGCCCCTGTATCTAATGAGAATGACCGTAAAGTTCCAAACGCACGGAGGTACCATGAAATATGGAAACTCTACGCTAAAGTGAATGCCGCAGGCAAATCAAGGTTCTTGTCGTTATTAAAATCGAGCAGTTAAATCCTCAATTCTCTAGTGATATTGTATAAAGTTCAAGGATTTTTCTAATTGGGAATTTAAAAAGATTAATGTATAGTTCCCTCGAGAGAAATTTCCTCCTCAACTAAAATAAAGCTGAATTTCCTTAATTTGAAACGAACAAAGTGAAGTATTTGGATTTCCTCACAAATGAAGATTACTTTTAGAATGGTGATTACGGAAGCAATAGAAAATTCGTTAGGCAGTAAAGTTAAGTTCAAATTACTGGAATCTTACCAAGAAACCTTATTGAATGGGACAGGACCCAATCCGCTGTGGCCGTCAAAGCAATAACACTTTCCTTCGAATGAACTGCAAAATATAATTTCTATAGCGAAAGTAAATGCAAAATTAATCCATTCTATTGATTGAAAATCGTTTGCTGCAACGATCCTGACTTTTGCTGGACCTGACTGGCTGGTCAGGATCGACTCTTGGAAGAGGTATGAGTTTGTATCATGAATACGAGCATTTTACCTTAGTCGTGGATTTTTACATATATTTCTATATGTATATATGTCTATCCGTTACTTTAGTATCCTTAACACAAGCCTTACAATGTTTACTTTGGGCTAGGCTAATTGTTTCGAATATAAGAACTAATATTATTGTAGTAATTATATTTAAATTTTTATTTTTTTTTTTCTTTATGAATAATTTTTTATTCAAAACATTAAACTTGTCTTGTGAGTCAGAATGGACTCCAACTTGCAGCCGCTCGTTATCCGGTGGAATACTTTTCAATCTGAGCTACCAAGTCCTTGACTGACACATTGAATTTTTCTAAGCGCTTCTTAAGATGACTACCAACACCGTCTCTACATGTACCTACAATGTCGAATTTAATATATTTAAACCCTTTTTAATTAAGATCTCAGAATAATAATACCTAATACTCATCATTATAACAGAAATACATAAATAAAATATGGAGATTTACAGGAGGAAATTTCTAGAATATGGAAACAGAATAATGATTTTTTTAGTTCCAATAGTGCTATCGACTACCGAGGTTAACCCAAGCCACCTGGACCATAGTCTTAAATTTTTAAATATAAATCATAATTTATACATTAGGTTGCAGAAACCAGCCATGTCGCATAGTTCGGAAATTATTAGAAATAGATAAAAATCCGCTAAATCAGCTGTTATACAGTTCAATACCGGAAATAATAATAATAATTACTTGGTTTTGACCCGCAGTGACTATTAACGACAGCATTAAAAGCCGAGTTAAAAAACCCATAAAATAACAAAAATATTACTTATGTTACCACACCAATTAGCCTAGCCCAAAGTAAACACTATAAGGCTTGTGTTATGGATTCTAGTTTAACCGATAGACATACATAGATATGTTATATTTATAGAAATACTAGCAGACTGTGTTATAAATTAAAATGAAACCTATCCAATGTCTTAAAGTTGTAACAAATTCAGCAAAATGAAAAAAAGTCATCAAGTAGTTTTGGAGTGCATCACGGTCGAACACTGTGACAGGGAATTTTATATATATAGATATATAAATACCCATGACTCAAGTTCAAATGCTCGTATTCATCACACAAACATCTACCCCTTTAGAAACTCCAGGACCGTTGGTGTGAAAGGCAGGACCGCTGCCGTTGCACCAAATGGTCCTCATAGTACTCAAGATTATTTACAGGACCTTAAGAGACTCATGGGACTTCTTGAGACCTCATGGGACCTCATAGGACCTCATGGGACCTTGGATTATTTATCACTTTTATAGGTTTTTTCATTTAGCTAGTTTCCCAAATATGCTTATTGTTAACCGTCATGTTAATAGGTTTACATGACGGTTGTCTGAATTCTGGTCCCACTCTTCTCTATACGGGAAATTAGACTGTTTGTAAACAAACATGTCAAAACTTATCTAAACCTGATAAATTATCTCATTTATAAAGATCATTGAGCTAAGAAGTCCCAATTATAGAGGTAAACATCGAAAAATCTATGAAATCTGATTACAGTTAACAAGATCTCGAAATTCCCAGTAACAGAGGTATTTCAAGGCAAAAGTGTCGAGATCTCGTTGTAATTATCAATAACAGAGGCTTCTCACATATCCAGTGCCAAATTAAACAGGTTTCACCGTAATTATTATATTTTATGCTATTAAAGCTTTTTACTGCCAAATGTTTTATCTAAGAAATTTTCATTAGAAAAATTCAAATTTGCTCGGCAGTCAGGAGGCACTTAAAGCCAAACCTTACCCTCAATTTTGACTGAACTTTAACATTTTTCCGAGTGCTACATTTGTTATTGTAAATACATTAATATTATTACAAATTGCTTTCGCGTCTTTTGCGCATAAAATTTATATTTAGTTCTGACGTTTCGACTCCTTTACAGGAGCCGTGATTACAAGAAGACTAAGGCAATGATCGTTATATATTTTCTACTACCTTCATAATATTTTAATCAGGCACGTTCCTAACTGTTAAAATTTATGATGAGGAATGTATTTTTCGGATCCTAAGTCGAATAAAGCAAAATATTTATTTACTTAATTTAATGAGTATTGATTTAAGCCACCATCTTGAAATTTTGATTTAAATATTAGGTATGATGATGATTTAAAAAAAGTGTCCTAAAGTTTAAGTATCAAACTCATCAATAGAAATAACAGACCGAAAATCTTATATGTACACATAATTCAAATATTTATTTTACCTTCATAGCTACACCTATAAAATAAGCCTAGTCCAAATTATGCACAGTAAGGTTTGTGTTATGATACTAGGGTAACAGATATGTTAAATTCAGAAAAATATACTTGTATAAATAACCATGACTCAGGTACAAATGCTAGTATTTGTTACAAATATCTGACCCTATCGGAACTCGAACTCAAGACGATTGGTGTCAAAAACAGATTGCTACAGTTACACCAAAAGTTTGTCAAAATATAAAACCAAGAATATTTTTAAATGTTAGGACAATTATAAATTTATTGCTGAATAATTGACTGTTTTTTGCAATCTAAAAAAAGAAAAGAAAATAATTTTAAAAATTTAAGATAACGAACAAAGCACGCTTAGTTTTTGAAGGATTATCGGTTTATATAAAGATTCCTTCTCACAGTATTTGACCGTCAAAATACAGTTTTTACTTTCATGGCCCTGGCATCTAATTACAATTAAGAGATAATCGATCCTCAATATATGTTTTATAATAATAACAATACTTCATACACTTACACGAATTAGCCTAGCTCAAAGTAAGAACATTACTGTTCTTGTGTTACGGATACTAGGGTAACGGATAGACAAACATATATGATACAAAGATATTTATTATTTATAAAATATATACAAATACCCATGTCTCAGATACAAATACAGGTATTCATCACACAAACATCTGCCCCTTCCGGGATTCGAACCGCGGACCGTCGATGCGAAAGGTTGGATTGCTACCGTTGCACCGAACGGTCTTCAAAGTGAATATTCAAATAGTTTGTTTTTAATATAGTGATATTTATTATTTAACGAAGTTAATATAGTGCTCAGTTATATATTTTAGTATTTCTATATTAAATTAAATTATATGTTTAGTGACATACAATCTTTTAATAGTATTTGATTCGGTGATTAATTTCAAATATTAAAATTGTCTTTTCCCATATTGTATATTGGGTTAATTTTTCAAATTTTTCATTGCTAATTATTTATTATTTTCAAATAAAAAATATAACATCTTGTTACATTATAGCCCAAAAAGCCCATTCTCCTTTGTCTGCTATTTACCCTGCCTCATCTTTCCTGACTTCCTCTTTTGTAGTAATGGAAATATTTTTCTTTTACAGAGATTTTATGTATAAATTATTTCAAATTCTGAACTAAAAAAGGCATAATAATGCTTATTTTCTTTTAAACTTAAAATTCAAATATGTTTTTCTTCGTATTGGATAAATAAGAAAAACAATCTGTATAATCATTGTTTAATGATTGTACATAAATTATATAAGTTTTATTTAATCCTGAATTAAGAATTAAAATAAAAATTCTTTATTTTCTCATTACTAACTTTTATTAAAAGCCTTATCTATACTTATTTTAGCTAATGATTTTATATATTTCTTGCATTTTTTCAATGCTATATTATAAGATAAAATATTTTAATAGAAAAATACTACTTAAGTATATATAATGATAAAACAAATAAAATTGTAGAAGATAAAAAAAATCGACTCGGCTCACAAGTAGTTTCTCAAGCGGGAATCGAACCCACAACATTTGGAAGTCCGGTCCAATGTTTTCCCAGCCGTAATTGATCTTAGCTGTGATGCCCGAAAAACGTAACGTAATTACCCGTCAGCACAGATCATCGTACCATCTCGGACATTTGAGGCAATCAAGATCGCATTCAGATGTGATGGTCATGGTCAGTAGAATTCAAATAACAACTATCGGATGGTATCTTTAAATTAAAATTAGGTACAAAACTTATGAATAGTGCTTTCGAAATAAAGTATGTTATTTAGAATTTGAATTAATTAAAATTTTGATTTAATACATTTTAGAACTTGAATCATTTAATTTATAATTTTATTTCTTTTTAATGTAATTTAATTTATTTGGGTGTTTTTTTTCGTTGCTTTACACTTTTTTATCCAAATATAACAACAAATATTGTTAAAGTCGTCCTTTAGTAAATTGTTATGCCCACAGGGCATTTTTGTAACATCTTGTTCTACTTATAGCCATAAATAATATTAATTTAATTGTTGACAAATCCAGAGTAAATAGGCACCTTCTGAGTTATCTCCTTCCATCGTGGATTCTGTCTTGGCCCCTGGGCTTGATTTTATTATTTTATTTTACACATCAAATAGCCTAGCCCCTAAGTAGCACTGTAAGGCTTGTGTTATGGATACTAGGGTAACGGATCAACATACATATATGATACATAGATATGTAATATTCATAAAAATATATATAAACACCCAGGACTCAGGTACAAATGCTCGTATTCATCATACAAACATCTGCCTCTTCCGGGATTCAAACCCAGGACCGTCGGTGCGAAAGGCAGGATCGCTAGCGTTGCACCAAACGGTCGCTCTTGATTGAGATTCTAAATTGAAAAAAAAGGAATTTATATCTTACCTAACAACTTCATGACCTCAGCCTTGCTGATCAGGACATTCAGGTGACCAGTTGCCAATGGCAACGCCAGCCACACGGCCCAGGCGATAATAAGTCTTTTGGTAGCCATACTAATCAGTCATTTCAACTTCACTTTCAAGTACATTTTCCTTTTCACAAAACCAAAATAAAATACGAAAAACCGTTACGGGTCATCCATTTTAAAATTCGAATTTGGAATACGTTCGATTCGAATTTCGCGTTCGAAATGTTCGTTTTCGCGGCGTTCGACGGTAGGTTGAGACGCGCGTGACGTTCGCGTATTCGCGTCGTACTAACGCTTAGAGCGTTTGAGCCAACAAGTTAGCGGCTGACATGCGCACAAGGGATCGAAGTGTTTGTTTTACTTTGAAAACATCTATTAAACATTATGATTATATCATTATAGATGACTTAACAATATACAGGAACATATGAAATATGATAAAAAGTTATTTTAATCAATTCAAAAGATATAATAATGACATTTTTTCGCCATTTTTAGGTGTTTGAGCCCATAAACAAATTCGTAACTTTTAATTAATAAGTTTGAGAAGTTGTATTAATAAAAACGAATTACATTACATCTATTGTCAAAGCAAAATCTAATTAATATTCACACATCATAACGTTACTTATTTATGTATATATATAAACTCCCTGTCACAGTGTTTGACCGCGATGAACTCCGAAACTAATCATTGACCGATTATGATAACTTTTTGAAGTGAAAACTTCTTTAGCATAGTTGTGATTTGAAAGTAGATGAAACTTCATTCATTCCTAAGATTTAACGCAGGAGAAAATGAGATAGGAAGCATTATACAGTATCTCTTATGTTCGTTGTATGTACTTTAGTTACCAGGCTTATGGCTTGTGTCATTTATCGAAAATGTGAGCGCTGAGTCTGAATAAATCTATGTAATATATACGAATAAAATATAAAATAATCATCTAACTTTGTAACACTATGATCATTACTAAAACCTACAGTTATTTCCGCAATTTTACATTCGTCTCATTATTTCGAAAGGAAAAGGTTTCACTTCTATCACGTATGAATTGCTCACATGCTTTTTTTTCGTTGTACTGGATATGTTCCAACTTAGGACATGGGATAGGTTTTATTTTAATTTATAATAAAAACTATTTGCAAATTATAATAAATGAGCCACAGCAACGCATGGCCGGGTGAGCTAGTATAATATGAAATTAACTAGCAGTATTTAAAGTAATATTATGGAAATTATAATATTATTAATTAAGCTACCCACTTAATTAATAATATTATAGTAGATTTAGATAATTAAGATAATTAATACTTAATAAGACAGTAAGAATAAGAATTTATTAATTAACAACTTCTTAAAGTTACCTGAAAGAAACAACTTTTTACGGTATTTGCGCATAATTTGTTACTTATTTTGTGTAATGTGCGCAAAAGTGGAAGAATTAATATTACCTGATTGAGTTTTGTGTTTTAGCTGGGAATCGAAAAGCCATTTTAAATAAGAACAAAATTAATTTGTGTGTGTTATTTATTCCAACTATTAAATATACAAAGGCCTTGTCTTGAGTGACAGACAGACAACCCACAGTATAAACAACTGAATCTAGAGACTTGAAATTTGAAGCATGTATTCATACAAGGGTGAAAATGTTCGCTGAGATAGGATTTTGGAAAATTCAAAGGGTGAAATAGGGGATAAACTTTTGTATTAAAATGCTATTTTGTAATTCTTATATTTTGAATATTTAATCCTATCTTATATGAGAAATTTTAATAGATAAACAAAAGAAAAATTTGACTTGACTCATCAATTATTCGCAAGCTGGACTAGAACCCGCACCTTTTGATGTGCAGTCAACTTTCACGTCCACTGCTCTCGCATTCTAAAGAAACAATTTTACCTACATTCATTCATTCAAAGCCATGAAATATATGACTTTAATTTCCATACCAGTCAAAGAATACTCGAACCAAAATTCTATTTTTTATATTTAAGTTGTCAAAATAAGAGGTATCGACATAATATCTTGGTAGAAAATCGTGTTTACAATTATACCGGTTTTTACCGATTCTTTCACATAATCAGTAATAAAAGTGTACTAGAATGCTAAAAGGTTGAAAAAGAGGTTAAAATTTTCTTTTTTTAACTTCATTATTTTTGAAGCATGATAAGTATTATTTAAAAATTAACAAAGCTATTTATTTCATCGTTTCTGTAAATGCTACTTGGTTCGATCGGGTTACAAGATTTTCTGCTATCTTTTATTATTTGAAAAGGCCTTAACTATCACAAGAAGACCGTATAAGTACAGTGTGATGAATGATTGTCGCATTTGATTTTTTTTATTTTTTTAAATGTCAGTCTAATGCAACGTCTTTAAAAACGAGAGATACGATCTGCACAAATAAATAATAAAAAATTTAGAAATTTTATTCAGACGATTAAACTTATAAAGTACACAAAATTTATAATAAATAAAGTATTATTATTATTTTTACGTATTGCATTAAATCAATTCTTAAGTAAAGCAAAGTCAAATTAAACCATTAAATTATATAATCATAAAAAAAACAAATTAATAATGTCAAATCTTAATGTCGTTTAAAATAATAATATCACTAATATTATATAATACAATACATAAACTTTATTGAAAACACCACATTGAGGAAATAACAAAATAAAAAAAAACTTAAATTAGTGTTACAGTGCGCGGTCTCATCGCTCAAAGAGACTGCCAGACAGTTATTTTTATTATAAAAAACTAAACTAACATTATTAAATCCTAAAACTAAAACTAATAATGATTGCAAACCAATAATCGTAGGAAAACGTGGAATTTTACACCATAAAAATCATGGTTGCGTTACGTTTGGGAATAGACAGGAATCACGAATGCCGCAGAACATTCACCTCGCGGGTCAAGGAGAGGTTTTCTTTCTCTTTATTTTGGCAATAAACAGTCATACAAATTTACAAATATTATTGACAAAACAGTGACAAAAGTAAAAGATCTACAGTGCCCAAGATTTTGACTAACTTTAGATAATTCCTATAATAATCAAATAATTATTAGTTACATATGTATGTAGAATTAATAGAGGTTGAATATCAGTTTTCTAAGCTGATTTGAAGCTATATTTTGACTAAAAGCTCGATGTATTTATTTATTTCTATAAGATTAAATAAGTCTCTAAAAACGATCATAGTTCCAAGCCCTCAGGTTATATTCGACCTTTCTCTATCTGGGCGAATGCACTGACCATTGAGGTACAGATACGCTGGTAGATGCATACAAAAATTACAAGTGCATGTCAACTTCTGTTATGAGGTAGTATTGTTCCATCAATGTTGAAGGTTAACTACCTTCAACAAAGAAAGTAATATTTTTATTAATATCGTACAAACGCTTCAGATGGAACAGCTATTATCTATAATCTAAGATCACAAATTTGTTGTTTGTCTCTCCGCTATTTTTTCATTAACCACAAGTAGTTCGTCTACCGGACGCTTGATGGCTCTAACGGAAAAATATTTAATAATAGAAAAAAATTAAAGAATTTTGTCCATCCGTGCGAAGCCGGGACGGGCCGCTAGTAATGTTTTAATTTTTTAAGCATTCACAATGACGTATTTCTATAAAATTAAATACACCTATAAAAAACATCTTGATATTTCATGGTCTAACGACTCCTGATGATGCTCCGTGTGGGGGCGAAACACGTGTAGAGTACTTGGTGAAGGTGTGTTGGTGTGTCTTAATATTTGCGGTATCTGCATTTATTTCATAATAATATTAATAAAAAAATTTACATTTACACTAATTAGCCTAGCCCAAAGTAAGCGCTGCGCTGTAAGGCTTGTGTTATGGATACTAGGCTAACGGATAGACATACATACATGATGTATATTCGGAATAAACTCTGAAACCACTGAACCGATTTTGATCAAACTTCGTAACTATCTGTTATTTGATCTAACTTAAAAGATAGGATAGGTTTCAATTTATAGCACAGCTACGCATGGACGGGGCAGCTAGTAGAAATATATATAAACACATATAACTCAGGTACAACTGCTCGTATTCATCACACAAACATCTACTCCTCTGGGACTCGAAGCCAAGGCAGGGTCGCTACCGTTGCACCAAACGGTTATTTTCAGGCGGGCGGTGCATTTGCCTTTTTTTTGCGGAAGTAAGCTATATATTAGTGTTTAATAAAAGAAATATTTCACATAGGTTTACCTGTAAATGAGTATAAATTTCTGAAGTTAATAGCAATATGATAAATGGGTTGCAATCTCGATCATAACGAAGTTGGCAGAATCGGAAAGTTCTTTCATGGAAGGTCAAAATGTGTTTAATATTTAAAAGGCTCGTCGAGGGCGTGTTTAAGAGGGATGTAATTGAGTTTGTCTGGAAAGCTGGGGGTTTCCGTTTTACATCAGAACGTTCGAGATACTAATGAAGTTATTCCCTTTTAGCAAGAGATGGGTTACAACTCAGTACATTATTGATAGCTTGAATAAATCTGTGAGTGTGATAAATACTGATTGTTTGTTGAAGCTTTATTTATCAATAGTTCATCGTTACCGTCAAGCTTACTGCTTGCTGCAACCTCTGGTTATAAATATCATACTCGTAAAACTATATCTATATTACCAGCGTTCAGTAAAATTGTCGGAAAAGTTTTCTATATGTAGTTATTGGCTCACTTTACCGACAGTAAATTTTTTCATATTTATATCGGCTTTACTAAAGGTAAAAGCACTACTGATGCTGAAGTTGCACTTATTAAACACACATTTGATGCTTGGGAGGGCAAGCTAGATGTATTTGTCATCTTTTGCGACCTAAGGCGTTCGATTGCGTTGATTACCGCTCACTATTTAAAAGTTGAAATATTATGGTGTCTTAAGAGACACGTATAACGTATAAGTACGTCAAAAAGTCTATTACAGTCGTATTTGTCAAATAGAATTCATAAAGGTGTCATTAATAACAGTGAGTCTGCTGGAGCCCCCAGCAGACTCACTGTTATTAATGACATTTGATTAGCTTCGATGTTCAATCTTTATTCACAAGCTTACCTGTTCAAGATTGCATTGATGTCACTAGGAAGAGACTAGAGAAACACAATATACCAAGTGAATATTCAAAATTACTGGAACACTGCCTAACATCGGGCTATCTCTTGTGGAATGATGAATTCTACCTACAAGTGGATGGTGTAGCAATGGGCTCTTCTGTATCACCCATAGTCGCCGATATATTCATGGAGGACTTTGAGGAAAGGGCCCTAGTGACGGCACTGGTGTGTCCACGCTTTTACAAAAGGTATGTAGATGACGCATTTGCTATATTAACAAAAGATATGGTTTCTGTCTTTTTAAGTCACCTTAATTCCGTTCATCCCAACATACAATTTACTATGGAATTAGAGACAGACAATAAAATAGCCTTCCTAGATATTCAAATCAGCAGGAATCCAAATCAAAATCTTAGTCATACAGTGTACAGAAAGGCAACTCATACAGGTAGATATTTAAATGGTGACTCTCACCACCATCCTATACAGTTAGCTACCGTAGGGAAATCTTTGTTTCAGAGAGCTCGCGGCATCTGTGACCAACAACATCTGACTGCTGAGCTTCAGCATGTCAAGCGAGTACTACAAGATAACAAGCTGCGAGTACCAAGACTGCGTCACAGAAGCTGCGCCAAACCAGCCACAGTAGAGCGCCAACCTGCTGTCCTTCCCTACATGAAGGGGGTCACTGACAAGATTGGGAATATTCTGAAGCGGGTTTCTATTACTACTTACTTTAAACCAGCCAGGAAGATTGACCAACTCTTACGATCGGTCAAGTGTAATATACCCCTTCAGGCAGCGGGTGTCTACAAAATCGATTGTGACTGTGGGCTCTCATACATCGGGCAAACAAAGAGAAGTATAGGGACGCGCATTAAAGAACACGTAGCTGACATGAAACATAGGCGCGATAATAGGTCTGCAGTGTGTGAGCATGCTTTTGAGGGGCCAAACCACTACATTCGTTTCGATAAACCACAAATTCTCGCTAGAGAACAAATATTTGTTCCTAGGATGCTACGCGAGGCTATTGAAATCAGGAAACATCCTAATTTCAATAGAGACGAAGGTTGGAGCGTTCCACCTGCTTGGGACCCCATAATTAATAAATTAATACCTACAAAAAACACACATTGCAAGACCTGATGATGTAGTTAGCTCTTTTTGCAAATAATTAAATAGTAAGATGGAGGTCGGTTCCCCCTGCCCGAGTTTCTTTCGCCAGTTGTTCTCGGAAGGCCCTCCCAATTTCCGAACTGGTAGTAGACTCAGTAGTATACAATGTAATCGTAGTGAGAATTAATTAAATAACTAAATAATATGTAAAAATAAAAATAAAACAATTTGATTTATATAAAATAATTTAATAATTAGGAACGTGCCCGATTAAAATATTGTGAAGGTAGTAGAAAATACATGACAACCAGCATCTTAGTCATCCTGTGATCACGGCTCCTGTAAAGGAGTCGAAACGTCAAGATTAAATATAAAATAAAACATGCGCAAAAATCCGTAACAAAGTGTTTTATTCTGATGTGTAATGTGCGCGGAAGTGTAAGAACTAAATAAGATGACACTTCCTTAGTTTTTAAAGTCTCTTGAAGCAATGATTGCTCTGACGATGTAAATAGTACGCTATCAAAAGGTTTACATTGGTGAACCAGTAACAATTTATCACTAAATTCAAAGAAAACAAAGTTCATATAAGTCACCTTACCGAATGTAAGGATGGTTGACCTACAAATAAAGTTGAATGATGAAGTAGTCAAAATGGTTGAAAAAAAAAAATTTTTGGGTATTACATTAGATTCGCGTCTGCATTGAGGCCTTGTCAAGTAAATTCAGTTCAAAAATATTTTAGTTATTTTCATAGTGTAATGTCTTATGGGTGGTTGTTGTGGAGCTCGGCTGCTAATATTGAAAGCATTTTTGTGTTACAGAAAAGAGCTGTTCGCTCATATACAGCCTTCGGCCTAGAATTTCTCATAAAGACTTGTTTAAAGAAATTGTCATTCTCACAAATGTACTGTTCCGCCACAGTTAGCTGAGGCGGAACAGTACATTTGTGAGAATATAATGTATGTACGAAAAAGCTACAATACCTATGTCAAACATAGCGACGTCTATTTTTATTTCTTGTGTTTAACACAGCATAAAAATAGACTTGCCGTTCCAAATTTTAAACTTCAAAACGCAGGAGGCTCATTCTTAAGAAAAGGTATAGCAGTGTTTAATAAAGTTCCACAAAGTATAGTTGATTTGCCATATCATAAATTTAAACGTATGTGAAAAATAAGCTCATGACCAAAGGTCACTACAAGGTCAACAACTATTTAATAGACCGCGATGCATGCAAGAAATAGTGTTGGAAGTAATATGTGTCGTTTCAACATGACACTATTTATTACAGGTTGTGTCATACAACTATGTATTAGCATTTGTTAATCTTAACACAAATTTACTACTGGTAGTTGGATTATGACATGCTCTCTTAATACATCTCTTGGTGGTGATATGTGATGCGGGTCGTTACGTTCCCTAAGATAAGGTTAAAGCGATGGCTGCATCATGAGTCATGCTCGTGAACGGGTTTTGCCTTGGGAGATGGGTCTGTTTTAACCTTCAGTATTATTGACTTATACCAAACATACATCTTTGTTGATTTCGTAAATTTGTGAAAGAATAAACCTTGTTTATTATTGCAATGTTGAGGGATACTTACTTATAACAGTTACTCGTTGACTTTGTTGTAATCAACGAAATAATGATGTCATAACAGTACTATTATTGTGATAACAGAATAATTTTTTGTGGATTATTTATGGTGGCAGCGTATTCTATTGTTAATGTCGTTTCTTCCCTTAAAGCTGACGAGTTTCTTGCGCCCATTCTTCTTGTCAGTTAAAAGACGTCCTGAATGGGTGGTAGGTAAAAATGCTGGACAATTTAAAACAACTTATTTTAAGTACATTTGAATAAAGTTATTAATGCCTCGGTAGCTTAATTAGAAAAGCATTAGCCCGTATATCGAGAAGCTGTGGGTTCGAGTCTTAAAATAAGGCGAGTTTTTTTAATCATAATTACTTTAAATATATATTATAATCATTATTTTATTTATTTTAATAAAACCATTTATTTAGGGTGTTTTGCGCATTAACGTTTTGATTCCTTTTCTGGAGCCGTCATCACAAGATAACTAAGTCAGTGGTCGTCATATATTGTCTACTACCTGTAATATGTTAATCGGGCACTTTCCTGTTAACATTTATATAAGTCAAAATAACTCCTGTAAAGGAGTCGAAACATCAGGATTAAATATAAATAATGTGCAAAAAACCGTAAATAAGTTGTTTTGTGCGCGGAAGTAGAAGCAATACATAATTATTTAATCAATTTATAGATTGTTGAAACCGAACAACAGGTGTATAAAGGGGTGTTCAATCAAGGTTTTCCAAACTTCGCAAGAGCAGCTGTGACCGATTAACGTTTCTGGATCCCATACATCAAACGAAAAGCGCGATTATAAGTATAACTGGATTACCAACTGGCGAATGCATAAGTAAGCAACAGACGGCACTGATGGATGGCGCTACGAAACACCGCTTAACAGTTGATTTAGTAATTACGTACCGCGGTTTGTGGTGGCCGTTCTATACTTATATTGTAAATGTAAAATTTTGTATGTTTGTAATTCACTAACGCTAAAACAATTGAACGAATTTCAATAAAATTTAGCACACGTATAGTTTGTTATCTTGATTAGCATATAGTATTCTTTGTATCTTAGAAAAATGTTAGAAACTTTTGAGATTGTCAAAAAAATCACATTATCCTCGTAAGTCCCCGCGTACTTATACAAGTACAAATTAATGATAGCAGTTCAGACCTGACATTTTAACTACATAGATAGAGTAACTACCTTACGTACTTACCCAAGTACAAAATATTTTTGATGTTTTCCTTCTTAAGGAGGTGCTATAGATCACAAACATATTTACCGTAAAAAATACAACGATAATTCATTTCCAAAATTGCCTAGAACCGATATCTCTTTGCCGCGGTCTGGAGTTTTGATTCCTACTTGGTATAGTACAGTCGGCAGATATAACTACTGATGTTAATAAAAACATAGGACTTACGAGATACCTTTTTGAAATTTTCTAATACGAGTCGGGAGAAGTCGCTTCTTAAGCTATCTGACTGTCACTGCACAGCCAAAAATACTAACTGTAGCTACCCGCTGAATATAGATGTTTATTAAAATGCATCCGCTATAAAAGAATTTTTTAAATTTCAACTTTAAGAGGAAGAAAGGCGAACTACAATTAAAAGTCTTTTGTTCTTTTCTCAAATTGCATTCTAACTTACGTCTTCATTTCAGCTGAAAAACGGGAGCCTTCTTCGGAATTGGGGGTTTTCTCATAATCTTGACGCTTAATAGGCGCGTTGGAAATCGCAGTAAAAGACGGAAAACTCTACTGCGCATTTTCTGGTCCACGGAAGGTATACGGTAATTACCCGTTTATTCTAGTACTTTTCTATTCAAATAATGTATCATATAAGATAGCATTGAAAATTGCAAAAAAGAACAAAAAAATCATAGAACTAAAAAGCTGTTTTATCTTTATCGATTTTCCAAACACTTGTAAAAATGTTTCTTTCGATGACGAGAGGATGTTCCTCTCATTGATCAGACAACTGGCCCGTAAAAAGCAGAAAGGTACTGGAACATTTCGACGGGTATTCACAAGGCTCGGTAGCTCAATTGGGAGAGCATTGGACATGACATCCAAAGGTTGCGGGTTCGATTCCCGCCTGAGAATTCACTTGTGAGCCGAGTCGATTATTTCTAGTATTTTTCTATTCAAATAATTTGTCATTTATCATATTTCATTAAAAAATGCAAAAAAAGAAACAATTTTATACTAAATAATTTTAATATATATACATCCAGTAGTTAGAAATATTTCCGATAAAAATTGTAAGGTTGGGATATATTTAAGACGACCATCGCCTTAGTCATCCTGTGATCACGGCTCCTGTAAAGGTGTCGTATAGTCAGGATTAAATATAGAAAACAAATGTAAGCTATGCTAGCAATTGTTAAGTAATTATTATTATCATAAAAAAATATGAATATATCAGGCAGACTTAAATTTCATTGACGCATACAATTACTTTAATTGTACAATTACTAGCTGACCCGGTAACGCGTGGCTATGGTAACGCGTTGCTATGGTAAGGCGTTGCTATGATTACGCGTTGCTATGATAACGCGTTGCTATGGTAACGCGTTGCTATGGTAACACGTATACAATGGAAAAAGAGCGGGAAAAAGAGCGGACCGACAAACACACAAACAACAAATTGTGTTCTTAAAGTATATACTAGCTGACCCGGTAACACGTTGCTATGGTAACGCGTATACAATGGAAAAAAGCGGGAAATAGAGCGGACAGACAAACAACAAATTTGTGTTCTTAGATAATAGATTAAATGAGCATCATGGTGTTTCAAAGTCACTAAACGATTACGCGTAATTGGTTGATTGCTGTTATTAGTCGTACACTGCGACTGGTTATTAGTCAAAGTGGGGTTTTTTCCCCCACCATTTAATACTACAAAAGGCTTGTTTTGCTGTCAATTGAAGCATTATACTTCGGTTTGTGGACAACAAATAACCTCTTACTGTTATTCTGCTAGTTGGATTTTGTATGTGCTTACACAAGAATAGGATAATTACACGAGCCTTGAATTCGGAAAAAATGGTTCTATTTAAATGAACGTTTGTATATTTAAAAATTTACATTCAGCCCTCTGCTGGTGCAGCTAGGAATAGCGAGACAAGGGGGTCTTAACTAATCGGTTGAGGTGTAAGCTTTAACCGAAGCGGATTCAAACCTAGCTGTACGTTGTGTCTCACACAAGCGTTTAGTTTACCAGGAGTAAGGCGTTTAGGGTGAACGGGAATACAAATCATCACTACATAGTATTAAACAAAGTCGCTTCCCATCTTAGATCTTTAAAACTACGTCACGGATTTTGATGTGGTTTATTTCAATAGGTAGAGTGATTCAAGAGGAAGGTTTATATGTATAATACATGTATAATATAATTGAGAAACACAGATTTTTTTTTGCGCTTACATTGCAAACGCTGGCTAAATCTTACGAGACAGATCAAAATAATGTAATACAGTATTGTACACTCAAAAAATCTACAAAAATGTCCTATGGTATATGTCTAGGGATAACCCACAATAACCATTTTTTATCCTTTGCTTTTTACGAGAAATAATGGCTTATTTACGAAGCGATTTTAAGTAATACAGCATTAACCCTTATCCAATTAAGCACCTTAAATACATTGTACATTTAATGTAGATCATGCCCTTTACATTGCAGACTTAGATTTGAGCGTTGAGTGTTTCTCACATGGCCAAATATATGTCGCTCTTTCAAGAGTAACTTCTAAAAAAAACATATTTGTATTTGTCTTACGACAAAAAAGCTGTGAACGTTTATATTTCTGTATGAAGATATTTGGTAGTATATTTAATATCAGCATTGCACCTGTGCCAAGCCGAGGTGGGTTAGCCAAAACATTAACAGAATTTGTTGCTCATTTTATTTTGTTATTTTATTTTTAATTCTGACATTTTGACTACATTACAGTACCAATGACTACTATACAGTCCTCCTTTGCCCAACTTACTCGGCCAAAGTGGTTTTATTCAAATGTGTGATACGCGCAAAAATAGTAAGAACTGAATATATAAATTGTGTGTTTATCTCATTGTTAAATTCTTTAAAAAAACATACGTGTTGTTTTATTATATTGTCTATTTGCTTCGAATGGAGACAACACTCTCTTCTGTAGGGATTTTTGGAATTAAAGGCACCCGGTATGAGAAAAAAATTAGCAAAGTAAAATTTTGTGATCGAATGACAGCGTTACGTTTTTTGTGCACAACCTATCGTGAGAACCTTTCACTTTTATTTCGAAGTTTGTTTTATTATTTTCTGTGCCTATTCGGAGACAATCGTTCTTAAGGAGTTAACTCCAGTCACGTTGAAACTGACATACACTTTTTTTGTCTAGTATCTGTGTCAATGATTTTTTTTTTTGCAAACCTAATTAGAAACGTTATTTTTTACACTCAGCGATAATCGAATCTTTGTCGAGGAGAATTAATTATTATGAAACCGAAACAAAGCGGAGTTAGTACTATGGATGGAATCGTGAATCTGGAATATTTCTTACTGATTTATTACCCAGAGTCACTACTGTTGTACTAAACGGTCGTCCATATTTACAAGTTTTTGACATTGAAATTATAATACTAGTGACGACGATGTTGATGAAACGATATATTCACAGAAAACAGAGTACAATAAAAAATATTTAAATAAACATTGTTATTTCGTCTGTCTAGCCAGTAGAAGGCATGTGAATCTGATGCAATTACATTAAATTTAATTAATTATTATTCACATACGTAACAATAATTTATGGGAAATATTTTTGTGTGTGAATGGAAAGTATTTTTTTCGGTTTTCATGGTAACGCCGCTCCTAGGTCCCGGTTTCGATTTCCGACTGGTCAATATTAAAAACTAATTTGCTCAGATGTGTGTTTTATAGTACCTTCGATGTTTTTGATCTATTCCTTAACACATGTACTTTGGGTACTTATTTTGGGTTCGGATCAAAATATGTAATGTTAGGAAAATGAAACGTTAAGTTATACGTTAGACATTTAAAAACTTCTTCCGATTAGAACCTTCCAGAGTCTGTTCGAGTAAAAAAAAAACTTCACTAAAAACTTCCCTCTTCATAAATTTCACATATAAGCACACATATTCAATAAACTAATTAAACTCAAGATGGAAATACCCGAATGAAAAATTTTTGCATCGTCCGCAATTGAAATGGGATATATTCTCTAATATTTTCCGTCGAAGTTTTTTCAGGTTCCCTATAGCCGTATCTTCGACTCGACTGCGCCAAGACGCTCTCTACCGGAAAATTCCGGAAACTCGTGCGAGTGTAAACTGCACGCCCGACTTCAACTTGAAGCTTGTTTATTTTTTTATGCAATTGAGTAATGTCATGACCGCTGAAATATTATTATTATTTGTAATGGGAGTTTTAGTAAGACATTGCCCATTTAACTTACTGGCCAGTTTTAATTGAAATCAACCTTCATGGTGTGATATTTCTAACTTCTTTAGCATCGTTGTGATTTGAAAGTCGATGAAACGAAAAAGCGGCAGTAATAAAATAGAGATAGGAAGCATTATATACGTGTGTTAATACGTGTTTGTGTGCGCATGAGTAGTACAAAGCTTGAGAGTAACTTATAAAATACTTGAAAAAAACGACGGGTCTGCTAAGGTCTCGGTAGCCATTACCTGAACCTTATCCCATTGCATTAGAGGTGATTCTATTCCATACATAGAATCTTTAATAACATAACAAGTTTCATCAATCACTTTTCAACGTGTAATAATACTAAATTAAATATTGATTTTAAAGTCGCTTGAAGCATAATGTTTATTGTACTCTGAAACACAATGAAATTTGACTTCGCTTACAAGCTGAAGGAAAAGCGAATATTTGTACAGACTACATAAACACTTGGCGATCTCTAACAATATCGGAGGGCGTATGTTCTATCGTTTTATGATAATCCCGGAATATAAAGTCTCTGTTGTTATCTCATACTTTTATATGAAGCTATACCTAGTTCGCTGGCCGTCAAGCATTTTTTATTACAAACAAATATAGTCCATATCACTCAGCAATAACATAGATTTCTGAAGTAATAATTTTTAAAATCATTAGCTGTTATCTCAAAATTATAGTTTCATAGTGTGATAATAGATGGCGCTGTGCCAACTACATCTTAATATGGTGCGCTTATATTGAGTGCCCTTAACGAATATTTTTTTTAACATGAAACCACTTCGTAAGCATACAACCGGTGATGACCTACACGTCCACGGTCTTCTTACATGCAAGAACTATATAAATTACAGGTGGTTTAAAACACCTACCTACGGAGGACATCAAATACTCCCTGGTATATCCGCAATGTTGACTTACATAGGGACTTTGAACTCCCTTCTATCCAACAATTCTCCAAAAAGGCCTGTTGAGCATTGAGCAGAGAGTCACGCTACCCTATTAATATTCGCATCCATTGCAACCCTTCCTGTTTCTCGTCAGGAGACGACCTAAATTCATCTTAACGGATTAATCCAACCAACTCTCGGCCGACCTGAACCTCCTCTTAGAGGCACAGGATTCCGCCATAACCCAACTCACGACTAACCCTTCAGGTCAACCCGAGTCCTCTCTACTGTCGACTGACCCATTCCGGGAGCCGGACGACATTTTTTATTTTTTTATTTTGAATGGGTTTTCTCATATACCTAATCAAATTCGGGGGCCAATACAGAATCCACAACGGCACGAGTTAACCCAGAAGATGCCTATTCACCCTGACTTTAAAAACGTCGTTTTTAAGTACGTCCGTGTTTCTGAGTACTTACTCAGAAACACAGACGCAGGGAAGGAGTCCCACTCTTTTGCTATGCGCATTATGAAAGATGTTGAGAAGCGCTAAGTGCCGCGGGTAGAAACAGCAACCAAGAAACGATAGTAAGCCGCAGTGCGTCTGGATGACCGATGGAAAAAAGGAAGATGGCGGTATGAGCACATGCAGCTCCTGAGCACGTGCGCATCCTCACCTAGGTGAGTAGCGCTCGCGCCCTCTCTTGAGTTGGCGGTCGCTTCCAAGGAAGGCTTCTGACTCTTCCCAAGTACAAGCCAGCCTCAGATGGTGTTTATTCAGTATATACTGACATAACCACAAAGCCGGCTATGAGGTATCCGTGAGGATTCGTCACCTCCCTCCCCTAGATCCCGAAGATGTCCAAGTTGCCAGGAGCGCAAAAAAACTAATGGAGCAAATAAAAGTAGGTAATAATTGTCAAACTTATGCGTCATTAGTCCGGTAGAATTGTTTTTATTTAAGCATGTATCTGTTTTATTTAATAATGATTTTAAATCAAAATATTGACGAAAGATAAATATTTCGTATATAAGTAATAATTACGCGCTACCCCTATCACAGCTATCCAACATGGCGTCCTGTAACATAAACGTCGTTAGAATTCGTTGAAATTGCAATCCAAACACATTATCTCATATTTCGACGGAAGCCCCGCTGTAAATATTGGACGTTGAATCCTTAAGTCTGCCGATCCGGATATCTTACACGGTATACCTCAGTCAGAGTAAACAGTTCGTGAGATGAATCTAAAGAAACCATAATGTTCGGCGAATTGAATTAATTCGCGTTTTATGTTGGACCACATTTAGTGGCAACTTATTAAATTTTTGCTATTTAAGCATTAAGAAATTATAATAAAAACAAAAAAATACAGTTAGGAACATGTCCGACTAAAATATTGTGAAGATAATAACGACCATTCCCTTAGTCATCCTGTGATGACGGTTCCTGTAAAGGAGTCGAAACGTCAAGATTAAATGTAAATTATTTTCAGAAAAACCCTAAATAAGTATGTTACCTGGTTACTTTATGTATAGGATTAAAGTACTCATCAAACGAGGCTAAACTCGATGGGGTAGCGACGTTTTATTTTGGAGTACCTATGGTCACCTTCCAGCTCTACCATCAGATCAACTCCGTGTCATCATAATATTGTATTGTCTCGCGATATACATGCAAATTTTTAGTTCAATCGGAAACCGGAAAGTGGGTCAACTTTAACTTGCAAGATTTCATTACAGATATCGGGACAGATGAAAGTAAATAAAAGCTTGTAAAAAAATTCAACAGGTTTTCGAGGACATTTACGAGAATCATTTTTTTATTATAAAAGTAGCTCGTTAGTCAGGACATGGTACTTTAGGTACCTTGGGTACCCGCTATAGGAAAAAACATGAACGCACACAACGCAACTTTTTCGCCCCCCGTCTCGCCGCTTGCAAACCTAAGGCACGGTGCAGCGGTTGCGGTCAGATTATAATGCTTATTGAGGAAACTGTGTTGGCTAATGCATTGTCACTAATACATGTAAAAGTAGTTTTTTTGTTGAATGGGTATACCAAGCCCTGGGTCCAAAACAGGATCCACGGTAGAACGAGCTAACCCAGAAGGTGCCAATTCACCCTGGCTTTGAAAAGAGTCGGGCTATAAGTACTAGGAAATACAGACGAAATAAAAGACTCAAGAAACTCTTGCTGCGACAGATAGGAATAGCAACCAAGAAAGGGTGATTGTCTGCAGTGCATCTGGATATCCGGTGAAAAAAAGCAGACTGAAAAGTACATTCTGCAGAAGACCGGCAACTTTGCGGCGATGAGCTAAAGTGTGAAGTTTGCTCTTCACCAATTTGCTGTTGCTAATGAGCCTCTCAGCTCTGCGCTGAATCGTATCCAATTTTAATATTAAAAAAGTGTCCCTTAATAATAAATAAATCAAGTAATTAAATAATTATTGCCCTATTTAAACACACAATCTAAATAGTTATTTGTAGCAATTGCTCGGCTTTACAACATCGGTCGGCTCCGTCAGACGCACGCCGCAGTTCCCTAATTCTGATTGCATTTTGCGGCCGCTCTGCAGCTAAACGGAATGTTCAATGAGTTTTATAATGTTCGGGAATGAGGAATTGAATAGTGGTTGCTTGGAAATATTTATTACGGATCTAATTTACGTGGGACACCCAGAGAGTTTTGTTATAAAGCTGAAAAACCGATATAAATAATTTTCAAAAAACTGGTTAGTTGCCTGTAAAGTCGGTATACGGGCGAAAGTTTTACGTGACAACGACTTTGAGTGGTAAAATAATTTTAATGTGAATATTCATTCGTATAGTAGGAAGAAGGATGAAGTAATAGTAACAATTTAAATCATTTATTTATACAAAGAATTATATTTAAAACATTAATTTATAGGCACGCGTCCCTTCCACTTTTTTATGTCTGTCTCTCTCGCTCTTAGGCGGGCTAACCATGCGCGAGTGGAAGGGACGCGTGCCTCTCACTCGCTCTCATTGTAAGCGCATAACGTGAGCGGAGCGTAACGCAGTTTCTTGAAGTGTCACCCGGCAAACCAATTTATAAGACGTTGTCACGTCAAAAACTCTCCTGCAATTTCTATGCAAAAATTCATGTGGTTGTATAATTTTTCGAAACAATTTTTCATGTCCACCGCAGACACCTCTTCTCCGGCCGTTTCAAACTCAGGCATAAATGCTTATGTTATTATTTTATCTTAACAACCATTATATGATTTAAAAAAGGTTTATGAATAATTGAAAAGCTGTTGAAGCTTATAAGCAAATAAATATTTCCTACATTTACACCAATTAACCTAACCCAAAGTAAGAACTTTTAAGGCTTGTGTTATGGATACTAAGTTAACGGATAAAAATACATATATCATACATAAATAAGTAATATTTATAGAAATATATACAAACATCCATGACTCTGGTACAAATGCTCGTATTCATCAAACAAACATCTGCCCCTTCTGGGATTCGAACCCAGGACCGTCGATGCGAAAGGGAGGATCGCTACCGTTGCACCAAACAGTCGTCATTATAAGATAATATTTAAATTTAAAAACAGCATTTTTTTTAAAGTACATAAACTAAAATTTATAAATATTTATCGAAATTATTCATTCCCAACGAGTATCTCATGACACCAGTCGCTTTTTTGGAGTTTCGTACCAAAAGGGTAAAAACGGGACCCTATACTAAGACTTCGCCCCTTTCGACCCTTTATCTAGACAGTTGAAATTTTCACAAATTATGTATTTCTGTAGCCGCTATAAACAAAAAATACGAAAAATAAAATAAAATAAATATTTAAGGGGGCTCCCATACAACAAACACGTTTTTCACATTTTTTTACTTAACTAAAAGTTTGTACGGAACCATTGGTGCGCGAGTCCGACTCGCACTTGGCCGGTTGTGTTTATTCGATTATCTTTAGACATTATTTCAAATTTTATTTTGCATTGCATGATTATTATTTGACATTTGTTATTTTATATCATTATTGTATTTATTATTATGATAAATTTTAATTATTTCATTTATATTATTGTTAGATTAAGCTTACTGGCGTTTTGAGGTATTCTGTAAGTCTGTAAGTATTTTGAATAAATAAAAAAAATGAATTACTGCGAAAAGTATAAGCAATACTGGCGTGCATAAGACCTTATCGCTTGTAAAACTCACTCAAAACTATTTAATGCATCGACCACAATAAACGCATATATAAAATTAACATCCTATAGGTAGCACGCGCTCCATGGTTTCATGTGATAACATTATACCCTTTCGTGATCCACGTAAAAATTACATCGCATACCACGTGGGGTTTACCAGACCCCAAAAATTATAAGAGCAAGGAATATGTAATCAATGCTTTTTCTTATTCCACAATACAGTAATATATATATATATATATATATATATATATATATATATATATGAGCAGAATAACAAAACAAAGCCAAGCTGAATAATCGACACTATTACGTTTTAAATCAAACTGATAAAACAAAGTTATTATTTGTGAACTTAAACATAAATTCGTTGGCCTAATAAATAAAAAGTATTTTTTTTATTTTTAGATAGTAAAATCCTATCTATATTTGTTATTAAACTTAGTAACTAAAAAAAAAATTTAATAACTTATTTGACCCAAACATATGCATATGGGTCCAATGCATCGCATTAGGGCTATAGTTCTATCATTTATCACAATCAGGATGTTGTAAGAGCTCCCTCGAACCTTACGCTTGATAAAAAGAAAAATTAAACACTTAACATTAATCTTAATATAAGGCATATTGATAAGTCGAAATAAATATAAATATTCTTAAAAGATCACTTTTTATATTAAAATAACTACCTACCTTTTTATACGAGTGTTTCCTAACCCAGAACTATAGAAGATTTATCAATCACAGTTAACAAGATCCGTAGTCATTTATATTCGTATTAAATTAATCTTCACTTTATAAAAATAGTACATAACATACAAAATGTTTGTGATTACAGATGTTTGTTTATGCTATAAATTCACCTTTTTTACTGTGAATAGATAAGCGCTTGACCGCTATCTCTACTTTCTCTACCTTTTTCAAGGTGATAGAGGCCTATTAATGAAGGATTAAAGCTAAATATAAAGAAGAAAACAAGTAAAAATTCAAGTCTTAACCGTTATTTCAACTTGATATATTTTTAAAAATCTTCTCATTTAAAAATGCGAGAAATGTGGTTTTACAATTTAGATTCGAAATATTCTTTCATGTTGTAAAAAGATTAGGCTATTCATTTATTTTTCAGTTTATTTGCAAATGTACTGTCTTGAAGGGCTTTGAGATCAAGCCCGGGGTACAAGATATAATTCACAATGGAACGAGCTAACCCAGAAGGTGTCTATTCACCCTGGCCTTGACAACGAACGGGTTAAATGTACTCGGAAATACAGACGCAGGGAGGGAGTTCCACTCCTTTGCTGTGCGCATTATGAAAGATGTTGAGAAGCGCTTGGTGCGACAGGTAGCAATAGCAACCAAGAAGGGATTGTAGCCCACAGTGCGTCTGGATGTCCGATAGAAGAAGGGAGATGACGGTATGAGCACATGCTGCTCCTGAGCAGACTCTCCAAAGTACATTCTGTAGAAGACCGATAGACTATATACTTACAGACTTATATACTTTAATAGCCATATAATACTCATTATTCTTAAATAAGATTAGACTTACTGCTGGTAAAACTAAATTATCATCATATAACTATTCGATATGACCATCTCTTAATTTACTAGCTCAGGGCAATTTCCCTGAGGCATAGTAAATGTACTGGATACATTGTTTAGCTTCTTATGGCCGACGCAAAGTTTACCTCAGCTGAGTTCGGCAAACTTCAGCTAATCTAGCCGCCTCGTCGATTGTTGAAACTTGCATTGCAAACTTGCCATGGTTAAGTCTTGGGTAAGTGGAAGCTATTAAAATTTCGACTCGTGTTACTTATCCGTTAACAGACTGGCTTTCATAATTAGCCTTTTTACAACCTCCTTTGTCGAGAAGCTCGTGTACCGGTTTTCATTGTAACGCCACTTTTAAGTCTCGGGTTTAATCCCCGCTAGGTTAAGAAAGAAAACAAACTAATGGCCAACCGGTCAATGTTAGCGCGGGTCTATGTGTTTGATGCTGTTTTTGTATATGAATTTTATGCTTTAGCTACTGAACTTGGATTCAGAACACCATGTATGTGATGTTGTCTAATATTATTTGAGTTCACTCCTTAACACCTTGAGTGCGAAACCAGGTCTAAACATCTTGTATATGTCTCGCTTACAGTGCGGCTAAGAAAAGTATAGCATTCCTTGTCGTGCGGAAGGCATAACTTCAATTTGGTTCGGTGTAGGGAAAAGATGAATATATATCTAAGATGTATTATTAAAATAGACTCCAATGGTGTACTTACCTTCATACTAGGTTAAGACACCTGGAACCGCACGGAAGCCAAAATAAAGACTAAGTTTCGTAAATGACACAGGGTCTATAAGCCTTGTACCGCCACAATGGAAGTTTTATTACCAGGTGTATTGGCCTTGTACATGGAAAGTATTGGAAAGTTACTGCCGCAATGAACGTGTTAAGAATTGATTTTCATATAACAAACAAACCCAGAAACAAAAAATATATGAGGAGTAAATTTTTGTGATCGACTGACAGCGTTACGTTTTTTGTGTGCAACCTAACGTGCGCACCTTTCACTTTTATTCCGAAGTTCGTTTTATTATTTTCTGTGCCTTTTTAAATACAATCGTTCTTAAGGAGTGAACTCCATTCGTGCATGGGAGCTGACACATTCACTTTTTTATTATAATGCTCTAAGATTTTAATTATTGATTTGTTTTGGGTTAATATATTGCAGCCTTTTCAGCAGAAATATTTAGTGACGGCAAAATTAATAAAAGCTACTCATAAGACTAGGTGCAGTGAGGGATGTTAAGCGATGGATGAATGAAACCAAGAAAACAGTTCTGAGACCTTCGATTGACAATGGTATGTCCCAACAAGCGTCTATTACAGGCTGGAGATTTGATGATCATTTGGTGCAACGGTAGCGATCCTGCCTTTCACAGCAAAGGTCCTGGGTTTGAAATACGGAAGGGGCAGTTACTTGTGTGTTGAATGCGAGTGTTTGTGCTTGAGTTAGGGTATTTCTATTATAAATCCATGTATCATATACGAACGTGTGTCCGTTACCCTAGTATCCATAACACTAGCATTACAATGCTTACTTTAGGCTCGGCTAATTGGTCGTGAAATTAAGACATATTACTATAATAACATGTGTAATAATTTTATAACTGGGTTACGAGTTTATTTCTCACTCCATGTTTTTCAATTAATACACATCAACCCAAATTTAAACTAGTATAATACATTACCAGAGGCAGAACTGTAGCCAAACGACCTTTACTCACGTTATATAAATAATAGTAAGGCTTCCAGCTGTTTAACGCCTTTTTACATAAACTGGAAATAACACGTTAAAGGTTATTAGCGTATAACTAAATAGCTGTTATAGTTTGACGACCGTTTGGTGCAACGGTAGGGATCCTGCCTTTCGCACCGATATCGTCCTCGTCGAATTTTACAATCGCATTGTGAATGCAAAAAATTAAATTAAAAACATAATTATAGCTGGTTCCATCTTAATCGATTGTTTAATATTTGTAAAAATATTACTTTCGATGTTGAAGGTAGTTTGCGTTCAACATTGGTGGAACGATACTAGCTCATAGTAGAAGTTGAAATACGTTTGTAAAATTCGACACGTTTGCCAGCGTCTCGGTAGCTCAGCGGTCAGAGCAGTCGCCCGGATAGCGAAAGGTCGTGGGTTCGAATCCCATCTGAGGGCTCGGAGACGTAGTTGTTTTTTACACACGTATTTTATATCTTATCGAAATATTGCATTGTGAATACAAAAAATTAAATTAAAAACATATTTATAGCTGGTTCCATCTTAATCGATTGTTTAATATTTGTAAAAATATTACTTTCGATGTTGAAGGTAGTTTGCGTTCAACATTGGTGGAACGATACTAGCTCATAGTAGAAGTTGAAATACGTTTGTAAAATTCGACACGTTTGCCAGCGTCTCGGTAGCTCAGCGGTCAGAGCAGTCGCCCGGATAGCGAAAGGTCGTGGGTTCGAATCCCATCTGAGGGCTCGGAGACGTAGTTGTTTTTTACACACGTATTTTATATCTTATCGAAATATTGCATTGTGAATACAAAAAATTAAATTAAAAACATATTTATAGCTGGTTCCATCTTAATCGATTGTTTAATATTTGTAAAAATATTACTTTCGATGTTGAAGGTAGTTTGCGTTCAACATTGGTGGAACGATACTAGCTCATAGTAGAAGTTGAAATACGTTTGTAAAATTCGACACGTTTGCCAGCGTCTCGGTAGCTCAGCGGTCAGAGCAGTCGCCCGGATAGCGAAAGGTCGTGGGTTCGAATCCCATCTGAGGGCTCGGAGACGTAGTTGTTTTTTACACACGTATTTTATATCTTATCGAAATATTGCATTGTGAATACAAAAAATTAAATTAAAAACATATTTATAGCTGGTTCCATCTTAATCGATTGTTTAATATTTGTAAAAATATTACTTTCGATGTTGAAGGTAGTTTGCGTTCAACATTGGTGGAACGATACTAGCTCATAGTAGAAGTTGAAATACGTTTGTAAAATTCGACACGTTTGCCAGCGTCTCGGTAGCTCAGCGGTCAGAGCAGTCGCCCGGATAGCGAAAGGTCGTGGGTTCGAATCCCATCTGAGGGCTCGGAGACGTAGTTGTTTTTTACACACGTATTTTATATCTTATCGAAATATTGCATTGTGAATGCAAAAAATTAAATTAAAAACATAATTATAGCTGGTTCCATCTTAATCGATTGTTTAATATTTGTAAAAATATTACTTTCGATGTTGAAGGTAGTTTGCGTTCAACATTGGTGGAACGATACTAGCTCATAGTAGAAGTTGAAATACGTTTGTAAAATTCGACACGTTTGCCAGCGTCTCGGTAGCTCAGCGGTCAGAGCAGTCGCCCGGATAGCTAAAGGTCGTGGGTTCGAATCCCATCTGAGGGCTCGGAGACGTAGTTGTTTTTTACACACGTATTTTATATCTTCTCTATTAATATTTCGTGTCACGGTGTTTGACCGCGATGAACTCCGAAACTATTCAACCTATTTTGATTTCATTTTGCTGGATTGGGTTCAACTTAGGACATAGAATAAGTTTCATTTTAATTCCTCACTAAAAAATATACAAATTATAATAATTGAGCCACACGGACGCGTGACCAGGTCAGGAAATTCCCTGTCACATTGTTTGACCGCGATGAACTCCGAAACTGGTCAACTGATTTTAATGATTTTTTTTTCACTTTTCTGGATTTGTCCAGGCTTTTTTGGTTGGGAGAGAGTTGAAGTTGATTAAAATTTGCGATAAAACGCTGTACTTAAGTTCTCATCACATCTGTCCCGGCTGATGGACAAAATGGCAAATAGTCTTAAAGAAGAGCTCAGTTCGTGTAGATCCATAAGACAAGTCCGACTGTTCTCCTTCACGTGGTTGCCGCCTGATATTGGTCTGGTTCCATATAAAACAGACATAACTAAAACAGTCGGACGCAATCCCATCTAGCCCAATTCCTTTCCTTTCTTCCTTATCCCTATCCCATCGACTCCATCAGCATGGGGAGGTACCACCTAAGGACCCAACACACGCACAATGGCCCAATCAAGTGTCTAAGTGTCAATCCTCTTTCGTCCACCTCTAAATTAGACATCTAAGCATCTCTTTTTCTATCTTTGTCACTATAACTTATTCCATACCACACCGCTCTCCTATAAAGTTACAAATAATAATTAACACGACAATTCCAAAAATAAATAATTCCATTACAGTGCGGTTATTTCGTAATGTATTTATAACAAAATTATTCATGGAGAGCTGTCACAAGTTACGCAGTTTAGCTCGTCGTTATAAAGTCGTAAACCTAGAAACCACGTCCTTCGAGATTTATGAGGTCTAAGTCAAAAGATTATAACGGAAATATATATAGTTTGAACGTATAGATAGGATGGAAGAAAGAAGATTGACAAGACAAATATCAGGGACCAAATAGTTGTCATGAAAAAAGGCCACGTCAAAACTACCCTTTACCGACGAGTCTGATGAGAGTAAAAGAAGCGAGAGATGTACGTCAGGATCGTAGAAGGTGGAAAAAAAATTTATATATTGCTACATATTTTTGGTATAGACTCTCTTTTCGTCGTATGGTGTCCGGTATCATAGAGTACTTAGTCTTCTTACTTAAGGGTGTCGCAAAAGGTGATCAATGATACAGGAGATAATAACCATATACCTTTACGTCGAATCTTAAACGTTAACCTTAACGTTTTCGGAATTAGTTCTTTTACTGCGATCTTCAACGTGCCTTACAAGTGTGGAGATAATGGCAAAGCCTCTCATATGTTATTTAAATTGTTACTTACACTGGTATTAAACGAAATAAGATGAATACCACCTTTTATAATTAATACGAATACCTCCCAATTTATGGGCAGGCCTCCGATCGACAGTCATATGTCTATAGCACAAGTCTATATCCAGTCAGTTTTTGATATTAATATGTTTTTAAAGTACCCCACCAAATATAATACCTTGAATAAAAGAAACAAACCATTATTTAAAGCACCTTAACATTTTAAGAGTTATAATAATAATGAAAATAATAAAAACATTTATTTCAGACTGAGGTCCATAGTTTGTTAGTAATAATTAGTAACAAAAATAACTTATTCTATGTTAATGTTGTTAGTAAATACAATTTATTCATATTATTACAATTTATTTATATTATTTATATTCATTATTTAATTAAGCCTATGGCTAACTCCACCCAGTGCTAGTTTATTGTATGTACATAAAAAACATGTGCTTGTTTTATAATTTTTATATATTTTATGCATTTTCAATGCAATCTTATAAGATAAATCATTATAATAGAAAAATACTAGAAAAAATCGACTCGGGTCACAAGTGAATTCTCAGGCGGGAATCGAACCCGCAACCTTTGGAAATCCGGTCCAATGCTCTCCCAATTGAGCTACCGAGCCTTGCAAACACTTGTCGAAATTTTCTAGTACCTTCCCGATTTTACGCTGTAGGCCAGCGTTGTTTCATCAATGAGAGGAACATCCTCTCGTATTCGAAAGAAACATTTTAACAAATGTTTGGTCAATCGATTAAGATGAAACAGCCATTTTAGTTTTATAATTTTTGACGTGACAACGTCTTAAATTAGGTTGCGGCTGGGAGTCACTTATGAAAAAGTGTAACGCTCGGTAACGTTACGATGAGTCACCGAACGAGAGAGAGGCCCGCCGAATGCCTTGCGTCTCTCTCCCACTCAACTATGATCGGTCTGCCGCGCGCATTGTGCAATTTAATTATATTCATATCAATAAATATTCTACCGAGAAAAAGACGTTGTCACGTAAAATCTTCGCCCGTAAAACCGACTTTACAGGCAAAAAAAAAAAAAAAAAAAATGGTTTTTATATATTTTTATCTTATGCGCTTGTTTGTAAAAAAATACCGAAGCCTTTTTACCAATTAAACAGACTTTATTAAAAAGGAAAGCATCGCCTAGGAATGTGAAAAACTCCTCCCAAAATGTCCACTAGAATTATTTAAAAGAAATACATACTTCACTGCAATTCAAATATTTAATAAATTGCCAGGCAACAAAGAATCTCCCTATTCGATAAGAAATTGTCAACATTTCTTATTGAACCTGGTTATTATGACGTAAAAGAATTTAATGAATATTGTTTAAAAAATAAACGATAACGATAGCGACCCGGCCTTTCGCGACGGTTATGAGTTCGAGTCCTGAAACGAACATTTGTACCTGATCCTCATACATATATTATGTATCATATATGTATGTCTATCCGTTCCATTAGAATCTGTAATAAAAACCTTACAGGGCTTAGTTTTGGGCTAGGCTAATTAGTGTAAAAGTAAAAAATATGTATATTACTTTCATATTCTAGTTTAATCTTGACTTGACTTGACTCAGGACCGATGTTCCTTTGAAAACAATTGCATATATTAAAACCACAATATATTTTCCGCTGTTTTCATATGACTTACACCGTTTTAGGCATTGTACGAAATGGCTGACGGTCATGCGACAGGTCGTGGCATGTTGTCTGAACATTCGCCGCTCAAGCCAGCGGTATGGTGTTAACGTATCGGTACTTTTTTAACTACCTACTTTGCGTTACTATTGTACAGTTTATTTTTTACGTTATATTATCTGTAATTTTGCCTTTTTTATCATTTTAACAATTCGGAGACTCATTTATTGGATAATAATGACACATTTACACTAACTGATCTTACAGACAATATCTGTTTGAATTGTAAAAATATTAGAAAAAAATAGTCACAAACGAATTCTCAGTTGGGAAAGCATTGGACCGGACTTTCAAAAAATGCTGGTTCGATTTCCACCTTAAATTCACTTGTGAGCTGAGTTGATTTTTTGTACTCTCTAAAAAGAGTCTAGTATTTTTACTAGTAAAATAATTTATCTTATGAAGTAGCATTGAAAAAATTCAAAAATATATAAATTATAAGATAATATTTTATTAATTTTAAGTATATGTGCGTGTGTTAACGGCCGCTAGATGCAGTGGTAGCGATACTATCTTCTGTGCCAAAGGTCGAGTTCGATACCCGGTAAGGGCATTGGTTTGTGTGATGTACACAAGCATTTGTTCCCGAGTCATGGTCGTTTATATATTTATGTATTGTATTTTATATATTTTTTACAGCCGACATAAAACACAGACGCGATAATCAGTCATCAGTGAATGAGCATGTTTTTGAAGACTATTACATTAGATTGGAAATAGAGCTGGGCGTTTCAGCTATTTTTTTTAACCGTTACGTAACGATTTTGAAATTTCCATAACGTTATAAAAAACCGTTTTCAGTTTTGGTTATCACTACCGCGGTTGACGAGATGGTTTGGCTACTGCAAAACGAATGAAAACACAAGTTCTGGTTTTAGTTTAAAGTAATTATGGTTATTTCGATATCCGTTCATGCTTTTACTAGGCTTAGGATTAGTTTGTTAAAATTTATATGTATGAACTAGTAAATTTTAATGTAATATGAATAAATGAGAACTTAAAAGCTTTGCTGGCGCATTTAAAAATCGTCATACTTACAATAAGTTTTGTTTTATTTTTTTAATAATATATCTTATCATTTATATTATTTACAAAATTATTTGTTTTATTATTGCTATTATCACTCTTTTGGCGCATTTGCCCGATCGTGGCAGCCTTTCGCGGCGTGCAGTTTTTCAGGTTTTGTTGCATTGCATTGGTTATGAGAAAAACGGTTTTATGTTTTGCAGTAACGTTACGTTCTGGTATAAAATTCAAAACGCTTTTTAGTTACGTTTTGTTATAACGTTCTCATGCCTACTAGAAAACCAAAATTTGTTCCAAGAATTTTTATCTGTTCTATTTTCATCAGTTCTTCTTGGAAGGGCCTCCCTATTTTCGTACCGGTTGACTCAGTAGTTTACAGTAATTGTATACACCTATAAATTTTAATTACCATAAAAAATGGAATGCCAAATTTAAGAAAGCATCAATATTTTAAATATGCGAAGAATTTTTTTTTTTTAGTAATAATAGTAAAGTTATTCAGTTTTTAAAATTGCGGAAAATATCGCCAAATTTACAGACACAATACATTGTATTCAATGAACTTCCGTCAATGAAAACGTATCACACCATCTCAAGTGAAAATGAACTTACTGTACATGGCAATAAGGTAGAATATATGCTAGCAAGCCGCCCCACTCCCGCTCAAGAACCAAAAAGCACCGATAGGTAAATACTCAATTAATAAATCAAACTTATCTTTCATACTTTATTGGGCGTAGAACCGACAAAATTACGTTTAGATAGGTATTAAGTTAACAAAATAACATACAAATTTTTTTTAACCAAAATGCAAATAGGTCATTAAATTATTCACGAGTAATTTTGGCGTATTAACATAGTTAGAATTAGCATATGTAAAAAGATTATTGTTATGTACATTACCTGTTCACATTAAAGTCACTGTCTTACAAATATTTCATTAATTGTTCAAAGTGTCCTCCTCCATTTTCAACACACACACTAGCCCGTTTTAACAAATTTCCTTTTAAAGAAATTAATACGTTTCTTTGCATTTTCACTTCATTAAAAGCGTCTATTATTCGCTGTTTTAGCACTTCAATAGTGTCAGGTTCACTTACATACACTCTACGCATTATTTCACTCCATAAGAAAAAGTCTAAAGGTGTAAGGTCTGGTGAGCGCGCGGGCCACGGCACCGGGCCGCCGCGGCCGATCCATCGGTCACCGAACTCTTCGGTGAGGTACTTCCTCACAGCACGATGGTAATGTGGAGGTGCACCGTCTTGTTGAAACCACAACCCTCTCAAGTTCGCCAGTGGAATGTCATCCAACATAGTCGAAACCATCGTGCGGAGTAGATTTAAATAGGTTTCGCCCGTGAGTCGGCTCTCAATAAAATATGGACCGATGATTTCATCGTTCAATATGCCGGCCCAAACGTTTACACTAAACCTATGTTGAAACGAATGCTCTCGCGTGAGCATAGGATTCCTGTATGACCACCAATGTTCATTATGATGGTTAAACAATCCTATTCTGGTGAAAAGGCACTCGTCGGAGAAAAGCACGTTGGCGTTTGGATTACTTATTACCCAACGACAAAAAGTAATCCTCGGCTCTCGGTCAACGGTCGTAAGTTCTTGAACTTTACGATAATGGTACGGATGCATACCAGCCGAGTTTATTATCTTCCAAGCCGAATATTGATTAATACCAAATCGTCGAGCAGCATCATGGGTGCTTCTTCGTGGATCTTCCTCAAAGTACGTCACCACGTCGTCATACAAGTTCTGAGAGATCGGTGGTCTCCCTCTTCCTTGCGCGTGCGATGGCACGTAAAATGAGCCATGGTCTAGGAGCCGTTGATAAGCACTTAACACTGTACTGTAGTTTGGCTGTCGAGCATTCGGGTACAGCTCTCGGTACATCCGTAAAGCTGCCGACACGTTTTCACCGCTCAAAAAATAAGCACGAACCATCATGACATATTCACGAGATGTAAACTGATAAGCCATGATTTTATTATGTACTTAACGAGAATAACTGATCGATCACAAAAGCGTATGCGCACAGGCCGACTGACGAGTGGTAACTAAGTAATTAGGTCAAGGTCAAAGAAATGGTTATGTTCCCGGCATTTACGTCATCAAATCACGTGACATGCGCAGTAGCAAGTTTAGGTACATTATTTACTACTGCGCATGTCACGTGATTTCAAAATGCCGGGATTATACACGTGCAGAGTGGTGCGGGTTAGGGATATTCGATATACATCGATGCATTGAAAACATCGATGTTTACAATGCGATGCATCGAATCGATCCAATGTTTTGAAATGCTTTCGATATACTCGATGTATCGATGTTTTTTGCATTCACAATGCAATATTTCTATAAGATATAAAATACGTGTGTAAAAAACAACTACGCCTCTGAGCCCTCAGATGGGATACGAACCCACGACCTTTCGCTATCCGGGTGACTGCTCTGACCGCTGAGCTACCGAGACGCTGGCAAACGTGTCGAATTTTACAAACGTATTTCAACTTCTACTATGAGCTAGTATCGTTCCACCAATGTTGAATGCTAACTACCTTCAACATCGAAAGGAATATTTTTTACAAATATTTAACAATCGATTAAGATGGAACCAGCTATAATTATGTTTTTAATTTAATTTTTTGCATTCACAATGCAATATTTCTATAAGATATAAATTCAAATCCCATCTGAGGGCTTGGAGGCGTAGTTGTTGTTTACACACGTATTTTTTATCTTACCAATGAATTTCATAAAAACTCAAGTTTAACCACTAAAATTCTGCCTAATATTTTTTTCCCTACTTGTTTAATAAAAAAAGAAAAGTTGATGATTCAATAGTGGACTGGCATGAGATACAGGCTGGTGACAATCGGACAGCGAAATCTTAGTGATAGGGTTCCATTTTTCCACTTGTCAGTCCGTTACCGCGCGCCTTACCCCTCTCAACAGTCCCAGTACAGTGCGAATTATGAAAACGATGTCGGATTCTTAGATAAAAATGCCTATTTCTCGCTTAATAATTAAGCCAGGACCAATCAAAAAATACTACCATAAAGCTGATTAATACAGAATCCACCACAGAATATTAAGATCTGTGTATCTTTAGGACGGTTCCGTCCAATATCAACTCCAGACGCTGGAGTCGAAGGCGAAGAAACTCATCGGCAATAACGAACTTTTTAATAATAAGCTGAAGGGCCTTGAACATTGACGGAAGTTAGCTAGCCTATCCGTTTTTTATAGGATACATTTCCGAGGGTGTGCAGCAGAATTGCACAGCCTTGTTCCGCCGTCCCCATTTTTTCATCGGACAACCAGACTTACGAATTGGCTTTATTTGTTTGATATACCAAAGAGTCGCACTAAGATTTCTGGTTCCAATTTTGTAATACGTACCGCTAAAGAGCGGAACTCTTTGCCTGATAAATACAATTTAGGATCTTCAAGTCACTAGTGAATAGGTTTCTTCTAGGCAAGCGCGTTACATCCTAGATCGCATCGTCACTTACCATCAGGCGTGATGGCGGTCAAGCGCTTTCCTATTCACGATAAATAAAAACTCAAAAATAAATCGTAATTTAAAGCCACACGGTAATTTGAATATGGTAGCAATTGCTACCAGGACTGATGAGGGATGTTGACTGGCAATTACTACCGTGGCTTGACAAGTAGTTATACCCTTTGGGTATGGAACCCTAAAAAAGTACTCGATGCGTACAAAATATCGCTGTTTACACCTGATACATCGAAAGACATCGATGTACAGTTCTGATTTATCGAATCGAGAAAAACATCGATGTTTTTCCAAAACGGACACCCCTAGTGCGGGGGAAGGGAGCAGCGGGGGAGGGGCGCAGCGGGAAAGGGCGCGGCGGCGGGGGTTTTATGTTTGCACGCGCCAGGATTGGGTCATTGCGCACCGATACATACCTATGTGTAAGTTACGTATTCAATAAGATAGTAAAGTCGTAGTAAATATTTGAGATAGACCATTTTTTAAGTTTTTTAAGGATAAATTAGTTCATGTTTTTTTTTGCGCTTAAACCTAGGTCTATAGTATCAGTAGTCGATACTGATAACGCAGTTTAATTTTTTATGGTAATTATATTTTAATCGTGTATATGTAAAGAAAATATGTAATTTTCTTTAATTTGAATTTTCCCGCGCATCAAACGTCATTGAACGCGCAGTGACATGACACAAATGAAGTTTGTAAGCTATGGAAAATATAACCTATAAGCATCTCGTGATTGTTATGAAAAAACAATAATTTATAATATTAATTCTATAGTAAAAGTATTTTGTGATTTAGAAACTGACATTGTTAATAATAACATTAAATGTCGTTTCTTTTCTTACAGGTATGTAGGTTTTTGTTAAGTACTGAGTAAACACACACTTTATTTCTTGTACCTAAAATAAAATAACCAATAAATCTTTTCTTACAGACAAACTCAATTGTGTTTGACTTATTGTGTCGTTTCTGATCACGAATATATTAGAAATTATCTTACAAAACGACATTTATTGTCAGAAAATGGAGAAGTTGAAGTTTACGTTTGAAATTAAACCATCAACAGACGGAAAATCGAACTTTATCGCCATAACCGCAATTGCCACAAAAGATGGAAAAATTTTCCTTATGCCTGAAGAATATCAAGCGATATCACTTCACAAACATATCCAAACCTCAAAAACTTTCATTACCGTGAAAAATACATTGAAGAAAAGATATCAAACTAGAAGTGTTTGGATAAAAACAACACAGGATATATTACAAACATATGTTGATGAGGATGGAAATATGATATTTCAGGACCTATTTTAGAGGAAATTACCCAAGAACAAATGGCTATTGGTAGTAAAAGGTGTTCAGAAGATCCTATAGTGAAAATTTTGGAAAAATTAGTTGAAAGTCAAAAAGACAAAGAAAAAAAAAGTATTAAACAATTAGCTGACAAGTTTGTAATTGAAAAATTTGATGGAAACAGTTCAAGTGCATATCAGTGGATGGAAGTATTTGAAAAAGAATCTACAAGATTTGGTATAGTAAAAGAAGAAGAAAAAATTGAAATCTTCAGATTATTTCTTGAAAAATCATGCGCTGATTGGTATTCTTCCATGATGATCAAACTTAGCTTAGATTCCGAGTGGTCAAAATGGAAATCAAGTTTTTTGCAAACCTATGCTAAGAAAGGTTGGACTGCTAGCATGTATGCTTTATCTTACAAGTACCAATCAGTACCTTTATTAGAATATGCAGTAAAGAAAGAAAAACTTTTACATGAAGTAAGAAAAACAATAGATGAAGGGACTCTTATTGATATCATTGCTGCCGGTTTACCAGATTTTATAACAGATAATATTAACAAAGAGCAAATCATAGATATAGAGAATTTGTTTAGTGAACTTGGAAGATTAGAACATTTAGTTTCAAGAAGAAAATTTAACAAAAAGAAAGAAGATACTTAGTTAGAGAAAAAAAATGTAGTATTTGTGAAAAATTAAAGAAAGGTGTACGCTATCATTCAGAAGATTCCTGCTGGTTTAAAATGAATTTGAATACTGAAAAAGATAAAAAGCAAATAAAGCTAATCAACAATTCTGAATTGGAATGTGAATTGCAATGTGAAGATCAAAAAAACTAATAGTGCCGCCATTAATCAAAGTGAAATTAGTACTGAAAAAAAATGTTGAAGTTTCTGGGATCTACGACTCTGGGTCTAATGTCTCATTAATAAATTCAAAATTGTTAAAAATAAATAATAAGGAAGCCAGTAATTGCAACAATACTAATTTAAAAACGATTAATGGCGTTAAAAAGGCAAATGGCATAATAACACTTGATATAGCCATCTTCGATGTGGAAAAAAAAATGAATGTTTTCGTAATAGACAAAGAAAATTTTGATTATGATTTTTTAGTGGGACTTGATTGTATAAAAGAGTTTTACCTAGTTCAAAATGAAAACTTAAAAATCACACAGAAACTACCTATAAAAAGAAGTAAAATAGTTTCCAAGGAAACAGACAAAATAGATATAGTCTCTAAGGAGATAAAATATGATAATTTAATAAACTTCAATGAAGATATGCATGAAGAAAACTTCAAAATTTGTATAAATCATCTAGACTATCAAAAACAGGCAGTGATTAATGAATTAATTTCGAAAAATAAATTTGTGTCTGCAAAGGACAAATATGACATAGGACAGGTAACGGATTATGAGGCACACATTGATCTACTAATAGAAAAATATTGCTTCAAAAGGCCATATCGTTGCACAATAGAAGATAAGAAGGAGATTGAAGATCAAATTGCAAAATTACTAGAAAAAAATATTATAGAAGAGTCATATAGCCCATTTGCAGCACCAGTCACATTAGCTTATAAAAAATTGAAAATAAAAGATCAAGATTGTGCATCGACTTTCGAGACTTAAACAAAATCATTGTGCCTCAATCACAGCCATTCCCTCTTATTGAATATCTAATACTAAAGACTAGAGATTGCAAGTTTTTCTCAACCTTGGATCTAAACTCAGCATTTTGGTCAATTCCTTTACGTATCACAGATAGACACAAAACAGCATTTGTGACACAGGAGGGACATTATCAATGGACCTGCTTGCCTTTTGGTTTAAAAACCTCCCCAGCTATATTCCAAAGAATAATGTGTAATATAATTCGGAAACACAAGCTTGGAGATTTCACGGTATGTTTCATCGATGACATTTTACTTTTCTCTAAAAAATTCTCAGATCATATCACATATCTGGAAAAACTTTTTCAAGCAATTAAAAGCGAAGGTTTAAAACTAAAATTCTCTAAATGCACATTTGCAGCAGATACAGTTAAATACTGGGGTCACATCATTCAGAATAATTCAGTCAGACCACTGAAAGATAACTTAATATCAATAAAAAATTTCCCGACTCCGAAAGCTCAAAAGAATGTGAGGCAATTCCTGGGAAAAATAAACTTTTATCATAAGTATGTACCAAACATAGCCATAAAATTGGAACCATTGCATAACCTTTTGAGAAAAGGACAAACCTTTGACTGGACTAATGCATGCCAGGAGTCGTTTAATGAAATGAAACAAATATTATGTTCTCAACCAGTATTAACAATCTTTGACCCAAACCTACCTATTCACATATACACAGATGCTAGTATACAAGGAGTAGGAGCAGTACTAAAACAGCCACAAAAAAACAATGAAGAAAAACCAGTAGCATATTTTTCGCAAAAACTGAATGAAGTCCAAAAAAGGAAGAAAGCTATCTATCTGGAATGCCTGGCAATTAAAGAATGTGTAAAGTATTGGCAACATCTATTAATAGGTCGGAAATTCACTGTATTTTCAGATCACAAGCCACTGGAGAATATGAACATAAGATCTAGAACAGACGAAGAATTAGGAGATCTAACATACTACTTATCACAATACGATTTCCAAATTAAATATTCTCCAGGAAGATACAACATTGAAGCTGATTGCCTAAGCAGGAACCCGGTCCTTGAACCAAATGAAAACCTAGAGGAGCAGTTAAAAGTAGTTAATATAATAACACTAGAAGATATCCTAAAAGATCAAGATAAAAATAAATACATACAATGCAGAAAAGATAAGTTAATGAAAAAACAAAATGTTTACTACAAAAAAGTAAAAAAAAAAGAAAAAATTATTATATCAGAGGAATTTAGCATAGATTTAATGAAAAGTGTACATACAGATCTAGGTCATATAGGAATTAAACAAATGCAGAGAATGATTAGTTCAGTGTATACAGCAGAAAATATGACTAAAAACATAAAAAGAATCTGTGAGAGTTGTACAGTATGTTTAAAAGATAAATCAAGAGGACAAATTAAATGTGGGTTGATGTCCCACTTGGGTCCCGCCACAATACCTTTTCAGATATGCTCTATTGATACCATTGGAGGCTTCGGAGGTTCCAGATCAACAAAGAAATATTTACATCTTTTATTAGATCATTTCACCAGATATGCGTATATTCTAACATCAAGTACTCAAAATGCAAATGATTTCATCAAACTGATAAGAAACTGTACAGAAAGTGATGACATTGAATTGATACTATCCGACCAATACCCAGGTATCAATGCTAAGGAATTTAAAAGATTTTTGGATGAATAAAATATTCCCATAATTTTTACAGCAGTGAACTCTCCTTTTTCAAATGGACTAAACGAGAGATTAAACCAGACATTGGTCAATAAAATCAGGTGCAAGATAAACGAACATGACACAAAAATGGCATGGACAACTATAGCTCACAACTGTGTACAAAAATACAATGAAACGGAGCACACTGTTACTGGGTATGCTCCCAAATGCCTACTTTATGGCACAGATGTTACGATTTTGCCAAATGAGCTGAAACAAAAAAAGACTGACCATGATTTAATCCAGGCCAGGGATAAAGCTCTGGAAAATACAATCAGATCACACAATTATAACAAGACAATTTACGATAAAAATAGAAAACATATAGACTTCAAAGTTGGTAATACTGTTTTTATAGAGAATGGAAACAAACTGAATCGGAAGAAACTTGATGAATTGAAACTTGGACCATACAAAATTATAGAAAAAATTTCAAACTCAATTTACAAGATAAACACTGACCATAAGAAATCAGAGTCAAACTTTTTCCACATTTCAAAGCTAACACCAGCTCCTGACTAAGATTGAAGACAGTGCAAGTGCAAACATCTTCATATTATCTTCTTTACGGGGGGAGATGTAAGGAAAAAATGTAATTTTCTTTAATTTGAATTTTCCCGCGCATCAAACGTCATTGAACGCGCAGTGACATGACACAAATGAAGTTTGTAAGCTATGGAAAATATAACCTATAAGCATCTCGTGATTGTTATGAAAAAACAATAATTTATAATATTAATTCTATAGTAAAAGTATTTTGTGATTTAGAAACTGACATTGTTAATAATAACATTAAATGTCGTTTCTTTTCTTACAGGTATGTAGGTTTTTGTTAAGTACTGAGTAAACACACACTTTTATTTCATGTACCTAAAATAAAATAACCAATAAATCTTTTCTTACAGAGAAACTCAATTGTGTTTGACTTATTGTGTTGTTTCTGATCACGAATATATTAGAAATTATCTTACATATATAATAATAGAATAACAAAACAAGATAAACAAAACGCGAATAAAACAATTTTATTTGTTTTATCATTATATATACTTAAGTAGTATTTTTCTATTAAAACTATTTTATTTTATTTGTAAAAAAATATTATGAACGTGTCCGATTGAAATATCAGAAGGAAGTGTATGACAACGGTTACTTTAGTTATCTTGTGGTCATAGCTCCTGTAAAAGTCGAAATATAAAAGTTTTTTCATTTAAACATATCCATGTATCATATATGTATGTCAATCCGTTACCTTAGTATCCATAACACAAGCCTTATAGTGCTTACTGTGGCACTAAATTAGCTAGGCTAATTGGTGTAAATATAAAAAAAATATTATATTCGATGTTGTAGGTAATAGTACCTGTAACATTAAAAGATGACGCTGGACAGGCTTGAAAAAAATTAAACGCTCCTGTAAAGATCTCCGTAGCTCTATTAGAATAAGAAGAGCCCTGATAGCGAATTTCTTTAGATATTCAACAAGACAAAATATGTCCTCCATTCAATCAATTGTTCTTAATTATTAATTGACCAATATTTTTTTATTATGTCTGATTGTACTTCTAATATTTTGAGAATGTTATATTCTAACAAAGGGGTGACGTGAGAGGAAGCTAGTTTAAAACATAACAATGATAGTATTTTAAATATATTGCTTTACAACAGCCGGCAAGGTGTTTTATATTTTATTGGTCGTTATCTACTCACGTATACCAAAAGATAAAAAACAACTATGTAATATATATTTTATATTGTTTAAGATTTTTTTTTATAAATATCTTTTTATAAAAAATATTTTTATCTAAAATTTATAAAATATTAAAGCAGCAAATTCGCAGAAACGAGCCACATAAATGTTATTATTACAATATCTGTAATTTTTTGGTTGTTCTTTGATTTTAGAAATAGCTCACAAATATGGTGTGGATTCAAACCTGAAGTCACTATTACCTTATATTTAACAAGTTATTCATGTAGGTATTTCAGTAATCAAAACCAAATTACTGTTAAATCAGAACCACATCCTACACTTATATCCAAATACTATCTTGTGAAATAAAAATGTAGCAGTTCAAGAAAAGAAAGGAAAATTATTATGACTTAATAAGAAGATTGTTTCATGTTTATTAAAATTATACGTACTATTTAAAAATTCGGTGAAGACCCCAATAATGACCATATACTACACAGAGTAGTCACGTTTGTGGCGTTATCTATATAACTAAACTGTTAACATCATCACTCTCGCCGTTTTGATTTTTTGGCGGAGGCAATAAGCGTCACTTTGATGGTTTAGCTTTCTTGTTAAATTTTGTGTTGTGGTTGATATTAGTGGGTAATAATGGTGGATTATTAACCACTAAGTGTTTCTGAATATGCATGAGTGTTGGTAAGCGTAAGAAAGCAGTGGAAGGTGTATTTATGCGCTGTCTCAAGATGTCCACGAGGTGGTTTCAGAAAAACCCCACACCATTATTTTAATGGGTCCAGCTGAAAATCAGCGTTGTGGCTCAGAGGCTACAACACGAGCTGAGCTGATCGACCATTTCGGTTGCTTCTGTTTTTAGTTATAATAACTTCATTGTATTGTTAACAATGTAAAATGGAAGCACTGAAAAAATTATTACTCTACTTTTATAATCTTCGCTCTCAATTTTTTCTAACTCGTTTTGAAAAGTTTTCAAGGCACTATTAAAGAAAAGACAGTACCTATTCGTATTAAGGACCATTCCGTGCCTCACCTCCAATATGAGATAGCTAACAATCCGTGCCTCACCTCCAATATGAGATAGCTAACAATCCGTGCCTCACCTCCAATATGAGATAGCTAACAATCCGTGCCTCACCTCCAATATGAGATAGCTAACAATCCGTGCCTCACCTCCAATATGAGATAGCTAACAATCCGTGCCTCACCTCCAATATGAGATAGCTAACAATCCGTGCCTCACCTCCAATATGAGATAGCTAACAAACTTTCTCAATTTGAAAAGTTTTCACTTGAACGAGTCGCAACTGAAATAATTGTTGAAGTATCAACGCATCGGTGCACTTTCGTTGCGTTGCAGACTACTATTACACCGTTATGATATAATCAAATTAATAATGTTCCTTACGATTGTATTTGATTTAATAATTAAAGGTCTTTTATAATGTTTCCTTATAAATACAATTTATGGGTCTTCAAGCAACGAGTCAGGAGATTTCTTCTAGGCAGGTGCATCGCTTCTTAGATCGCATCGTCACTTACCATCAGGTAAGATAGCGGTCAAGCGCTTACCTATTCACGGTAAAAATGTCATTTGTAATTGACCAATGGAAGTATTGACTAATAGTGATATGCAGAATACTATACCGCCAATCAGATGCGTTTCCACTTTTTGAAGCATAGATTTTAGCCCCGACGTTTTGGAGTGGCGTCTAAGGTTCAATCGGAAAGGCGGCATTAGCTTGCTGACTTCGAAACTGTGCAAACGTGTAGATGAATCGCTATTCAACAACTATAAATCTAACTTCATTTTACGCAAATTAATGCGTTTGGACTCTATCTAACTCCTAATTTAAAAAATGACCGATTCGATGTATTATAATGTGTGAGGAGCTATATTGCGCTGCGGTTAGCCCGTTAGATCTATGATAGCGCAGATGAAGCAACATTCGCAAAGGATAAAAATTGGATTGGTGACCAAAAAAATGTAGTAAAGGCTCGTTAAGCTGTTTGTACCGCTTGATGGATTATACCCTTAATATATGGATAGTTTGTGAGCCGTCAATGTAAAACAGGGTCTCCTATCGCCTTTCTACTTTAAAATGTATAAAAAAGATAGAAAATAATTAGTGATTGAAAATAAAGAGCAAAGAATTCGATGATAATTTTGAGAGCCCAAAATGTTTTCCTTAAAAAATCATATAATATGGCATTGAAAACGAAAAATATAAAAATCATAAATCAAATAGCTATTTCATCTTAATCGACTGTCAAAAATATTTCTAAAAATCTTTCTTTCAAATATAATATTCTTTTTATTGATAAAGCAACTACACTATTTATTGATAAAGCCACAGCGTTAAAAGTACTATAAAATTTTGATGAGTACTAACGAAGTGAGTCGAATCATTTCTTTCTAATATTTTTAAATTATTAAATCATTGCATAAGATATAATTAAAAATATAAAAATATTTAACAAATATAAATTGATTTATAATTTTTATATATTTTATGCATTTTCAATGCGATCTTATAAGATAAATTGTCTGTTTCGTCTTAATCGATAAAAACATTTGTAAAAATTTTCATGATAAGAGTTAATTTTTTTCTAGTATTTTTTATTTAAAATGTACCATATAAGATAACATTGAAAACGAAAAAAACAATGTTCTCAAATAAGCATCGTTACACTACGGTGTAAATAAAGAATTTTAGTTGGAATGTAAAAAATAACGTTCAAAGAGAATAGGGACTAAGTGGCAGGAATGGAGAACTACCCTTTTGTTATGTTCCAAGAGGAGCCACTCCCCCATAATTGGGGGGGTGACAATTGGTCCGTGATGGAAGATACCGTCCGTTACCTTTGAAGTAGAATGCATAAAATTTTTGTTGACTTTCATGAATGAGCAGTTTTGACGCTTTTTTGTCCATTTTCAGATGTTTGACATTTTTTCCTTCGCTTCTAAACGTGATGAAAGTGAATCTTTTTGAATCAATGTATTTTTGGAGTTTATTTCTTAAGAATTGATTTTCACATAAGGTGCCTGGTATAAAAAAAATATGAAGAGTAAAATTTAGTGATCGAATGACAGCGTTAACTTTTTTGTGAGCAATCTATCGTGCGCACCTTTCACTTTTATTTCGAAGTTTTGCTTGATTATTTTCTGTGCCTGTTCAAAGACAATAGTTTTTATGGAGTTAACTCCAGTTGTGCATCGGAGATGATACATACACCTTTTTCTTTTACTTATTAGCCATTAAAGCCTTATTTAACCGGCTTATACGTGGGATTTGAACCCACGACCTTTCGCTATGCGGGCGGCTCTGACCGCTGAGCTACCGAAACGCTGGCAGACGCGTCGAAATTCACAAATGGATTTCAACTTCTACATTTATTTAGTATTGTTCTACCAATAATTAACATTACCTACCTTCATTCGAAAGTAATATTTTTACAAATATTTAACATATATATATATATATATATATAATATAAATGGTTTATCATATATAGTTCTTGTACTCCACATCGCAAATATAATAAATAAAACTACTTTTCGACTCCTTTACAGAAGCCGTGATCACAGAATCATGTGATCGAAACGTCAGAATTATATAAATAAAGAATGCTTCATTTATATGTTAAAATTAATTAGCTGTTTCAACCTGCAAATCCTGTGTCCAAACATTTGTGAGGTGAGTATATTACCTCTAGTAAAATTTACTACATACATAAGTTACCCATGTATTTTATTTTAGTTTTTGCATTCACAATGCAATATTTCGTAACGATATAAAATACGCATGTAAATAACAACTACGCCTCCGAACCCTCAGGTGAGAGTCTCGGTAGCTCAGCGGTCAGAACACTCGTCCGGATAGCGAAAGGTCGTGGGTTCGAATCCCACCTGAGGGCTGGAAGACGTAGTTATTTTTTACATTCCTATTTTATTTCTTAATAGATAGCATCGAAAATGCAAAGAAATATTAGAAAATCAAAAAAGTGGTTTCAGTTAAATGGTGGTCTTGACACTCGCAATTTCTTACTTGATTAAAGCTCTCGTACTTTTTTAAACTTCGTCGCAATTTTTACTGATTCGCATACAAAGTTAAACCGACAAAGTTTGAAAAACAGTTTGAGAACAACCATCGTCGCTGCGAAATGAAACGAGACAAATTCAAAAAAAAAAACTCAAAGTGACGTCTTTGCAACCGATTCCCACTTTCAAAGTTTCCTGGGTGCATCTTCGTAGTGCAGTCCACTGGTGTGGAAAAGTGAAACTGCGTTTTTATTCTCGTTACGAAACGTCATGGTCAACTTATAGACAGAAGCGGTATACAGTTAGTTCAATTAAAAAAAAACAACTGTTTTAAGGTTGTTGCGCATAATTTATATTTAATCCTGACGTTTCAAATCCTTGACAGGAGCCGTGATCACTGGATGACTAATGCGCAAAATCGTAAAAAGTTGTTTTGTTTAAATGTGCAATATGAGAGGAAGTGTAAGAACTAAATACAGCTTCTTCTTCTTCGTCGTGACTCTCTGACCAGAGCGGTCGTGGTCATGAGGTCGTGTCTTCAGCCGAGGCAGATGTTACTCGCCCCACGATCATTCGCCGTTTCTCCCTGCTGGTGGACACCCTGTTACATTCATTAAGAGAGCCACCCACAGCAGACTACACTTGGTTAGCCCATCTCATGGGCGACCTCCCTCGCCTTCTGGTGCCCACTATATTGCCCTGTACAACGAGGCGCTCGATGGAGTCGTTGTCGCTTCGAGAAATGTGTCCAAAAAATGTTAAAATATAACTTTGCACAACCGATAGACTTTGTTTGATTCCGAGTTCTAGGAGTATAGTGATGTTGGTGCGAAATTCGGTCCATGACACTCCCAGCATCCGCCTTCAGCACCACATCTCCAAAGCATTACCTTTCTTCTCTCACCTAATACAGCTAGTTCAACTTAAAAACAGAGTTGAACAAAATGGATTTTTTTACAGCTAATGGCGGCCTTGATGCCTTGAGGCATTCTACAAGACAATCGATAAATGTGTAAACAAAAGAGGGATGCAATAAAAAAACAATCATTAAAGTATACGTTCTATGCAACATTGCAATTGCGAAATCGTTGGTTCAGCATTTCATGACTTGAATTATAATTTTAATATCATAATTTTAGTAATCATTCGTTCGCTCTGATGTTTATTCATATAATTAAGCATAAATAGCAATAAAATTTAAACTTGTATTTTGATTACAATTTCCTATTAAAAATAACATTACGGCAAGTCGTACAGTAACATAAAAATATATAAAAACATATTGTTCCAATATAGGAGGCTTATTTTTAGGAAGATACATTGTGTTTTATAATAAGGTGCCACAGCACGTAACTAAAATGCGTTTAAAGAGAAATTTAAAAAAGTTGTTAAAAAAATCTTATGAGCAAAGACGTAATGCTTTAAGAACTATACTTGTAATAAATATTTTGTAAAGATAATTTACCTAATGCATTTTTACAAGTCCTAGAATAGTTTCTTTAATTTTAAAAAATCTGTTACACATTAAAGGGAGAAAAATTGCCCTCGCCGAGTTTCTTGCGGCTTCTTCTCGGTACAAGGTCTCCCGTCGTAAGACTTACGAAGCCATGGCATAGTTCACTTTCAGAAAATGCTCATATTGAATAAAAAAATATCATTTATCTTTAACAAGTGTTCAAAACTCACCTCATTCATATTTCGTTCACTCTAGATCGTGTTGGTAAAATCGTAAAATATTACGTGTGATAAAACTGATTTTAATTGATATAAAGAGGATCAACTTGAAGTGACAGAAGTCAACTACCAAAGGGTAAGGATTTAGCGAAACATATTGTGAAAAACCCTTTAATTACTGTCAAATATTCTAGTCACTACATTGGAGAGGCTTTGAATTCAGTCCATTTGGATTAAAGATGACATCGCAACCGATGAACTTTTTCTTTATTTAATTCACTGTAGGTGCCCTGTAACTTAATTAATTATAACAATACTTAAACAAAACATAAAAACCAAATACTAAATCAAAATTAAAATAAGTATAAACAAGTATTATTTCAATTTAAAGTTTAATACACATTTTCATTTCAAAAAAAGTGATCGAAAAGAAGTCAACGAGAATTGTCAAGTGCATTATATTCAAATGTGTGGTAACTGTAGTAAAGTGTGATATATTAAAATTTAAAATATTTCACTTAATCCTCCTATGGCCGTACACTATCCACTATCACCATTTTACACTTCAATCATTGCTACATTTCTTTCTCCACATTTTACTGGTACAAATCCCTCACTTTCCTTATAACTTCCATTAATAAGAGCTAGTTCCTTACTAATATCTTATATAAATAAACCAAAAACGCTCATGGCGTGTACCAAAGCAATATCTACACGTCTGAAGGCTCCGCAAATATTCCATCGGATATGTTGTTTGATCGGAGGACATGTTTACTCACTATATGGGTCGCAGTTTTTGCTACAGACCCCTCTTGTTGTGTACCTATGCTTTTGTGTCGCGAATATTACGCCCGTCTTTCAGCTTATGAGTGTCGCCAGTGATACTGTGAAAATACTTTTAAGATATATGAATTGTGTAAGAAAAAAAGGTTTCCTTTCTTCTTACGTTTTTCCCTCTTGGAATAGAACCTTTTTTTAATTTGTTTTGAAGTCTATTTTTATTACCTTTAATAACCATGAAAATTGGTGTTTAAAACATCGGTTATGTGTTGTATTTCTTTAAATTTATATTCGCAATTTTAGTCCTAAGTACCGATAATTACATGGTTCATTTTCCTTAATTCGTTACTTTTGGTGTTTTTAGAAATAATTTTCTAAAAACACCATATAAAGCATGAAAATATGAGAAGAATAAAATTTTGTGATCGAATGACAGCATTACGCAACGGTGCGCACGATAGTTTGAGCAAATTTTTATGTGCAACCTATCCTTCGCACCTTTCACTTATATTTTGAAGTTTTGTTTTAATATTTTCTGTGCCTGTTCAAACACAATCGTTCCTAAGGAGTAAACTCCAGTCGTGCTTCGGAGCAGACAAACACACTTCATTGTTACCTTTTTGTTGAATTTAATTTGAATTTTGTTTTAATAACCTTGACAGTTGGTATTTAATAAATGGGTTCTCTGTTGTATTTTCTGAAATTCATATTCGCAATTTTAATACTAACTATAATAATATTAGAATAAAACACTTCTTTACGGATTTTTGCGCGTGTTTTATTTTATATTTAATCCTGACGTTTCGACTCCTTTACAGGAGCCGTGATCACAGGATAACTGTCATCCTGTGATCACTAATTTTATTCTAAGGTGTAATGTGCACGGAAGTGTAAGAACTAAATATAATTATATTGTTAATTTCCCTTATTGCGTTACGCTTAATATTTCTAGAAATAGTTATTCTCATTTTATATGTAGTCAGTACTTGCAATAAGTAGTAATAATAACTTGTAATAATAGAAATATCAAAAGAGAGAAATCCACTGAACCACTTCTGTGGTGTAAAATAAAATTAGGCAGAAAAGAGTCTTTGTTGAGTTTCTTGCGGTTTTTAATTTCTCCATGCATAATTTCCCGAATTATGAGTGTTTATAAACGCTTATAATCACTCTTAAGCAAATAAATGATTTCAAGTTTGTTGAAAAACGTTGCTAATAGGTCTTTCCGACGATATACCTTGAGGTTTTTGAAGTAGTGCGGCAAAATGTCGTAACAAGCTGCGAAATGGGTGCACTGCAAGTCGGAAAGGGACGGGTGGTGAGCTGCAGCCTCTTGGCCTACATTCGGCTGTGATTGCACTTGGCATACGTTCAAAAGCGGTGACTTCGAAACCGAAATTTTGTAAATCGATTTTGCAATGTCTCAAGTTGAATTCTACAATTTATAAACTAAAGTTCAAAGTTTAGGCGCGAGTGCCGAATGATACCTGAAAATAGGTTCTTTTTGTTATAACTTCTATAAAAATAATTTAAATCAAAAATATATTAATTACATAGCTTATCGATTGTTGGATACTTGTAAAAGTATAACACTCGATGTTGTCGGTAGTAATACTTAGAACAAGAAGAGATGATGTTGGCGTCAGCTTTAGAAATACTTGGAAAAACTCGACGGGTCTGTCAAAGTCTCGGTAACTTCACTGAATGAATACTCGCCTGGGTTTCAGTTCCACTAGGCATCTGAGACATGTTGAATTTTTTTTTATTTCCCGCAACCTTCACCAGTTCATCGGTCCACCGAGTGGAAGGCCTACCTACACTTTTCTGCCCCAACAGCCATCAGTTCTACGAGCTATGTGCTCCCCCCACTGTGACATAAGTTTGGCAATTCTGTGGGCTATGTCGGTTACTTTGATTCTCATACGGATCTCCTCATTTCTGAAATTTCTGATTTCGGAAACTCCGAGAATAGCACATTCCATTGCCCTTTGGGTGACCTTGAACCTTCTTGTGAGACCCATAGTCTCCGTTCCGTACGTGTTCACTCATGAACTATTATTATTAGATAAAATGCCAAAGCCAACTAGGACACATATGTATAAGGTGTGGTGGGATTCATTTCAGATTGGAGACCAACTTTATTTCTGCGTTTCAATTTCACCTAAGTATATTTTAAACGTAGAAGACTTGAAAATAGTTAAAATTATAAGAAAGTGTGCTCAAATTGACAGTCCCGAGAAAAAAACCCGTAACTCGAAAATGGTTTTCGACAGTCCCTTAATCAAAAATAATATGTACACGTATACAAAATACCAAGGTTGTTGTCATGCCTTCTCCCAAGCTTAGTACTACGCATGCCCACACAAACACGTATAAACACACGTACACAATGCTTCCTTGCTCATTTTCTTCTACGTTAAATCTTATGAATTTATGTGTACGTCTCTTTTAACTGTCGCTTTTTCGTTTCATCGACTTTCAAATCACAACGATGGTATAGAAGTTTTCACTTCAATAAAGCAAATATATAGTCAAAATTGTTTTGGATATAAATTTTCGAACCTAAATCAAAATGCTAATATAATATAAATTAAATACAAAATAGAATAACTTCAACACACCAAGAAATAAAAGTGCCAAAAGTAAATAATTTTACTATGAATAATTCATGGCAACCACTTTCTTGGTTCTATGAAAATTCAATCGCAAAAGAATTTTATGGGTTCTATTAGCGGATATTTCCTCGGATATTGACCTTGTAGTTATATTTCAACTTTTGGAGAAAATTCAATTTAGCTTCACTTACAGTCCCCGGAACTCAATAAAAGGGTGTGCACATGTTGGGAATGACCTTCACCATATCTTTTTGACCTTTGTGATAGGGCTGCCATAAAAAATATTGTCAAAACAAAACTATTAGGTATTAATGTTCTTGAATGTTTTTGAAATAAATGAAAAGCTTAACAATTTTATTAACATTTGCAACTTATTTTTTTTTTTGAAGTTATAGTTCTTCTGGCGCATTTAAAAAAAATCATTCGACGGAAGCTGTCAAAGCGAATAGGCTGACTTCGAGATTAATTTCATTTAAAAAAATATTAATATAAGTATAACTACTGTCGCACGTTACTTAAGTACACATACGCTTTTGACGTGATAACGTCTTATAAATCGATGAACTCCGGCTTGACGCACGAAATAGTGTAACATTCCGCCTCAGCCGAGCATGCAATAAGCGATAGAGAGGCACGATCGGCCTAAGCATTCTACTTGTGGTGCATCTATTTCTCTTCCACTTCATGAAGTAAAAAGTTAATGTGGTTTCCATTGTTTATTACAACAACTCAATGTTAATTTATCTAAACAAAAAATTTAATAATCCTGATTATATTACGACAATACCTTGTGTGTGTTTGTTACCATATTGTCAGTAAAAGCCTAAAAATAACATTCTAGAAGGCTAAGAACAGTTGGCTTTATGTGTAGTCGTATAACCGAAACGTTACCGCGATTCATTTCGGTACAGCGACATCTAGTATTATATAAATTCAAGTATCTCCTTGTTTGTATTATACAAAATAATGATAATTCAGTGATAATAATTCAATTCATAAAAGTATGCAATTTTTCATCAATATTTTCTTATGTCTACAAACAACCAATTTTTTTTATTTATTGATGACCTCCTGGTCGAGTGGTTCGAACCGGTTTTCATGGTAATGCTATTCCGAGGTTCGATCGCCGGTCGAGTCAATGTAGATACCATAACATTTGAAATTGTTCCAATAACTAGCAAAAACGTAAAGAATATGGAAACCAAATTAGTTGAAAGGAAGTTTTTGAAATAGGGTACATTTTTGATCTTGAAGTCATAATGTTTTTTTTCCAATCCTTTAAGCTGCTAAAAATGCAGGCCCCAAATGAATCATTTCCTTTGGAATACGTAATATAATACATGAGAGTGCTCGCGATAATACACAGACACAAGTATACGCACAAACTTAACCACAAAAATCAATCCAAAAAAATTAATACCATACGGTTCACCCCTTCAAAGTCAGTGGGTTCAGTCCCTGGTGCAATCCGAAACCCATCGATAATACCGCTAATGGCCAAAAGGCTGCTTGCATTGCAATTACACTAATTCTATTAGAAATTTCCTTAAACATAAACGGTATACACAGTCATGGCGACAAGAGAGCAATTTCAATAAAAATGTTTTTTTTCTATACATGGCTGCAAAGTTGAGTTTTGGTCGCGAGTTACTTCTATTGAGACCTGAGCAAGCGAGGGATTCTGCAATCGCTACTCATTTTAATTTTATCTTGCTTCCATGAAGCAACGCTATACCACCGGATAAAAGGAATTAGAAGATTTGGAAGGATACTCAAAAGGCTCGCTAGACTAATTGGAAGAACAGTGGACTGGACAACCATTGGTTGCGGGTTCGAACGCCTGCGAATAACTTATAACTGGCATATATCTTGATTACTGTACAAGTAATATCAGGGCAACACTCCCTAGAAGACCTGGGGATCTATTTCAATCACAAATTTTCTATTCGCTTAAACACTAATTTCAAAAATTACATATAATTAGTAAATTATTTGATTACACGTTGTAAGCGAAGTTGATATTTATAATTTTTTTAATTAAGAAAAACAACAATATTGTTTTTATATATAAATGTTTAAGGTAAAACTAACGGTTAAATTCTTAAATAACAAAAAATTTTAGCTCTCTCAACTTCTTGACCGTGTGTACACACATAATCACGCGCTCACAATGGGACGATCACTGTCACGTGAGTCGCGACTCCACTCACCAAATGGAAAAGTTTATTGTTACAAAGTTATTACCACAGTACCGGCGATGCACATCTAATGATAATCCTTACGCAGTCGTTATAAGGTCTATTTTTTGACCAGATAACATAACCAGCTCAGATTAGAATTGATGCGATTTAAATTGGATCAGTGGAAGATCGAAGAGCTCATTATGAAAAATGCATTTTAAAAGGAGTTTCGTGTTAATTTTAAAATGATGTTGGAAAGTTTACTAAGCCATGATTACGATAAGCGGTTATTAGTTATCAATTGGTGGAAATACAAATATACTTCATAATCTTATAATAATTAATTGAAGTGAAAACTTCTTATGGCGCGTTGGGCACTTTTGTGGGTGAGCATTTTCAGCCGTTCTCGCGACAGATGAGATTTTACACAGATATACTCCGCGTGTATTCTTATAATATATGTATAGTATACGCGCTCTTTGCATGGGCATTCGTTCGTGCCCTCGCGACAGACGAGATTGAGAGTTTTTTATATTTATTTTATAAATGAATATTAAACGGAAAATTTATTTATTTAAATATTTCATTTGATTTGTGTTGCTGCTATGGTATTGTGTTAAAAAAAACAAATCTAAAGTTAATAAAAACATTGTTATAGTGCTTTTGTATACTATAGTGTTACTATATTTTGTATACATTATTACAACTGCTGCTCGTCATCACGTAAGTAAATTATTATTTTATTACAATTTTTGTCTGTCTGTCTGTTTGTTCCGGCTAATCTCTGAAATGGCTGGACCGATTTTGACGGGATTTCTATTGGCAGGTAGCTGATGTAATAAGGAGTAACTTAGGCTACTTTTATTTTAGAAAAATAAAATTACTGTGCCACAGCAACGCGTGGCTGGGTCAGCTAGTAATATATAAATATTAAATAACTCTGATAATATTTGTTTGTTTATCCTTTACCCTAGTATCCATAACACAAGCCTTATAGTGCTTGTGCTAGGCTAATTGGTGTGGACCTAAGAAATATTATGTTTTTTATTAATAATGGTCTCATTATATTTGACTTTATGCGTTATCTATGCGTATAATTATTAATAATATAGGGTAGCTCGCCTCCTCACTAACGTTAAGCTACTTCAATGTGGTCACTGGACTAATCGACGAACAGTGAAATTTAATAGAGTATTAAAATTGCTTAAAAATGTTTTATTAATTGCAAGAGTTTTTTGATTATTACTATCTCTCAAATTTCTTTATTCGGCTATATTTTTTTAGTCTGTTTAACTACTTACCCTAATTTAAGTTTGAATTTCTTTCTGTTTACTGAGCTCAGACTGAAATGTTATTTGTTTTTTTGGTGATGTTGGTTATTTATATTTGAGTTACTCGTAGGTATGTTTATTATTGGAGCTCCCATGGATCAGCTTCAATGACGCAATGTCTGATACTCCATAACTTCACGAAATCTTAACCGATTTTTGAAGTGAAAACTTCTTTAGCGGCGCTGTGTACTTTTTTTGGAATGGGTAAAAAATGTTAAACTCGCGTCAGGACACGTGACATTAATCAATCGTGAAATTATTCTCTCACCATTCCAAAATATCAAAAATGCACAATCGTTAATGTTAATGTTTTCACTTCTGCCGGCACTCCCGGAGTGCAACCCGTTTTTTAATGTACATTAGCTGACACGGCCACGTGCTGATGTGTTATAAATTAAAATGAAACCTACCCTATGTCCTAAGTTGGAAAAAATCCAGCAAAATGAAAAAAAATCCTCACAATCGATTAAGTAGTTTTGGAGTTCATCGCGTTCAAACATTGTGACAGGGAATTTTTATTATATAAAAGTAGCTGACTCGGCCACGCGTTGCTGTGTTATAAATTAAAATTAAACCTATTCTATCTTTTAAGTAAGATAAAATAACAGATATTTACGAAGATTGATCAATCCGTTCTGAAATTTCAGAGTTTACCCCGAACATATGAGACATGACACGAGATTTATATATATAGATGTTGCGGTGCCGTAGCAGGGGTCATGTCTTGGTACAAAAAAAAATGCTTGTCTCTAAAGTCTACGGACTATAATTTTACATGATAGCATCTTAAGAAAACATTGTTGAAAAATTGCATACTTTTATGAATTTAATTGAATTATTATCACTGAATTATCATTATTTTGTATAATGGAGTTAATTGAAGTTTTTTTTTTCGATAAATTATCATTTAGTTGTGGTAATAAACAATGGAAACTACATTAACTTTTTGATTCGTGAAGTGGAAAGGAGATAGATGCGCCACAAGTCGAACGCTTAGGCCGATCGTGCCTCTCTATCGCTTGTTCTGCTCTGTCGCTTGCACGCTCGGCCCAGGCGGAACGTTACACTTTTTCGTGCGTGCAGCCGGCGTTCATTGATTTATAAGACGTTTTCACGTCAAAAATTAATTTAACATAGCTTAATCCTTATAGTACTTACTGTGGGCTAATTGAGGTGAATGAGAAATATTATTATTATTAGCTTCCAGAATATGTACTGATGAACTGATGTCAATACTCACGACTCTCTTAAGATCACCGAGCTCTATATGGTAGAGAAGAGTCTATAGAATGAAAGCTGAAAGACTCAAGTATTTTATAAAGATAGTCTTAATTCTTGATTGCCATGTAGATTTATTGCTAACAAGTATTCGTGTTCAAGCTAACAGATAGTACTTTACAAATTTAAAATATTATAATATAATTTGGACTTAATTTATTTTTTAAATTTGCCTCCTAACAAATAAAATATAGAAATAACTCGATAAAACCTTATTTGTAATCTTATATTGCCTTTATGTAAAGACAATATATAGTCATATATATATATATACATATATATATATATATGTGTGTGTGTGTGTGTGTGTGTTTGTGTATTTTTTGTTTTTTTTTTTTGACAATGCTATCTTATATGATAAATTAATTAAATACAAAAATATAAAGAAAAATATACTGCGCTCACAAGTCAATTGTCAAGCTGGAATCGAACCTGCGACCTTAGGATATCCCATCCAATGCTCTCCCAATTGAGCTTTCAAGCCTTATGAAATAACGACGAAATTTTTTTAAGTCTTTTCTACTTTTTACACTGTAGGCCATCCTTGTCTCATCAATGAGAAGAACATCCTTTCGTATTCGTAAAGCTAGAGAAACCTTATTTGTTATCTAATATTGTCGTTTGATTCCAATTTTAATCCTAAGCAATCAAGTTACGCCATGACGCTTTTTGAATCTTCAAGATGGTTGAAGCTTCACCCTAAACCATACATCCGGTTCCGGATCTAGTCCAATTTTAATCAACAAACACTACAATAACGAGAGCTTACAATAATTAACTGTGGAGCCGTAACGTAAACGATGGCGTCTGAGTAAATACGACCTTGTAGAGATGTCTCTACATGTTATTTCTATCGATGGTTTTCAAATTAAAAGATTTTATAAACATTAGCTTATCGACTCAAATCTCAATATAAATAAGCAGCAATGTAAGCTTAAGAATTATTTGTATTTTTAATTCTTTATAATTTTAGATACGTTGGTTTATTCTATTTTTGTTCAACAAAACATTATTTGTTGTGTTTACTTTACGACATACCTATTTACAATAAAATAACTATTAAAGACAACATATATACACACATATATATATTTATATCTAAATATATTTTGTCTTTAATTTTCCGTCTTCCGCACACCAAGCAGGCCCCGTCAGAATACCAGGGTTGCCGCAACACGCATTTGATTCGTGTCGTAACAATACAAGCTGAAGCGGGGACCTTATTAACCTGTTGTGCTTTTGTACTGTAAAATTTATTTCATGTGTTGTGTTTGTCAATAAATGTTTCTCTCTCTCTCTCTAAATCATATAATTTCTAAAGAAATCTTTTCTTTCCATTTCTTCTTAGGTCTTCTCAGTACAAGCTTTGCCGCCCTGGATTGAATAACCGACAGCATGGCTTTAATAAGCGCTTGTAAACAGTTAAAACTGAATAAACCATTTTTGTTGCATTTGTATTTTGTTGCATGATCTACTTTAATAAATTATTTTTTTACTCAGAAATAATGACACCATCTATTTATAATAAAGCATGTGTGAAATTCACACGTGGTAGAAGTGAAACCTTCAAAATTAATACGTACACGTATACAAAATACCACGGTTGTTGTGATGCCTTCTCTCAAGCGTTGTACTACGAATGCGCACACAAACACGTATTAACACAAGTACATAATGCTTTCTATCTCATTTTCTCTTATGTTAAATCTTATGAATCTGTCTCTTTTTACTGTCGCTTTTTGATTTCATCGACTTTTAAATCACAACGATGGTAAAGAAGTTTTCGCTTCAACAAGTTTTGATAGCTTATATATTTTTGTATTTCATTTTCAACTAAAGTAAAATATAATTTTCTGTCAAAAACTTACCATAATCAATAATAATCATAAAAAGACGGTTAAACACGGTATTTCTTTATATATAGTCTTGTCTAAGGCGTCAAGTGGTATTCGGAGCCTCAATTTCGAACCTGAAAATCGTATTAGTTGTAAATATTTGAGTTATAAATTTAGAAACATCGATAACACTTAACCCCCCACTGGCTTTCGATTAACAATAAGATATTAAATCGCAAGCGCGCCCAGTGCAAACAGAAATCAATCATCGCTCCGTCACGAGCGGAAGAGGGTTAACTCTATTCAAATATCTCGCAATCGCGAAATATTCGCTCGGAAATTATAATGGGTCTGAGTGTCAGTGCCCTTTGTTCTCGATTCCTCGGGGTATCGATAATATCGAATGGTTTTACGATGATTTGTCTCCAGTTATCATTTTTGCGAATGCTTGGAATTTTGATTTTATGTCACGTAATTATTTTTTAATTATAATCCGAATTACTTTTGAGGTTTGTTTTAAAAGTATTATGCAATGTTAACAATGGTATGTATGACCTTAGTTGATCATTAAAATAATGTTATTTGAGGGCAATTTGGCAAAGTTATGAATGTATAATTAACTACGACTCGAGTTGCTTATGTTTGACGCACAAACAATAATATGACGACCGTTTGATGCAACGGTAGCGATCCCGCCTTTCGTATCAACACTCTTGGATTCGAATCTTGGAAGGAGCAGATTTTCGTGAGTTGTATATGAGCATTTGGACCTGAGTCGTGAGTATATATTCCTATGATAATAACACACTTATGTATCATATATTTACGCTATACATATAATTTATTTCAAAATAAGTTGTATCCTAATCCATCCTAATAGCATTTGAAATAAAATATAATTATTATATAATTTATATTATATTATTTCTATTTTAACGCGACTGTAGTACATAATAAAAAATCAGTAAAATATATAAAGCTGTTGATAAAAAAAAAGAAAAAAAAAGTTTCTAAGCAAGCAATTCAGTTTTGGTTGCGTTTGAACTCAAATCTAAAAAGGGGATGTATTCAGAAAAAATTAAAAAAAAATTTATACTTTTACTTTTTATGTAGCCTTAATACACGACGCAAAATAGGCGCACAAGACGTCGAGCTCCGGATATCGCCCGTATAGAAGAAGAAGCCTAGATACATTAAACGCCTTATTTAACAATGCCATACCAGTATAAAATAGACAATAAACATGACGTGAAGACAACACAAGAAAAACCCGAAGCATGCTTGTAAAATTGTCACGCATACAGTCGAATACAACTTCCAACGCAGCATGGTTGGATTTTAGCCCAACATCTAGCTACTAAGCTCTTCACTTTCACTGTCTTTAACCTATCCAGCTACAATGGCATAATATGTTCTTTGATACAGTTTAATAGAAAAATACTAGAAAAAATCGACTCTGCCCTCACGTTACTTTTAGGCGGAACTCGAACCCGCTACCTTTGGATGTCCAATTGACTCCTCTCCAAATTGAGCTACTGAGCCTTGTTACCACCCGTCTAAAATTTTCTAGATTTTTTTCTATTTTACTCTGTAGGCCAGCGTTGCTTCTACAATGAGAGGAATATCATTATATTCGAAAGAAACCTTTTTACACATCTTTTGACAATCAATTAAGATGAAAGAGCAATTTAATTTGTTTTTCTTTTTATATTCTTGCATTTTCAGTGCAATCTTATATGATATTTATTAATATAAAAATACTTAAAAAATCGACTTGGTTCTTAAGTTATTCTCAGGCGGGATGGATGTCCAATCCAGTGCTCCCTGCTGCAGCAAAGCAGCGCTTTTATCTTACATTTCTATTGCATTTATCATAGCATTGATACTTAAACTAGGCTGACGCAGTCGCTAAGCATAAAGCTTTGCTGGCACCATATATTGAAGCGGAGCAAAATATAAAAAAAAAAACAAAAAAGTAAAAATATAAAATAAAATTCAATAATACTCGTAGTTAAAATTCCAAAAGAATGAAAACTTCAAAAAGCGCGCGCTTTTTGTTTCAATGGGAAATCCCATAGAGCCAATGTTTTTGGTTATATTTTTTTTTTTGCGAATTTTAAAATTCGGGCTCCGCCACGATATATTCCCAAACCTGTTGGTTCGATTCATTACAAGAAATATGAAAATCGGCTAAGAACTCACAGAGGTATAGCGTCACATATATTTCGTCATTGAAGCTGATCCATGGGAGTCAAAAAATCATAAATTCATTTCTTATCAAATTATAATAATGCGTCATTCTCTTTCAAACTATTAAACATACTGAGGCATCCCAAATTACCCACACTGGTTTTATACATACATGAGCTCAAAATAAGCTCTTTAAGTACTCAAACTTAGCGGGAACTTGCACATTAAGTAATTAGGAGTTAAGAAATTCTAGACCTGAGTGAAGGAATTACGGCACTTACCGAGTTTCGACGGAAAATTGAAATGAGAGGAGGATTTTCTAGTTTCGAAGGATTTTTAAGGTTGTGCAAAATATACTTAAAATGTTATGAAAGAAACAAAAAAAAAACGAGCAAATTATGTGTCTGGTGTACATAAAATTATAAAATATTTATTATTTAAGGTTCCATAAAATTAAGGAATTTCAAAGAATAAATGTGACTTTTTAAATATATTTGTATGTCTTAGTGAAATATATGTAATTAACATTATCACTGAATTTCAAGTTCATATAATAGGTCTATAGAATGTTAAAAAATTCTGCTTTCCATTCCTTTGTTTTCCAATAAACTTTGAAACAAAAAATTCAGTATTTATCGTCTCAGCTAGCTTTAAACAAAGATAGACTGTAAGCTGTAATATAATAATACAATTAATATGGCAACACTAGTTGACTACCGTTTGGTACAACAGCAGCGATCCTGCCTTTCGCACCACCAGTCCTGGGTTCGAGCTCCGGAAGGGTCAGATGTTTTTGTGATGAAAACGACAATTAGTACCCGAGTTTGTATCTTATACGTATGTCTATCTGTTACCCTAGTATCTTTAACACAAGCCTTACAGTTCTCACTTTAGGCTTGCCTAATTGGTGTGTTCACGTCCATAAAATTATAATTTGTTTTTAGTTCTTTAGTTTTTTTATTTTAGATCAAATTGTATCCATAGATGGCGCTACTAGTCTTCTAAATCACGATATCGTTTACTTAAACTTTTATTTTAATATACAGTGCTAGTACAAAATATCACGTAGGTTTATTTCCTTCGGCTGAGATTTACAATCTCAATCTAAACAGACTCATTGTACGAACATATATCATATGATTAAAAAAAAATTAAAAATGTGTTATTAATGGCTAAATACGAAAACCCCCTTCAAATAATATTTAATAAACAACATTAGTAGCGTCGAAATCTGTCATATGCAGTTTTGCGGCTAAATGTGTTTCTGCACGTCAGGTGCAATAAACGAGTGGTCAGGGCAGCTGTTTATGCAGATTTACAACTGAAAAAGGCAGTCTCTGGGTTAAGAATATTGGGATAATTTTATTTTATATATATTTATCCTGTACTGTCTGACTATACTTTCTTATTTCATTTAAAATACCAGAAATTCTTTCAACATCATTCTCATATAATTTTTGGTGAAACAGTAGCGATCCTGGCTTTCGTATTGATGGTCCTGGGCTCGAGTCCCGGAAGGGTACCTGGAAGGGGGCAGTTTGTGTGTTGAATACGAGCAACTATACCTGAGTCATGGTTAGTCATAACAAAAACAGTACAATATTATTCGGCTATCACCATTTAGTTTCATTAAATTGTAGATAACAACAAAGTCAACATCTGTTTTAAATAAGTACACTTAAACATTGTTATGAAATACAGAGTAAAAAAGACAAATTAAAAAAGCAAGAATAAAACACAATTTACTAACAAGTAAAGGCCAAATATTCTTAAATTCTATATTGTTTCAATTTTTACACCAAAATTCAGCCAAAGGCAGATAAAATGCAATAAGTTTCAAGACAAACAACTTTTGACCTATATATTAGTGCGTGCGTGTGTATGTTTGTGTGGGTGTGAGTGTGTGTGTGTGTGTGTGTGTGTGTGTGTGTTAACATACAAATGCGTCACGTGCGTGCACATACACAAACAAAACCTGTGAGTTTTTGCACGCGTGTGTTGATAAATTTCACTTTTGTTTAGATATTTTGCAGTTATTTGATAATGTCATTGATATTATATAATAATAATAATATTTCTTTCAATCACACCAATTATCCTAGCCCAAAGTAAGCATTGTAAGGCTTATGTTACGCATACTAGGGTAACGGGTGACATACATATACAGGGTGTAAATGAAAATAGATCACCTGCTTTAATGGGTTATCATGTATCGCAAATGTAACAGATTTGTTGTATCAGTTTTTCAATTAACTAATAAATAACAGAGTTTTGAAAATAAGAAATAAAAAAGAACGGATCGCATCGCCTTAAATTTAAACGCGTGGGTCACCGCTCACTGACCGCGTTCATTGACCGCGTCACACGCGTAGGTATTTAATATTTTTATTTATCAAAGATGCCTAATTTTTTGAAAATAATTTAATAAATTCTCGCTCAGGTGAGTGAGAATGGACAGTGTGTACGAGTACCATCTTTAATCAGAGTTCCACAATGTACGGTCAATAGCACGTCACGGTGAATGAAAGCAACTCGATATTAGCGCTTACGCCTACGAAATAAAGCCGGTGCAAAGTCCAAAGTGCTTCCTGCTCTTTGCATGATATGCTGTTGACTGTACTAAAAAAAAAATTAAAACCTACCTTTTTAATGTGCCGTTGTTATCACCTCCATTAGAGATCAATATGATTTCCACTTCAATCACCAGACAGCACTAAATACACTTACACTTTAAATTAAATGTTCAAAGTTCCTTTCCTGTACGGACACACACAGTCTTGCACGTGCATAGTCCATGCAGCGCTCGTAATCTTCCACCAATAATGCTTGCACCTTTGTAAACTTAAATGGATGTCGCGGCTGTTCATCCATCTTTAGGATTTTGTGTACGGTGGCATTGTAGACTTCAAAAAGTCGACCGGCACTTCTTGCACTGTCCTCAGGATGTACATCAAAATGAGCGAGAATTGAATCCCTAACGTCCACGTCACCTATAGCACCGGAATCCACGTTGCGATTGGAAAAACTGCCACGATCTCTTAAACGCTGAACTACGTTCACAATATTCTACCATGGGAGGGCACATAGTTATTATTGCGGTGTCCGAAATAGTCCAGATACAAACTCAATGCTTCACCAGAGTTCCCAACGCTCATTCCATAAGCCAAAACCATATCCGTGTATTGGATATTACTGTACTGATAAAATTAGGCGTAATTATCCGTAAATAAACACCACACTAATCACAAAATAGGTAGTACTTATCCAGAAAAGTACACACGAAAAAACTAGCACATACGACACAATAAGCAAAACACGTCCGCGAATTGTGGTTAGTTTCCGTCAGTGTTACCAACTCTTGAAAATATTTAGCCTAAATTAAATTCAAATAACCCCTAAATTTGCCCTAATTACTTGGAAATCCCCCTAAAAATAAATTTTATGATATAATTTTGTTAATTTTTCATTTATAAAAATAAATTACATTTATTACGTCAAATATTATTTCATTTTCTTCTGGCGAATCAGATTTTATAAAGTCATACATGTTGACTTTGAATAAGCCTAATATTTTAGGAGATGGGTTGAATATTGTACAAGATCATTCATCCACCATTTCGTTTGAAAATTCCAAGTACTGTACTTGGATATTAAGTACACTAGATTTCACTAAGTCCGAGGTCGCTAGGTAAAAAATTAATTTGATTAGCTAGTTAAGGCTGTCCCAGGGCCTATACTTTAAATCTTTAATTTTCTCGATAATTAAACTATTAAAAAATGTGAAGGTTCACAAAAACCATAAAAATAACCCTAAACATATAACACCCCCAAAAATCCTATCTCACTTATTTACACCCTAAATTTAGGGGGAAAACTTCTAAGTTGGGAACCCTGGTTTCTGTACACACACTAGCGTGAAATTTTAAACCAAGGTAGGGACTTTACCATCCTAAAGGTGTGCACACATTGGACAAATATTTAATAAAAAAAAAATTAATAACGTTTACTACAAACATTAACAATAAATGACTTGTTCCATCAATGTTATAATAATGCAATATTGTTATTTGTAGAATGTAATACATGTTTTTATATTATTTTCTGAGAAAATAAATTTCAAAACATAAATTAAAAGTATGACCCTTAGGTACCATCAACTTACATCTGTTCTGCTATACTCTCGTATAACAGAACATATTTTAGTAGTGGTTAATTTCAACAAAAAATCCAGATATTTTCAGAAAAAGGATCTTGTTATCATAAGGGTCCGTTTGTTTTGACTTTTGATGTACGGAATTCTAATAAAAAGTAAAAACTCTTTAATTTCAGGCTCACTTCAACGCGAACTAATACCAGAAACGTTAAATAAATTGATTGAGTCGATTTATTAATAATAAGGACATACCTAGGCACCCAAGTAGCAAAATCAAAACTATGAATAGTAGTTACAAACAACGTCAAATGATATTATTTCTAATATCCGAATCCAAAAAAACACAAAATTACGTTAAAAACGCGCCTAGGTATCTAGGTATATACTATCAACAAAATATTTTTCCGATAAAAAAATAATGTATCCGCAGCCTAATTTTAACGACCACTGCAAGCTCGCCTTTCATGTCCGTTTCAACCGCGCGGCCACCTCATAATATTTGATGAAACTTTGCCAGGAATTAGTGATAATTTGTTACTTTACACACCTCTTTTCGTGAATTTGTTACAAAAAAAACTAAGACGCTATGACAAAAAATAGTTGGCCGCTAGAACCGCCACTTGCCGTAGTCATCGTCCGTGATTACACAGAAACTATACAATGCAGATAGACGAATGATGCATCAAAAGAAAGGTCTTAATTTGTTCAATTTGTTACAAAAATAAAAAACGTGAAAACGTAAATAAACAAAAAGTTATGCAATATTTAGTTTTCAGGTTATGGGTAGGTAGGTATGTCACCATAAATATCAAATTAATAGAGGCTAATGTGTATGGATAATTAGTTACTAATTTGTTACAGCGAATAAACGTAAAAAAATACTAGAAAGTGGGTTCAATAATTTGTTAGAGTCGATTTTAGTTGGCCGCTCGGACGGCAATATGCCTAAAATACAATGGCATTTATCTCGTTATTAAAAGTAGGTTTAAGCTTAGATAGAGTACTAGTCGACGGGTAACGTGACCTAGTTTAGGTAAATATGGCGAATAGCACTGCAGCATTCATATTTTAGAAAATATTTGCAAAAAACCGTAATATGAAACCGTATGAGAGTAGGGTGACTATGAATACATTAGTACAAAGGCATGTTTTTAATGTTGTACTCTGTTTGAAGGAATATGCAGTTCGTTTTGCAGCCATATTGATGTCTATTGTTCTTAATTCTTTAAAGTATTTACTGATAAGATTTTCGTTTCATTGACATTCCGCAGGTGTTTTATGATGGGCACGATTCCCGAAAAAGGATCTCTTTTGTTTCCAAATTATTGTTTAAAATATTTGTCGAAAGGGGTTTAAAAAGCGATTATTGTCCGTTGTGAATATTGTCATTATTGTGCTGGATTTTAAAGTGTGTGCTCGTACGTATTTAATTCCCGTGATTTTCATACTACTAAGTTACTGACACAATTAGCAGTAAATCCAGAAGTGTCTAAAAGTGCTTAGCTATGAGTTGTGCCCACTTATATGATTTGTTAATATAGAAGTCACCACCAAAAAGTGTATTGCAGAGGGATCCAAATTGACTGCGGTAAGTTTAATTTTTACAATTTTATGATGACTTGAATAAAGTTATTACTCTATTGCTACAGCTGTTTTCGTGACGTGAAAGTATATGACATTAAGGCTATTTTGATATACTTACGTCAATTTAAGTGAAGTTGTGGGTTGGATCTTTACCATGTAAATACGTCCAATTATATGTTCTTGTTAACATATTGGTGCCTTAATAAAAGATAATTTTAAATTTAAAATTAGTTTATAATTATTTATTACATTCTGAAATATACGTATATATTCATTGAGCTTGCATTTGCGTGCTTTCCCTGGAGTTTTTAAATATCTGTTACCATATTCATGATTGCAAGAAACTTTAATATTTACTACCAAAATGTGAGGGGCCTTCGAACTAAATCACAAGAATTTTTTTCTCAAGTAGCATTGTCCAATTACGACCTTATTTGCTTGACTAAGACTTGGCTAAATGATAATTTTTATGACCGTGAGTATTTCGTAGTAAGTTTCTATGTTTTTCGTTGTGATAGATCTCAGGAGGATAGCAGTTTCGAGCGAGGTGGGGGGGGGGGGGGGGGGGGCGGCAGTAGCCGTGTGATCCAAGCCGATGCCGTTGCGCCGCGACTGGCCCGTGCCCCCACGCGCTCACTGTGATTGTGTGTGGATTTCTATCCTTTGGATATTCCTTTGGATGCAACTAATCGTAATATTTCTCCTTCAATACCAGCCGGCCATAAACGCCCGCGTTATTTAAATGTTGCTTGTATATATATACATATTTGTTTTTCTTTCATTATTTTTTTCTATTTTTTATTCCATGACAATTGAAACATGATGGCTGTGTAACTGTTGTCTACATGTTGAGCTATCAAATGACACCTTTTTAATGTTGATAGGACATTTACATGGGTAGTGGTGGTCGAATTATTTTGAGAGCCCAGATCTTGGTTATCAAGAAACCAAAACTCCACTCACACTAACATTATTAACAGAAGTACTATAAGCATATTTTAAAGCAAATATCAAAAATGGTAATATAAAGTATGCCTTAATTTAAAATGTATTTATATAAGCACTCTCCCTAAAAAAATAAGATATGAATATCGAACATTCCAATAATCATAGTCACCCTACTCTCATACGGTTTCATATTACGGTTTTTTGCAAATATTTTCTAAAATATGAATGCTGCAGTGATATTCGCCATATTTATCTAAACAAGGTTACGTTACCCGTCGACTAGTACTCTAACTAAGCTTAAACCTACTTTTAATAACGAGATAAATGCCATTGTATTTTAGGCATATTGCCGTCCGAGCGGCCAACTAAAATCGACTCTAACAAATTATTGAACCCACTTTCTAGTATTTTTTTACGTTTATTCGCTGTAACAAATTAGTAACTAATTATCCATACACATTAGCCTCTATTAATTTGATATTTATGGTGACATACCTACCTACTCTTAACCTGAAAACTAAATATTGCATAACTTTTTGTTTATTTACGTTTTCACGTTTTTTATTTTTGTAACAAATTGAACAAATTAAGACCTTTCTTTTGATGCATCATTCGTCTATCTGCATTATATAGTTTCTGTGTAATCACGGACGATGACTACGGCAAGTGGCGGTTCTAGCGGCCAACTATTTTTTGTCATAGCGTCTTAGTTTTTTTTGTAACAAATTCACGAAAAGAGGTGTGTAAAGTAACAAATTAGCACTAATTCCTGGCAAAGTTTCATCAAATATTATGAGGTGGCCGCGCGGTTGAAACGGACATCGCCTTTCGGCAAGATAAAAGGTACCTACGACCGCCTTACACGTGCCACTCATTTCGCGGGCTGAACTTAGGAATTAATTTCAAAAGTATGATGTTTTAATTGGGGTAGATTGTTTAAATGTTTTTGTTTATTGCGTTGCTAATGTTTTTGAATTTATTATGTTACGTTTAATGTATTGTAAAGATTTGTGATTTAGAGTATTTTCTGTTGTTATTAGAAACTTATCTAGGAAATCTACTTTTTAAAAACGATAAAGATGAAGATGTGTACATGCTGGTCGTTATGGTAAATTGAATACCATCACGTGTATGGACAAAACAGTCAATGAAATGGTCATAAGGATTTTAATGACATTTCAAAAGTATGTATTTAATAATATTCCAGTTAAGTTCGGCCCTGGATGGAGCTCGGTCCTGTGTAGAGATGGGAAAAATTACTCGTAAAATGTGAATCAAATCACTAATTCAGACATTGGTATCAGAATCGACTTTTTGATTCGTATGAATATTAGAGCTGTAGCAAATCGTATGTATTCGGTACTGAGTAACGGGTGGGCCATTTAGTACCGAGTAACGAAACGTTACACACAAATGCATTTCGTTACTCGCATTTTTCGTAGTATGGGTACCTACACTATTTCAGTTTACGCAACGTCCGTTGATGCGTGTATTTGTACGTTTGCTCATCGTATATTTTACGCATGCGCGCGCTTATTCAGTGAATTTATAAACGTACGTTACAAAGAACGATGTTTGTTTATTAAGTAAAGTATAATTTGGAAATTCGTCGTCCAAGTTTTTTACTGTTTATAAAATTGTATTGTGTAAGTAGACAAAGTTTGAGATTGTAACAGAAACAAGGTAAGGAAGTATTTTTTACAAATAAGAAATATGTATGTTTTTGTTTTTTATTATCGCGAATATCACGGTTTTTTGTTGTTATCTTAAAAGAGATGTGTCTAAATGAGTCTAATGATATTAAATTGTTTCTTCGATAACAGAAGCTGTTTATCAAAAGTCTGGTTCAAAATACAGAAAACTGAAAAAAAAATACCTGACTCAGCTTGGTATGTAACGTATAAGTATGTTTTCTATAAATCACGACTGTGCGACGCCGGCCGCGACGTCATACTGCACTCGTACGCAATACGATTCGATTCGTTGCTCTAACTTACACATAACATAGCATGTTATAAGGTAACTGAAGTAACGATACGATAGTAATAATTGTTATAGTAACGAATACATACGAGTACACTTTTTTTCGTTACTTTTACAGCTCTAATGAATATCATTGTTGTCAGATCGATTTCGATTTAAGATCAAAATGTGATTCTGACCTTAGTATCTTTCGGACTGACTAAAATTATTAACTCTGCGGACTTGATAAAATTTGAAGGAGTCGATTAGAGAGTCAAGAAATCGAAACATTTCAATTGTTCACTATGCATTTACCCGTCACTAGTTCTTTTAGGTCAGCGATTGTGTGAGTGACACACACACTGAACATCTTGAGGTAGGTAAGTATGGGGTCAGCTGAGGGGTCAAGCACCAGCTGATTTAAGGCGCAGTTTAATTCGGTTTGTCAATAACAAGGAATCGTTTTGGACGTTTATTTTCATAATTATACGAGCAATTAAAAAAATACCAATTACTGATTGTTTAATATCATTGATTCTATAGGATTTTAATAATTTTATTTTAATTACTGCAACTTAATTATGAAACTTTGAACTGCAATAACTCCGAAACGGAGAGTGATATCGCGAAAATTCTTTTTGTGTTTGAACACTGAAAGCCCATGGTTTTCACCATTTTAACAGGTGTTCTATTTTCATTGACTAGCGGTATACATAAATATTAGGTCTTTAAAGACCTATTATAAAGAAACGCTCATGACTCAGGTACGATACTCGTATTGATAATACAATCTTCTGCTCCTTCTGGGACTTAAACCTAGGACCAGGCGAAAGGCAGGATCGCTACCGTTGCACCAAACAGTCATTAAAAAGTTACACCAAGCCACTGGGACTTTCAGATGATCTCATGATGTTGATAAATCAAAAAATCTACAGGTCAAATAATAACAGAGGCACTGATGTGTATCTAATAACACAAAGGCTTTAGAATCCTCCAAACAATACGAGAAACAAAAATATCCGTTTAATTTCGATACGTATAAACAAAAAGCGCAAAAACCGGGTGATGAGCCGATGCCGACCGGTTAACGGTTTAAGCCAAAGGATTTCACGGCCGACGGATTTTACCCATCCACGCCTGTGGACACTGACTGCTGCACCGATTACGTGTACCATGGCAATAGACACAACAATATTCTATGTTATATCTATGTCTATTATATTCACTATGCTAGATAAAGAATTTAATGCATTTATTATCCTTATTATTAAATACTACCGGCCCGAGTGTACCGAATAATGTTAATAGCTATGATGGACAAGTTGAAGCTGAATGTTTATACAGATAAGCAAACTGTTTTTTAATGGGTTTGCTCCTGATCCCGATCAAGCCTAGCCAAGACAGGATCCACGATGGAACGAGCTAACCCAGAATTGTGCATATTCACCCTGAGTTTAAAAACGGACGGGTTATAAGTACTCGGAAATACAGACGCAGGGAGGGAATTCCACTTCTTTACTGGGAGCATTATGAAAGTGTTGAGAAGCGCTTGGTGCGACAAGTAGGAATAGCAACCAAGAAAGGGTGGTTGCCCGCAAATCGTCTGTATCTTACACTCTGGATGAGGCCTTCGGGCTGACCTGTCGCTGTTCACAGTTTCTTTAACGGCTTCACCGGACTTTTACAAGATTGAGGGTACATCGAGGGTATTTTGCGGGTATTCCTTCAAGCTGGTTAGGTGTCTGGACTCATGTCGGTTCACACACCGACGTGGGCTGATAAATCAGGTTTCACCTTGACGAAAAATGCAGTGTCCTGGTTAATCTTTGCTATAAGTTAAAGTGTTAATATATATTTAACTTAATTTATTTTAAGGTACTCATTGCTCCCTGGACTGGGCTTCCAAAGGTTGCGAGTTCGATTCCTGCCTGAGAATTCACTTGTAAGCCCAGACGATTTTTCTCGTATTTTTCTTTTAAAATAATTTATCTTATAAGATTGCATTGAAGAAAAATATATTAAATTATAAAATCAATTCATTTTCTTTGTTTTATTTTTTTTTGTAATTCTCTATGAATACCTGGGGTCAGTAGACATATGCAGTGGAATTATACCTATTCGGTTGATGTTATAATTATCAAGTTTAGGGATAATTGGTTATTACAGCTTCCTATATATTTATATCCAATAAAGATTTTTAAATTTTGTATTTAAAGTTTAAAAAATCTCTGTTAATGAATTCACATGTAATGGGGGCGCTGTCGTCGCCTGCGGACAACGTGGACTGTTCGTCCGAAATTGCAAAACCGCGTGCGGCGAGTGGCCGACGCTCCGCATTCGTGCCAATATTGCCACCGAGGATATAGCCTCACTTATGGAAGAGATCACACTGCCTTCTATTTTTACAAGCTTTTATTTAATAAATTATTTTTAATAGAAAATTACTAGCAAAAATCGACTCGGTTCACAAGTGAATTCTCAATTCCTCTCCCAATTGAGCTACCGAGCTTTGTGAACACTCGTCAATATTTTCCCGCCTGAGTCATTCACTTGGGAACCGGGTCGAGTTTTTCTAGTATTTTTCTATTAACAATAATTTATTTTATAACATAGCATTGAAAAATGCAAAAATATATCAAAAGTACGCCTTTTAGTTACTTTCACGTAAAGCGCGGAGTTAATGCTTGCTTTAAGGACTATACTTTTTATTAATATTGAGTAAATTTGAATAAAATAACTTTTTACGGATTTTTCGCATAATGTAACTTATCTTTTTTTTATTTTTATCTATTTTATTATGACTGCACATTAGTGTAAGTCAATGTAATTCAAAATAATTCATTTCAATAATTCAGTATAATTTAAGTAAAATTAATGAGTAAATTTTGATGGGAAGTTGTCGAATATGTAGCTATTATTTATTTTAAATCACGCTTATATTTTTTAAAATGCTGTCTACACTTGTAATTCTTGTGTTTATAGGTACAGTACTTATTATAAACTCTGTATTATTGTTGAATGAACGCAATGTCACTGTTGTTTATTAAATAAGTAAAAATAAATAAATATTTAATCCTGACGTTTCGTCTCCTTTACAGGAGCCGTGATCACAGGATGACTAAGGCAATGGTCGTCATATATTTTCTACTACTACTCGGTTACAATATCTGTGGACCTCGCTGGAATGTCAAGCCCCCTCCCCGTTCTCTTGTCACCTCCCCGCGCTTTTGTTTTGTGCACCGTACCTAAGCGCTGACGTGACGTTATCAGGTCCACAGATATTGTAACCGGGTTGTACCTTCACAATATTTCAATCGGACACGTTCCTTACTATTGTTTTATTCAAATTAGTAATGTGCGCGGAAGTGTACGAACTAAATATATTATGTAAATTTAATTTTCTAATGCATTGCCAAGTTTCTTGCGGCTTTCTTCTCGGTTCAAGGTCTCCCGTCTTAGGACTTACACTGCCATGGCATAGTTGACTTTCAAAATCATCCGTTGAAATTGCATCGTAAATGCGCATATTGTATAAAAGCAGTTTATCTTTTTACCTGCCCCAACTACGGTTGCCAACTATACTGTTTTCAACAGTATTATACTGTTTTTCACTAAATTATACTTTTGACTGTTGAACAAAAATAAAGTATACAAAATACTGTTTTCAGCATGCAAACACCTTATTACTTAAACGCTTACACAAATTTGTTTTTATTTAGTCAGAGGGCGCTCATTGCTCAGTGCAGCGCAGCCACAAACAAATCACACCGAGTTTCTGGACGAATCTGTCAATGTCAAATATTCCAGAGCAAATAACAAAAAATATGTATTTAATACTAAAATACTGTTCATTTTTCCAAAATACTGTTTTATATTCTTCACAGATCTGAATATACTTTATTTCTTGTAAAAAGAGTTGGCAAGCCTAGCCCCAACGTCTATATGTTGTCAGTTTGAATAAATAAATCTCGCGTTAACTTCATTACTTTTTCTTATTACAAGCTTACAACTTTCATTTGTCCAGTGCCTGTAATGAAATCTTGCAAATTTAATTTGATCCACTTCCCGATTGAGTAGAAATTTTGCATGCATATGTATATTGCGTGACAATGCAATATTATGATGGATGAATATGGAGCTGATTTGATACCAGAGCAGAAAGGTGGCCATACGAACTTCGCAATAATACGACACGACCCTATTGAGTTTGGGCTCGTCTGATTCGTATTGACGAGTACTTTGATCCTATATGGTAACCAGTTTCTGATGCTTGAGCTGGAAGGTGTTCATAGGAACTCAACAATGAAACGACATAACCCTATCGAGTTTAGGTTTTTTAACTTTTTTGTTCGTTTTATATATAGCCTTAACTTAATATTTTAGTACTGTTTAATGTTAAACCTTCAAAGAGTAGAATATATTTTGGATGGTGTTCATAAAATATCCTTGTAATAATTCACGATCGTTATTCTCGGCCATAGTTATTAAGTATCGGGTGGGCGCAGGTGAGGCAATTTGAGAAATAGCAATTCTTGTCACAAATCAGTAAAAGAGTGTTGATGGTTCAACCGCTACAACAAGACTAATCTCTGTTCAGTCCGTCACGTCATAGACTCCGTCGAGCGCCGACAGGTGGAGCTAGCGTCCAAATTTGACGTAACTACCGCCGTATTTATAAAATTATGAATGAATTGCATTTATTCTTCTGCTTCTCTTACGTGCTCAGTAAGAAGTCGGTTTGAACAAGTAATATTAATGTTTGTGTCACATCCAGGGTCAGTTTAATTCCCCAAACAATCCTATGACACACAAATAAGATGTTTTGCATAAGGGTTCGGCGACAGCCTTTGAAAACGGTTTCTGTAGCTATTAGTTCTTCTATTTTGTAGCCTCTGGACATAGTGGAAGTAAACTGAGAGCGAATTCTCTACAGCATATACCAGATCAAAAATTCTTTGTTATGTATTTAAGAAAGAAACGAGATTTTATTCATGTGGCAGTATATATATAGATATACTATTTATTTGCATAATAAATCACATGAAAACAGAAATGTAAATAAGAAAAAAAATTACAAATACAACTTATATACCAATATACAACTAATATATTGACAACTGTTTGGTGCAACGGTAGCGGTCTTGCCTTTCGCACCGACAGGGTTTTGGGTTGGTATCAGTTACACGATGGTGTCCTTACTAGCGGTAAACGATAGTGTCCTTACTAACTGTCTCTTAGTATCAATATGAGTAAGTACTAAAGTATCAATATGAGTAAGTATCGATTGATTATTCAAATGCGGGCCGCAAGCATTTGAATCTCTCTCTCTCTCAAAGGTGTCAAATTAATACTGAGTATCGAATATAAGTATCGATATTTTAAATACTTATATCGAAATCAAAAGTAGTGACTTGGGTAAAGTATGAACCGAGTGTATTTTCTCTAGTATTTTTCTATTAAAAATAATTTATCATATAAACGACCGTTTGGTGCAACAGTAGCGATCTACGCACCGACGGTCCTGGGTTCGAATCCTGGAAGGGGCAGATGTTTGTATAATGAATACGAGCATTTGTACCTAAGTCATGGGTATCTATAAATATTTCTATGGATATTACACATCTATGTATCATATATCTATATCTATCGGTTACCCCCGTATCTATAACACAAGCCTTACAGTGCTGACTTTGAGCAAGCCTAATTTTTGTAAATGTAAAAAATATTATTATAACTATTAAACAAGTAATTTATAATTTTATTCATTCATATTTCACTATATTGTCATTTCTTTTAAATCATTTAAAAATATAACGCATGCCTACAAACATTCAAGTTTATAACCAGCTGTATTTTTTCCGAGTTATACTAAACACATAAAAACCGTCAATTCATTAAAAACCCGCATTTGAAAAGCTCAGTTGACAGCGGCTTCAACGCGGACGCGCCCCATCCTTAGCGCGCGTTTATACTGTGTAACGCGGGCTAAGTGAATCAAACTGTCATTCTAGCCGCATTACATAGAAACAGGGGACGATGGAATAATGTGGATACGACTTGATTAGATAAAGATAAAAGGCTTTTTATTCAATATAGCTGACCCGGCTAGACGTTGCCGCGGCTCTGTTATTATAATTAGCAATATACTTTTTTATTAATAATCAGCGCGATAGGCAGCCTTTGTGATATTGCTTCGTTGGTGGGAGAAGTGGTGGGAGGCGCCCGACGTGACGGCACAGTGGTGGCATGCGCGTGAGCTGCGCGCGGTACTGCACAGTACTTGGATTGTACGGTTTACCAACCGCACAATTTAGGTCATATCAAAATACACTGACTTTAGCGTCAGCATTTTCCGCGACAATGCAATTTTAATTAATATTATATTTAGTTAAGCGTAAGCCACCTCCTAACTAACATTAAACTATTACTTTTTATAATTTGTGAACACTAATAAAACTATTAACCAGTGACGTCGTTTAATTCAACTATTAACTACTATAAGAGTGTGGGACAACAAATCCTACATGGATATTGCAACATTACTCTATTTTTCTAAAATAAAAGTTTTTTTTAAATAAGAGTAGCCTAAGTTACTCCTTATTTCATCAGCTACCTGCCAATAAAAGTCTCGTCAAAATCGGTGCAGCCATTTCAGAGTTTAGCCGGAACAAACAGACAGACAGACAGACAAAAATTGTAAAAAATGTTATTTTGGTGTATGTACCGTATATATAATTATATGCATGTAGTAAAAAACGGTTATTTCAATATTACAAACAGACACTCCAATTTTATTTATATGTATACATGAGCATGAATTATTTATTGAAAGTCAATGCTTGAGAATTGCAATTCTTTAGGATTTCATATTTTCTGTATTATTTTTTATTTTTTGCATTCACAATGCATATTGAATACACGACCGTTTAGTGCAAAGCTAGCGACCCTGCCTTTCGGAACATCGGTCCGGAACAGAACTCCTGGGCTTCGAGTACCGGACGAGCACCTTTGTGTGATGAATAGTAGCTTTTGTACCTGAGTCATGGGTATTTATATATATTTCTAATAATAATACTTATTTGTGTATATTATATGTATGTCTATCCGTTACCGTAGTATCCATAACACAAGCCTTACAGTGATTACTTTGGGTTAGGCTGATCGGTGTTAATTTAATACATATTAATTTATTATAACCGCCAAAACATGAGGCAAAGAAATATCCCTATAAATCCTTTCGCTGCCCGTGTTCACTTCTCGCTTAATATCATCCCTGGCAGAGCAAGGGGTGCACCTTGCGACCCTCGGCACCCTCTTTGCACAAGCGAAATCACTTTCCCTGTAAAAACACACCTTTAATTTTTTTCAACCTTCACAGGGGTGGAAATGACCTTTTGTGATGGATTTTCTATTGCAATTACAGAGTTCTTAATATGCTACAAAGGTGTCTCCATGGACAAAATGCGTTTAAAATGATCCTATTTCACGATTTACAATCGCTTTATTTAAAAACAGGAATCTTTTAAAACTCTATTCCTGCGTCTGAATTTCCGAGTACTTATAACCAATCCGTTTTCAAAGCCAGGGTGAATATGTACCTTCTGGGTTAGCTCGTTCCATAGTAGATTCTGTCTTGGCCCCTGGGTTTGACTGGGATCAAGAGCGAAACTGTTAAAGAAAACTGCCGGAGAAATTGGATTATTATTAAACATTTTGAAATCACTGCTAGTACTATGAAGGGAACACCGAAGTGATCGGGAATAGAAACAATCTTTGACAGGAAGATACTTTTATTAAATTACTCTTCACAACGGTTACACGTGTTAAGTAAGTTTACTATTTTCGCATTTCAAAATATTAGCTAGAAAACTAATTATTACAACAACATCTCTAGTGCGAAGTAATTTTATATAGGTATGTTGACCTTATAAGTCCCATCTCTATGGATGATGAAGTTAAAACAGCTGAACCGATTTTAACCACTGCTAGACAATCTGCTTACAAATAAAAAAGCAGTTGAACCTCTTAAGGTGCCACAGCGAGATACACAGCAGAAACATACACACACATAAACGGTCAAACTTATAACACCGGGCAACTAGCCAAGGCAGGAGCAAGTGGCAACTAAGAAAAATCTTTAATACCTCCCAATATATGATTCCAGAAGGAAAATTAAGATTGGTAACGTCGACAATTCCTTGATATTATTCGATTTCCCGACGTGCTGTTACCGAATGTAACTCAGAGCCGTAAGCGGTAAGTTCTAAATTGAAAATTCAAAAAACCACAAGAAATTGTTTTATATAAGTTATTAGCTGACCCGGCCACGCGTTGTTGTGCCTCAGTTATTATAATTTACAATTATTTTTATTGGAGCGGAGCGAGCGAAGATTCCATGGATCAGCTTCAATGACGAAATGTATGTGACACCATAACTCTTATATATAGTGCTAGCGAAGGTTAATGCTTAGCGCCTGCATCGACCAAGTTAAATATTTTAAAAGTTAAATATTTTAAATTTACTATTAAAACAACATGATTTAATTTTGAATTGTTGGAGTTTGATGATGTAGTTTTTCCGTGCGGAGTCTAAAGGCTGGTCATCAGAAAGGTTGCCAAGAATTAAAAACATTAGGCCTTTTATCCTAAGGGGAGGCCTGTGCCTCAGTTGTAGATGATGACTAATTAGCAATCCGACTCGAAGGACCAAAATGTGGGTTAGATTCCCACACTTGATGATAAGTGATATTAAATGATATAAGTGAATGATAAATGATATTATAGGATGATAAGGTAAACAACCGTCTGATAAGTATGCGTGTAATAATCTAAACAATTAATATTGCGCATAACAGTGCGTGTGTAAGTAAGCAAATCGCTAAGTTATAATTAAATACATATTATAAATCAATGTTTGGTTCACCGTACTTTGTATTCACTCCTCTAACCCAATTTTATTTCGCAAAGTTATTCCAAACACCATAGCTCATTCATTTCTTCCGATAGAATAAGTGGTTTATTTATTAGTTTCGCAATAAACTAATGCGGGTCTGATGGAGCGGGCGGTGCCGAAGGTCGGCCGTGATGTTGCATCAGTCTTCCGAGGACACTCAGTCATCAATCACTGAGTTGCGGACGGGACGGCTAAAGATTCCATGACATTTACAAATTTGGGATAAACTTTATTTATGCAAAATTGCGTTACTTGCGACTTAGACAGATAAAATCTTTATTGCGCCACTCGTACTTTGCGTTTTAGTGGAGATATGCTTGCTCACCACTTCGACATAGATATATGTAGCAAGTTACTAGTTTGCATAAGTGCCAATCTATACTAATATTATAAAGCTGAAGAGTTAGTTGGTTTGAACGCGCTAATCTCAGGAACTACTGGTCCGATTTGAAAAATATAGTATGCCAGTAGAATAAAAAAGAAAGCGATAAAAATAACATAAATACACGGCATATACATACACATTCGAATACATACACACATACATAGATGAATTAAGGCAACAGTTCTACTTACTAGCACCATCTATTGGAGCGGAGCGTAATCCTAAAAAAAAATCAATAATGTTCAGTAAATTTTAAAATTCTGTAACATTGAAAACTTTCAATAAGCGCGCGCTTTTTGTTTCAATGGGAAATCCCATAGAGCCAATGATTTTTGGTCATAACTTTTTTATTTTTGCGAATTTCATAGTTCGGGCTCCATCACTATTCATTTAGTCCTAAACCTGTTGATTCGATTCATTACAAAAAATACGAAAATCGGCTAAGAACTCGTAGAGTTATGACGTCACATACGTTTCGTCATTGAAGCTGATCCATGAAAGCTAAGAAGATAAGAATTTTTCAAATCGGTCCTGTAGTTTTGGAGCCTATTCTATGCAAACAAACAATTAAATATTTCCTCTTTGTAATATTAGTATAGATGTCTATTGTTGCAAAGCCAATAAATGTGTATATTTCTCTTTCTTTCTTTTCAATTATTTCATGTTTTCTTCTTACCCTAGTGTATATAACACAAGCCTTACAGCGCTTACTTTAGGCAAGGCTTATTGGTATTAATGTGAGAAATATTATTATTACTAATTTCGTTGTGAATAACTAAAAGGTTAAATGAAATAAAATAGATAACTAAAATTGAAATTTTATTTTCAACCCAATGACTACTAGAAAAATCCGGAAAAACTCAAACGAAGACATACCCTATAAATAACCAACAGATGTTCTGCGGAGTTTTCTGCGTTTTCTTATTCTGTTTATTAATGTACAAACTATTCCTTAGTATTCTTAATTAATTAGTATGAATAATTGTAATTAAGTAATAATTATAATTTAAGGTTCATTGTGTAAGCTATGTTAGCAATTATTCGGTACTTATTATTATCATAACAAAATTATGAATGTAGCAGGCAGACTTTTAAATTTACGCGTACAATATCATGGTGTTTGAAAGTCACTAAACGATTACGTGTAATTGGTCGTACGCTGTGTTTGGTTGTCAGTCGAAGTGGGAATATTCCCCCCACTATTTGATACTGTAAAAGGGTAGTCTTGCTGTCAATTGACGAATTATATTGCGTGTTCGGTTAACAACCGCACATATTTCGTTTCAGTGCTGTCAGCACTATTGCAAAATAACATTTATTAATTTAATTAGTTAGAAAACTGTATCGATAGGTATAAGTTGTGACTCACGTAATAAATTCAAGTGAAAAATCATTCGAGTTATAATTTCAAGAAACCTAATTCAAGATCTTCATTAAAAAGTTTGTATGGTAGCAAGAAACCATACATCTTTTTTGGTCCTTCGAAAAGTGTTAGTGTTTTGTGTTCTTTGTGTGGTAGGCGCATGATATGAGAAATAACCTCTTGCTGTTATTCTGCTAGTTCGATTTTTAAGCGTTCTTACTTTGCTGTTATTTAAACACAGCGTTCAACTTTGTTACTTTAATAGTTTTACATGTTAAGTCCCAATAGTTCGGAGGCAATGAAAGTGTGTTTGACGTTTCTTGTTCATTTCAACTTTGATGGTGTTTTTTATAGAGAATAGTGAAATTAACAAAGGATTTATCAAATATAATATATCGTATTTATAAAAACAGTGAGTCATTTCTTGCAAAGTGTTGCAGAAAAAATAGGACTAACCAACTGGCGATTACGTATCTGTGTATGTGTGCGTTTAAATTGACAGTGTATCTTTTGAATTATCTTTAGAAATAAAAAAATATATTCACGAGACGGTGGGAGTTTATTTTCAATACACTAGAATAATATACGAATTTAACTCTACCGTTGGCTGTAAACCAAACTAAAATTTTAACAATCCCACCGTATATTATCTGATTTGCCGGTTTATCGCTTAACGCAAACTAAACAGCTAATCGTTGAACTAAAAAAAAATGTTATTTATCAACCCAGATGATTCTTAAATGTGTACTTAATTGGCTTCTCATACTCATCACGACAAGCCTAAAACGAGTGGCAACTTCTCATTGCATTAAGCCGGACCTTTGACCGGCGAATCCGAAGTAATTTAGCTCCAACGACTCGAAGCGGAGATACTTTAATTTGAGTTAAATTGGCTTCAACGTATTTTAACTTGGATCTTAAGACTTTTTCACAATATTACATTTAAGATTTTATTTGATTATATTTAATATATAACTAATGGATAAAATAAGGAATGATGCGATAAGAGATTGTTGTGGAAGAAAATATAGTGACAAAGATAGAGATGCTTAGACAGTTTGGACATGTAAAGAGGACGAAAGGAGATTGACAAAATAAGTTTATGAGACAAATGTGCATGGGCACGTCGGTAAATCCAGACCAAGGCAAACTTTCAGGGACCAAATAGATATCCTGAAAAAAGGCCATGAAAATAATCCTTAACCGACGAGTTTGAATGAAAAAGCTGATGAGAGTTGAAGAAGCGAGAGTTGAAGAATTAATCGTTGTCTGATATCTGAGACAAGTAGATTTTTTTCTTGTAATAATTCCTTTAATTTTTTACTAAAGTACACGAGAGGAAGTGCGATTCCCAAGCTCGGGTGCCTATAAAGCTATCAAACAGTGCCTTTGTCGGTATCGGTCACTTTTCCCTTAGTTGAACACTACTATTTACCAACGATGTGATACGTAAGGCGGATATTAATAATTTTCTGAACTCCATCATATTTCTACTAAGTATGATGATAATAACTGATAATTTTACTAATGTAAATGTATATTTAATACTTAGAATACTGCTTTTTTCTCGAACAAATAATGAATAAAAAGTGTCTATAAATAAAGTTACTACACTTAAGTTCTTTTGGTAGATGTAGAATGCGAACTGTATAACGAACTAGTACTGCGAGTAGTGATCTACGCGGTATCTTGTTTGCTTTCCTTGGAGAAAAATATTTAGACAAAATTACTCCGGATATACAAAATGCACAACATTTTTAAGATGCGATATTAACAGCCTCAATTTAATGCTGCAAATTTCAAGTACATATAATTAAAAAAAACACTTTTACAAAAAAATACACAACTAACTCGGAAGTAAGAACTAAAAATTTATAAGTGAAAGTTTTATGTTTTCGTATTAAGATAAGACTGTTTTTGTTACTGCTTGACCGCTAACTCGCCTGATAGTAAGCGACGATGCGATCTAGAATGTGATGCACCTGCCCAGAAGATACCTATTCACTCGTGACTTGAAGGCCCCTAAATTATATTTATCAGGATCACAAACCAAGAGTATAGAACCGTCTACATCTGGTATAAGTTATTGATGTACGAGTAATAAACATTGTAGGTGATATAAGAATTTAAGTAATCTCGTTCATATTGGCAGGTTGGTGCGTCTTCAATAAAACAAAAGATGAATTTATCAAAAAATATGATTTTAATAGGTAATATCGTACCAGACTCTAATCGTCCTCGCATCGCTAAAACTAAAAGCGGAACACTTGCTAGTAATTTAAAATTCATAAATCTCGTTGGCTCAGTAGCTCCGCTAACCTTCTCCTGGGGCGCTAACTTTCCATTTTATGAATAGATAATAGCTTCCTGGGCAATACACATACCATCATATGAACTAGATTGTTTTGACTATACATTTAAATAAAATAAAACTTTCAAGAGTAATTAACTTTCAAAAGTATAATGGTAATTTTGCGTTATTTAGTTCTAACAGTTTTGCGCCTATCGAACGTATTAACAAAACCGCTTTAAACGGATTCACGACCACGCCTCTGAGCCTTCGGATGGGATTCGAACTCACGCCCTACCCTTTTTGTTTTTTACAGGAGTATTTAATATCTTATAGAAATATGGCATTGTGAATGCAACAAAAAAATATAGAATTCACGAGTAGTTTATTATTATTGGTTATATTTAATTCTTACGTTACGACTCTTTTACTAGAACCGTGATCACAGGATGACCAATGGTATCGAGTGTAACCAATGGAAAGTAGTTTCGTATCTAACTAAAACTCCGACTAAAATATTGGAAATGTACTAATACGTGCATGACGTCCATTATCTTAGTAATCCTGTAAAGGAGTGGAAACGAAATAATAAAATATAATAAAAAACAAGAATAAACGCGTCATGAATTTGGAAAAAGAGTTTTATTACAAAAAAAGATTTACCATGTGCTACTATTAAAGTGTCTATTTCTGGCTCCTAGCTGATTTGTACGCAAACTTTTGCATGTAGCTGAACTATTACCTCTTGAGCTCATTCTTATTGGGTTATTATATTTTACTTAAACTATACATATACAAATAATAATGATATAATCAGCTGTATAAAGAGTCTTTGTTTTACTTGATGACATTATGCTCATAGCCGTCTACGCATATGAGCAAACGAGAATTGGCGAATTAGCTTTTTTTTAACACAAACAAAAACTTAGGAAATGTCTAAAAAAGGAATTGACTGGCATCCATCCGACCCCCATTTGTCACGCCGTGTCAACAATCGTGTGAAACAGCCCCTATTTTACATTTAATTGCATTTCTTTGTCGACCTCCCCGTTAATCTGGATGCACCCTTATCCTGTGCAAAGACCAATTTATGAAGAGCTCTCCCGCCCCGCTCGTGCCGTTAGTTTTTAACTAACGTAGGAGAAACCTAGTGTCGTAGTGTGGCTCTTTATTGTTTGGCCATGTCTAGACTTGTTTGATATCGAAGAAAAGTATGTGTTAAAGCAATGTTTGCCGTCGCACTTTTCTCGATGACGTGCTTTTTATTTAGATAAGGAATTGAATTTGGTCGCCATTTTATATTGAGACTATCTATCTATGAGTCAGAAAATGAAAGTGTGAAATAAGTAGTTCAGCGGTGTACAATGTTTACTTGGTTTATATACATATAATATGTTCTCTGTTAATCTATTTAAATTTATATTGAATTCCCTGTCATAGTGTTTGACCGCGATGAACTCCGAAACTACTCAACCAATTTTGAAATTTCTTTTTACATTTTTCTGGATTTGTTCCTACTTAAGATATTTGATATGTTTCATTTTAATCTATAACATAGCACCGCGTGGCCGGCTCAGCTAGTATCACGTAATTATGCAATAATTCAATGTTTTATTGGAGAATCAAGTTATCAAATTTAATTATTTTACTAGTTTTTTTACATATACATACTTTTTATTTTAGTAATGAATGTAAGGAAAGTGTTTCGGAATCCCAACAAACTTATACCTAACCTTGTCTATTCTACCCTTGACGAATCAGACACAATGTTGTTGATTCAAAATATATAATACGTTTGGGATTAATACTTCAACTACTATGCTATGCTGTTAATACAAAAGCAATTATATTTTACGTGACTGATAACAAACCAATATCGAATTTAATTAAATAAACGCCGTTGTTTCCCATGGAATTTTGTATGTTGCCAATCAAGTGTGACATAGATTATCTCGGACATGCACCAATGAAATCAAACACACAAAACAAATGATAGTGAGGATTTTTTTAATAAAGTATCGATCATTAAAAGCTTATATACAGTTTAATTCACATTCTAGTCACATTTGTAGGTTAAAAAGTGTAGAAATTACAATAACTCAAAATAGCGTTGAAATTGTATTGTACCAGACCGTGGAGATATTCTACTATAGATTCTGACTGACGAAATATCTATTGAAACGAGTTTTTATAATTGAACAATTAAATAGTTATAACTTCCGTAGCCACTTTTGACCAGTATAAATGAAAAGCTATTTTTGAAAAAGTAACTTTAACAAATCAAAGAACTTGTTAAAGGATATTAGATTTCTAAGTTATTAAGTAATTAAAGTTATTAGTTCGATCAGAGGATGTAATTATATTAGTGACTTAGCTGTATATGTTGTACCACTGACCTAATTTATAACAATATGCCTTTAAAGAAAGGCGGGAGTGCCCAAAGTGACTTGCAGATTAACGCAAAGAAATTAGATTTTCACCAATTGTTGGAGTTAAAAGGATTGGAAGCCTATTAACTTTGAATAGTAATAATAACTTAATATTTCTTTTAAACAAATATATTTAAGATTTTTTTATATTTTGTGCATTTTCAATGCTATCTTATATAATAAATTTATTATTTTGTTTTTTCCATGATTATTATAATTATCTTCGCGTTGAAAATTCATCAAGCCCTACAATCACGATATACTCTATTAATAAAGAGACTCCATACTTTGATTCATATAAATTGTAAGGAGCGTTAATTTCAACTCATAAATGAGTGTCTTCGGCTGACGATGTAAAGCCGCAGTTACGTTGAAATATGTAATTTTGTAAGCAATTATGTGAACTATTTGAAATTAGTGCTGAAATTGTCGATAATTTTAAAGTATCAAAATTGCAATATACGATAATATCAGTTTTTTTTATTTATATAGATAATTTAATATGTATGAAATAATACAAGAATATTTTTAATTTTTATTGTTAAATTTTAATAAATATATTATTTAAAATGATTTTACCGTTACACTAGAGCATCAGATTTAAAACCGTTACCCGATATATATAGGAGCCAGCTGCCTCCCCACCTCAGTGTGTGTGGCTTTCTATCTCTTTCTATACTATAAAGCTTCGCTTCTTGTGGGTGTAGTGTGGTAGTAGTAGATGAGTAGCACAGTCTTAGTTCCCATGCATATATAAATCGAAGCGCTCATACCCATAGTTCTGAATTCGAAAAGCGATCGAAGCGAATTGGAAATAATCTACGGAGGGAATTACAGAATGTTTAAAAAACGATTTTAGCGAGTTACTGGATTACTGGTCACCGTATATTCTTCCTCTTTTACTGTCTGTTGGTTATTTGAGTAAATAAATATAATACTCATATCACGTAGCCATATTTTACATAATTTTGTTTTGTTTCTCGTATTATACTGCATCGTTTATCGATACCAGTATAAAATCACGCTTCTAAAATAAGGTAAGCGCTGTCTTACAAAACTCGATTCCATATCAACTGTAACGACAGCTTGAATAATACATTTGTGAGAATTACTGACTTTGTTCGCTACAGGATATCTCTAGTTCCTTTAAGACTATAACGTCAAATTTTAATAATTGAGTAACAAAGATTGGTTAGCAGCCTTAAAGAATGGAAATATTATTATTAGTACTTTTGAATTATGACTATTTTTTAAGAAAAAAATGACCTTTTTACTTAGAAATATGAGGATTCTAGTTTTGCAAAAAGATAATCTAATCGTCTGGTTGGTCCCTCACATAAAACAAAATACTTTGCCAAAATTGTTACTATATGGTCATAAAATTGTACAAAGCTTTGCTTTACCTATCTTAGACTTACCGCTAAATAAACTTAAAAATAGACCGTACGTCTTATTGTGTGATCTGAGTTTATATAATATTATGAATACCTAAAAATGACAATTTATTGATAATACTGTGTTCCTTGTATTATTATTGACATTACTTATTATTATTATTTGAATTTCATTGTGACAATGCTTACAATAATTGTTAGTATTTAATTGTGGAAATGAAATTGTACAATGTTTTTATTAAAATTTAATCATAACATTGCTAATTCATTATTATATGACTTGTTTTCATTGCATGCTGACAAGATGCAATGAAAACTTCTTTTTTTAGTTGCTGCAACAAGAGAACATAATGCAATTTTATACATCTTATGTACCGTGGTTTTTTTTTATAGAAAAAAGGCATGCGCATAACCATTATCTCGCCTGATGATAAGCGGCAATGCGATCTAGGATGTGACGCGCTTGCCTAGAAGATACTATGCACTCGTGACTTGAAGACCCCTGAATTGTATTTGTCAGGAAACACAGACTCAGGTAAAGAGTTCCACTCTTTAGCGGTACATATCACAAAAATTGGAACTAAAAGGCTTAATGCGACTCTTTGGTACATCGACCTTGTAATGGTGTCACCTATTGGTCAGGCTGGCTGTCCGATGAAAAAATGGGGACGGGCGGCGGGCGGAACAAGGTTCTGCAATTCTGCTGCACACATTTGTTTAAAGGCAAATAAATGAATAAAAAAGTAAATATCTATCGGTAGTTATAGTCTGTTCCAATCCAATTTAATTAAAATGTAAACAAATCTGTTCTATTTAAAATTCTCACACTTTCGGCCGCTAAATGGATATAAAAACACATTCATAAGTAATAAGAAGGTTACAATATGTATCTCACTAATTTCTTCCAAATATCATAGTTTGTTTAACATTTTTAAAATTTATTTGAAAAACTTAAGACGAAAAGTGAGGTTATTAATCCAAAGAGAAAAATTGTCTAATCTGTGTTCGCATAGTGTTTGACCGTAAAAATCTATCAGTTAATTCAATTATTACTTCAATTCAATCGATTATGAATCGAAGACGCATAGGTAATGTACATTAAAAAATCGATAAAATATAAGTCATCGATGTATGGTAAAGATAAACACGTGATAATTATACCTATGAGATCCGAACAACGAATTGGGTTGGGAGTTTTTACTTCTAGTGGTGTTTTTCCAACAGCTTTAATGTAGCTAGCTAGATAACGCTACCTTTTTTCTTCATAGATTGATTTTGACGTGACAACGTCTTAAATTAGGTTGCGGCTGGGAGTCACTTATGAAAAAGTGTAACGCTCGGTAACGTTACGATGAGTCACCGAACGAGAGAGAGGCCCGCCGAATGCCTTGCGTCTCTCTCCCACTCAACTATGATCGGTCTGCCGCGCGCATTGTGCAATTTAATTATATTCATATCAATAAATATTCTACCGAGAAAAAGACGTTGTCACGTAAAATCTTCGCCCGTAAAACCGACTTTACAGGCAAAAAAAAAAAAAAAAAAAAAAAAAAAAAAAAAAAAAAAAAAAACAATTTTTTATGAGAAATTTACAAAATATAAGTCATTTTTAATCGGTTCAATCTAAGCATCTCATTTCTCTATAATCGAGATGAACAGCGCTATCTCTCGAGGCTTGAAAACAAATGTCCATTATCCGACACTCGGAATAAAAACAAACTCCGCTTACGCGAAGCTCCAACATAATAGTGTTCATTTAATCTAATCGAAGCAGTCAATTGATCGATCGAATCATGAATTGTTTAATTTTTACCATAACACTAAATAGTCTATGTTCGCAATAAAAGCGTCTTTGTTTACATTTTTATTAAATTGGATTGGGACAGACTTTAGTATTATGTACTAAAAAGTCCTAATAAGTTGCCAGGACCTATTTAGTTGGTAGGCAGTCGTCAACACTCAGTTTTTTTTCCGGATGATGTCTGTAATTCTTAATCCTATTAAATAAGATATAAGTAAAGTGCTTTCATTTGATTATTAAGATTTACAATGTATTTGAATTGGGTTTATTGAATTTGAAAGCCAAAAATTAGGCCATGGCCTCATAAATCCTAGCCTAGAAGGAGCCACAAAAAGCTGCAGGGGTTTTTACATCCCTTAATTGTTTTACAGATTTTTGTGAACTAAATCAAATCATCTATTGGAAAAAACCCTTAGTATTATAGTATGTTTTACTTTGTTCATATCTTCCACCTGGCCCTCATCAGCTAGGGTTATGGCTGACAATAAATGTTTCATCTGTCTTCCAGCTAAAATTATTACACTGAGCCTTGACACTATTCCTTCTGCTGCACACAGGTACAGAATTTTTCTTATGCTTGTCATGTTTTTTTTTTGTAACCTTAACGGAATTTAACATTTTATCAATTCATGAAGAGTAAAACAAAATATGGAGAATTAATTTAAAACTTTTAAAATTTAAAAATATCAATATACGAAGAACTGAATAAATTATAGTAAATAACATGAATTATAAAAAAAAATCGTTTCTATAGTCGATAAATAGTTGATAAAACACTGGATATTTAGCACCCCACGCTTATCTTTTTGCCGAGAAAATTATTTTTTTCTTGGTAAATACTTAATTGTTATACTTAAATTTATTTTTTACTTTTTAGTTTGGTTTAACCATAAAAGCATGTATTTTAGTTTATTTTTAAATTGTGTTCTTGTGTTTATTTTGTACTTTTATTTTTTATAGGCAACTTCAGTTGATATTATACAAAACAGCATGTGTTTCAAATATGGGGGTAGCTGCTTAAACTGTTTTGTCAAACCACCTGATATTGACAGTGGATATTAAACGCCGAAATATTGATCAGCTGTGCGGGGTTAAAGACCGATGATTGCCTTCGTCGGAGGTGTCGACGCTTTGAACGAATGCTATGTAGCTATCGACATGTTGGAATTCCAATTTTGATATAAATAAACCCGATATGGCAATGTAAACTTCAATGTTTGAGAATATAAAGTTGATAATTGAGTCGCATATTTTAATAACTAATAATAATAATTTATTACATTTACACCAATTAGCCTAGCCCAAAGCAAGCACAGTAAGGCTTGTGTTATGGTTACTATGGTAACGGATAGACATACATATATGATACATAAGTATGTATTAGTAGAAATATATATAAAATACTCATGACTCCGGTACAATTGCTCATATTCATCATTCAAACATCTGCCCCTACCGGGATTCGAACCCAGGACCGTTCGGTGCGAAAGCCAGGATCGCTGCCGTAGCATCAAATTGACACGAATGATATGAAATTAATTTATTACGTAATTTGGAAATTATTATTTGACTATCGACGTTTTTACTTTTCAAATAAAATAAATTTATTATTGCGGAATTACTCGGATGGTAACTTATGTCTTATTTCATATAAAGAAAGTACTTAAAGTTTTTTGTGCTATCAAACATGAATTTGTAGACGTTTTAGAACTTAAACTAGCTCTGTCTTCCTTTCATCGAATAAAAGGGACAGCATCAAATTTAGATGCATATATTTACTCTACGCTTTAATTTGTCCGAAGCAACTTACACTACTTTTTACGGCCGCTTGGGGCAACGGTAGCGATCCTACCTTCTACACCAAAGGTTCCGGGTTTGAATCCCGGTAGGGACATATGTTTGTGTGGTGAACATAAGTATTCCCGAATCATAGTTGTTTATATTCCCATAGTACAAGCTCAGTTAGTGTAGGACTAAATAATTGTTTTCTGTTGTCCGGAATTTATAAAAAAAATCAATCATCTGCATGTAAACATGTAATTATATATTTTATTATCGGAAGACCAACAGCTAAATTAATAACAATAGGTAGTAAATATAACAGCTGAAAGCTAATTATTGGTTCTCACCAATAAAAACAGTTTTATAGCTATGTTGAGCACTTAAAACAACGCAACATACAATTATCAACGCAAGGTATAATGAATCACAAACAAAAACAGAGTTATTCAAGTGTAGCAAAAGATGGCGTTGTGCCTCTCTGTATCACGTTTTGTTTTTTATATAAGTAGTTTGGTTGTTTTAGATCTAACCCTGCCTGCCGCCGCGGTTACCTAGAGGCAGTAGCTTATATAATGCCTACATAGCCTTTCCAGGCTCTGGCATTTCCTAGGTGGAGTTTAGTCAGTACAAGACTGACTTAAATTCAAAGCCCAAATTGGAGTATTCAAGCAGAATTCATCACCTCCCTCCCCCGCTTTCAGAAGTTGCCAGCAACTTGAAAACTTTTGAACTTCTGAATTTTTTTACGGCCCCGGGGCCGTATAAAATTATATAACCCCCTTGAGTTGAAAACACATTCAGTCGATTTGACTCCCAAATTTGGTCGTTTTATATCACTCAGTGCTAGGCATAGCACACACCGGTCTGGTTGAGCTTAGGGTCGTACACCCACAGATTCATAAAATAAAAATCAAACGCAAATACCTATCTCTAAAAAAACTCATTAATTATATAATAATACCTTACCTACTTGATAGAATCAGAAATGAGAAGATCTGTAGGCTATCCAAAGTCACCGACATAACCCGCAGAATTGCCAAACTTAAGTGGCAGTAGTGGGCGGAACACATAGCTCTCGGGCTCGAAGACGAAGTGTAGGCAGGTCTCCCATCAGTGGACCGACGATCTGGTGAAGGTCGCGAGAAGTACCTGGATGCGGGCAGCGCAAGACCGTTCGGTGTGGAGATCCTTGGGGAAGGCCAACAATGGACGTCATCTGGCTGAGATGAGATAACATAAATAAATATGTTTTTCTCGTAATATTTTTACATATGAAAAATATATTATTAAATGCTATATGTATAAAAACGTTACACTTGAGCTAATAACCAAATTAAACCCCACTTGAAAAAGCACTTACCGTACTAGGCAATAAGAAAGCGCGGAATAATATATGCGAACAGCCGCGACGGTCAAAGGGTCCCAACCAGCCTGAAGCATTGTTGGGGAAATTGCATTCTACTCAACCCCACTGAACAGATCCCTCCCCCCTTCCGAAAGAAATAAAATCTGAATTTGTACAACGGAAAATACTGGAAATTGCGAATATATAATTTTTGTAAGTCTCTGATTTATTGACGACAAGTATTTTTGTGAGCATTTGATGCAACTGTAGTGATCCTGTCTCTCGACCCGTTTGCTTTAGGTTCGATTTCCGGGATGAGTAAATGCTTGTGTGATGAATACAAGCTATAATATCTATGTATCTTTTAAATCCCTATAGTGCTTACTTTGGACAAGGCTAATTGGTGTGAGTTTTATTGTTATTGTGGAAACTTGATGGCGCATCGAGTAATGCGTTAAGCTTACTAAGGTGAAAGTATTCGATGAGCAATCGAAAACTCTTCTAAAAAAATAAATCTTATTTTTATTAAAAAAGGAGGAATTTTTGGGCACTATTTTTTTTTCTTTGTCTTTGTTCACTCTGTCACTTTAATATAACACAGACAACCTGATCAACCTTTTTTCTTTTTTGATAGACAAAGGGAATATAGTTCAAATTATGATGACGAAAAGCATAAGAACAGATGGCGCTGCCATACAGTAAACAAGTAGCTCCTTATTAAAAAATATTTTATGATAGTCAAAGTGATTTTTAAAAACCAAATACAAATTCAATAAGTGCAAAAGTGTCGAAACTAAACAACCATTCGTTAAATAAAGAATTTCTTCACGGAAAGTTTAAAAATGCACGAACGAAGATAAACGTAAACAGTATGTCCCAAATAATTATATTAAAGTGAAAAAACATAAAACAAGTGTATTGACAATAGTAGGCATTGATACAGCAAGTTAATAAAACCACAAGAAGAAAGTTTTGTAGCCGAAATTGTGAGTAAATGAATAAAAACAGAATTTACCTGATCATTCTATTAATAAGGTCAGTTAATTTTATTTAAAAACATCTATTGCTAAGAAAAAATCTGCACCTTACGCTAATGCAATAGAGTACAAATCACCACAGAGTGACAACACCGCCATCTGTTATGAATCTGAGAAGTTATTTCTTATAGTCATGCTTTTTGTGATGCTTGTTTATTATCGACAACAATAATACTATACATCACATTGGATCACTATTACCGGATAAACCGAAATATATGAGAAATTTCGTCAACCAAATACATCGCTACGAAGCTCCACGTTAAGGAGACTAAACTTTGAATTCTACGTCATATGTTGGCATTTTGGTTAATATTTACCAAATTTATTACTATATTCGAATGTAAAATTATCAAACCAAATAAAACCGAGAAGGGTATTCAAAAATTCTTTTCAAATATTTCTGCTAAGTGATCACAATTTTAAACGCTTGCAGTTAGAGGTATTCTGGCCGAGGGAATTCTATGACGGACTATGAATGAAAAGCTCTGACGGGCTCGGTTCAATCCCACATAATTTATCTTTTTTATTAAAATTGGCATTTTTCTCTATTTTTGCATTTCTAATTCTCTATTTTTTATATATATAATTTTTTTATCAATAATAATGGATTGTGCTGAGTGTAAAAAGACAATAAAGTCTAGAGTACTTAATGTGTGTAACATGTAAAAAATACTATGATGTTACATGTACTAAAAATGTTACTGTTAAACTATTTCGTTTGATGACCTCAAAAACGAAGAATAAATGGCTATGTCATGTATGTATAAAAAAACCTACTAATAAAACAGATACGTATTCGTTGATGAAACCTAATAGTGGAACCTCTCACTGTATAACTTCAACGCCACAATCGGTATCAAAAATAGAACAATTGAAGGATGGACTTGGTACTTGTGATATTCCGACTGCTAGCACAGATTCCATCGCTTTAACCAAAAACAATTTAAATATAGATGACAACATAACCAAAAGGAAAAAATATATGATAAATGTGTCTACCGAGAATTCTTTTCAATCATTAACAGACGAGGAGTTTTCTGATGACACAACTTCGCATGAGAATAAAAATTTAAATAGAAGCTGCCCAGTAAAGAAATTGCATACGGGTAATGAAGTAGAAGATATAAAGGTAAACAGAGATTTTTTGAAAAGTAAACTTGACATAGCGGAAAATGAGATAGAAAAATTAGTTTCAGAAAATTTTGCTTTAAAAGAAAAGATACGAGATTATGAGAAAAAAATAAAACAACTAACCGATATATGTAAAACACCGCCAAGGAGTAATACAAAAAAAGCCCGAAGAATTTTAACCAGCACCATGTCATCACACCCAGGACATAAATACTCAGTTACAGAAAAACATCTCCAAGATAATAAGGTATCTATTTTACATAAGACATTACCTCAAGATATTTATACTGAAACGTGTAACCAAGAAAAAGAAAACGATTTATCTTTTATACCTAAACAAATTGACGACTTAGAAGTTATAGACAAACAGCCAGCAGGATGCAAAAAAGTGAAGCGACTTGCAAAACATCGTGTTCTACTACTCGCTGACGAAACGGGAAGGGGTTTACAAAACAAGTTAGCAACGCGCCTTGGCTCTACGTATCATGTGACTTCTGTGTTAAAACCATACGCAACTTTAGAGCAGATTCTGTCGGGCTCCCTTTCACAGTGTAATGGTTTTACTAAACAGGATTATGTGATAATATTAGCTGGTAAACATGACACTAATTTGATCCTTTTCCAATCTGCCCTATTCCATTGTTTAAATATATATTATATAAATATATATAAAGAATTCTAATGTGCTATTTGGACGTATAAATAGAAATGTATATTATAATAAAATAAATTTAAATGAAATGTTGCAGGTGATAAGTTCAAATATTAATAATTTCTTTTATTCTGAATTGTACTATTTAAGAAATAATAAATTAGATAAGTACAATGCATGCAGAACACTGATGTTGGATATAATTTTGTTAAGTTATAAAAATAGAGTGACTCAAGTAAATTACGACAAGAATTTCACAGATAGTCATGTACAGACTGAAAGTGGGTTTTTTCATGCCTAAACAATTGAATAAGAAGAGAGATGTTTTAATGACAACTAATAATGAGACCAATTACAGTGGGTCTTCTAAATATTTGTATATCTATCACCAGAATGTGTGTGGTGTTAGCACTAAAAAACATGAAATAGATTTTTATTTGAATGAAAATGTTAATATTAGACCACTATGTTTGCTTTACAGAACACTTTCTTAACAGTAAAAATGTCGATTTCTTGACCTTGACAAATTATAAATTAGTTTCTCATAATACCAGAAAAAATATGAAAAGAGGTGGTAGTCTTATACTTAGTTTAGATGAATGTAAAAGTGAGCCTTTATTGATCTGTAATAAATTGTACAAAAGAGAATTCTTTGAGATATGTGGTCTGAAAGACATCGATTCTAATTTGTGTATTTTTTGTATTTATAGAAATGATAAAAAGAAATTTTTTGACGATTTTATAATACAATTGGAAAGGTTATTGGAATGTTTTTTTGACAAGAAGTGCTTGATATGTGGTGATTTTAATGTGGACATACTGACCGACGATAAATATAAAACTGAATTTTTAAATCTGTTAACGCGTTACAACTTTAGACCGTTAGTTTCCTCAATCACATATGTAAGCGGAGAAGCGAAATCGTGTCTTGATAACTTTCTAACGAATATACCTGAAACTGATGTTGCTTCTACTGAAATTGACCATAATGGTCTTTCAGACGGTCACGCAGGACTTTTCTGTAAGATACATTTACCTGACTCTAAACAAAATAAAAAAAAGTTTATAATAAAACGGCAAAGAATATTTAATAAAGTAAATAACGACAAATTTAGACAAAATATTATAGATAATGATTTGACTGAAACTGGCATTAACACATTTTTAAATAAGTTATATCATATTTTTGATAAGAGTTTTAAGAAGGTAAACCGTAAATTCAAAATAAACATAGAAAATAAAATAAAATGGCTCACAAGAGGTATTAGAACTGCTAGTAAAATGAAGCGCTTCATAAAATCAGCACATAAAGCCACATGTGATCAAAACTTTTTGGAGTACAGAAATAACTATATTCGCATTTATAGACGTGTAGTTAGACATGCACGAAAATTAGCAGTACAAGCTGAAATAAGAGAGGCTAAGATTTCTACGAAGGCTATATGGGGTGTTGTCAATAAACATAGAAATGAAATGGTTTCTCATCAAGCAGAAAAAATTTGCCTTAAAGTTAATAATAGAATAGTTTCCAAACCTAAAGAAGTAGTTAACATTTTTTCCACAAAATTTGATATCATTGATGAAATTGATGTAGATAATAATAATAAAGAAGGAGCTTTGTTGTTTTTGAAAGATAATACACAATCTATTTGCAACAATATTCAATGGAAAAGTATAACCCCTTTAGAAATAAAAAAAACAGTTAAAAAAATGATTAATAAGAAGTCGTGTGGTTATGATGGTATGCCTATCTCAATAATAAAGGAAAATATTGATATCCCCGCCATGCCTTTATCAACATTTTATAACGCATGTTGCGATAGTGGTGTATTCCCAGATCAACTTAAAATAGCAAAGGTTATACCAGTATTTAAAAAAGGAGTAAAGACAGATCCAACAAATTACAGGCCCATCTCTCTTTTACCTGTTTTGTCAAAAATATTGGAAAAACTGATGAAAGAAAGACTAATGGCACATTTAAATTCCAATAATGTTATAAATGGGAAACAGTTTGGATACCAAGCAAATATAGGCACTAGTGAAGCAGTTATTGGTCTTATTGACGATGTATTGACAAATTTAAATAATAAATATAAAGTTGCAGGAATATTCTTAGACCTGAGTACAGCTTTCGACTTGGTTGATCATAGAATTCTATTACATAAACTTTTTCATTATGGAATTAGAGGCAACACACTAAAACTCTTTAAGTCATATTTAGAGAACAGGTATCAATTTTTTGAACTCAAAAACACTGAATTGGGGTGGGAGAAGCCGTGTAAATCAAAATTGACCAAAATTAAAAAGGGCGTTCCTCAAGGATCAATCTTGGGACCAATTTTGTTTATATTATACATAAATGACCTTGCTGATTATATGAATAAAAATGTGCAGGATATTAAATTAACGGTTTTTGCAGATGATACGAACGCAATTATTACGGCTGATAACACAAATACTTTGTCAATAAAAACCAGTAGCGCACTTACAGCCTTCCCAAAAATGGTTTGACGCTAACAATCTAATCCTGAATACTAGTAAGACAAAATTAATGCTATTTAGACTTACAGCAAGAGCAAAGGAATCTCTGGAAATAAATTTAAGTAATTCAAAACTTGCCACAGTGGAATCCACAAAATTCTTAGGAATTCATATTGACTCCTATTTAAATTGGAAAGAAGAATTACAGAAAATTAATAGCAGAATTAGTTCAGCCTGTTATGCCCTACGAAGCTTGCGTGAGGAAATTACTCTGAATCAACTTAAGACTGTATATTTTGCACTGGTCGAGTCACACCTTCGGTATAGTATAATGTTTTGGGGGAATAGTTATGCTTATAATATTAGACAAGCCTTTGTTTTACAGAAAAGGGCCATACGGACTATGGTCCGCATTCCTCAATGGGAATCGTGCAAAGAACACTTCAGTAAGCTGGGTATATTAACAGTCCCGAGTTTATATATTTATGTAGTGCTTGTTCACCTTGTAAAATGGCCAGATCAGTATGAAACTCCAGAGCAAAGAGTAATAAGACTGGAAACTCGGCGAAAGGACATTCAGTCAACTATCATTCCTAAATTTAAAGTCGTTGAGCACAGTGTGAGACATCAGGCTGTGAGAATGTTTAATTGTCTTCCTAACCGACTGAAATCTATACATAATGTTAATCTCTTTAAAAGCAACTAAAGTGCTTCTTGTTAAAAAAATGCTTCTATGATATTAAAGAATTTATTGGCTATATTTAAATAATGAATAATTATTATATAAATGATATTTTAGTAATTTTTTAGACTTAATTTTAAGATAATTTGACATTAATTTATTCAATTTTTTGACATTACATTGTTTATAATTTCATTACTATTGCCAAGGTTATTATATCACTATTAAATTTCATCATTATCATCAGTTTCCAATACAATTGTTATTGTTTAAGGAACAAACAAACAAAATAAATTTTTAAAGGAATCAATAAAATGGACTAATGAAGACATTTAGATACTTAAATCACATTACTGTGTATATTTTTTGTAGTTTAACTTTTATAATGACCGCATTAATCGCATACCGGGATTAATGGTACGACGATTATATATATAAATTTCGTGTCACAGTGTTTGACTGCAATGAACTCCGAAACTACTCAACCGATTTCAATTATTTATTTTTTATTTTGCTGATTTGTTCCAACTTAAGACATAGCATAGGTTCCATAATATTCAGAACCAAAGAAAATGGTATATATACAACATCCGTGGTCAGAATTTAAGAAAGAAATCTTTTATTCAAACCACTTTAAGTGTATTTGTAACTGGTCTATTCTTGTTTTTTTTTTTATATTAAATCCTGACATTTCGACTCCTTAACAGGAATCATGATCACAGGATGACTATAAGGTAATGTAAAAGTGATTTTACTTAAACATGCGTTAGGCAAGAAGTTTTTTTTTTACCATAAATAGGTTTGTGCTTGACCACTATCTCGCCTGATGGTAAGCGATGATGCGATCTAGGATGTGACGTGCTTGCCTAGAAGATACCTATTCACGCGTGACTTAAAATTAAATACCCCTAAATTGAATTTATCAGAAAACACAGACTCAGGCAAAGAGTTCCATTCTTTAGCGATACAGATACTCTTTGGTTTATCAACCATATAAAGGTTTCGTCTATTTGTAAGTCTAGTAGTCTTTCTTCTTTGTCCTGCCCATGTTCCCATTTTATTTGGGGTCGGGCCTCCTTGTACTCCTGCGCCAGGATACACGATCCTGGGTTGTCGTAGATGTAAGATTAAGGGCCTTCATGTCACGTTCTACCATGGACCACCATGTCGAGACCGGTCTTCCTCTACCTCGGGGCTGAGATGGAATGTTCAGTATCGTTTTAACGGAGTAGTTTTCGTCCCTTCTCATTATATGGCCGTACCATCGAAGCCTTGATTCTTTAAGTTTTTCCCCTATAGGCGTTACCTTAAATGATCCTCTTACATACTCATTGCGAACCCTGTCCAAACGAGTCACACCCCTGCCCAGCGTAACATTTTCATTTCATTTGTATGTAATTGTTGCTCGTGCTTCTTAAGCGTGGTCCAGCACTCAGCTCCGTAAAGCATTGCCGGTCTCACAGCGGTCTTATAAATTTTCCCTTTAGTTTTTACGGGCATTTTAGTGTCACAGAGTACGCCGGACAGTGATCTCCACTTTAGCCATGCTGCATTAATGCGGTGGTTTACGTCATTGTTTATACGTCCATCAGTCGTTAGCGTAGAGCCCAGATACTTAAAGTGAGTTACCTTCGGTAGGACGGTGTCATCGAGTTTCAAGTTAGTTCCTAATTCTTCGGTGCCTCCGAAGTCACACTCCATGTACTCTGTTTTCGAACGACTAACACGTAAACCATGGATCTCGAGTTCTTTTATCCATATATTAAAGGTATTTTGCAGCGACAATGGGTGTTTATCAATGAGGACAATATCATCAGCATAGAGCATGCACCATGGGATGTCAGACTGGAGATTTTTGGTGATATAATCCATTGCTAAGTCTATTTGTAAGTCTAGTAGTCCGATGAAAAATTAGGGAAAGCGGAACAAGGCTGAGCAATTCTGCTGAGCACTCTCCGAAATGTATCGTGATATCAAAGGAGAAATGTTCCATTGACTTCGTGTCTTAAATCATACGAAATGTCGAAACGACAACTGCTCAAGCACAGATCACTCCGTTGTCACAACAGTGGTGAAGCAAATCAGTTTTATTTCGATTCAAAATGTTCCTGTCAAACCTAATCCCAATAAATGGGGCCTTGATCGCTGCTCTACCGATCACAGAGTAGGAAATTGTATTCGTAAATCCAACCCATATTTCCGTCTTTTACATATTACCGTTGGGGACAAATTATGTCTGTTATGTGGAAGAATGATCGGGGGTTGCCAGGATTGCCAGGTGGCCAGGAAATACGGGATTGTCACGGAATTTTGTTGTCCCGTGTCCATTAATTAGACCTTATTGTTCCGGATTTCGAAAACCTACTAGTTTTGTAACCAAAATCCCAAATACCCCTTAATTGTATTTGCCACGAAACGCAGATACAGGCAGCAGAGTTCTTACCGGTACTTATTACAAAATTGGAACTAAAACGCTTAGTGCGACTCTTTGATATATCTACCATATAATGGTATATCTACCAGTTGATGAATAAGAGAAAGTCATTGTTATTTATTTTTAGTTTATTACGATTTAATTTATAATATAATATTCATAGTTTAGCAAAGTTTAAATTTATTGATAAGATAAGTGCTCAATATTATTCATATTAAACATCTTGATTTACTAAAAAATAATTTTAGGTCTAATCTTCATTTTAAAATTATGACTGGCGTTAATTACGTACTAAGTACTTACATACCTAACAAAAGTATGTATTGGAAAAAAAATTCTTTTCAAATACAAATAAAAATCCTTTGAAAATTAAAAAAAGATACTTTTTACTATAGCCATGACCCGACACCGTTGCCTTAGAATTGTCCCGAATTTAATAGGTTTCTATCTGGCAACTCTGGGGGTTGCACGCCATTGGTAAACCATGATAATGCTTATAAATATTGATGGTTTCAAGCTGTTTATATTGCGATGAAGGGAGGAAAGACGGCGAAGATTCAATCTGCATACGATTCTAAGAAAAAAGTATTATCAGTCATTTCATACCTCTAAATCAAAAATAAAATTTTGAAAACGAAAACCATTTAAGATAAATTATTTTAATAAAAAAAATACTAGAAGTCAAATCAGCTCACAAGTTTGTTTTCCTAAACCAATAATAGTGGAACTCTTTACCTGAGTCTGTGTTTCCCGATTAATATAATTAAGGGGTCTTCAAGTCACGAGTGAATAGCTATCTTCTAAGCAGACGCGTCACATCCTAGATCGCATCGCGCTTACCATCAGGAGAGATAGTAGTCAAGTGTTTATCTATTCGCGATAAAAAATAAACACTAAGACTAACCACGACAGGGAGTAAAGCAAAATTTCCGTCTAATTTTGAAAAAAAAAATTATAGTGTAAAATTTTGACAATCATGTTTAAAAGCAAATATTGTTTGTGTTTATTAAATAAATATATTTTGTGAGAGTTTAAATTAGCTTAATAATATAATGTGATAATATAATATATTATAATTTGTATATATTTTTAGTTATGTATAAAATTAAACTCATTCTATGTCCTAAGTTGAAACAAATCCAACAAAATGAAACAAGAATCATCAAAATCGGTCGAGTAGTTTCGGTGTTCATTGCGGTCTAACACTGTGAAAAGAAAAAAAAAGAAAGAAAAGAAATGATTTATTTAGTGACCCAAATTCACATACTCAACTTAAATCAAGTTACATTTTTTAGTGGACACTAAAAAGGTAATCCACTCAGCATGTGTCGGACGTCGTAGACATACCGACGCTGGTCTTCCGTGGTTACCTAACTATAAGTATAACTACTTATAACTTATATCTACCCATATAAATATAAACTAGAGAGCACTACCAGCCTCGCCACTATAAATATATTTTTATAATAATAAAATAATAATAAATAAATAAATATAGAACTAAATAAATAAAAAATAATAAAATAACCCATAAACAGTAAGATGAGATGATCTATTATGATAATTTATCTTATAAGATGAGATAATTTAACACAGCTGTATGATTCTGATTATGAATAACGAACTTACATTTTTTGCAATTCAAGTAGATACTTTTTTAAATTTCGCTTGAATGATGCTAAACTACCATACTTTTTTAAAGGGGGTGGTATGTTATTCCAACATTTCGTGGCAGAATATCGAAAACTCCCACGAAATGCAGCTGTTTTGTGGGTGGGACATACCAAGCGTGGTGTAATTCTTGCCTCACGACGAGAAAATGAAAGTTTATTGAATAAATAGGAAGGACTGTGTGTTTTAACAATGCCAAATAGGAGACTTGCAAAGTGAAAATTACGTCTAGAATTCATATTCATTAAATTACTTTCATTTAAAAAAGGAGTCACGTGGGCTCTACGCGGAATGTAAAAACAAACTGGACGCGTTGAATAAGTTTTTTTGTGTATCCAAAGAGACATTCCCCAATAACTACGTCCGCATAATTCAATTTTGAAAGAACTAATGTTTCACAAAGCTTTATTCGAGTATCAACATCAAGGTAGTTGCGCACTTGGTATAACACTTTGAGTCTGTAAAAGCAAGCTTTAACAGTTTGCACAGCATGATTGTGAAATTTTAGCTGATTATCAATAAGAATCCCCAGACTTCGTACTTCAGCAACTTGTACGATAGCGGTATCACCTATTTTTAAAACAGGGTTAAAAGAATTGATTCTGATTGTTTGTGTCCGAGAACCCATTATGATGAATTTCGATTTAATCGGATTAAGAACTAAGCAATTCTTAGATGCCCATTCATTTATACGGTTCAGATCTTCGTTAATTAGAGGTATGCTAGTTAATGTCTCTTGCGGCTTGAAAGTCAAATAAAGCTGGAGGTCATCTGCATAAACATGATAATTGCAATTTTTTATGCAAGAGGCCAGGTCAGCACTATATAAACTAAATAGAATCGGGCCTAATATAGAGCCTTGTGGAACACCTCGATGTAAAGTAGCTGCTTTCGAAGCTTTCCTGTTACCAGCCACATCAGTAATCATCACACGTTGAGACCGACCATCTAGGTAACTAGAGAACCATTTTAAAGTGGAACTGTCGAATCCATAAAAAGCCAGTTTTGACAAGAGAAGGTCGTGGTTGATAGCATCGAAGGCTCGAGAAAAGTCAAGAAGAACTAATACAGATCCTTGCCCCGCATCCTCTCCTGCAAGAATATCATCCACGATATCCAACATAGCTGTAGCCGTACTGTGATTAGCACGAAATCCGGACTGCTTAGGTGGCAAAATATTAGTTGCATTTACATAGTCGGTTAACTGCTGGCATACAAGCTTTTCTGCGATTTTGGACATAAATGGAAGAATGCTAATCGGCCTAAGATCTTTCAAGTGAACCGGATTATTAACTTTAGGTATCGGAATTACACGAGCTTCCTTCCATGCATCAGGGAAGGTGCCAGTTTCAAAAGACTTATTTATTATTGCTGTGATAACTTTTAGTGTTCGTGGTAAAGTTAATAAATTCATGTCACGAGTAATACAATCCACACCCTCTGAGTTACTATTTATATCCATGATATCCTTAGCAACAGAACTCTCATCAACAAGCTTAAGCGTGAAATGTGCAGGACTATATCTATGATGCTCAAAGTAAGTAAGATCTGAGATAGAAATGACATTATTACCGGGCACTTCAATAAAATGATTGTTTACTATATCAGGATCACTAAGTTCAGGAGGTAAAAGACTTTGCTTACTATTAAAATCGACTACGTTAGTTCTAAAATGTTTCCAACTTTGTTTAGAATTTTTTGATTTAAGGTTAATGTTATATTTAATATAAGCTGTTTTTTCCGTTCCTAATGCTTTACTTGCGATAGATTTCAAGTCCTTGTAGTAATTTACATCAGAATCTTGTTTGGACAAGCGACTTATGACATGAGCTTCATCTCTTAACCTCATCATTTCCTTTACGGTTGGTGTGATCCAAGGATAACTGCGATGTTTGATACAAACCTTTTTGATAGGTGACAAAAAGGTACAAAGGACTGTGACATGTATATAACACATATATTGTTCTCAACCAAAGTTAAGTAACTAAATTACTTGTGTTATAGAATTCAGAAATAACGACGGCACCACAACACCCAGACCCAAGACAATATTGAAAAGTTCATTTTCCACATTGACCTGGCCAAGGAATCGAAGCCGGGACCTCAGAGTGACATTACAATAAAAACGAATATGGGAGCCACTAACCATGGAGGCCGTCAAACTTATAGATTGATAATTGGATAAAAGGTTCTCTTACTCCATCCACACACATTATTAACAAGAATAATATAAGAATACTAGTGGACCCGACAGACGTCGTCCTGCCTGTTATTTTTGTAGTATAGATAAATAACCTAGATACCGTCTGCAGCGCCATCTGCCGGGCTGATTTGTGAATCTAAACCATTCTCAGATCCCCTTGAACACACATAAAAAAATTCATTCAAATCGGTCCAGCTTTTAGGAGGAGTTCAGTGACATACACACTCACAGAAGAATTATATATATTAAGATTTTAAAATTATGCATTAATATTCTTTATTTTGTTTATTATCAAAAGCAGAATCATACAAAATTTATTTTTTCACAGATGTACTATTTAAACCTTAAAGCTTCATATATGTAATCAATAAATTCCTATCACACATAAATGTAAGGATTCAACAGTGTTGCTATAGTAAACAAATAAATAATATAATAATAATTTATTTTTTTACATTCACATCAAATGACTCAGCCCAAAGTAAGCACTTTAAGGCTTTTGTTATGAATACTAGGGTAACGAATAGGCATACATAAAAAGTACATAAATATGTAATATTTATTAAAATATATGCAATATTTGTACAAATGTTTGTATTCATTACACAAACATCTGCTCCTTCAGGGGTTCGAACCCCGTACCTTCGGTGCGAAAGTCAGCATCGCTACCGTTAAACCAAAAAGAATAAAACTATGAAAACAAAACCGGATTACCAACTGCGTTCCAATCCTAGTTATGAAATGCGAACGTTTAAATTTGGTCATATTAAATTTATTCATAAAACACAGTCCATGCTGAAGTTTGCACATAATGCTATGTAGAACTTCCCAACTTCAGGTGACGATGTTCCCACACTATACGCGAACAGCGATGACTAGGATATCAGAAAATAATTTATTAAAATGGACGTCAGTATTTTTTTTTTAATGAAACCGTTTTACATTCGACAAATGGACACGTATTATAATTATTGTTTTTTGCATTTTTTCAATGTTATCTTATAAGGTAAATTATTTCAATAGCAAAATACTAGAAAAAATCAATTTGATCAGTCAAGTTTTGGAAGTTCGGTCCAATGCTCGGGAGAGCTTCCAAAGCTTGCGGATTCGATTGCAGTCTGAGAATTCACTTGTGGGCCGAGTCGATTTTTTCTAGTATTCTTTTAAAGGAGTGACACAAGCACCTAAAATAAGCACCTTCTGGGTTAGCTTATTCCATCGTGAATTTTGTCTTGGCCTTGGGCTTCATTGGAATCAAGAGCTAACCCTTCCTTAAAATACATATAAGCTCTAGAGAGTTCGGAGTAAATATGCTGAAGTTTGAAAAAAATAAATTTTTTTGCTCACCCATAGACCTAATTTTGGTCATAACTTTTTTATTTTTGCCATTTTCGATATTCGAGCTCCGTCACTATCTAGTCCTAAACCTTTTGGTTTGATTCATTACAAAAAATAATAATAACCCGGATAAGAACCCGTAGAGTTGTGGTGTCACATACATTCTGTCGTAGAAACTGATCCAAAAATACTAGATAACATTGAATTTATACACGACATCAATTTCGCTTGCATCTTCGAAACTCCTTGGTGTTCATAACATCCTGGATGGACAAGTTTCCGAGGCGTTATTTAATTAAGTTAGTTTATTAGTTGTCTCTCGCTAGAGTCGTTTAAAGTGTTTTCCTCAACTATTCGGATTATGCAGCTGCAGGACAAAAGGCAAGCGAGGCTACAATTTCAGTTTCAACATAATAATATGCAACAAAGCAACACAGATCTTATAGTAAAAAAATTATATCACTTATCAATATCCAAAACATTTTTGATATCATTAAAAACAAAGGTTTTAACATTTAATATAACGCTATTAAATATTATAATATACATCCTTGTTTGTTTTTTGTTTTTTTAACTGCTCATGATACGTCCAAAAGTATAATGGGTGATTTTGGAGGAAACCTGTAACCAAAGATTTACTGTCAATTTACTGGTTTTTCAAAATAAATTAAAAAGCATGTGTGCAATTCACACGTGATAAAAGTGAAACTTTCAAAATTAAATACGTACACGTACACAAAATACCGTTGTTGTTTTGATGCCTTCTCTCAAGCTTTGTACTACGCATGCTCACACAAACACGTATTAGCACACGTACATAATGCTTCCTATCTCATTTTCTCCTACGTTAAATCTTATGAATTTATGTGTGTCTCTTTTTGCTGTCGCTTTTTCGTTTCATCAACTTTCAAATCACAGCGATGCTAAAGAAGTTTTCACTTCAAAAATAACACTTTGTTTTTTATACCACATATTTAATCGTGAACTCATAGAACAGAAAGAAAAACAGAGATATGACCGACATGACGCACATGAGTCCACGATTAACCCAACATCTCCTTTACTGACATATAGCAATAAACCTTATTTTTAGCAACTTAACCAATTATAATTATCCCTTAAATAAGCAGTCATATATCATGTAACTCTACGTCATATAAAGTAATCAGTTTATTTTTATTTCCCGCATGCTTATACTATATATTACTTTTAATTTAAGACTATTATAATAAATGGTCCTTCGAGCCGAAATTAATTTACACATTTTGCACGCATTAACAAAAAATAACAAAAAATTGACTTTACTCCATAAGCTATTATTTTACTCTTAATAATATTGAATTAGTTATGTATAGGAAAAACGAACAAACGTATATACTTTTGTGTTTATATAAATTAATTTATAAAGGACTGTCAAAACAATTAACCCTACGTTTTCCACGAAAGTCACACGTCCAAAACAAAAAATGTTGTTATGCGGACGACACGTGATTCCCACAAGATATATTACTTCCATCGCTTAACAAAAAAAGTTCTGTTTTCCCAAAGAATATTCCGCCTCCAAAACAAAAACGAAACACGTTGAGGCTCGGCCAACTTTCATCTTCATATTTTCAGTAGGATCTCTGCGGATGATCACCGTCCAATCTTCGAAGAGCCGTCAGCTAACCATTTTTTCATATTTTATATGGGATGGATACCGACGTCCACGGGTCTTGCTGAGTTGGATGTAGTTCGTATATGATATTGAATCTATTTTTCACATGACTATATGTCAAACAATACTGAGTTCTTTTTAGCAGTTTTTGATAAATTTGAAGCATTTAAATCAAGAGATGAAAAAGTTCTTGATAATTTATTGAAATAAAAAATAAATTCTTTATACCATGAATAGTGTTACGGTTTCTTAAAACTAAAATTCCCACACTAGGCTAGGCTTATGTTATGGAAAACTGAATAGCTAAAATAGATGCGGTGACAACATTACTGACAAATTATCCTATAAATTTAATTGTCGTGGAACAATAATAACTTTTGTTTATTTAGACAAAAATCTACGGCGTAAGTGAAAACATGAACATCAACGTTGTGCATTTTTGATATTTTGGAATGGTTAGGGAATAATTTCACACGAATTGCTTTAATTATCAGTATTAAAGTACTATCATTTATGTGGTAAAATACGATATTCATTTATTGCGCTATCGTACACAAACATAACAGCAAACACACACGCACACTCGCGCAAACGCCTTGCGCCTCCTAACCACTTGTCAGTCCGCTACCGCGCGCCCCACCCCTTTCGGCACTCCTAATGCTACGCAAATTTGGAGAACTCTTAGATAAAAATGCCATTTTCTCCCTTAATAATGTAGCTTGATTAAATAAGGAATCCACCACAGAATGTTTAGATCTCTGTAACTTAAAAATTAATCTTAATAAAAAATCAGCAGGCCACGCGGATATTTGCATATGGTAGCAACTGCTGTCAGGGACTGACGAGGAATGTTGGCTATCAGTAGCAATTGCTACCGTGGACTGTCAAGTGGTTAAACGAAACAACAAGAGCAGGCATATATTTTCGTCGAGCGGTAGAAAGAGAGGGGAATATTTTTCAATAAAAATAACACACTTTGGTTCCAAGTATCCCTTAAGCATTATTGACTTATTGTGGTATTATTTCTGTGATTATTATTATTGCTTTAGACTGAGACCGAAGTTTAAAGAAAAGATTAAAGTATAGCCTAATTAAAGTAATAACCTAACTTCTTTAACATCGTTGTGATTTGAAAATCGATGAAACGAAAAAGCGACAGTAAAAAGATGTACTAATACGTGTTTTTATGCGCATGCGTAGTACAAAGCTTGAGAGAAAGCATCATAACAACCGGTTGTATTTTGTATACGTGTACGTATTATTTTTAAAGGTTTCACTTCTACCACGTGTGAATTGCACACATGCTTTTTGCTGCTGATATCGCTCATTTACGAGTATATCAACTATATACTCGTGTGTAACTGTTTTCTATAAATTACTAAACAATGTACACATTTTATATGTAATAAATTTATGTAACATTATTAAAAACATGTTTATTTAAAAAAACAGGAATTTAAATTATATAAAAAATTGAGGGTTGTTAAAATTTGTTTAAGTTTATCGTAAACATTACTAGGTATTTTGTTAAGGAATTTTGGTAATTAAAAAGATATAGTGTGTTGCGATTTTTTGCATTTGCTTGAGATCCCATTATAATTAAAATAATATCTCCAAAGACACACCTAGTGATGCTGTTAGCTAATTGTAAATAAAAAATGTAAGAATAAGATCAGTCCCCTGTCGTTTCTTTAACCAGTTCTTCTCAGAATTATGCGGCATATACGAGAAAAAAATGGCTATATCTTTTGATTGTGTAGACTTAGAAGTTTAAATATTTCACTACTCCAAGGGATTGCATTGATAAATATTCGATATTAATTTCAACTCGATGCGTTTATGCGTTCCTGAGAAAAAGCGTTTTAAAAGCATTGATCCTATAAGCGCTCCGTTTTTCCTTTCAAGGTACAGAATGGTGTAATAATATCTCGGACTCTTGTTTGCTATGGAAGTCACAGTTAACCCATTGAACGCCGTTTTAAAAGGGGTGGGTCCTCTTTAAGCTGTCTTCGTGAATGTAGTACCCTGAGATTCGGAGACAGACTTTTCAAATTGATAATACTGCAATACTGTATTTACAAATCAATAAAGAGACGAACTTTTTTGCATTCTTTGGATTCACCGTGCTTGTGCCGGTAACAGAAAGAGAAACTCCGAGTAGATCCCGACAGTTGTCACACGAGTGTAGGTTCAAGGGGCCCCTTTCCGACGTACATCAACACTCAGCTTCACTACCCTCCTTGCCCCACCAAATCTGGTATGAACCTGCTAATGCAGCATTATATGCTCGTTCTAGTATAGAACTTATTGCAGCTCTGCCAAAGCCAAAGTCTTTCAACAGGCTATAGAGAGATTTTGCTGGTATTTAGCAAATAAAATTATATATAAAATTTAAGGCTGACAGAATATGAACTGAAAAATTAAAAAAAATATATTGTAATTAATGTCAATTAATTGTTATTTTTTATTGTATTAAATTAAAGAATTCTTTTAAGTCATAGAAATTATGTGAAAGTATTATGCAGCTGTGTTTTAAATTGATTTACATTTATAATTTTTATATTTTATGCATTTTCAATGCGATCTTATAAGATAAATTATTATAATACAAAAATACTAGAAAAAATCGACTCGGGTCACAAGTGAATTCTCAGGCGGGAACACTTCACTTGTGACCCGAGTCGATTTTTTCTAGTATTTTTGTATTATAATAATTTATCTTATAAGATCGCATTGAAAATGCATAAAATATAAAAATTATAAATCTAACATGGCTGTTTCATCTTAATCGATTGACCAAACATTTGTAAAAATGTTTCTTTCGAATACGAGAGGATGTTCCTCTCATTGATGAAACAACGCTGGCCTACAGCGTAAAATCAGGAAGGTACTAGAAAATTTCGACGAGTGTTCGCAAGGCTCGGTAGCTCAATTGGGAGAGCATTGGACCGGATTTCCAAAAATTGATTTACGTCTAATTCCTTTATATTATCAGGTAAATGGTTAAAGATTTTTACACATACCGACCGATACGACCGCTTGATGCAACGGTAGCAATCCCACCTTCTGCGCCAAAGGTCCCGAGTTCGAATCCCGGTTTGATGGACATAAGCATTTGTTCCCGAGTCATAGTCGTTTATATACTTATTAATGTACTAACGGCCCGGCCCGGCTTCGCACGGGTTGAAAAAAATCTTTAAATTTTTTCTATTATTAAATATTGTTCCGTTAGCGCCATCTAGCTTCCGGTATACGAACTACTTGCGGTTAACGCGTTGCTATGGTTAAGCGTATACAATGGAAAAAGAGCGGGAAAAAGAGCGGACAGACAAACAACAAATTTGTGATCTTAGATTATAGATTCTACACATTATTTGGTAAACTAAATAATTATTGCAATTTGTCCGGAATTTATTATTATACAGATTTTGGTAAATTGTGCCGTTTTTGGAATTTTTTCTAGAAATTATCTATTGGGGTCTCTTATATTTCTGGGATAAACAAATACTATTTTAAATAATGTCTTAAGTTGTTTTATAAACACACAAGTTTTTCGAAGATTTGATGCGATGCTAACGTTAAAAAACCCCGCATATAGCCCCGCGTAAGCCCTTTTTTTGGGCAAAAATTACTGTACCAATAGTAAATTAACTACTATCATTAGTTTATACTCCACTGTCCCATTTAAGTATTCCACGGCGCAGTATGGAGCTCAGATAATCATTATCTTCTAAAAACATTTTGAAAGAAATAATATTTTTCTTGTTCGCGTCATAAAAATAGTGAATACACATCAAGACGACAAGATAAGCTGTCAAAGCGGTGTAAAAAAACTGCTTTATGAGAAAGTACAGGCGTTTGTTCCTCAGTTGAGGGCTCTTGAGTGCGTGAGTCCGAGGGGTGTGAATCTCTGAGGATCCTTAGGGCTGTGAGTGGCGTTAGAGAAAATGAACCAGGGATATTAAATCAAATCGTTTTAGGCGGCAGATCCCGTTGGAGTGATGCGTTTATTGTTTATTCTAGTGAATGCACATCGATATTTTATTTATTAGTTATTTTTTATTGAAAACAGCTTCTAACTCGTTATTTGTAAATACTAAACATCTCAGCCAAACGCCTGAAAATGAATTCATTAAATGAATTTGAATTAGTTAAGCCTGAAAATCGCCCGCCCCACATTTTTAATCATGTGTCATGGTACTTGAACATATATCTTTGAAATATTTATCATTCCGGGGAAAGAATTTTCCATTACAATTCTGGGAAATAAATATTTTCTTCTTTTTAGTCCGCTTAAAAAAAGGTTGTTTTAAAAAAACAGTTGCTTAGCTCTACATTGCTTAAACTCTATGTTTACATAAAAAAATGTTTTTTTTTTCTAATGATTACAATTTGGTGGAAGTTGAAGCATAATACTACAGTGTTTAATGCTACTACCACACTTCAGTAGCAAAGTGCTGAATGCAATCGGTCCATGTTATGTGACAGCTTACTTTCGAAACTACTACGACATTGACAAAGTCTGTCTTGCCCTACTTTAATAGTTTTATATTTAATAATTATAAATCATTTGATATTCAAGCATTAGTTAGAGCGGAGCGAGTGAAGCTCCCATGGACCAGCTTCAATGACGAAATGTATGTGACACCATAACTCTATGAGTTCTTAGCCGATTTCCCTATTTTTTATAATGAATCAAATCAACAGATTTAGAACTGGATCGTGATTAAAAAAGTTATTACCAAAAAACATTGGCTCTAAGGGATTTACCATTGAACAAAAGCGAGCGCTTTTTGAAAGTTTTCATTCTTATGGGATTTTAAAATTTACGAAACATTATTAAATTTTATTTCGCTTTTATTTCATTATAAAACCAGTATTATGCTCTGCTTCAATATATGGTGCTAGCGAAGCTTTATACTAAGCGATTGTATCGAAATAGTTAACAAATGAATTAAACAATTAAAATCATGTAAAATTATTTAAATATGATTTGGAGCAAGTCATATATCATCTATTTTTTTAGAAAAAATACTTTAATACAAAAAAAAATATTTGAATAGATAAATAATTTATCACAAGTGAGCATTGAAAAATGCACAGAACATATAAAATTACAAAACTAGTTTTAGATAATCACTGAAAGACTTTTTTCCTTTAAGGCAGTAGTAAGAACCTATTATATGGCGTCAATCAGGATAGTAAAAAAGGTTTTAAAGGTATTTTATAGTAACTCAATTATTATAGAGAAAGATATTATAAAGAGGTAATACATTGCTAGCTGTTTTCATTTATAGCAGAACGCAATTACAGTATAGAAGTGAGTTATAAAGTTTGACGGCGAAAGATACTTCTGTCAAACGATGATTTATTACTTGTATAATAAGTTTCCTATATATGAACTGTTGTAATATGGACTATTGCTGTGGAGATCAGCGGCAGATATTAAAAACACATATATCCTGAAATAAAGAGTAGTGTACGTTATTTATAACTTAAGGTCTAGAGATTCTCTTCGAGAATCATTGAATGAAACTGATCAACTTGAAATGAATAAACATTATTTTATTTTTATTTATTTAATTAACTTACTGTCTTATATATATAAAAATATTATGTATATAAAACGTAAATTGTAAATATTAATTTTTTTTTCTAAAAAGAATGATAACCGTTCCTTCAAAGCTAGAAATATAAATAAATTTGCTGCTTCAAGCTTCACATTGCGTAATACAGGAGGCTCATTTTTAGTTAAATCCCTTCTGAGTAGTAGTGGCTATTAAAGAATTCATGATTGTTCAAAGGACAAAAAAACGTGGAGCTAATGGCCTCTATTTTAATATTTACAATGGTAATTAATATTATGTAAATTAATTTTTTTCTAATGTATTTCAATTAGCGCTAGTAAAGTTTCTTTGATTTAAAAATATCTGTAATACATCAAAGAGAGAAAAACACCCATTGGCAAGTTACTTGCGGCTTCCCGGCGGTACAAGGTCTGCCGTCTTAGGAATTACGAAGCTATTGTAAATAATCATATTGAAAAAAAAACATTTTATCTTCATTTTGCGTGGTCGAGTGGCTCGCATACCGACATTCATGGTAACGCCACTCCGAGGTCCCGGTTTCAATTCCCAGCTAAATCATATTTTTAAATTAACTTTTTGTATTATTTTATTTAGTTATTTAGGATGGGTAAGCTCTTGATCTCAGTCAAGCCGGGGGGGCATTTCGCACTGACGGTCTTGGGTTCGAATCCCGGAAAGGGCTGATGTTTGTGTGATGAATGCGATAATTTGTACCTGAGTCATGGGTATTTCATATTTATATAAATATTGTATATTTATGTATCATATCTGTACGTTTGTCTGTCCATTACCCTAGTATCCATAATATAAACCTTACAGTGCTTTCTTTGGGCTAGGTTAATTGGTGTGAATGTAAGACATAAAAAAATGCCTCTGCTTTTGATCGCTCTGTAGCGATCCTGTGGGTTTAAGAGCGAACCTCATACAAATTACTTATTTATATATCTTATATGTATCTATATCCGTTAGGTACCCTAGTATCCATAACACAAGCCTTATAGTACTTACTTTGAGCTAGGCTAATTGGTGTAATTATAATATATATTTTTATTATTATATTATTATTGTACCAGTACAGTTCAAAATAATTAATGAACAAAATATATCAGATTTGAACTACTGACGGCAATCACATCGCTCTCCCTTCGCCTGTTATTAATTGTTTTAATACAATCGTTAACTGTTTATTATTATCGTTTCGTATCGTATTTATGTGTATAGATATTCTATAGACGTAAGTTTACGATCATGTCGCCATTCCTACTCGCGTTACGGTTGTTAACGATATTGCTTAACGGTACGTGAAATCTGCTCATCAGCAAATCTAATTGAACAGAATCCGTAATTCTTATGGGCTCGTTAAGTTTTCATAGACCACTTGTTATAGATATAATCTTAGAACATACATTTTATTGATACGACGTATTGCCATTAGAATTTATAGTAAGAACCAACAGTATACAAATTTTCATATAATATTCGATTGCAATTGTTAAGCCACTTTCACAAAGGTCAACCACAGGATGGGTGACCGAATTTTTTTTTTCTCAAGCCCGGTAGCGGTTCCGGCTGCATCAGAACTGGGCGCGCGTGTTGGATTAAAGTCGTTCTTCAAGTCCATTTGTCGGCACTTGAGGACATTTACATATTGCTAATTTGAAATGTCGTCTTTAGCTAAAGATATAATATACACCACACTGGTTGTGGAGATCAGAAATTAAGGCCGTACCACAACACCCAGACCCGAGCCAATATAGAGAAGTTCGTTTTCTATGTGGACCTAGCCGCAGATCGAACCTGGGACCTCGAACTGGCTTTACAATGAAAACGGAGCGAGCCACTCGACCGCGGAGGTCTTCGAAGATGTGTATTTTCCCCAAGAAGTTAAAACATCGTTCATAATAATTAAAGAATTGTTAAATTATTAAATGTAACTACAAGAGAATACAAGCAATGCAAACTTTGTTCTTCTACCCTCACATAACAATTTTAAGCATAGATTAAAAGTAGCCGGACTATCCGCTTTTTATAGGATACATTTCGGAGAGTGTGCAGCAGAATTCCATAGCCTTGTTACGCCGTCCCCATTTTTTCATGAATCAGGTTTAGAAATAGTCACCACAGTTATATTATGGTTGATATACTCCAGATCCAATTTTGTTATCCATACCGCTTAAGAGTGGAATTCTTTTCCTGAGTTTGTGTTTCCTGATAACTACAATTTAGGGGTCTTCAAGTCACGAGTGAATAGGTATCTGCTAGGCAGGCGCGTTACATCCTAGATCGCATCGTCGCTTTCCGTCGCTTGAGATAGCGGTCAAGGGCTTACCTATTCACGATAAACATTTTTTTATACATAAATACACACTAAAAATTAATTAAACACATTAACATACCCGTTTGCACTTCGTAGCAAAGCGTTACGAGTGGATCTACGGTCGTAGCATATCGTAGAAGCTCTACGCTTCACCTCACCGGATGTGCTACAGCCGCTTTGGAATGATTTCAAAATATTTTATGTGAAATTGGTCATGTTCAAATCGCACTCTTATTAGAAGCGGATACGACTCAGCAAACATAATAAGTTCTCTTTTAGTCGTCTTCATAACGAGTGCAGCGGCGACAGGCAGAATGAAATTGTGTCGACTCGCTTCCAACAGTATCTCGCGTTAGTTCTTGATAGGGCTGTGATATAATAGATCTAAATTTAATATAAAATTTTGAACAAAACTAAATTTTACAAAAATGTAAAGAAGAATAATTACCTGAAAATGTTTTTATTATAGAAACACATTATTTGACGGCAGTTTGGTGCAACGGCAGCGATCCTGCCTTTCACACCGACGGCCCTGGGTTCGAATCCTGGAAGAGGCAGATATTTGTGTGATGAATACGAGCATTTGCACCTGTGTCATGGGTATTTTATATAGACGTAACACGTAAACGAGTACCTCTTTCCTTAATTGTCTCCGTACGCGTGCGCGTACTTATGTACGCTCGCCAGAAGTTATACTGCCTTGTAAAGTTTTTAAATGAGATATCTTGAAGTTAGCCTATTTCCTTTTATCAACCAACTTCATGTTGTCGCTTTTTCGTTGCATGCTGAGTGCTCAACTTCAAAAAGGTAAAAAAAATCATTTAAACTTACGGCCCCTATTAGCCATATCGTGGTTGCCACAATTAACATTAAGTGCTTATTAAACTCGCAGACAACAACCCTAGCTGCAAAACGGACCCAGTTAGAAACGAGGTCTCGCCTCAAACGACACTTTGTCCCGTTTTCCATATAGTCCATAACACACGACCAAACAAAAGATTTAATGATAGTTGCGTAAAATATTGCCAACTTTGCTTTTTTTAACTTACGCTAACTAGCTTTTTCATTCAATGAAAAAATGCCTTCATACTGGCAATGGATTTTGTTTAAGAGAAGAATATGAATGATGAATATGAAGAATGAATGAATGAATAGATATAAGTCTATTATGTGTTTTATGCGATTTTCAACTTGTTTTATTCACATGTTTTTGAGAAAAAACAAAGAGCGAATTTAACCAGTAAGTTTATTCAAATTTTCATTGATTAATTGATCTGCTAAAGAAATTATTAGAAAAAAAAATTGACTTTGTTTAAGTAATAATTACCAAAAATATAAAAATAGATATAAAAGCAATAAAACTTACGCCTGAATGACAAAAATATAATAACTAAAAGGTGGTTTCTTTCCTTATCGATGTTGGATAAAAGTATTCGATGTTTTAGGCGCTGGTGTCAACTTAAGAAATACTTGGATTAATCTGTTTTCTTTTTTAAGGCAAGGATCTCAAGTAATACAAAGTATACATCAGAATAAAACACTTTCTTACGGATTTTTGCGCATGTTTTATTTTATATTTAATCCTGACGTTTCGACTCCTTTACAGGAGCCGTGATCACAGGATGACTGTGATATTCTGATGTGTAATGTGCGCGGAAGTGTAAGAAATACAAAGTATATATTTTTAATATATATTTTATGCATTTTTCCAGTGCTATCTCATAAGATAAATTAATTTAATGGACAAGTGAATTCTCAATTTTTAAATCAAAATAACTTTGTAACCATCCATCTATGTGTGACTTTGATGTGTAATGTAAAAAGAACATAAAAAAGTTATACTGTGCTTTTGTACACACTTTTGAATAATTTATAATTGAATAATAAATATTCATTAGGCTAGTACGCTCGTGTTTGCCACGATTTTACGAGGTATATGATAATGCATAAAACATTACCATACTTCTCATGAAACCATCAAGGAAAAAGTTAAAGAAACACAAATACTAAGATTAATATTCAAATTTATAAGATTATAGGAAAATGTATTTAATTACCATTAAATAGAAATTAAATTTCAAAGAGAAGTAAAGGAAATAACGATGTATTTTATAAAGTTGAATAAAGAACTAAGAAATGCCTGATTGACGATTAAACCCTTACTTTGATGTTAATATCTAACTTACAAATATTAACTCAAACACGATAGCACTTGGCATTCTGGCATAGGTGAGAAGATATTTCACGCTGGAACAGTTGCTCAATTTTCACCAAGCGCAACTTTGATCATTCAAATTCAAATTCATTTATTTGCAGAATATAGGTTCATCATGTATGGAGTGTTCTCGTCTTTGGAACGGATTCGCCAAATATCAACTCCAGACACTTGAGTCCATTCATCGATAATGATGATCTTTTCAATATTAAATCTGAAAAACCTTGATCACAGACGGAAGGTAGCTTAATCCGTTTTTATAGGATATGTTTCGAAGAGTGTGCAGCAGAATTGCACAGCTTTGTTCCGCCACTAGGCGCCACCATTATATGGTTGATATACCAAAGAGTCGCACAAAGCGTTTTGGTTCCAATTTTGTAATCCGTACCACTAATGAGTCTTTGGCTGAGTTTGTGATTCCTGATAAATATAATTTAGGGGTATTTTAAGCATGCGAGTAACATTCTAGATCTCATCATCACTTAATATCAGGCGAGATAGCGGTCAAGCGCTTACCAATTCACGATAAAAAAGTAACATTTAAAAAATACTTGGAATAGTTCGATGCGTCTATTTAGTTCTCAATAGCACAATTAAAATAGTACTTAGGTTAGAGCGAGGATGTGGGTCCTGCTTCACACCTTGGTATAAAAAAACCTTAGTATCACAAATAACTTAGCATTTGTAATAATAATAAGAGGATTTTAATCATTTTTTAATATTTTTCATTTTCAGATTTCCATTTTCTACGCTCCTATCTAATATATCTATTATATTTCTCGCTTCTTTAATTCTCATCAGGCCTGTCATACAAACTCGTTTACAAAAGGTTCTTTTCACCAGGACTTTTTTCAGGAAATCTTCTATTGGGTCCCTGAATTCAACTTGATCTGCCTTTACTAATTTGTCGATGATAATTTGCTTCATATATTTGTTTTTTTTTAATTTCGTTCATCCTCTGTCAACCATCTAAGCATCCCTTTTGCTATCTTCTTCCACACCACACTACTCTCTTATCACATCATTCCTTATTTTATTTATCAAATCATATGTTCATGCTTATTCTTTAAAAAAGTTGTTAAAATAGCCATTGCTTCTAGTGATTATTTGAAGGACAAAACGGCGTGGAGTTCATGACTTTTGGTTTTTTCTATACTTCTAATTAATATTCGATAAAGTAATTTTTCTAATACATTTTTACAAGCGCTAGAAAAGTTTTCTTCGTTTAAAATAATCTGTAACACATTAAAGGGAGAAGAAATAGACCTTACCGAGTTTCTTGCGGTTTTTTCTCAGTTTAAGGTCTCAAGTCGTAGAACTTTGAAGCCAAACCCAAGATTGACTTTCATATATTAGAGTCGGTACCAATACGTCTCTATGTATAAAATTTATAATATACAACCGATTTGTCCATGCTTATTTGCCTCATAAACTTGTTTTGAACAGTGTAGCAGTATTGTAAATTTATTTACTAAGCAATAATGAAGGTTGTTTCAAATAAACCAAAACTCTGCAGACGGAACGCGGTACGCAAATAATGAAAGTTCGACGCCGTCACCGCGCCATTGACACCCTCCGCCAGTTAAGGCTAAGATCGTCAATATTTATTTGTTTATTTATTTATGTGTCAATTTATTTATTTATTTGTTTTAAGAGGTTTACAGCATATATAATAAGAAATGTAACTACTGTAATCCAATTAACAAAAAACAACGGGTTGCACTCCGGGAGTACCGGCAGGAGTGAAAACATGAACTTCAACGTTGTGCATTTTTGATATTTTGGAATAGTTAAGGAATAATTTCGCAATTGCTGTAATTATCAGTATAAAAGTACTATAATTTATGTGGCTAAATACAATATTCATTTATTACGCTATTAACAATAAACATGACAACAAACACACACGCACACTCGTGCAAGCGCCCAGTGCCGCTTTAACGAAACAGCAGATGCAGGCATATAGTTTTGCAGCGGGGTAGATAGAGAGGGGGATATTACTTCCTCTTTTTTACCCATCCCAAAAAGTGCACAACGCCACTTAAGAAGTTTTCACTTCAAAAACCTCCACAGTTAGTAAAAATTATGTTAAATAAAACAAAGGAAAACGAGCAAATAATAATAAATAAAATCAGATTTATACAGAGCAAAAAAAATACAAAAGACAAATTAAATAAATTCTTCTGAATTTACCTTGAAACCAAAAATACAAATATTAAATAGAAAAAAAAAAAGATAGATTGATTATAATAGAAATAACATTAAATTTGAATCCATTGAATGAAAAATAAATTAAATTGTTAAAAAAATAAAATACATTTAATTGAATAGAATTTGGAAGGACGATCAAATTAATGCTTAATTATTTGTTAAAAAGAAAGTATTGATTAGGTTTGACAAAACAAAGCACCATAAGCAATTTTGTCCAGGTTTTCGTTCATTGTCACAAACCTATTACAGCCCTCACCACAGAGAATGAACCATGATTCACCACACCAGACGATTGAGGATTAGTGGATGGTAACGACTATGCAGTCGACAGCAATGGCTTCACTCACATGCCTAGGCACCGAACATAAAAAAAACGTTTCATTCGTTCTCCCATCCGAATACCCGCTCTGACGAGACCCTTAGGTTGATCTTCCATCAGAAATGTGTGAAGTACATAAAAGACGTGTGAAGAGAATACTTTTGAAGGTAAAGAAAGGTAAGAGAAATGGAACAAATCTATTGATACTATTTCCTGCTCCAAGAACAGCTCTGGTTAAAAAGAAAGCGCCACATTTCGCAGCAGAACTCATCAAATATTCTTGCTAAGAATATTCTATTATAAATAATAAAAGTACTCCGACACAAAATATGGAAAAATTACATCAAACGAAAAATACAGGAAAAGTTGTTTATTTGACATGATTGGAAATAAAGCGCACCCTTCTATCCCTCTTCAACTTGTCGGCCTACTTGGAGATTCGTAGAAAAATGAACGTAGACAGCATTCCATTTTGATTGAGATAAGAATGTCAACTATTCTCCTTAACCCATACGCGATGTTTCTGTTCCCGAGTGCCTAATTAAACTTCAGAACACACGGCACCGCCGTCACTGTACCTGTGTTTGCTCTCGTTTGAATGTCAACTGTACCGTTAACAATATTGCCAGGTATGAAAGGGAAAGGTTACCATGGTTATCAGTTACTCGGGTACGTGGAAAATTATTGTTTGTCATAATTGTATTGTCAGTTCAATGATTTGTTTGGTACAATTTAGTGGCTTTGAGTATAAACCTATTCATCAGAAGCAGCAGCGTGGAAAACAACATTGCTTTATAGCGTTAGTCAGCATATTTACAAGGTTCAGCAACATCTGCCATGGAGCTGCATCTGCTCATACCGCCATCTCCCTTCTTCCATCGGACATCCAGATGCAATGCGAGCTACCCTTTCTTGATTGCTATTCCTACTTGCCGCACCAAGCGCTTCTCAACGTCCTTTATAATGCGCACAGCAAAGGAGTGGTCTGTATTTCCGAGTACTTACAGCCCGTCCGTTTTCAAATTTCGTTCCATCGTGGATCCTGGCTTGGCCCCCGTGTTTAATTGAAATCAAGAGCGAACCCACTTTGATAAAAAAAAAATATGATGAAAGGCTAAAGATTTCGGAAGCCTGCTTGCTTTGTGATGTTCCAGCATAGTAGAACAACAACAATTCTTTGATTTACTGCATATTGTAAACAAATCTTTCAAGGTATCTCATCATATATTACATTAATTAAAGATACATAGTTGTTAAATGATTCGTTGTTTGAATATTTCAACCCGCAAATCGCTAATTGAAGCAATTTTTCATTCCATTGTCGCCCGATGAAACGATCCAATTATACGTCGAGTAAATTATTAATAAGGCAATTTTATTCAGATTAATAAGCCCAGAAATTCAGATAAGCTTGTCAAATTAATTTGCTATAAAACGACGTATAGTTCTCGGGAAATCAGTTCATTAGTTATTCCTGATCGATAGGTATATTGCTGCAGATATTTGTACGATATTAAATTACGTTGGTTGTTTATTAGTAATATAAATCTGGGTTGCTAGCATAGTGGTATACCGAGGAGGGGCCGATTGGGTCATGCCCACCACAGACACTTCGAAATTCTCTGATGGACGCCAAAATACTAATAACTTTACACCTTATAACTTTTACAAAGCAAATTATTATCCACAGTCGAAAATTCTACATACTTACTAATTATTAGATACTATAATTGCATATATAGAAGGCGATTGGGTCGGTCGTGTCGTGAAAATGCAATTTCTTTTATGAAGTAATGTTATATTACTAAAACTTATATGTGCATATTTATTAAAGTCTCAGCAAATAATAAAAAAATATTCTATTCGAAATATACAAGCCTTTAATTTGTCTAGCAACGAATCTATGGATTTACGCTCTGTTTCCATGGGAAACGCCACTGATTTCTCCAGAATTTTTTTATGAGACTCGATGTCGCCGTGTCGTTTAGAACAGGCCATGTCTTTTAAAACTAACCATAATTTGTAGTCTAAAGCGTTGAGGTCTGGGCTACATGAGGGCCAGTCTTCAGCTCTTATAAAGTCCGGAGCGTTGGTTTCAAGCCAGGATTGAGTAGTTCGTGCTTTGTGACCAGGTGCAGAAAGCCGCCCGCTGGAAAGTCCACGGTACATTTAAAATATAAATAAATTTAAAAAGTGTATTGCTGAGAGGTTTCACAACACGATCCAAAACTGTCTCTTGATACACTATGGTTTGCACTCCTTTTTCACAAAATGTAGCTTTGATAAGCCCACTAAACCATTACTGACGCAGAATGATGACCACATTATACCTTTCCGACAAATTGAGCAGCTTCTTCAGAACTGTGAGTGTACACTTTATCATTTTGCTTATTGTAGTGCTCTTCAATCGTGAGAATTTTTTCATCGGTAAATAATATTTTTGCGCCTTTCACCTGCGTATCGTGACAGAAGGCATTTTGATCAATCCACTCATTTTAATTGTAAAGACTGATTTAAGGCATGTCCTGTATATCGACGATAAGCACCGAGCTTCAGGTCTTATTTTATAATACTCGACAGAGTCCTAGCGGTAATCTTAATTTCTCGCGATAAGATTTTTTGTTTCCTAATTTGGTTTCGACGACTTCAGGTCTTATCAGCATTAACAGCCATTATAGTTTTAACAGCACGCGGCTGTCCCAATCTTTTATGGTCTTTTACAGAAAAAGTGTTGTGATATCTGTTGATAGTACGATATATGAACATACGGCTGATACCAAGCTTTTGAAGTATCTGGAATTTGACCGACGGCTCCATACACACTTTGTGCAAGGCGATTACTGAATCCATATTCCATATTGTAATTTGGTAACGAACACGAAAAAATATATGAAATAGCGCAATCGATAGAAGTTTTTAAAATAATAAACGCGTTCCAAATTCAAAATAATTGAAAAAAAGAAAATATTTTATGACAGTATTTATGGCCAGACTAGTTATATTTGTGAGCTTATTGTAAGTATCTTATCTCCTTTTATATTATTAAATTGATCATATTTATCACAAATGCACTTTTAAAAATTTATTTATTGGGTTACAAACTCAAACATCACTATGTTTGAGTTAAATAGTTAATGGTCATTATACCATAAATAATAAGTTAATTATACTTTTTATTTGAATAGAGAACATACTAAATACCAATACTGTTGTGGTCTTAATGTAGAAGACATATATTTTACACTTTAGCTCACCTCACACATTTAAATAAAATCACTTCTACCGTCTAAACTGCACATTCAATTTTGTTTTTTATATTTAAGCCTGTCGTTTCGATACCTTTACAGTAGCCATAATCATTAGATCCTCTTTTATATAAATAACAAACTTTTTATAACCCTTAGAAGTTTAAGTTGCTATTACTGTAAGCAATATGTATTTATTTTTAAAAATATATTCTCATCATATGTTATTACAGTCGAAATTTCCAATTTCATATCCAATTCAAAAGCTTGTAAATTTACTCCTACAGATTGAATACGATCGTTCTCGTATATTACTTACATGAATACACTCGCTCACAAATTATAATCCGGCCCCAATAAAGTGATTATTTCGAAAATTTCCCTTTCCCTCGAGATATTTAAGAGGATTTCACCAAGTTTGGAGGCGTCGGTCTGTGGATATCACGTCCACCCTCGTTACGCGGTTCCTGAGAATGACAACTGACTGAGGGGAGACGGCTGGACAAAAAAGTGCGGCTATTTCGTTGCATGGATAAAGAGGTGTTTGCAGCCGAAAAGGTGCACAATTTTCATAGTAAATATTTTTTTTTTCGCAAAATATGTTTCGATTAAAAAAGATACTTTATTTAATGAATGTAAAAAGACCGTTAGAAAAAAAATAACTTCAGAAGAGTAAACAGAATATTAAGAACAATAAATTGATGTGAATAAATTTTTTAAGTGCTAAAAATAAGGAATGGTGACAAATATATGGTACGCGAAGAAACCCCCTGTTGTGTCATACTCAGCTTAGTATTGTGTGGGATTTGGTAAACAAACAGTAAAAATTGTCAATTTATTTTTTCACTAATATTTAGATTAGACTTTCAAAGTGGACAAAGGCTATTTTTTATTTTTGACGTAATAACGTCTTAAAAATCGATGAACGGTTGCACCGGTTGCACGCACGAAAAAGTGTAACGTTCCGCCTGGGCCGAGCGTGCCAGCGAGAGCCTAAGCGTTCGACTTGTGGCGCATCTATCTCTCTTCCACTTCATGAAGTAAAAAGTTAATGTGGTTTCCATTGTTTATTACAACAACTAAATTATTAATTTATCGAAAAAAAAATGACGCTATCACGTAAAATTATCATCCGTAAACTGACTTTACAGAATACCAATATTTTTATTTAAAAAATTTGTGATTCCTACGAGAATTCTAATAGCATAAACCATAGCGTGAAAAATGACTTACAAAATTTGTAACATCGAATGCGCTGCTAAAACTATTGATGATGGACCAAAAATTTTTTTCAACACATTAATATCCACAAAAAGATTTCTTGTGAATCTTAAATCCGGTGAGAGGTTTTATTTAAAAAATCACTTCGTATTCAAAGTAATGTTCGTATAGTACAGTAACTTAATTTTATATATTGCTTGTGTACTCATACTCTTCTTGCTAATACTTTTAGGACAAAAGTTTGTAATAACAATCACGCAAAAACTTTTATTTTTTATTTTTTGAGATACAAAAAAGATCAAAAACTATAACTTAAAAAATTAACAAAAAGCTAACAACAAACAGTATTTTTTTAATGCTTAATAGGCAGGCGTTTGCCAACTATCTTGCCTGATGGTAAGCGACGATGCGATCTAAGATGTGACGCACCTTCCTAGAAAATACCTATTCACTTGAAGACCCCTAAATAGAATGTATCAGGAACTTAGGCTTTATGCAAAAAGCGGGATTTTTAATGCACTAACGTATCAAGAGATGGCACTGTTAGGCTAACACTGTATTCCAAAACGTACCAACAAGATTATTTTAACTTAATTACTTTTGTAGCCCTCTCCCACACTAAAGAGTTCCATATCGCCGCTTGTGTAAGCTTTAAATTACACGAATTTAAATTCTTTTGTATAATAATCAAAGAAAAGTTTATAAGCAGCGCTAATTTTTATTCAAAAATTAGTGTTTTATATTAAAGATGTCATAATAATCATAACTTTATTTTCAAGAATATTCTTGACAAATTTGAAGATATACATTTGAAGTTCAGCATATTCTGCCTTCTTCAGTGCCATGGAAATTATTTATAATTCAAATAATTCTTCAATGCAGATCGATAGTTTTAAAAAGAAAGATTTAAAAATGACTATATTACAATATTATATTAATTACAGATCAATGTCAAAAAAATCCTTAAGTAATAAATCATTAAATTGAATAGATTAGATGTCATATAATAATTAATAATAAAAAAGCATGTGTGCAAGTTACACGTGGTAGAGGTGAAACCTTCAAGAATAATACTTACACGTATACAAAATACCTTCTCTCTAGCTATGTACTACACATGCGCACACAAACACGTATTAACACACGAAAATAATGCTTCCTATCACATTTTAACCTATGATAAATCTTATGAATTTATATGTCTCTTTTTACTGTCGCTTTTTCGTTTCAAAGAGACACTGTATTAGCTTCCTATCTCATTTTCTCCTACGTTAAATCTTATGAATTTATGTATCTCTTTTTACTGACGCTTTTTCGTTTCATCTACTTTCAAATCACAACGATTCTAAAGCAGTTTTTATTTCAAAAATATCAACCAACAGAAACTGAAACGTGTACGGAATTCCCATTCTTCCTGCAATTTATTCGTCAATATGGAAGTGGAACCCCAGCAATGGTAAGTAGGCTGATGTTGACGAACCAATATACCAACACAATTTACCATCCAATCGAGCAGAAAATCCAGTTTTTGAACAACGCAATGAATATATCGCTCGACGGCACAAAGTAACTCCACTTTGTCGCATTACATTTCAATAAAGGGAATGAAAGAAAAGAACAGGACACGTCTATAGAACGACTTTCCTAATTTTAAAGAACTATTAGAATACAGATAACAGATTCGCGAATACTTTGTTGCGGAGTATAATGGAAAAGCGTCAGGCGTAGGATGAGTGGTTAGAGAATTTTGTCTCAGATATAGTCGGTCACTGGATACGAAAGGACATTGTCCAAAACTGTTTTTGGACAATGATTTCATTTTTATTGTAAATATTTTATTTTAGTTCTAGCAGCTCTTCGCGGCTTCGCACGGGTGGACAAAATTCTTTAATTTTTTCTATTATTAAATATTTTTCCGTTAGCGCCATCTAGCGTCCGGTAGACGAACTACATGCGGTTAACGCGTTGCTATGGTAACGTTATTAATACAATGGAAAATGAGCGGGAAAAGAGCGGACAGACAAACACACAAACAACAGTGATCTTAGATTATAGATTCCGCTCCGTTACAATATATGGTGCTAACGAAACTTTATTCCTAGCGACTGTATCAACCTAGTACATTTTAAGCATAGTGGAGGTAAAAATAAATTCCTTAAAAATCAATATTCAGTGACTTGTCCCACTGTATTCGCGAACCGCCCTTTTTCCGGGATCAACCGCGATTCAGTACCGTAACTCGATCATACTGTAACCTGATTACGAGCCAGCACTCCAGGAGGCTTTTATCTGTAATGGCGTGTTATACTGTGTACATTATTGAACCTTGACTCTGACAAATTTTATTTATATCGAGAATTTGGCGACTGAGTTTGAGACTGTCACTTCGTATTGAGTATTTTGGTACATACAACTGCACAACAACAATTTCCTTTTAGCTTTTTTTATAAGAGGATATTTTTAAAATTAAATTAAAATTTGAAAAAGTTACCGACTCAAAAAAGAAAAACGAACATTTATATAATGTTTTATATTCCTTATTGTTCACATATAGACGACTGTTTGGTCAAAGTAAGTAATCTTGCCCTTAGCACCGACGGTCCTGGGTACGAGTTCCGGAAGTGACAGTTGTTTGTGTGTTGAGTCGAGCATTTGTAGCTGTGTCATGGGTATAGATATTTCTATGAATATTACTTATTTATGAATTACATTTGTATTAAAATTCGTTTGCCTAGTATCAATAACAAGCCTTACAGTGCTTACTTTTAGCTAGGATAATAGGTGTGAATTTAAGAAAAATTATTATTATAACATAACAACCGTATATAGTTTGTAGTCGTGCATAAGTAAGAAAGTTCCGTTTTTTTTAGATCCCTACCGCAGCTAATAATTGATAAAACAAGTTACCGCTAGAAAACCTGCTATCAATTCAGTTCTTCAGTTTAGTTAAAAAAATCGCATCCAAAACGGTTAACCAATTCTAGAGCTACAATGTCACAGACAAATATAAACACATAGGGATCAAACTTATAAGACCCTTGTTTTGCACTGGGGGTAAAATAACAGTTGCTTACAGTGTCTAACGAGTTTCATGGTCGATATATTAAATTTAAATAAAACCGCAAAAATCAATTACTCACAAGTGGGTGGTGAAGGTGCAAGGTGTGTCTGCATTTTTTTCCGGGCTGGCAGGCGGCGTATTCTGCTTGTGTTATGAAAGAAAGAAATAAAGATTTTATGCGGAGGTATGTTAAATATTTTTGTTTTATTAATAAAAAGTAAAAATGATAAGTGAGGAATTAGTAATAAGTTATGTAATTAGTTTATTTGCAACATACGACACAGACACGTTTACAACAATTAATCTTAACATATACATATATAATTTTAAAATTTAAGCGCGTGTGAGATTAAGTTAAAAAAAATTGAGTAAAAAAGAAAAGGTAGAATACTAAAAAAGTATTTTAATCTCATTTAATAAATAATCATAGAATGATTTAAGCAAATAAGAAGAATGTCATGGAATAACATTTATCAACATAATTTAGTTGAACATAAAACTATCCAAAATAACTTCATTTATTTAAACATTTAGTAAAATAGTGTGGAGCTATCCAAGAATGTCATGGAATAACATTTATCAACATAATTTAGTTGAACATAAAACTATCCAAAATAACTTCATTTATTTAAACATTTAGTATAATAGTGTGGAGCTATCCAAAATAACCTTATTATAACATTTTGAATTACCAAACTACAAAGCAAGGTATATACTTAACTAATTTAATTCTGGGTTCGATAATAAGAACAAATTGTACCTATACACCAACACACAAGCGGTACATAGTATATCTTCCAAACATGTACTAACTAATTGTATACTTAGCTTAGGTCCGTGCGGTGCGGCTGCTGCGAAGCAAGTGGGCCGATTACGATTTTTTTTTTTTTTTTTTTTTTTTATGCAAAATGCACCCTCCGGACACGGGGGAGGGATGTGGTGAATCCTCTATGGATACTTCGGGCCGGCCCGATAGTTATGTCAGACTTGTACTGACTAAACACCACCTGGGATTGGCTTGCACCCGGAGAAGGTCATAAGCCGTCATCTGAGGCGACCACCCCTCTAGAGAGGGGTGGCGCAAACCGATTACGACCGATTACGACCGGAGCACAGTCTTTTAAAGGCGGTGACAAACAAGTGACGTCACATCGGACGATATTCTCTGACGTCATTCATTTGGCTCTATTTAACATTTTCTTTCAAATTGACTATGATTTAATTATATCAAAATAGATTTAAAGAAGGCTAACTAGGATATTAAGCTTTTAATTGCAATAATATCTTAATAGGAACAAATTGTAAGGTTATTTATACAACACACATTGATTAAATTGGCGATATTAATGGATATATGAAAACAGAGTTTAGATTTGGTAAATTATATAATTCTTATTAAAAACAATATGTCATTTACATACAAGAAAATTTCACAAACTATCTAGCGAAAGATGCTTTTCTTTAAGGTAAACAAGAAAACATATGTAAAATACTTAATTATCATACTTTATGGTTAATAAATCTAACACGCGCGTGCCGCAACGACGCAAAGGGAAAAAGCTCAGCGATACCTTTGCTCTGCTAAATACCCATGAAACACCGGTGTGTCATGAGTATTTATATTTATTTCTACAAATATTAAATGTTTATGTATCATATATGTATGTCTATTGGTTACCATAGTGTCCATAACATAAGCCTTACAGTAAACACACCTTAAGTGCTTACTTTATGCTAGGCAAATTGATGTAAATAGATGTGACATAGAAAAGATATCTTTATTATAATTCACACTATTTTCATTTCCAGCATCATGTTTTAATATATATCGGTAAATATATGACACTTAAAAAGGAGTTTTCAATCATAATTCAGCCTTTGTAAATCCACAAAACACCAAATAAAGATTATTATTTAAACACAAGAAAACTTAAGTCTATGTTTTGCAAAACACTTAAACTATTTTTTTGATTAGTTCTATACTTTTTCTAATTTATGTTTATATGTTTCTAGTGTCTTAAATTAATCATTTAAAGTTACTTTTTTCTTGAAATTAGCACTAGCAATGATAGTAGAGTTATATGTTCATAAATATCATTTATATATCAAAAAATTGAAGTAAATGAAATAAAATTCTAAATAATATACACTGAATATAAGATATAGCAGTTTATAAAACGAGGAAAACACAAATATCGAATACTTACGTCTTGTAGCATTCCAAACTAAAAATCGAGATTCGAAAAAAGGAGGAAGTTGGTACCGGAAACAGCAGTCTGCTGCAGCTTCACAGCGTCGCGCCGGTGTATTCAGAACTTCCGGTGTACGAGCGAGACGCAGAGAGGAAATGAATACGACCTGCAGATTGGTATATTCTATTGAACTTTGAAAAAACTCTTTTGAAGAGTGTTTATTGGTATTTAATAAGATGAAAATCAATTCAGATCAAAATCTGTAAGTTTTTGTTAACAAATATAAAAAGAGGAGGTTACCTACGGTTTGGATTTAGTATACTAGATAATAGTGGACAACTGTCTGGTGAAGCAATCCTGCCACTAAAGTTCTTGGGTTCAAGTCTCTTAAGTCTTTACGAATGATCGAATCATGAAAGTAAAAAAAATAATTGAAGACAAATTATCGCAAATCTTATAAGGAAAATATATTTTACTGTTAATGATTTCTTGAATCATTTAATATATTGAGATTTAAGTTAATATTATAAATTATGAAATGTTACATTATAATTGAAATTTTGTATTATTAGATTGCTTAAAATATGTTACTGTTTATCTTAAGCGAAATATTCGCACGCCGAAACTTTTAACAGAAAATGACAAAAAAAAAACAACAACTTTTTTTGTGTACCATACTTGGCAAATAAATGAATCATCATAGTCACTTAATTAATATAATTTAGGCTGTCTGTCGCTACTTTACTTTTCTCTTCTTTAAATGAAAAAATAAATAAATTCTGTGTATCCAAATGTATATAATTGGTAACAGCGAAACCTTTTTTTCTTTACAATCACATCAATTAGCCTAGCCCAAAGTAAGCACTGTAAGGCTTATGTTATGGACACGAGGGTAACGGATAGATATACATATATGATACATAGACATTTTATATTTATAGAAACATACATAAATATCTATGACTCAGGTACATATATACCTATTTATCACATAAACATCTTCATCTTCATCATCATTAGAACCCAGGACTGTCGGTGTGAAAGGCAGGATCGCCACCGTTGCACCTTGACTCTCAATTTAAATGCCTGTCTCATATCCACGATGCGACTGGTTTGCATATCCAATATCGGATCCAATAAAACTCATGCAAAAATGACACTTTTCACAACTACCAGTAAATATTATTTTAATATATTTTATGCAGCGGTTAGTATCTGTAATTTTTTTATTTATTTGTCATAAATGTTGAATGAATACTGTAATAAGAGAGCGGTGTGGTGTAGTAGAAGATATAGTGACAAATAGAAAAGGGGATGCTTAGACGGTTTGGAAATCTGGAGAAATTATAAACTTTTTTGTAATTCTAGGCAAACGACGGAAACTTACACGGTAGTTAAAAAATACAACGCCACATGTAGCTGCTGATCAGACAAACTAGTTTGTTTACTCTAAAGCTGCGAATTGACGATCAGTTTTTCGCATCAGTTGAACTGACGTCTATCCAAAATTTGATCGTAGGTGTCGAATCATCACTCCAGAGTTTTAACTGACGACGCGCCACGTATTTCCGAGACTATCATAAATCCAACTCGGCGCGTCGCGCCAAACTGATCGCGAGTGTGTGATCGTCAATCCAACACAAACAAGTAGTACATTTCCTAACAGCCCGGCCGATTGAAAACTGAAGAGCCTGAGTGCAGCCAGTGAATGCGGAAATCGAGTTTGCCTAAAACCATTTGGAGTGACGCCACAGTTTTACGTCTGGACTGACGCGAAAAACTGATCGTCAATGCCCACTTTAAGAGCCTGTGCACACCTTGTTTTTTAAACGCACTGTTGACGTGCTAGCATCGATAAAAACGCGATGCTCATGCCAGCCAAACGCAGCTTAACTATGAATTTATGAAGGTGTTCAAACCTTTGAATATCTTGCAGGTATATGCAGTCACGTGGTTGAATCGTTAAAGACTTGATAATAATAAGCGTTTGTATCGAAACAAACGCATAAGAAATGCAAAATATTGCCACTAGGCCCTTATGCAGTCGGCGGCACAAGTGACTATCTTACTTATTTAAAGATTAGTTAAATTAAATATGCCAAAATCATATCAGACATCGGAACTCCAGACGCACTGCGGGCTATCACCCTATCTTGGTTGCTATTCCTACCTGTCAACATCTTTCATAATACGCACTGTAAAGGAACTCTCTCCCTGCGTCTGTATTTCAGAGTACTTATAACTCTTCCGCTTTCAAAGCCAGTGTAAAGGCACCTTCTGTGTTAGCTCGTTCCATAGTGAATCCTGTTTTACCCCCGGGCTTGATTGGGATCAAGAGCAAACGTATTCATAATAATAAAAAAAAGAAAGTATGTGTGCAATTCACACCTTCAAAATAATACGTACACGTATACAAAATACCACGGTTGTTGTGATGCTTTCTCTCAAGCTTTATACTATGCATGCACACAGAAACACGTATTAACACACGTACATAATGCTTCCTATGTCATTTTCGCCTACGTTAAATCTTATGAATTTATGTGTCTGTCTCTTTTTACTGTCGGTTTTTCGTTTCATCGACTTTCCAATCACAACGATGTTAAAGAAATTTTGAGTTCAGTGCCACCTAACAGAGTATCGAGTAGCAACGTTTATTCCATACATTGAGGATATCAGTTAAAAAGTTATAATTTCCCTTTCTCTTCTTAGAGCAAATATATTTTAGTAATATTTGACATGCAAAATTTATGGGTAGATACAACGAAAATTCTGTTGGAACTAACACTGATCCAATACCGGAGAAGTCCGACCGACAAGCTAGTTACATCCCTCTGCACCTGATTGTGACAGGTCTATTGACGTCCGGATTAAGCAGTCAACTAGTTGACAAACTGATTGAACTAGTTGAGGAGATAAGTTGTTTAGTAAATTGTTTTAGATAATCCTATACCCACTTTTACTTGTATATAAAAAGTGTGTATGTCAGCTTCATATTTGAGTCGTGTTTTAAATCACGAATTATCATTATCATTGACTATGACAACAACGGATAATGCTGTGCTAGGAGCAGCAGCACTTCCGAAGCAATAAGAATCTCGAGAAAGTAAATTTTGGCTGAGCCATTTTATCACTAGTCCTTACTAAAGTTGCTTATCCACCTCAATTATAACTCAAACGCCATCGAACTCTTCGCTTTTCGTTCTTGACCTATCAAAAGATCAAAAATATTACGCCCAATATAATACTCTAACATTAAAATTGAATTACAAAATTAAAAAATACCCAAACACATAAAAGGAAATCGAACATTTGCATTGCGTGTTTATTTAAGTAAGATCATTAATTTATATCCATTACGCGTCTTATCCCTATCACAGATGACCTTAAAACGACTGAACCGATATAAATAAAGCAACTCTAAGATCCACCGCTAGGAAACCTTCTACAAATAAAAATTGTGCGTGTCAGCTCCGACGCGTGTCTGGAGTTTACTCTTTAAAAACGATTATCCTATAATATATATAATAGGCAAAGGTAGTAAATAAATTAATATATTTATTCATATTAATTTGATGAAACATATTACTTACATTAAATTATTAATATTAATTTTTATTATGTTTTATGATATTTTACATGTATACTGAATGCTATAGTGAGAAAGAAAGAGAGAGACTATATGTGTGAGTATATTACGCAGAGAAAATGTGACCCTTCACTTTATGTTAACGTTTGATTTTACTACCCATCTATTTTTCATACCGTGCGCTATATTATATGAAACGATTCTTGAGGAGTTAAACTCCAAAAATCGCATCTCGTTTAACAGCTAAACTAAAACAGACACATAGCAGTAAATCTTATAACACCCCTCTTCGGAGGTAAAAAACCACTTCACACCAAAACATACGCAATCAGAAGAGAAAAATAGAAAAAATATAACCAAACTAAACCGAAAGGCGGAACAAACTGTTTATTATCTTTAATCCGAGCGAACAATACAATTTATATCTTGCACAATCCCAGTTCGGTGGGCCTTTGAAAGGGGCTTATGCCTAACCGCGCACGCCCGTCATTCAATATCCACTGATATCTCATTTTGCCACGCGAATAGGAGCGAACAGAATGGGTAGCGATTCTGGGCACTTCGCCTGTGGTGCGAGTCAAAGACTCCAGTGCTCTACACCCTTCAATATCAAACATATTATGAAAATGAGGCACACAACTGTCAACGCTGTTGATCGTGGAAGACATCTTTGTGCGCTTAATATATAACATGATAAACTTTAATAGATGAAACCGATTTATTTTTTAGGCGGTTATATATTTTTTTATATAAGATAGCACTGGAATATATGAATGGTTGTTTAAATTTATCGATGGTCAAGCATTTGTAAAATGTTTAATTCGAATGCGAGGAGGAGCATCTCATTGATGAAGCAACGGTGACCTACGGCGTAAAAAAATTAAACAAATAGTACCAGACGACTAGATATAATATAGAATTTCGACGGGTGCTCACAAGGCTCGCTAGCTCGATTGGGAAAGCAGTGGATCAGATATCCATTTTTCCCGTGGGGAAGATAGAGATCATAGATGAGATCCTAGAATGTGGAAATTCTACTTTCTAGGATCCACAGTTCTTTCGCTTCTTCAACTCTAATCAGACCTTTCATACGAACTCGTCGGTCGTTGCTTTTGACCTGGCATTCCTACAGAACATCTCCTATTTGTTCCCTGAACGTTCTCCTTGGTTTGTCTTTACTGAATTTCCCGTACACATTTGCCTCAAAAACATGTCGTCTTCGTTCGTCTATCCTCTCTACATATTCAAACCATCTAAGCATTATTTTTTCTATCTTTTTAAACTATTTCTTCTTCCATACCACACCGCTCTTTTATCGTAAATGATATAAACAATTTTATTAGAGATAGTCAGACTACTAAAACTCTTGCAGTAATATAAAATCCCAATCGCAAAATCAAAGTAATTTTCATTAAAATATGCCTTTATAAGCTGTTCCTGAAAAGGGTATCGTAACTTCATGGGGGCGATGGCGATCTCTATTAATATATGAACTCTTTCACATTAAAATATAATCTACTTGTTTCCTTTCCTCGTTTAGCGGTTGTTCAAAAATATCCCATAAAACCGAAATATATCTAAAAGAAATATATATTTATGTCTATTAAGTAAAGAGATATGGGAGACCTACTTCTTTTTTCTGACTTAATTTTACAAGTCAGAAAACCTTCTTGCCCTGCAATGAACCAATTTTATAATTAATATGAAGCAATTGCTTGTGTTCTTTAAATTTCCAACATAGAACTTACCACTTATGCCTCTGAGTTACATAAGGTCGCAGCATTACTAAAAAGCACGACGGCAAATTGCAGACTGTTAAAGTATCAAGGAATTGTAGACGTGACCAATCTTAATTTTCCTTGAGGAATCATATCTTGAGCGGTATTAAAGGTTTTTCCTATTTGCCACTCGCTCCTGCCTTGTCTCGTTACCCGGTCAGGGTATTTTGAACATCGAATCCATGTAGCGACACATTTTTGTGTAAAATATTGGTTCGGGGCGTGTATTACGTGGTATACCTTGAGGTGTTATGACGCCGTGATGGGATGTAACAGTGTTGACGACTGTTAGCTTGAGCGCGTAATTCCTGAGAGATGGCTGGATTTAGCTCCTTTGACTATGTAGCAGTAGAACAGTTTTTTTTTAATAATTTGAAGAATTTTGTATTTCTATCGTATTTAGGGTTCCGTACCCAAAGGGTAAAAACGGGACCCTATTACTAAGACTTCGCTACCCGTCCGCCAGTCTGTCTGTCACCAGTCTGTATCTCAAGAACCGCGATAGGTAGGCAGTTGAAATTTTCACAAATTATGTATATGTGTTGCCGCTATAACAACAAATACTAAAAACAAAATAAAATGAATATTTAATTTCCCATACAACAAGCGCGATTTATTTTGCCCATTTTTGCTCGATATCAGGAGTACGGAAAAGAAGGAAGGGGGCATACTACGCGCGCCTGCCGCCCGCTCCTCAGTCGATACCATTTGTCGCCTCTCCGTACGCCCGCGCTCTTGTGCCGCAAGGGCGAATACTTACTTATGCGGTTGACCTATAATTAGCTAAATTTAATACGTGATAACGAAAGTTAAAGTATTTTTGTCAATTGGCTGAGCGAAACAGAGTTTTTTTAAGTTTCATCTAAAAATAATTGAAAATTGATAGAAAAAGATTGGTCATGTAACAATGCTATTTTAATTTTCTCTCGTAAAAAAGACTTCAACCAGTTTTTTTTTTGATGTTGGTAAACTTTGAATCTCAAAATGGCATGTGACCACCTTATGTATAACGAATGACATACCAACATGTTCTGACTTAATCAACGTACAAATATTTATAACAGTCAAAAACAAAGTATTACTATTTTTAGCATCAACTGAGAGCAATATATTACAAATCAGTTGAATAATGTCACAAGATAAAAAGTAAAAAAACAAAAAAAATAATACAATTTTTTTTCAAGAATCGGTTCGCTCTTGACCCCAATCACGCCCGGGGGCCAAAACAGAATCCACGATTGAACAAGCTAACCCAGGAGGTCCCTTTTCACCGTGGCATTGAAAACGAACGGGTTAGACGTACTCGGAAATATAGACTCAGGGTGGGAGTTCCAATCCTTTGCGTTGCGCATTATAAAATAGTCATGTAATTTATCTAATAAAAAGTGAAATAAATTGGCGACTGCTTGGTGCAACGGTAGCGATCCTGCCTTTCGCACCCATGATCTTGGGTTCGAGTCCCAGAATAGAATAGAATAGAAAGCGTTTATTCAGCACAAAATATTACATTGGCCTTACATTATAAATAAACAATTATTTTTTTATGCCGAAACGGTCACATCTCAGCACATGTCACCGCCTGAGCAGAGACGCTGATTTTCAGATCGAAACGTCAAAATCCGTAAAAAAGTTGTTTTATACAAAAATCTAACAATTTCCAATATTAGTAATAACCATATCAATTTGTGCGCCTAATAGTTAACAAAAGAAATTCGCTTCGTAAGCAAAAACAAACTATAATGGGCATTGACGATCAGTTTTTCGTTAAACTGTGGCGTCACCCCAAATGATTTTAGATTTTTAGGCCAACTCGATTTCCGCATTCACTGGCGCATGGCGTCACTCCGGCTCTTCAGTTTTCAATCGGCCGGGCTGTTAAGAAGTGTGCTACCTGTTTGTGTTAGACTGACGATCATGTACTCACGATCAGTTTGGCCGAGACGCGCCGAGTTGGATATATGATAGTCTCGGAAATACGTGGCGCGTAGTTACTTAAAACTCTGGATTGATGATTCGACACTCACGATCAAATTTTGGATTGACGTCAGTTCAACTGATGCGAAAAGCTGACCGTCAAATCGAAGTTTAAGTTTCGTTTTTAAGTTTGCGGTTTTAGGCTGGGCATAAAAAAACATTATTTTTTATTTTATTTCACAGAAAATAACACAGTTACAACAAATAAGTGTAATAAATATGTATTACCATTAAAACAGCACGTCAAAATTAATAATACCGTCAGTTTCAATAAGACAAAAAAGTGAATATTTAATTAAATCTACCTGTTGCCGTTATCAATATCGAGCAAAATCGAGCAAAGGAATCACGTTTGTTGTATGGGAACCCCCTTAAATATTTTATTATGTTTTTTTGTATTTGTTGTTATAGCGGCAACAGAAATATACCATCTGTGAAAATTTCAACAGTCTAACTATCACGGTTCATAAGATACAGCCTGGTAACAGACGGACGGACAGCGGAGTCTTAGTAAAAGGGTCCCGTTTTACCCTTTGGGTACGGAACCCTAAAAAAATAACAAGAATATAAATAATAATAAGGCGTAAGATACAAAATTGTATCTATATTTAAGAAATAATTTTAAAATTCATAGATTACTTTGCTATGGAGTGAATGATTGCATAAATATGTTTTCTTAGTAACCAAAAGACTGTACTTCATTTATATTCCAAATTCGGGGAAATCGAAATAAAACTCTGAGTAGACATTTAATCTATGCCGAGAGTAGTTCTGAGAAAATTCTGCCGTCTTATTAAGAAACAAAAACAAAAAAAAAAAAAGTTAATAAAATAAATTCCTTTGAAGTATGCAGGCCAATTAAAGACTTGATGTTTGTGTACCAACTGTTCAACGCTAACTAAGAAATAAATGAAAATAACTTTATTCAAATGCACTTAAAATAAGTTGTTTTGAATCGTCCAACATTTTTACCTACCACCCATTCAGGACGTCTTTTAACTGACAAGAAGAATGGGCGCAAGAAACTCGTCAGCTTTAACAAAGGTAAAATCCACAAAAAAAGCGTTTTAGTTCCAATTTTGTAATCTAGTAAATACAATTTAGGGGCCTTCAAGTCACGAGTGAATAGGTATCTTCTAGGCAGGCGCGTCACACCCTAGATCGCTTTGACACAATCATGCGAGATAGTGGTCAAGAGCCTTTAGTGTAAAATGAACTGTGCGTGTCACATAATTAGTTATTTGTTCATAGCTGTGAATAATTTAGCAATCAAAAGCCATTAGCATTACATTTTCGGTTATAATAAACGACTATTTCCTGTCACTCAAAGCGACATAAAATAACACTCATTATTACATCAGGGCTTGCCACTTTGAGAACCAGACTTACAAATAAGCGCCACCGTTATATGGTTGATATACCAAAGAGTCCAACTAAACGTTTTGGTTTCAATTTTGTAATCAGTACCGCTAAAGAGTGAAACTATTTGCCTGAGTCTATGTTTCCTGTATACAATTTAGGGGTCTTCAAGTCACGAGTGAATAGGTATTTCTTAGGCAAGCGCGTCACATCCTAAATCGCATCGTCGCTTACCGGCGAGATAGCGGTCTAGCGCTTTCTTATTCACTATAAGAAAAATTATAGAGTTGATTGCCCACAACTATTTATTAGGTATTAGGTTTAAATTACGTAACTGCGTACTTGAAATCACATTCAGTATATTCGGTCTGTCTTATCATATATGTATATGCACAGACTCCGACCCCGGGCGGCACGGGGTGTTAACGGTCCCCTGGACACGTTAATTGAAACAGGATTGGAGGTGACAGTGTAGAACGGGTTTTATATTTTGTCCTTTTCCATTTATATCATCAAAGGCCTCGTGATGGATTTTTGGTTGTGTGATTCAAAACATGTCTAGAATATTTCCATTGATAAACTAGGCCGATGCAGACACTAAGTATAAAGCTTCACTAGCGCCATATATTGGAGCGGAGCGTACTCCTAAAAAAATGAAAACTTTCAAAAAGCGTGTGCTTTTTGTTTCAATGGGAAATCCCATTATTTAACAAGTATTTTTTTAGACATATTTTTTATTTTTGTGATTTTCGAAATTCGGGTTCCGTCACGATTTAATCCTTAACCTGTTGGTTCGAGTTATTTCAAAAAATACAAAAATCGGCTTAGAACTCATAGAGTTATGGCGTCACATACATTTCGGCATTCAAGCTGATCCATATATATTTCTCCAATAATATTTCTTACATTCAAAATCAAAATCAAAATTTATTTATTTCATAGGCCCTTGCGGGCACTTAAAATCGTCAATTTTACAAAATTAAGAAAATATTCTACTATAATAAAGATAGCCCGTTTTCATAAATATATTGTAAATGTACAGTCATAATATCAATTTCTTTAAATTTTTCTCTTAACGAGTCCCGGGAGCCCATCCCATAGATCGCCCGAACAGCCCTCTTCTGCAGTACAAAAATGCAGTCAATATCGGCGGCATTTCCCCACAGTAGTATCCCGTGTAGTATTCACACCAAAGCACTCTACAGGCTCGTGTGTAAAAAGGCCTGAAAAATATGGTCCTTAAATTAGCAACCTTGACTCCATCTGCTTATAATAATGAAAATATTTCTTACATTACCCATAGTAAGCACTGTAAGGCTTGTGCTATGAATACTAGGGTAATGGATATACATACATACATAAATATGGAATAATCATAGTTGACGACCATTTGGTGTAACGGTATCGATCCTCGCTTCGACCTGAGTACCTGAGTCATGGTTGTTTTTATAAACATTTACATATGTATGTATTTATATGTATATCTATCCGTTACCCTAGTATCCATAACACAAGCCTTACAGTGCTTAGTTTGGGCTAGGTTAATTGGTGTGATATAAGAAATATTATGACTATTTTATATAAAATCATTTTGTACATACAAGATAAAATAATATTGGAAAAAATGCCTTAAAAAATATGGTCCCTACAGAATAAAATTAGAAACCTTAAAATTTGCTTATAGTAATAATAATATTTATTTATTTATTCATCAACATTATATACACAGTACATTATACATATATATCATTCCACATGACACACCTAGTGCATATAACTATAATAGATATGCAGAGCATTACAACTAAAGGATAATTTACAGCAGCTCTAAAATCTTCATCTTACATTATGAAAGTACAAAAACGTATAAACAAAAAAAAAAACAGAAATATTTCTTACATTCACACCAATTGGCCTAGAATAGACACACATACTACCTAAATAGATATGTAATATTAATAATAATAAATAATATACATGACTCAGATACAAATGCTTGTATTTATCACACTAACTGCCCCATCCGGGATTCGAACCCAGGATCGCTACCGTTACACCATATACCTACCTATACATAACTACATAAACTAAATTACTACATACGTATATAATATAACGTAGCTTGTTCCCTACGAATATATTGAGTTAGAATATGCTAAAATAGATACCCTTCTACAAACCGAAGGTATCGGAGCAAACTCAATTCGATGCTCGAAATTGACGCTCCCTTAAAATTTAAAGCCTTTCAAATAGCGCGCAAAAATCAAACTGAGGATAAACAACGCGACCCATGTTAGGACTCGTTCACACAGATATCTTTATTTAAAGAAATATTACTAAATTTAAATCAGTAGTTTTATTTTGGGCCTGCACTTGTAGCGGATTAAAATGAAAAGAAAAAATATTACGATTTTGGAAAATTACTAGCTGACCCGGTAACGCGTTGCTATGGTAACGCGTATATAATGAAAAAAGAGCGGGGAAAAAGAGCGGACAGACAAACACACAAACAACAAATTTGTGTTCGTAGATTATAGATTTGGTAAATAATTAATATAGAGTTCAAAAGCGGTGTTTGAAACATCTTGCGTACAGGGGTAACCTGGGGCGATCTCTCGGGAACTATAATCAGAGATTATCTAGATTTGAGGTGATTTCTTTGGAAACACGACGTAAAAGGTACGACCTTCTTTGTCTGCATAAGGTACTCCACGCAAACATTGATGCGCCAGATCTGCTTGCATCACTGAATGTCAACACTAGATACAAATCGCGCTTTCCAAACACATTCGCAATGCAGGTTTACAAAAACAACACATCCTACTACAGTCCTTTGGTTAGAATGTGCCGTTCTTATAACGAAGTGGTGCGAAGTAGCAAAGACATTGATGTTTTCAACGCCAATTTTGCACAGTATAAGAGAATAATTACGGATTTCTATAAAAGCCAAAAGTGTTCTTCTCTTTAAATGATTTACTGCACTTAACGGTTTTGGACTCTTTGTTATATGTTAGTTTTTATTTTCAGTTATTTAATATGTAGTAATATGCATTATTATTAATTCAACATGCTGTGTACACTACTTATGGATTATTGTCTAGCTTACCTCGATTTATAAACTTACTAGCTTTCCGCCCGCGGCTTCGCCCGCGTGGAATTCGGTTATATTGCGGTATAAAGCACAACTATAAGAAAACTTCTCATTCCCACGGAAAAATCTAAGAAGCGCGATGTAACGCTGGATACAAAATTCATATAATTCACTCCACTTCTTACGTATCTTAAAAAAACACTTCGTTACCACGTTTTAAAAAACACCCAGCGCCATCTTTCGCATACCTCTAGAACTAAATAGCGTAACTAATACTTATACCAATTAGTAATTCGTTGACTTTAGTGATTTCAGGATAAGTAGATGTAAAAAAAACAATTTAGACGATAAAAAAATTGTACGTCATCCCCCGAGAATTCCTCATTTTCGAGGATTCATTTTCGTATCATTTAGCTTCAAAATTTACATGTTCATATTCGTTTGCAACATATAAGTAGATGTAAAAAAACAGTTTAGACGATAAAACAAATTGTACGTCATCCCTCGGGAATTCCTCATTTTCGGGGATTCATTATCGTATCATTTAGCTTCTAAATTTACATGTTTATATTCGTTTGCAATATTTTACGTTATTTCAAACGACATACAGCGCCATCTACAATCCATCTATCAAGCAAAAAATATATTTTTGTTTTTCCTCGGGAATATCATTTTTTTCCAGGATAAAAAGTATCCTATTATTTAATCCGGACTTTTATCTTTACGTCTGCAAAATTTCAAAGCAATCGGTTCAGTAGTTACGGCGTGAAAGCGGAACAAACAAACAAACAAACAAACAAACAAACTCACTTTCCGATTTATAATATTAGTAAGGATTGTTTTGTATAGTTTTGATAGTAATCTGTCAGTGTACCAAAAACAAATAAATAAATAAATATGTTTGGTTCTCACACTTCCGAGCATATTACACATTTGAATATATCAACTTTTTTACGGTTTTTGCGCATAATTTATTTTATATTTAATGCTGACGTTTCGACTCCTTTACAGGAGCCGTGATCACAGGATGACTAAGGCAATGGCCCGTGTGTTATGGAAGAGATATTTCCTAGCAAGGTATTGTCATACTTAAAAGGGGATATGTACCATGTTGTTATTATATATATATATATATATATATATATATATATATATATATATATATATATATATATATATATATATAGAATTAGAACTAAATTCATTTAATGTTAAAATATTAAAAACCCTTTAAGGTTGTATGCACAGACCGCTATGTTTCGCGATTTAATATAATTACGTTGGACGGGCGGGCTAAAAGCTCGCGAATAATAACGTTACTTTCTCTCTCGTCCTGGCTAGGGTAAACCAATTAAATAACCCGCTTAGTTTTCATAGCGTGCCTCGGATCAGATTTCAAAGGACAGCACTCCTTTTTGAAGGCATAACATAAATACAATAATTAAAACGATACAACGGATCCTGTAGAAAAAATGGATATTGACTCTTAACAAAAACGGAAAAATAATATTTTTTTTAATATATTTTGGATTTTTCTAGGTCCTGGGCTGCCCGCGTCCAGCCGGCCTAGCATGCGCTTATTAAGCGCACGATTAAAGAGAAGTTTGTGTAGAGAAACTGATGTTGCTTCTTGATATATGTTTATAAACTACTTTATTGTCTAACATAGCCACATCGGTATGATTGATTCAATTAATGTTGTGTGTTTTAACCTTTTATTTACTGTTCAGAATTGTGGGTTACATCAATTTTGACGTTGACTGACGACTTACATGCCGGTCTAGCATGCGCTACTTGCGATATCTCGCCCACGATTGAAGAGAAGTTTATCGATATCGACATATGTCTCGTTTTCTCAAACATGTAGAAAAACTATTTTTGCCTATAGATATATGATTATTAACTACTTTATTATCTAACAGCCACACCGTTATCGTTTATTTAATTAGTATTGTGTGTTTCACTGTTATATTTACTTTTTGGAAATGTGTATTACATCAATTTTGATATTGACTGATAACTTACATGATCTATTGTTTATAGTTTCTCCTAAGTCTACGGTGTTTCATTTTTTAAACCGCTCGGTACATATGAATGACTCAGACATAAATGCTCGTATTTGTCACACAAATATCTGCCTCTTATTATCGCCATTGCACAAAACAGTCGTCAAAGCCTTTTGTAGTTCAATTAAAAATATGAGACGTGTATCATTATATTACTAAATAGTTTTTGGGGTTCCGTTCCTCGAATGGAAAAAACGAGACCCTTATAGGATCACTTTGTTGTCCGTCCCTCCATCCGTCTGTCTGCCTGTTAAAACCCTTTTTCTCAGGAACGCGTAGAGGTATCAAGCTGGAATTTATATCAAGTGCTCAGGTCTACTATCCCTTGGAGCTGTGAAAAATTTCTAAGCCAACGCAATCAAAAGATACAGCCGTTAATGCCGACACTCGCAAGGGAATCAAAACCTACAGGGTACTTCCCGTGAACTCAGAATCTTGAAATTTGGTACACAGCCACGTCTTATAGCACAGATAAAGGAAAAATTGCGAAAACCGTAAACATATTTTTAGTCATCATATAGAAAAAAAAAATTTACGGAACCCTCGGTGCGCGAGTCCGACTCTTACTTGGCCGGTTTTTAATACTAATAAAAAAATATAAAATTAGCAGAATATCGATTTCCATACTTATCAAATCTACTCCGGAAATAAAAACGTTGTAATAAAAATAATAAGTCTGTATTTAGTTTAACAATTTCTATTAAACTGAAATATATTGTATTAAAACGTCAACCATATAGAATTTCTTCGACCACGACTCCGAATCCTCAGGTAGGATTCGACCCCACGACCTTTCGCTATCCGGGAGAGTGCGGTTTATTTTATATCTTATAGAAATATGGCATTGCGAATGCAAAAAAAACACATGAATTTCTTTTTTTTTATAAGATCTGTCCACTGTGTTTCGTCCATGTGAGTTGTGCGTATCGTAAAAGAAAATTCCTTAAAATAAATCTTCGTAAAACAGTTCCGGATGAAGCCCAAAAAAGTGTTTCTCTGTTCACCCATTAACTTTATAGTGTGCAATAAATACTACTTTTGTTTTCCTCTACACGAAACTCGTGACTCGGTAAAGATGGCGCCGAAGCGTGATTATGGTGTCATATAAATAAATAATAATAAGTAAGTATATTGTATTTTTATCGCTACTTTCATAATCTTATTTATATGTAATTCAAAGTGAAAATTTCTTTAGTATCGTTGTGATTTTTAAGTCGATGAAACGAAAAAGCGGCAGCAAAAAGAGAGACACATAAATTCATAACATTTAACGTAGGAGAAAATGGGATAGGAAGCATTATGTACGTGTGTACAAAACTCGAGAGAAGGCATCACAACAACCGTGGTATTTTGTATACGTGTACGTATTATTTTTGAAGGTTTCACTTCTATCACGTGTGAATTGCACACATGCATTTTCTTTTTTTTTGCATCACACACCTGTCATTAATGGCATTTTTTTCGTCCACACGAAGGTTGTCTGGTAGAGATCGCTCTTAGCAATAAGACCGTCTATTGTAGCACCCTATCTTCTCTATCTTTTAAACTATTTGTATATCTGTGTGTTTAATAAAAAGTATAAAAAGAATTGAAAATCTTATTTTTTAATTTGCTATAAAAATAGTCATTGGCTAGTCCAGGCATACGTAACTCACCTCGCATTCACTTATTTCCGTTACGTAAGCTTTGAAAGTAAACGAAATTTCTTGTAGTTCGTTCATACGCCACCGATGCTTAAGTTTCCGTGGTGTAGCGGTTATCACATCTGCCTAACACGCAGAAGGCCCCCGGTTCGATCCCGGGCGGAAACATATTATTTTTGCATAGATTTTTTTTCTAAATATTTTTAATTATTTGTTTATTTATTTTGGATTTTAAGCAAAAAATTTTTGTTTCCATGTTTCTTCTTGTATTGCGAAACAAGTACACACATAAATTTACTATCAGTTAATATTGATCTAATGTTTTTTAATACATGTCAATAAATTAATATATATAATAAATCGAGGTCAAAATTATATTTGGGGACATAACTTACCTAAAAAGGTTCTAATTTAAAATATTAAATCTCGTAAAAAATTAAAATAAAAATAACAACGGCTTGCACTCCGGGAGTGCCGGCAGAAGTGAAAACATGAACATTAATGTTGTACATTTTTTTAATTTTGGAATGTAATAAGTATACAATCAGTTATATATAATAAGTTTTAAAAAAATACGAGGTACAACACCCAAGCCCGAGCCAATATAGAAAAGCTCGTTTTTTACATTGACCCGGCCAGGAACCGAACCCGGGACCGCGTGTGGCGTCACCATGAAAATCGGCCACTCCACCAAGGGGGTCGCAATATTATAAATAATACATCATTATTGTTCACTATTCAACTGAATGAAACGTACCTTCCGCGATAAATCTCTTCAGGGTGCCATACTTCATTAGGAAAAACCGAACCCTTATAAGATCACTTCATTGTGCGTCTGTCTATCCGTCAAGACCCCTTTCTTTCTGGAACGCATGAAGATATGAAGTTAAAATTTTTCGAATACTTAAATCTAAAGTCCCTTGGTAATGTGAAACAAACCAAGCTTCTAAGTCAACACCATTAAAAGATTACCATTTGGAATCAAAACCTACAGGGTGCTTCCTGATGACCTAGAATCATATTTGGCATGAAGCTAGGTCTTATAGCACAGCAGAATTACACAGCCTTGTTCCACCGTCTCCATTTCTTCATCGGACAACCAGACTTACAAATAGGCACCTCCATTATATAGGTATTTGCAATACCAAAGAGTCGCACTAAGCGCTTTGGTTCCAATTTTGTGATCCATACCATACCGCTAAGAAGTGGATCTCTTTGCCTGAATTTGTGTTTCCTGACAAATATAATTTAGGATTCTTCATGTCACGAGTGAATAGGATTCTTCTATTCGCGCGCGTCACATCCTAGGTCGCATCGTTGACATCAGGCGAGAAAGTGGTCAAGCGCCTACCTATTAACTATAAAAAAACAATTAAAGCAAAAAGTCAGAAAACCGTTAATTTTTCATAATATTAGATAAAAATATTTTTACATGGTTGATCTATAACATTTTTATCATACGGAACCTTCTCAGCGCGGGAGCCATTCAAAACGCATAATTTCAATTAACTAAAAGGCATAAATTGACATACATGGCAAATTAAGTTAGGTTAGTTAGTTATTATTTTATTCATTACCAGCCAGCAAGCTATTTCAAAATTATGCCACATAATTAGTATGCGTTTTAAAATTACGCATTTTAAAGTTAAAGTTAAAGTTAGACCCCTCCGCGCGAGTTCCCCTCGCGATTGTTTTCGGTTGTCCTAGATATCCGGCAAAAAAATGTTATTAAATGATAAATAAAAGATAAATTATGTTTATTTTGCTTAGAAACATGGTAAAATATTAACAGATACAGTGTTCACAATAATGTTCAGCATGTTTTGCCAATTTCTGGCATGCAAATAATTATTATGGTAATTGAAATTAAAAGTAACATGTCAAATAGCAATAATAATAAAAAATCATACAATGTCCGTTTCCTGACCAATAACTAAAAATTAATGTCATATTCTCGTATTCCAACCTACATATCCAAATATTATTTTACAGAGTAGAAGTTTTTTCTAACAGCCACTTTAAACTTTATTTATTTACTTATATATCTTGTAATCTGCATCACATGCTATGGTTACTAATAATTGTAACACTTACTGCCACATAAATAAAGGTTTCTTTCCTTTGCGTCTAATTGTAAGTTAAGCTATTAACAAAAAAAATTGTATGTGTCAGCTCCTACGTACGACTGGAATTAGCTCCTTAAGAAAGATTGTCTTTGAACAAACACAAAAAATAATAAAACGTAACTTCAAAATAAAAGTGAAAGGTGCGCAAAACGGTAAAGCTGTCTATTTATATCTAATATATCATTAAATTATACTCTTCATATTCATATAGGGAGTCTTATGTGAAAATCAATTCTTAAGGAGTAAATTCCAATAATATCTTATCACCTATACAGGCCGTAGTTATTAATAATCGAAACAGCACTTATGTACGATAAATTATTTAATTTTAATTAACAGGCGCCTGTCTGAGAATTCACTTGTGAGCGGAGTCGATTGTTCCTTATATTTTCTATTAAAATAATTTATCATACACGCAAAATATATAAAAACCAACCTTTGCTTAAGCCACATAACAGAAAGTGTATTTAGTATGTATGTTTTCTAAGTTGCCCTATTTAAAAATAAAAACCTCAAAAAGAATAAGCACCTTCAATTATTAAAATTGTAAAGCACCTTTAGTCACGTAGTTCTTTCAAATTATTTATTAGCATTTCTCACATTGTTTGTCATGTTTGTTTCCTTATTTAAACTAATGTACATATATACTTTGTAATTCGATAACGATCTCACGACTTTTAATATGTTAACAAAATAAATATTATAATTGTCCTTAATCATCTCTGATAGTGTAATGATAGTACAAGGGTCGAGTAACTATCAACCCTTCGTAATATATATAATCTCCACAGCTTTTGGACCAGTCAGTTAGTTCCATCAGTCAGTTCAGACTTTAGCGGTCTTCGGACGCTAGTGACCCCAGGTCCATAAGTTATTTTAAGTTATACTTTGTATGTCCGTAAGTTGATCTGAAGTAAACAAGTTCTTCAATTGTATTCTGTGTGCAGGGGCGCCGACTCCGTGGGTGCTCGGGTGCTCCAGCACCCACGAGAGGTAAATAGTGGGTGCCGAGCACCCACTTTTACAAATATCTAAAATAAATATCTTTCTCGTCTTTTAACAAAATCTAAATAATATAGGTACCGAAATAATATACGTAATACGCGCACCAGCTGAAAGATCATTTACAGCATTACGAAGAATGAAGACTTACTTGAGGACTACTATGACTCAGCAAAGACTTAATAATTACATGGTTGTTTGTGCATGTAAACAGAGAAATAGCGGAAGATTTGGAACTTGAAAACATTGCCGACATATTTATAAATAGAGCAGTAGTTCGTCAAAATTCGCAGTCATTCGCATTGAATAAAAAATAATGTTAAGATAAATAAGATATTTATTAACAGGTGCACATGTCAAACTGCTGTGTAATATAATAAATTATCTTTTCTAAATATCTTGTATTTTCTTGTGTCTGTTAAATAACAAAAATAGGTACATATTATTAGCTAGGTATGTCATTAAAAAAGCTGGAGCACCCACGTGAATTTTAAAAACTCGGCGCCCCTGTCTGTGTGTCTCAATAAGTGAATTCCCACACACCAATAACAACGCCACCGCTCGGGCCATCACAAAATCTCTTCATTTTAATTAACTTTCCAAGAATTATTCGCATATTCCTTAATCCTTACCCAACTTATTAACCAAGGGTTATCCCAAGTACAACAAAAGCAAACCCATAATATTCAAGTTATAATCATTAACCACTCCATAATACAAGGTCCTGAACGATTTCCAACCAAATATTTACAATGTACGCTTGGCTGGAATTAAATTTGGCGTAAAAAATAAACATCTCGATACTCAAAGCAGTTTGCATAGAGACCTGTCCCTTCCGGTCGGCTACTCTTCCATACTGTGGCCACGCTAGGGTTGTAAAATTACCAAAAATAACATTATTTAAAGAAAAGGAATTGTGAACGGTCTATATAAAAAAAAAACAATATGCCGCGTGAAGCTTAAATGGTTTACATTTAATTTATTTATTTAAAGAGTCACCAACATAAGTTACAATATGTATGTATGTATGAGAAAAACTTGATAACAATGTTATATAGGTATGATTGACACGTGTGGCGGCTATCTCAATTAAAAGCAGACTAATTTAATCAAACAATAAAAGTATGAAGAAATGTTTAGGTACCGAACGGCGTAAAACGCTTATGCAAGAAAATGTGCTGTGACTATACCGTACAATGTGTGTATATATGAGTGTGTGTGTGTGTGTGTGTTTGACAGTTATCTAATAGCCGAAATACACTTATTATTATTTTTTGTAACAAGTATATCGTGTTATTATAATCAGATGTGACTCTATGTGGTTAGAATTAGTTACTTCAGTAATATTCTTTCATTCGTCTAAAAAGGATTTAATAAATTTAAATTATTTGACATAAATAAATAAAACGTTTCGATGTGACTGTACAAGAACCCGGTATATTTTTTTTTATTATTATTTTTCTCATTATTTGTGTGTTGTGAAATATCACAAAAACATTATCTCATGTGTATTGGTCATCAGGCCCAATTTGTCGCATTGTCCTTTAAGTTTCTATGTCCATGCAACACGATTTTCAGCAAACTGTGCGACGACGGATGCGGTCTGACTGAGGGGGCCAATGGACCAACCGTCTGTCGTGGCCATTGTTGAAGAGTGCTCAGGAACGTCGACGGACTGAAGGGGTACATCCCAGGGGTTTTAGTGTGGTATGTAGTAGTCCACCCAGATCCCCGTCGTCCACGCGCGGTGACTTTCCCAGGGATAAAAAAGGGCTACATTACATTTACGCAGTTTCAAAGGTACTAAGAGCTAACCCATCCTAAAAAAAACCATATAAATCCGTAGTATCTGTCTGTAGGTTTTTGTTTACTTGTTTTGTTGACATTGTATGATAAATATTCGTTTTATGACTCACTAATGATGATCTTCAAATTTTTTATGTCTGTCTGTATCCTTCTATAAGTAAAAAACGGGTTGACCGTTTTCGATGAAATTTGGTATATATAAAGAACATAATGATAGAATATATATCATAAAAGTGAATAAAAGTTAGTTATATCTAATAGTATGAACAATATTTATATTAATTGGTGTTTTAGGAAAACTGTGAGCCAGTAAGTACACTATTTTAATTAATAAATATAAACTATCATAGAACTTCGACCTAGATCGGGTAGACTACGGTTTTCGGTTAAATTGTGCCTACCCGAGTAATTTTTCTTTTGTTCTTCCCAAAAAATTTGACAGCCCTACGCAATCCTGGTAGGGCCAGTCCTAATTCTGAATTTTGTTTACTTTAACGGCCGATCGACTTGTTTTGATGGAAGTCGCTCGTATTGTCGAGACGGAAGAAACGATTTCTAAAAGCTTATTCTCTTGTAATACTTCGATAAGTTTCTTGGGGGTAGGAACAAAGAATTTGTTTTTTTGTAAAAATAATGATACTTCTTTAGCCTAGCCCAGAGTAAACACTTTAAGGGTTGTGTTATGGATACTTGGGTAACGGATATATATACATAAAGATAATACATAGATACGTAACATTCATAGAAATATATATGATATATGTTTGTTATTTAGAATTTTGAATGGGTTCGCTCTTGATCCCGATCAATCCCGGGGGTCAAGACAGAATTCACGATAGAATGAACTAACCCAGAAGGTGCCTATTCACCCTGGCTTTGAAATCGGACGGGTTATAAGTATTCGGAAATTCAGACGCAGGAAGGGAGTTCCACTTTTTGCTGTGCGCATTATGAAAGATGTTGAGAAGCGCTTGGTGCGACAGGTAGCAATAGCAACCAAGAAAGGGTGGTAGCACGCAGTGCGTCTGTATGTCCGATGGAAAAAAAGAGATGGCGGTATGAGCACGTGCAGCTCCCGAGCACACTCTCCAAAGTACAGTCTATAGAAGACTAACAGAGAGGCAACTTTACGGCGGTGAGCTAGGGTGAGAAGCTTGATCTTCACCAATTTGCTGCCTTCATATGAGCCTCTCAGCTCTGCACTGAACTTTGGCAGCAAGTTGGTATTTTGCTGAGCCCAGAAGTGGCTGCAATATTTCATGCAACATCGAACTATAGCTTAATAGATAGTTAAAAGCTGTCCCGGCGTGAAATATCGCTTGACCTTATTAAGGACGCCCAGCTTTTTAGCTGCAATTTGAGCCTTGGACTCGATGGTGATGCCGAAGTTGAGTTCTGAAAACAACTCCATGTCAAGAAGTTCAGGGCTGCCGGTAACAGAACGTACAGATGTAACCATGACTCAGGTACAAATGCTGGTATTAATCACTCAAACATCTGCCCCTTGTGGGACCTGAACTGAGGACCATCGGTGCGAAAGGCAGTATTGCTACCGTGGCAACAAACGGTCTGTTGAAGACATACACGACTAAATTTAAAAAATCTTGTTTTCTTAAACCATCATTTGGCGCAACGGTAGTGATCCTGCCTTTCGCGACGACCGTCCTGGGTTAAATCCCGGATGGGGCAAATATTTGTGTAACGAATACGAGCATTTGTACCTGCGTAATAGATATTTATATATATATAACAGTTCCCTGTCATAGTGTCTGACCGCGAAGAACTCAAACATTTTCAACCGATTTTTATGATTTTTTTCCATTTTGCTGGATTTGTTTCAACTGAGGACATAGGCTAGGTTTCATTTTAATTTACAATAAAAAAAATGCAAATTCTAACAATTGAGCCATAGCAACGCGCGGCCGATTGAGCTAGTATATGAATGTTTATCCGTTACCCTTATATCAACTTACTTTGGGCTTTGGTGTGAGGTAACAGAATTATTATAAAATATTTTTAAACTGGTCATTTTTCTCAGCTGGTTGGGTCCGGCACAGTAAAAAAGCACCGATTTCGTTAAAGGCCGAAAGATGCTGACGCCAAAACAAAATTATAACATTGAACATGTTTTTTTCATCGCTTCTGTATAACTTCCTTTTTTCGTTGAGTTTTAAGGCTAAGTGAATTAAGGTCTCAAAAGGTGCTTATCAACGAGGACTGAAAAGTGATGGAAATTTTTCGGAAAGGTTTTTATAAATGTCCAATATTTGTCGCCTTTTTGGGGTATTTTCTCATTAAATCGTCTTTATCTCAAAAACTAAAAACGATATCGAAAAAATACAAAAAGCCAATTATAATATTCCTGTTATAATTGGCTGATAATAAAAATGGGCTTGTTCTAGTTAAATTTGAATATATATAGCAAGAAATATGGATCCTGAGTTATAGAAAATATATTCAGACGAACTTTCTGAACAGAAACCTTCGTGTAATAATCTTTAAAAGGCCATACACATTCTGAAGACCACAAAATGGCCTTTAACTGCGATCAGTGACCCTCATACCAAGCGTATATAGTTATTAATTAATTAAAAATATCAAATATCAACTTATGAACATCGTAAACATCGCTCCAGTCCATAATTCGAATTGTAAATACAACATAAGTTATATTAAGTACTATATAATAAGTGCTATTTATAATAATATTTGGGCTGCTTGTGTTAATTTGTTATTTACTTTATTGCCTTAGGAGTATTATGAATTTTTTTATTGTTGGCAACTTTTTGACTGAAAAAAAAAACTGTCATGATCCATATCGCATTGTATATGTATAGATTATGAATGGCACAAAGCAAAAGGGATAAAAAATGAACAGATAATTACTTAACTAAATACTAACTACCTAACGTGTTAAAGCGATCTCTGTCAGATAACATTCGGGTGGAGAGTATTATCAGGAAGCAAGATCAACTGCTGTGTAAAGCTCTAGATCCAAAGCAACCAGAGCTCTGGTTATAAATCTATTCCATTTTGTTTTGCAAAATATTTTCATAAACAATGTTTATTAAAATTACCGCATTATCTAAACAGTTTTTTGAGTATTTTAAATTATCAAAAACAACGAAACTATTAAGATGTTAAAAATAAACATTTCCAGTTCACAACATATCAATTCGTTTTAGGATATGGGTGGTAATGTGATACGCACCCATTTTGATTAAGTCGTTCGGTTACTGCACTTTATCACGCAAGGTCACACTTGACAATTAACCACAGACTAAATAAATAACTAACTAACTTTCTGTATACTGGAAGATTCTTGAAGAAGTTTTTATAGTCTGTGGGTTCGGGGACTGTTTTTTTAACGCTTCGTGGAGGATTTATGGGGTTGGTAGGTGGTTCGCGTGTTCTGGAGCTATATTTGCCGTAAGAACATATGTCATAGTGACTTAACTGGCAAGGGTCAGTGGGTTAACGGCCGTGTTGTCGAGGACATCTGACAAATACGCTGGGCACAAGATAAAAAGTTTTTAGCTATCAGTTTTCACATTATTTAGAGGGACGCCATTTTTCGTAGATTTTGCGCGGGAAATGTTCAGTCGACTTTTTTGTTTATATTTTTTTGTTGTATTCTTTGATTGGGAACAACCATAAAGCAGTTGATGAAGGAATAATATTGTTTTTAACACGCTAAATATTATTTGTCATTGTAAGAAAAGCGTGGGTTACTTTCTACGTCATTCTTACACTAACTGTATTTCGAAATAAAAAAAGTTTGAATGAATAAATAAATACAAGAATCGATATCGAACACCCCACGCTTTTATTACTATTTAATTTCAACCGATGACTTTTTCGAATGGCCTACAAGATGGCGACCGAAATGATCCGTCAACTGCAAACTAGACCGGAAGTATAACCACAGAACTAACTTTATAAAAAGAAATAAGGTTATGAGAAATTATTATTTAATATTACGATATATATTAATTATTGTTACGCTAGTAGTAAATCTATCGTCTATCGAACATCCAGACGCACTGCGCGCTACGACCCTTTCTTGGTTGCTATCCCTACCTGTCGCACCAACTGTATAACGCGTAGTCATTTCTTGGTTTGAGAAGAGTGATGAAGATGGCATATGCTTTCGGACTAACGCTATCTCTTTACTTATAGGTGATTGGCTCTCAATTGTCAGGACAGGTACAGCATATACTTTGAGAGAGATAAAGATAGTTCAAAACTTAGTTTTATCTCTTTCTTTCGTAGTGCCACATTTCTCACAGCTAGGGCGTGTTCATTAATAAATGTCGATGTTCTCAACATCTTTCATAATGCGCACAGCTAAGGAGTGGAACTCCCTTCCTTCATCTGTACCCATCCATTTTCAAAGCTAGGGTGAATAGGGTTAACTCGTTCCATCGTGGATACTGTCTTGGCACCCTGGCTTAATTGGATCAAGTGCGAAACCATTCTAAATAAAAAAAATGTCTATTCATCAACATTAGCTAACAAACCGCATGTATCATGTTTCATTTTTGACGTTTCAATATCGGAAATAGGGACATCCCCATTCAGCCACGTATACGTGTGGTCAGACGTGGGTTGATACAGGGCCGCGTGATTTGTATGCCGATGTCACGGATCAAAGGATTTTGTCCAACTCAGACTTGATTTTTATTTATTGTTGTTTATTTATTTATGCTCATTAACACTATAATATTCAAATAAAAAAAACAATTACTGAGTGTTGGTGCAACGATAGCTGTCCTTTACACCGACGGACCCGGGTTATATCTCAGAAGATGCAGGTGATTGTGATGAATAAGAGCATTGGTACCTGAGTCTTGGGTATTTATTGAGCGAAGCTCTCTTTTAGGCAACTCACAAATTTCGCTTGTCTCCCTCCTGCTACTTAACGGTTGAACCGATTCGAACGAATTTTGGCATCAACATACATGATTATAATCTGACGGACATAGGCTATGTAAAAAAAATATAGACTTTACCATGAAGGAATAATCACCGAAAGAAAAATTCAAAAGCTGATCACAGCCAAACCGCTGAGATTACATTGATGAAATTTGGCGCCAAAACTCACATCGTGGTCGCGACTTATGTGCAAAAAAAGTTTTTAAATCGTACATACCATCGAGGAATAATCACCCTTCAAAAATCTTTTTCAAACCCATTGAAAAAATGTTTAAAAAATGGTCAAAGTTGTCTGCAGTTGTCTAGCAGTCAAATCTTCAAATGTGATAGCACTCTTTCTCTTTTATGATTGGAAATATTTTCGGTTCGAACGCAGCTGCGATCTATCTACCGTTTAAACGTTTTACGTAGTGCTTCGCTCAGTATTTGCAAAAGAGCAGCATGCATTACAGACCTAGTATATATTGAAATGAAGCTTCTATGCGGACGTTCGGGCCGCTCGAATATAGGCGCTCACCGCCCGACCACTCTATCCGTGCTAAGCGTCATAGTTTACCGTTACACGAGAGCGTCAGATTTAGTACCGTTACTAGGAGTCACCGAAATGGACGGGTTATAGGAGCCAACTGCCTCCCCACATCAGTGTTCGTGGCCTTCTGTCTCGCTTTCACTCATGTCAGTGTGCGTAGCTGGCGTGGCTTTCTTTCATTTTTCCACCCTATTGTTAACGTTTAGTTCCTATGTTTTATACTATAAAGTTTTGCTTCTTTCGGGCGTCCCTAGACGGCACTGATATTTTTTTCTATAAGTATTACTTACCTATTTACGTATGACGTCTATCCGTTACTCTAGTATCCATAACACAAGCCTTACAGTGCTTACTTTGGGCTAGGCTAATTGATTTGAATGTAAGAAATATTATTAATGTTATTAATTGTTTAATAGTAGAGCGGTAAACACGACATACATATATTAATAGATGAGTAAAAATCATAGTAAAATATATATGTTATAAGTAACTAAACAGATTATCGTTCTGTTGTTCCTATTTCGTTGTTGATTCCCTCTTTGACCTATAAAGGATATTCCCGAAGCACAGAGATGTCGTAAAATAATGCTTAACCATATTTCTTGTTGGAGGAGAAAGGCAAAATTGATTTTGGCACGGCCTGACCGTGAGTGGCTATTAATTATTACGTGGGCTACTGTTCCACTACATTGTTCTTTGCTTTGACAAAGAAAACCATTACTGAATAAGCTACACACACTTGTGAACCAAATTAGAGGAACAAAAAAAAATTCGCTTAGAAGAAAGTATCTAAAGTTAATAAATATGTCTCTTAGTATATCTTTGTTATAAAGTTATATTCCTTTCCCTCTGGAACAATAATTTTTTCGGGATAACAGGTACCCTGTATACTTTTCTGTATCCCTGGAAAAGTATCTGCAACATTTCATTATGTTCGATTGAGTAGTTAAGAAGTGAAAGTGTTACAAACAAAATCACTTTCGTATTTATAATATTAGTTACAATTTTAAGGCTTTAAGCAAAATGATATATAGCCTATCATTTGCGCCATCCTGTATTCTTACGATATACTTGTTTTTATCGAAATCGGTCAATCTCTTCTTAACTTATAGATAAACATACAGACAGACAGATAAAAGTTTTAAAAATAGTAGAATTGGTGTCATGAAACGATACGAATTTACATTGAAATTTGTTCAAAAAATAAAAATACAGACAGAGCTTACAGATTTATATGGTACATAGTTCTGAACCCAAGTTAAGTAGCTCAAGCACATTAATTTCGATTTCTACATTGACTTGAATTGGGATCGAACCCGTGCTTTCGGAGTCGGGTTATGTTACGTATTTAAACCGGTATGTAATCCACGGACCTCGTCAATTATTAAATTATAATTTTTATTTTTACATAAACAATATACAAATATACTATTTTTATATGTAACCAAATGATTACAAGACGAAAAACTTGTGTCAAGTATCAGACGGAACTCTTCAATTGAAATCCTTTGGAATTCCACAAAATGAGTCTTTTAAAATATTTACACACACACAATTCTGTCACTGTTCTTCCGCGATGATGGCTCATGCAACTGCGCCAAAAGACTTTTTGGCGGGAGCGGGAAGCGTCATGTTGGTGGTTTTGTTTCTCTTATTAAAATAAGTGTTGTGGATATTAGTGCGTAATAATGGTGGATTATTAACCACTAAGTGTTTATGAACATACAAGAGTGTTGGCTAGTGTAACAAAGCATCGGTAGTTGTCTTTTCCTGCTCTCTCAAGAAATTCACATGGAGGTCTCAGCAAAACCCCACACATTTACTGAAACCAGGGAAAAATATATTTTACTGTTCATTCATCAATATCAAATTAATAAAAGAAATTACTCAAGAACTGGCAATTATACTTACTTGACAAAGGCTAAATGCACACATCGTGCAAGCCAATAATAAAGAGAAAAAAAACTGCGCCAAAATCGGAGAGAAGAAAATAAAAACAAGTGCGAGTCGGAGGGTTCCATACAAACTTTTTGTTAAGTAAATTATTAACAGGAGCCGTGATCTCAGGGTGACTAAAACAATGGTCGTCAAATATTTTTTTTTTTTTTTTTTTTTTGTTTATTTGTACATCATTTCACTGCCATTACAGGCGTGTGCCAATGCGACAGTGAAGCAATAATATTTAAATACAAAATACATACATATACCTCGTACAATAAAATTAAATCTTATATCTACTTAAAAACAATATAATTAGTAATTCTTATTACTTATCCTAAATAATGCTGCTCGTGAGAATTCACTCAGAGTACAGGTAAATATATCTATATCGCTAGCAATAAGATTGAGAGTGGTAACGACGCGCGTCAGTGGAGCTTTGTTGAGTAAGTTGGTCCGCCCGCGTGGCACTGCTAGCAGCGCCGGCCGGCGCCGCCGCCACACGTACCTGTCTGGGACCGCCAGAGAAATACGCTCCAGTATATCCGCGTTATATACCTTACCTCGAATCACCTTGAAAATATACAAAACCAGTGCAAGCTCCCTCCTAACCCTTAATTCTAGATAACCTACCATGCCCAGAACAAATAACGTAGGGTACATCAGTGGATAGAAAGGGTACACCCCATACATCCTTTTGTATAGGTACCTTGTAAATTTGTTTTGCACTCTCTCCAGCATAAACATATATTTTGCTTCATGTGGAGACCATATGTCTACCACCATACCATATATGTCTTAATACCTTCCAATTTTTTAGTTGGGCACGTTCCTAGCCACTAAATTTAAAACAATTAAAATTGATATAGTTATTTATTATATCTACGATTATTCTAAACTACTAAGATTACCACCAGTTTGAAAATTGGGATCGAAAGAATCTCAGACAGGGAGACCGACATCCATCTTACATTTATTCTAAGAATGCTACGCGATTTGTTCTTAGAAAGCTACACAAGAAGTGAAGGTTGGAGCGTTCCACCTGCTTGGGATCCTATAATTAATAAAATAATATCTTCAAAGACACACAATGCGAGACCTAGTGGTGGTGTGTGTTATTTTTGTGAATACCCTAATCAAGCTGTGATCACAGCTTCTGTAAAGGAGCCGAAACGTCAGGCTTATTGGAGCGGAGCCCCCATGGTTAGCTTCAAAGACGCAATGTCTGTTACGCCATAACTTTACGAGTTCCGTTTTTAATAATTATAGTGTGGAATCGAATCAACACTTTTAGAACTAGATCGTTACGGAGCACGAATTTTGAAATTCGAAAAAATAAAAAAGTTATGAGCTAAAAACATTGGCTCTACGGGATTTCCCATTGAAACAAAAAGCGTGCTTTTCGAAAGTATTCATTCTTATGGAATTTAAAAATTTTCTAAACAATATTGGTTTTTTTTTAATTTTTTTTTTTAGTATTGCGATCCGCTCCCATATATGGTGCTAGCGAAGGTTTATGCTTAGTGACTGCATCGACCTAGCATATAAAAAAATGAGGAGATAAGCAATAAAATTACGATACTCCACAATACTTCAAAACCATACGTATTATGTGAGAACTATTTTTGACATATTCAACAATATTTCTATTTTATATTATGATTACTACAAAGAACTATCAAAGCGCAATCATGTACGACATGTCATATTGAAAGTGCCCTCAAAGAGGAAGCCCTTTCGTAATGGACATGGAATATTGATCAGTCATCAATGTAATGTCAATTTGACCTGTGCCCTTGGGCCGTCGTGTTTCGGTGCGTGTTGGCACAACCCCTGGACAAACATACCTTGTTATCGCTTGCGTCATTAGTTGGGTAGTGCTTCTCATATTAATATATTAAAAAAATGGTTATCTGTAAAGTCGGTTTACGGACGATATTTTTACGTGATAACGTCATAAGAAAACATTGATGAAAAATTTCGTTGAATACTAAATAAAAGCAGTTGACTTTTTATACGATAGATTATATGAGTCATAACAATATTTTAGTCAAAATTGTAACATAACTATTATTACTGCACTCGCCGACCGATGCTACTTTTTCAATATTCAAAGAACAAATATATTATTTATTTATTTATTGATTTACCAACATTTGAGTACATTATTACATTCATAAAAACAAATCCTAAAATATATGAGATTATATCGCTAATCAAATTCTTAAAATGCAAGAATTAATTACCTTTTTTGCCGAAATTGTTGTTGTAATTAACAATATTAACTTTTCACTTCATTTTATAAACAGTTGACAAAACGGTTCACTTATAAGTTGTGTGCTGCCGCTGTCTCTCTTCTACTCGGACGTATCGGCCGATGGAGTGGAAGAGAGATAGATGCGTCACAAGCCGAACGCTTGAGCCGATCGTGTCTCTCTATCGCCTGTTCTGCGCTCTCGCCTGCACGCTTGGCTGATGCGGAACGTGACAATGAATCATTGTTTTTTGTGCGTGCAGCCGGCGTTCATGGATTTATCACGTAAAAATTCCCTGTCGCAGTGTTTGACCGCGATGAATTCGGAAACTACTCAACCTATTTTGATGTTTTTTTTTTCATTATGCTAAATTTATTCCAACTTAGGACATAGGATATATTTCATTTTAATTTATAATATAAATATTTAATTATTTCAAAGTATACACTATATACTGAGACATAACAACGCGTGGCTAGGTCAGCTAGTCTATGTATATAAAAGCGAAGGGCCACTCACTCATCACGAAATCTCAGACACTACAATTACTAGGAGGAGGAGGATGCTCATATTTTGCATAAGAGTTCCTTTTAGGACCTCGATGCTCACTAAAACGGGTTTTAACGAAATTCAACCCCTAAGGGGGTAAAACGGGGAGGCAAAGCTTATATGAAACTTCTCCAGTTTTAATAGTAGTGTTTCCAAATTATTAGAAAATTCTCATTATTAAAGAAATTAAAATGTGGTTCATTATAAACCGACTTCAAAAATGAGGAGGTTATCAATTTGGTTGTATGTTATATGTATGTTTGGGTATAACTAAAGGCTCATACCACCATCTCCCTTTTTCCATCGGACATCCAGACGCACTGCTGGCTACCACCCTTTCTTGGTTTCTATTCCTACCTGCCGCACCAAGCGCTTCTCTATATCTTTTATCATGCGCACAGCAAAGGAGTGGAACTCCTGCGTTCCTGCGTCTGTATTTCCTTTTACTAATAACAGTTATTTAAAAGTTAAAAAGCCCAAACTCGATGGGTTTGTGTCATTTTATTGGGGAGTTCCTGTGGCTACCTTCCAGCTCCAGCATCAGGTCAGCTCCGTCATCATAATTTTGCAATGTCATGCAAAATTTCAGCTCAGTCGTAAACTGGGAACTGGGACAAATTTAACTTGCAAGAGTTCATTGCAGACACCGGGACAGGAGACAGTACATAAAAGCTTGTAAAAATAGTTTGAATTTGAATTTGTTATATAGGAAGTATAATTATAAGGAAGTATAATAGTATAATTTTTCGTGCGTCTGCTGTGTGATGCGGCCTTAGGTAACTTACTGGCTGTGTGCACGAGTCTCTACGCCAAATATGCCGTAGATTTGTCCTTTAATAATTAAAGAGCGAGTGGCAAGCCCTGATGTAATAATTAGTGTTATTTTATGTCGCTTTGAGTGACAGGAAACAGTCATTTATTATAACCGGGAATGCGCCAGTAGCATTAGATTACTAAATTATTCACAGCTATGAACAAATGACTAATTATTTGATAGTTTATTTTTTTCTTAACTAAGTTCATTGTGCCGTATATGATTTCCTTAGTCCTTTTTTCTATTTGACATCTAGACGCACTGCGGGCTACTACCCTTTCTCGGTCGCTATTCTACCTAAGTGCTTCTCAACATCATTTATAATGCGCACAGCAAAGGAGTGGAACTTCTTCACTGCGTCTATATATCCAGGGTGAATAGGCACCTTCTGGGTTAGCTCGTCCTATCGTGGATCCTGTCTTAGCCCCCGGGCTTGTCTGGGATAAAGAGCGAATCCATTAAAAATATTTATTTAGTATTTATAAAAAAAATATGATTAGAAACATATTTTTTCTCCTTCATTCCTACTCATTGCTGTAAAGATATAATAATAATAATAATTCACAAATTCACACCAATTAGCATAGTCCAAATTGAGCACTGTAAGGCTTGTGTTATGGATACTTGACAAAGGGAATCGATGGACATACATACATGTATGATACATAAAAAAATAATATTTAAAGAAATATAAATACAATACTCCTGTACGGTTCCCATTATTTTGGCATTATATTATTAGGCATACATTAAAAACGCGTGATTTGATATAACTTGCTGGCTGGTAAAGGATACAAAAAACCGGCCAAGTGTGAGTCGGACTCGCGCACCGAGGGTTACGTACAAACCTGTAGGTATATAAGAAAAAGTCAATTATTAAAAATATTTTTATATTATGTCACTATAAATTTCCGGTTTTCGCAATTTTTCCGTTATCTTTGCTATAAGACGTTGTTTAGTACCAAATTTCAAGATTCTGAGTTCACGGGAAGTACCTTGTAGGTTTTGGTTCCCTTGCGAGTGTGGAAAATTTGCGGAAATTTGAGGCATAAACGACTGTATCTTTTCATTGCGTTGATTTAGAAGTTTGATTTTTTCACAGCTCTAAGGGACAGTCGACCTGAGTATTTGATATAAATCCCAGCTTGATACCTCTACGCATTTCTTAGAAAAAGGGTCTTGACAGAACCCTAAAAATGTGTAACCTAACCAAACCTGCAGTGTATAAATATAATTTCTGTCTTTTTATTTCATGCCAAAGCAAATTAGGAATAACAACATCATATAGAAATAGGGATTCCTCTCAGATGGACTCACGAGCAATAAGAGTGATTCCATGAACCATGTAATATTACATCAATAATTATTTATTACTTAACTTTAGGCAGATTTAGTATGACATGGTTCTATGGTGTGTTTATTTTATAGTGACTGTACATATGCTCGTATTCATCACACAAACATCTGCCACTGCCCGTATTCCAACCCAGGAGCATCGGTGCGACAGTTAGGGTAGATACCTTCACACCAAATGGTCGGCATCTTATTTTCATTGAATGCTTATTACTAAAAAAACTTTAAAATATGGAATTTGACAACCAATTTTTTTTTATTTTTGCATTTTTCATAGCATTGAAAAATATGATAAATTATTTTAATGGAAAAGTACTGGACAAAATTGAAGCCGAGTTTTTAGATCTTATATAAGTTTAGTTTTGAAGTTACCGATTCTGAGTGCCTTTCAAAAGAAGATGTTTCATTTTGGGTTTCAAAATAAAAGGGAAAAATATTATGATTTCAAAATACAAAAATTATTATATGAACTTACATATAATTTAAATTTTTAAATAAAAATCCAATTAAGACCAAAGACAAAACAGAAAAGATCATGTTTGAGACGTTTTTTTATACCTAATCTGTGACTGGACTTTTTTGGCGGGAGCGGAAGTGACACTTTGGTGGTTTTGTTTCTCTTGTTAAAATTTGTGTTGTTGTAGATGTATGTAATAATGATGTATTATAACCACTAAGTGTTTGTAAACATATAAAAGTGTTGGCAAGTGGCAAGGAGGTCGCCCATGAGATGGACTGACCAAGTGAAATCTGCTGTGGATGGTTCCCTGAAAGAATGCAACAGAATGTCCGCCAGCAGGGAAAAATGGCGAATGATTGTGAAACGAGTAACATCTGCCTTGGCTGAAGACACGACCTCATGACCACAAACGCTCTGGCCAGTGTCACGACGAAGAAGAAGAAGCAGACCCCTCTTTCCCAATGGGCACTCGGGGCAAATGCCCAAACCAATACCGACATTTATTACTGAAAAACTTACTTAATTACAGTAAATCGAACCTCAATTAGGGACTATATTATCGACTTGCTTATTAGCTTTTGTATGCGCGAAGCTACTATACGCTCGCCCAAAATAAGGCTATCGAATTTCAGCATGTTAAGATAATTTTGAATATGTGGGAATCGCCCCATTTAAATTAAAGATTCATCTATTGACTGTCAATAAAAAAACATCTGAAACCTTATTTATTTACTTTCATTGTCTATTCTAATAATAAAAAAGTGGTCTGTCAAAGTCATAGGGGCCCCATTATTCTTAGTTATTGTTCTGAGATTCTTATATGCCTAGGGACTCCAATAGGTTAAAGAAGGTTCTGAGGAGAAGTCTAAAATAATATAATTCAGAATTTAAAGCTGCTGATATTTACCTCTTATCTTTTTATTTTCACGGGTTTTTTGGTGCTACATACAAAACTGAAACATTTTCTTTGAAACTAATTCTTGACATCTGAAGAATAAATCTCAAAATGCATTTGCGAAACGAATGTAATACATTTGTGTGTCGTAATATATCGAAACCCCTATACGAATTCTTTGCAGTCGCATCGACGATAAAAAAAGAATTGGCTGCTTATCGAGCTATTCCGAGGGTCCGGTGCAGCGATTGCAATACAGAGATAATACACGATATTGTGTCGGTCGGTATTTTGAGTTTTTCCGAATGACTTGGACGGGAAATGTGGTTCAAGTGAAAGAAAAAATGCTAAAATATTTTTTCTACACATATAATGCCTCTAGAGTCAAGCGAGATTCGAATTCCACAATCTCCATTTTTAAATATGTTAACGGCTTCGGAATGACCCACAGACCAATCCTCAATAAGGTGCAGTAAAAATGTGGGGGTTTTAATGAAACCTCCCCGAGGACTTCTCGAGAGAGTAGGAAAAAACAACTTCTGCTACTTTGTTTCGCTTGCCAACGCTCTTTCATGTTCATAAACACTTAGTGGTTCATAATCCACCACCATTATGCACTAATATCTATCTACCAGAACACAAATTTTAATAAGAAAATCAAAACCAACAAAGTGACGCTTCCCGCTCCCGCCAAAAAGCCATAACCTCTACAATATCTCACTTGCGATAAGTTATTTTTTTTTAGTAAAAATTGCTGTATATATAAAAATCTAACAATGCTTAATCAACCTATAATATGACATATCACACATGTTGATTGGACGATTTTTAATAATGCATTTTTGGTTAAAAAAATGTCGTCGATGTAATTTTACCGAAAAATACTTACATTGCCTTATAATTGTAATTATATTGTTTTCAAAAGAATATTAACAATGAAGTACACTTGTGTTAAAAGTGTGCACGCACCAGTAGTGCATCGGTGGGCTACAGTTCAGCCGCTTTCATTTGACATTATTCATATATGTGAATTGGTCTAAACTAGCGGCCCGTTTCGGCTTCGCAGAGGTGGACAAAATTCTTTATTTTTTTTCTATTATTTTAATATTTTTCCGTTAGCGCCATCTAGCGTCTGGTAGACGAACTATTTGCGGTTAACGCGTTGCTATGGTAACGTTAGTGATATAATGGAAAAAGAGCGGGGAAAAGAGCGGACAGACAAACACACAAACCACTGTGATCTTAGATTATAGACTAGCGGCCCGTCCCGGCATCACACGAGTCGACAAAATTCTTATTTTTTTTCTTTTATTAAATATTTTTCCGTTAGCGCCATCTAGCGTCCGGTAGACGAATTACTTGCGATTAACGCGTTGCTATGGTAACGCATTTACAATGGAAAAAGAGCGAACAGACAAACACACAAACCACTGTGATCTTAGATTATAAATTAATTCCCGACTGAGATTCACTTATGACCCGAGTCGATTTTTTCTAGTATTTTTCTATTATGAGAATTTAACAATCAGTTAATTTATTCTCCTCTTTTTTATTTTTGAATAAGGTTTAGTCATGTCCTCATATTCAGTAGTTTATTTTCTTAATTTGATGATCATGAATGATAAAGAGGGCTAATTAATGACTGATAAATGATCAGTGAATGACGACTGAATAATGAAATACTTGTTTCCTAAGGTTTCAGTAAAGGTTTAGGGTTTTACGAAAACCTCCCCTTGGACTTCTTAAAAGAGCATGAAAAGACAATTACCGCCATTTTGTTTCAGTTGTCAATACTCGTGCATTTTCACCAACAACAATAACGGTTAATAATTCACCATTATTACACAATTATATCCACCATAACACAAGTTTTAAAAAGGAAATAAAAATCACTAAGCGACACTAACTGCTCCCTATAAAAAGCGTAGGAACTAAGCGTTAAAAATAGAGTTGAAAAAGAGATCGAAAGCCACGCACACTGACATGAGTGAAAATTAGATAGAAGGCCACGCACACTAAGATTGGTTCCTATATAAATCGCGTAACGGACAAAGACTTCTATGTGTTCTATAGAACTCTTTCGTAACGGTATCAAAATCTGACGCTCTCGTGTAACGGTAAAATTCATCGTTTAGCACGGATAGAGTGGCCGTGCAGCGAGCGCTTAAATGCGAGCGGCCCAAACGTCCGTAGAAGCTTCGTTTCAAAAATCGGATTTCTTTTCTGTGTTGTACCACACACTAGGGTGTCTTTTATAGCCGGAGGGTAACACCGAACGTTTTATGTTACATTCAATTCAACTTCTAATAAATACCTTGTTTTCTTATGTCCGTTTCAACCGCGCGGCCACCTCATAATATTTGATGAAACTTTGCCAGGAATTAGTGCTAATTTGTTACTTTACACACCTCTTTTCGTGAATTTGTTACAAAAAAAACTAAGACGCTATCACAAAAAATAGGTGGCCGCTAGAACCGCCACTTGCCGTAGTCATCGTCCGTGATTACACAGAAACTATATAATGCAGATAGACGAATGATGCATCAAAAGAAAGGTCTTAATTTGTTCAATTTGTTACAAAAATAAAAAACGTGAAAACGTACATAAACAAAAAGTTATGCAATATTTAGTTTTCAGGTTATGAGTAGGTAGGTATGTCACCATAAATATCAAATTATTAGAGGCTAATGTGTATGGATAATTAGTTACTAATTTGTTACAGCGAATAAACGTAAAAAAATACTAGAAAGTGGGTTCAATAATTTGTTAGAGTCGATTTTAGTTGGCCGCTCGGACGGCAATATGCCTAAAATACAATGGCATTTATCTCGTTATTAAAAGTAGGTTTAAGCTTAGTTAGAGTACTAGTCGACGGGTAACGTAACCTAGTTTAGATAAATATGGCGAATATAACTGCAGCATTCATATTTTAGAAAATATTTGCAAAAAACCGTAATATGAAACCGTATGAGAGTAGGGTGACTATGATTATTGGAATTTTCGATATTCATATCTTATTTTTATAGGGAGAGTGCTTATATAAATACATTTTAAGTTAAGACATACTTTATATTACCATTTTTGATATTTGCTTTAAAATATGCTTATAGTATTTCTGTTAATAATGTTAGTGTGAGTGGAGTAAGAAATTAAGCTATTATCTATCTATCCTATGTATACAATGTGTCCCGTCACCAGTGTCGGAGCCTTTAATGATGTGAAATATTTGGCATTTTTGGCTCTGACGGCCGCCATTTTGTTTTCTTGATAACCAAGACCTGGGCTCTCAAAATAATTCGACCACCACTACCCATGTAAATAATCAGCATTAAAAAGGTGTCATTTGATAGCTCAACATGTAGACAACAGTTACACAGTCATCATGTTTCAATTGTCATGGAATAAAAAATAGAAAAAAAGGTTACGTTACCCGTCGACTAGTACTCTAACTAAGCTTAAACCTACTTTTAATAACGAGATAAATGCCATTGTATTTTAGGCATATTGCCGTCCGAGCGTCCAACTAAAATCGACTCCAACAAATTATTGAACCCACTTTCTAGTATTTTTTTACGTTTATTCGCTGTAACAAATTAGTAACTAATTATCCATACACATTAGCCTCTATTAATTTGATATTTATGGTGACATACCTACCTACTCTTAACCTGAAAACTAAATATTGCATAACTTTTTGTTTATGTACGTTTTCACGTTTTTTATTTTTGTAACAAATTGAACAAATTAAGACCTTTCTTTTGATGCATCATTCGTCTATCTGCATTATATAGTTTCTGTGTAATCACGGACGATGACTACGGCAAGTGGCGGTTCTAGCGGCCACCTATTTTTTGTGATAGCGTCTTAGTTTTTTTTGTAACAAATTCACGAAAAGAGGTGTGTAAAGTAACAAATTAGCACTAATTCCTGGCAAAGTTTCATCAAATATTATGAGGTGGCCGCGCGGTTGAAACGGACATGTTTTCTTTCTTGTTTTAGATATTATTGAAACAAGCAGTTTAGTGATTTGTTATCGATCAATCAATCGATAATTATTTACGACAGCGACCGTTTGGTGCAACGTTAGCAATCTTGCCTTTCGCACCGACGGTCTTGGGTTCGAGTCCAGAAAGGGGCAGATGTTTGTGTGATAAATACGAGCATAAATAATTTTAATAGAGAATTGAAAACATGCAAAAATATACAAAATTATTAAAACACGAGCATGTCTATCCGTTACCCTAGTATCCAAAATACAAGACCTACAGCGCTTACTTAGGGCTAGGCTAATTGGTGAGAGAATATATAAAATATTTAGAAAAAAAAACCGGGCAATGTTTTTAAATCAATATCATCGAGTTTTTTTTTTTTCTTTTGAATAGGTAAGGGCTTGACCGCTATCTCGCCTGATAAGCGACGATGCGATCTAGAATGTCTAGAAGCGCTTGTCTAGAAGATACCTATTCACTTGCGACTTGAAGACCCCTAAATTGTATTTGTCAGGAAACAGACTCAGGCAAAGAGTTCGACTCCTTAGCGGTACATACGTATCACAAAATTGGAACTAAAACGCTTAGTGCGACTCTTTGGTATATCAACCATATAATCGGACAACGAGACTTACAAATAAGTGCCACGTTATTTGTAAGTCTCGTTGTCCGATGAAAAAATATTAAGTTGTAATATACAAATTGTTTAATGTAACTCATAGTAAGAAGTCGCCAAGATCATACTAGACTAACTAGCGGCCCATCCTGGCTTCGCACGGGTGAACAAAATTCTTTATTTTTTTTCCATTATTTAATATTTTTCCGTTAGCGCCATCTAGCGTCCGGTAGACGAACTACTTGCGGTTAACGCGTTGCTATGGTAACGCATATACAATGCAAAAAGAGCGGACAGACAAACAACAAATTTGTGATCTTAGATTATAGATTATGAGAACGGAAAATGCTCAAGTATTTTAAATGATATTACTAAAAAAATATAAAAACTGAAATTATTACATTCGGTCACCAGCATTATTATAAATTAATGAATAAGGAATTACTCAATATAAAAATAAATATTATTAGTAATCATACTTAATCATCTCAAAGATTTAAATTAATCAAAACATATTACAAAATTAAACATTAAATTAATTAAAACTCAAACTAATTAATTAAGTAATTATATTGTCACATAAAAAATCTTATATGCAGTAATAATTATTCATCGATAATTATTTTCTTAGTTAATTAAACTTGGAAAGCAATTTAATGGCCATGCAATTGTAATTTTTGGAATCCTTACTAATAATATTATAAATCGGAAAGTGAGTTTGTTTGTTTGTTTGTTTGTTTGTTCCTCTTTCACGCAGTAACTACTGAACCGATTGCTTTGAAATTTTGCAGACGTAAAGATAAAAGTCCGGATTAAATAATAGGGTACTTTTTATCCTGGAAAAATTGATATTCCCGAGGAAAAACAAAAATATTGTTTGCTTGATGGATGGATTGTAGATGGCGCTGTGTGTCGTTTAAAACAACGTAAAATATTGCAAACGAATATAAATATGTAAATTTAGAAGCTAAATGATACGATAATGAATCCCCGAAAATGAGGAATTCCCGAGGGATGACGTACAATTTGTTTTATTGTCTAATCTGTTTTTTTTTACATCTACTTATATGTTGCAAACGAATATGAACATGTAAATTTTGAAGCTAAATGATACGAAAATGAATGCTCGAAAATGAGGAATTCTCGAGGGATGACGTACAATTTGTTTTATCATCTAAATTGTTTTTTTTACATCTACTTATCCTGAAATCACTAAAGTCAACGAATTACTAATTAGTATAAGTTACCTTATTTAGTTCTTGAGGTATGCGATAGATGGCGCTGGGTGTTTTTTAAAACATGGTAACGATGTGTTTTTTAAATACGTAAGAAGTGGAATTATAGCTTACCCTATTTAGTTCTAGAGGTATGCGAAAGATGGGGCTAGGTGTTTTTTTAAAACGTGGTAACGAAGTGTTTTTTTTTAGATACGTAAGAAGTGGAATGAATTATATGAATTGTGTATCCAGCGTTACATCGCGCTTCTTAGATTTTTCCGTGGAAATGAGAAGTTTTCTTATAGTTGAGCTTTATACCGCAATATAACCGAATTCCATGCGGGCGAAGCCGCGGGCGGAAATATAAATATAAATCTTTGATATGGAATAAGGTACACGCGCCTAGTAAGGCTCATTTTTGCAATATTTGTATAAAAGTAAAAAAATAAGAAAACAAACTTTATCGCAATATTACTCATTTAATTGTGAATAAAAATAACGTAAAACTCAACGTATTTGGCAAATCTACTTGAACAAATCAATTGTTTTCAAAAATCCTTAAAGTGGGCCTGTTTAGGAATATAATATAAACCTAACTTAAAATTTGAGATTCTTAGATAAAGTCAGTTTATTACAATAATATTTTTAGTAATAAATTGTACGGTGGGCCATCTGAGGATTAGTAAATCTGAACTGTGCCTTTGAACAGTGTGTTCTACCCACAATGATTTATGGCTTCGAAACATGGACTCTCACCCAGCAGGCATTACACAAAATGCAGGTAACACAGAGGGCAATGGAACGGGCTATGTTGGCTATATCTCTTCGGGACAGAGTCCGCAACACCGAAATAAGGATACGAACTAAACTTACCGAGATAGCCGTAGAAACAAAACAAAACATAGGGCGTAGAACGGATGGAAGATGAGGAAGAAGTTACTCGAATGGAGGCCATGAACTGGTCGTCGGAGTGTGGGCAGACAGCCGATGAGGTGGACCGACGATCTGGTCAAAGTTACTGGAAAGTTTTGGCGAAGGAAGGCCCAGAAAAGGGAAGAGTGCCGGGCAATGCAGGATGCCTACACTCAGCATTGGGTGGCGAAAGGCTGAAGAAGAAGAATGAAGAAGGAGAGAAAAACGCTGAGTACTACTTGGACGGCTTGCAGAGATAGAGTTACAAGGAGACTATGTTGAAAAATAAATAAAAAAATTCAGAAAATTTGTCTTGTACCTATCTTTGTGAGGTCGGAAAATTTTCAGACCACCCTCGTATATAGAAAGGGGGGAGCAGAATTTTTGGATAACGGTTTTCAATTACTTTCTCGCTCTCCATATAGCTCTTAAGCATTTTTTTATCTAAATAAACGGCTCATATCCATGGAATTACCCCACATTACAATGCTATACCGTGATAAGTTAGAAACGTAGCTATCATATGCTTTTCTTGTATATATAGTCCAGTTCAATCAATAATATTCTAAACGCATATTAACCTTAGTAACCACTTCAAATAAATAAAATAATTCTACTCTTAAAACTAGTTGGAATATTTTAAATACGTTAGTTGTTTTGAGTACAATTTGTAGGTATAAATTATTTAAAAAAAGACAATAAAAGATTGTTGTTTGTAAAATGTTGATTAAAATCAAATTAGCGTTTTTTAAGTTTGATACAATCAAACTCAAAATTATACCTACTTTAAAATGAATCTCTGCATTTTTAAATAGATAGGTATTTATTATTCATTATTGGATTTAAAACTTTATTATAGTAGTTAATAATGTAGTTCTTCATTAAATTATCAATTGACAACATGGAAGAGAAAAAAATAGCCATTGACGATATTTTCGTTGCTTTTTAAACGAAAGCCCATAAAAGAGTTTAAGGTACCTACACCATTTCTTGAAAGTGCCATAAACGAACAGATCACCCCGATTGAAACTGAATATAAATATTTTGAAAAAAAAATAAAACCACAATCCGGTTGTATGGCGCTGTTAACTAATTAAAGAAAAACAATCATAATACTTATGGATAATAAATTAAGGTCTTAATGAGAACAGTCAAAAATGCTTCATGAGTAGGTAGGGTGCACATGCATAATAGATATTTCATCTTTAGTTGCAAACGATTTAATTGAAAATTAAGAGAAATAAATTAACATAATAAAAGAGATGTTCCTCTCATAAAATCAAAAATAAAAATATAAGTATTAGTTTATCGATTTATGTAAATCACTCATTAAGTCTCTACATTAATGATTTTATCATTTTAAATCAATTTAACAATTATAATTAAATTAAATATTAAAAGGCACTAAAGGTTTTTGTTACGCAATGCCAAAAAAAATGGTAACAGAGACATCTATCAAACAACTGTTAAACTACATGCCGAATACAAAGGCTACTAATAGCATGAGACACGTTTAAAATATTGTTGGAAATATTGACAGCTCGCTGCTCACATATGTAAAACAAACTTGTTTCTGAACAAGCAATAATACCAGTTGGCCAACTACAATTACCCAGGTTAAATATTTTAATTTGTATAATACAAAATAGTAAAAGGATGCAATATTCATGTTATATTAGTGTTGATAAAGTATACACACAATAGTTGTTTTTTTAAATATTTTTATAGATAGAAATTATGAAATATAATAGATAAATGCATCTTTTTAAAAATTCAATTGTAAAATTATTCATCATGACAATAACTTATTATGTAAATAAATAAGTATAAAAAAATTGTTTGTCTTTAAAGTCAGTTTACGGACGATAATTTTAAGTGATAGCGTCATAAGAAAACATTGATGAAAAATTGCATACTTTTATAAATTGAATTAATTATTATCACTGAATTATCATTATTTTGTATAATACCAAGAAGGAATTAATTGATTTTTTTTTTCGATGAAATAAAACTTTAGTTACTGTTTTTGTAATAAACAATGGAAGCCACATTAACTTTTCACTTTATGAAGTGGAAGAGAGATAGATGCACCACAAGTCGAACGCTTAGGCCGATAGAGAGATAAATCAAATAAACCAGTGAATGCGTTGCTCTTCACAAAATCCTTACTAATATTATGAACACGAAAGTTGTTTTTTTGAATGATACACTTTTACGCCTTAACTACTCAACCGATCTTGATGAATATACTAGAACTTTCTCAGGGGCACAGAACAGGACCTTTCATCCAGAATAAGTGTGCTTTTCCGAGGGATAGAAATATAACTTTTAACGATAGTCTGCATTAACAATATCAAGCGAAGCCGCGGATGAAAGCTAATTCGTAATTAAGTTGTCATAATAAGGTCGTAGTGGCACTTTGAAGAAGCTAAAAGTATGATTAAACTGACTGATTACGAGAAATTCTATGCTACCATGTATTTACAGTATTAATTTCCAATTCATAGGGTTAACAAATAACAATTGATCTCTTATTTAATAGTTAATAAAATAAATTACTACTATTACGTTTTTGCTACGGAAATCAAGTCGACCAGAAGGAATGTTTCTCTTCACACAATGCTAAATAATTTTCTGTGTTTGAGGTACATTTCCTTAACATGGCAACATTAGCTATGACGTTAGTAAACTATCGATCGTTCGGTTACGCTGTTTGCGAGTAGCAAATACTGTGAAATAATACATAAACATTTAATCTTGATACCTTTTATCAGTGTTGATAATGTGTAGCGTATTTCAGTTCGTTATTCACTTTAACTCAATTATCGCTTACATGCTATAGTGCGCGCATTGTGGGAAGTACCGTGCGTCAGCGTAGATTTTTAGATCAGAATATTCCGAAACTTTAAATAAAAATGTGCAAATTATTTCTACATTTTCTTGTGACAGTGTCCTGTAGTTTTCCTGTGTTGTCCCACGAAGTGGACACTTACGATTTTCTAATGCCGAATGTTTGGCCACACAAGGTAACAAAGTTTAATGTGATTCGAGCTTTTTATTTCATCTTAAAACCTCAGTGAGCTTAAATAAAATTCGTATTAAGTGTAATAAAACTAAAAGGGCATATAAAACACTAATCATAGTGAAAATTTACTGAATAAAAAAGCATACTCTACTTTTGATATTTTTATTTAACATTTTTAGTGTATGTCCATTGGCAAAAGCCTTTTTTTATGATGCCACGATATCCTTTCCACAGCCTCTCTGGTTATAAAGAAAATGAAGTACTTAAACATTATTTTGAAATGGCAATAACTAAAAATTAAATTAATAGTTTTGCTGTCCACAAATATCTAATTATTGTCACCAAAAATTTAAATTTGTAAATGTTGCTAATTATTACGCTCAAAAAATTACATTTTAACTAAAATGGGCATATTAAGTGTGTTATCAGTATCAGTATTTTTTTTAATTTCTCATAGTTCCAGTATAATGAATTTCATGCTGTTAAAATTCTATGCCATTTGCCATTCTAATTAAACAAGTAATTTACATACTTTCATACTGAGTATATAAGTTTCAATACCTTCTTATACTAAATAAGATCTAAATTGTTTATATATAAGGAATATTTTATATTGATAGCATAAATCAATATATTTTTGAGTAACTTTAGTTTTTTAGGAAGGTTGGAAAGCAAATAAATCAAACTATTTAGTTAAGAGATAGTAAGTTGGAAATCTTAAAGAATAATGCAGATTTGCAGTTAGATAAGAGATATTGTTGCTTCACCATTAGAATACTATGACTTTAACTTTAACTTATAATTTTCAAATGCCTTTATTGCGGAAATGATTCCATTGTATTTATATATAAAAATTCTCTGTCACAGTGTTTGACCACAATAAACTCTGAAACTACTCCACCAATTTTGATGATACTTTTTTTATTTTGCTGGCTTTGTTCCGAGTTAAGACATAGGTTTCATTTCATTAATGGAAAAAAAGATTGCATTTCTTTATATCATTAAGTTTCATTTCTGCTGACAATTAAGTTACATAACCATCAAATGATGGGATACTAATTTAACATTATCGTGAGCCACAGCAACGCCTAGCCAGGGTTACCGCATCATCGTGTTCTGTTGGCTTCCTCCAGCTTCTTCCATACAGACCAGTCCTTTACCTTATTGACCCAGAGGGTTCTTGCTATAGTCCTTATGTCTATAACTATTTTTTATCTGGAGTAACACTTACTATGTAAAATATAGAATAATGAATTAGTGCAATTACACGTTCTCGCCTATTGCAGATTTAAATATAGTCACATTAACCGGATTAATGATACATTTTTTCTTGTATTTTATATTAAATAAACAAGAATAAGAAATAGAAATAACGGTTAAGCAGTTGAAACATCAGAAATATAAATTACTGTAAGAAACACATTGTTTATTTGGAAAATATAGTTTTATTAAAATATAACAACTACATTTTTCAATGCCTAGGTTTTAAATTTAAACTTTTAAAGATCTATATAGGTAATTAAAAAGAGACATTCGTTTTAATAATTTTATATATGTTTTAAATTAATAAATGTTTTTGTTCCAGGATGAATTATACCTCTGCACCCCTATACGAATTTCACCAAATCACAATTACTATATAGGTAAGAAACAGAAAACAGAATACTTTTGAAAGTTACTTAGGGAACATAACCAAACTATGAGACCCACCTTTACTTATTTACACCCCTCCCCGCATCGGTGACCATCTTTAGTATATGCCAAGTCTACCCCCCTCCCTCTCTAGTTTTCACATAATTCATAAATATGGTTTTAAATATTTATTAGCAAACAGAAAGTTAAATAAATCCTAGAGGATATTGACTACTTCATGAAAACCACAATTTGCCCCTGTTACTAATTGTGGTATTTTGAAGACTCCCAACGAATGTGTGTCCCATAGTATGGTTATGTCCCCTAACTTTAACAGACATAACCCATTGAGAAGAATTATTAATACAAAAAAAAACTGCTTTGTTTTAGTGGGATTTGAACCTAATGCCACAATGCATACGGCTCATCACATGCTTCTATATGGTTGCCCAGAGCCTGGGTCCGATAACTCGGTTTGGTAAGTGTTATTTTGTTTACTTTAGTGCGAAATCCTCTTCTTATATTAAGAGTAGAGCTGTAAATGCTAGTATTTCCGAAAGACGTTATCCTGGCCAAATTGAGATAGGGGCAGTCCATTAATCACGTGAGGTTTTTAGACCAAACATTTACACTCCCTCCACCCTGGTGATACGTGGTGAGGTTCTAAGCTATCACATCATGTGTATTTTTGAAAACAATATATAGACGATAGGTTTCATTTTAGTTTATGACACAGCTTTGTGTTAGCTAGTATAAAAATATAATAAAATAAAATACCTATATATTTATACCAATAATTTTTTATTGGTATATATTAATATATTATAGTACATATTAGTACCTTACATACCTGCGTCATGGGTATTCATATAATATATATTTCTATAATGTTACTTATATATGTATAATTTATTTATGTCTATCTGTTGCCCTAGTATCCATTACACAAGCCTTTAAAATGCTTACTGTGGGCTAGGCTAATTGATGTGAATGTAAGAAATATTCTTATTATTTTTTAGGGTTCCGTTCCTCGAAAGGAAAAAACGGAACCCTTATAGGATCACTTTGTTGTCCGTCTGTCAAGACCCTTTTCTCAGGAACACGTGGACGTATCAAGCTGAAATTTATATCAAATACTCAGGCTTACTGTCCCTTGGAGCTGTGAAAAACTCAAACTTCTAAGCCAACGCAATCAACAGATACAGCCGTTTATGCCGCAAAATTCGGCAAAATTTCGACACTCGCAGGGGAATCAAAACCTACAGGGTACTTCCCGTGAACTTAGAATCTTGAAATTTTGTACGAAGCAACGTCTTATAGCACAGATAAAGGAAAAATTGCGAAAACCGTAAATTTTTTGTTACATCATATACCTAATCTTCTAAAACTTCGAAAATGTAACCCAACATGTGAAAAAATACCAGAAAAAGCAAAGTGATGTACTACACTTTTAAAGAGGACGTCAATATCTACAAAAAAGATTGCGATGCCGTATGTCTAATTATTACAGTTATGTCACAATAATTACTCTTTTATGTTAAAATATGCAATAGCAACGACTGTACAAACTAGGCCACATTATTCGTACTTGGGTATTAATCCTTATCCAACTAAATGACTTCGTATTCAAGGCGATATCAGTACCTGTAAATTACTTTTTGAACGAGTTTCGGTATTGCTAACTTCCATACCATTCAAAAGTTATAATGAGTGTCATAAATATCAAAACCACCAATTACATTAACCATGTAACTTAAGTAACATTTTTGACTTTTTCAATCTTTGTTAATTAAGCATCCGTCTGTCGTGATGGCTCTCTCGAAGTTCGCGCTCCCCACCGCTGCCCGCCACTGCCGGCTGTACCAATGTCAAAAATTAAAGTACCACGCTACAAATTTATAAAATTATAAAGAATAAAACATGTTTTTAACGATTTTGATTTGGCAGTCAGAAGAAAAAATCATCAGTTTTATGAAATCAGATGCCAAGTATTCGTAAAATTAATCTCAAGATTGAGACAGGATGGCATATTGAATTGTGGACGAGAATATCTGAGAAAACTTTTACACAGAATCGTTTAGTGTTTCAAAAATTGTAGATCGAAAAGGCATCTTCTCATAGAACAACCTAATATTACAGAGTAGCGGAGAAAATACCAGACGGAAATCGAAATCTGCAATATATATTTCCTAGATGAGACATATATTTATGCCAGTCACAATGTGAGCAAATGTTGGCAATCAGTATCAGAACCTGTAAATCACACTGACATCGGGAAAGGACGACGTGTGGCAATTTTTCACGCTGGATGTTGAAATGGCTTTGTTCAAGGTGCATTAGTTAATATTTAAATCAGATGCTAAGACCGGCGACTACCCTGGAGACATGAACGGGCCTACTTTTTATAAGTGGGTGGATGCTGCCGAACTCTGTAGTTATCATGGACAACGCATTTTACCACAGCGTCAAGTTGAGAAGAAACCGACCATTGCAAGTCTCAAAAGTGAAATGCAGAAGTGGTTGCGGCGCCACAACGTTTAATTTCCTGAAACTATGAAAAAGTAATATTTTTACAAATATTAAACATTCGCTCAATATTTATTTACCTCTCTGAGTACATAATTGTGTTATTATTGCACTACTGACACCATTAGCAACATCTGAACAAATATTGATAAAGTAAGAACTGCAAACATCGATCGTTACAAATCCATCTCTTGTGTTCTAAATAAAAAAAGTGAGTAATCTTAAAAAAGACTAAAATAACTCCATTTCACAAGGTTGTATTCTGTTAACTCACAACGCAAAAAGTTATAAGTACGACTGTCTGTGTGTATGTTTGTCTGTCACTGTCTGGCATCGTAGCTCTTAAAGGGGTAACCCGTTTTGGATGAAGTTTTCTTTTATTTTTATCATCCATATCGCTAAAGAGTGGAACTCCTTGCCTGAGTCTGTGTTACATACAATTTAGGGGTCTTCAAGTCACGAGTGAAAAGGTATCTTCTAGTTGAGATAGCGGTCAAGCGCTTACCCATTTATTATAATTAAAAAAGAAAATAGCTGGAAGCGCTATAAGTTTGCAATTTTCCTATTTAACTTATTTCAGTATTTTTTTATACTTAGCGGTATCCCGCTGCGTTAAGCAACTTTATCTGCCATCTATCAATTTATATCTATATATATAAAAATTCCTTGTCACAGTTTTTGACCGCTATGGACTCCGAAACTTCTCAATCGCTCTCTCAACCTATTTTGATGTATTTTTTTTTTAAATTTTGCTGGATTTGTTCTTAGGACATAGGATAGGTTTCATTTCAATTTATTAACAGAGCAACGCGTGTTCGGGTCAGCTAGTATAATTATGAATAAAGGTATTATTCGATGGAATTTGACGGCTCAAAGACAGGTCATGGTTTTGTCTTTTCAAATGTTCACTTTTTTAGCGTTGAGGCTTTTAATTTTTTCAAACTTTTGATAATTTTTTTTTCTGCTTAAAGTTAGTGTATCGCCAATATCGATGAAGGATTTTGAAACGTGTATAAAATATTCTGACAACTGTCATCAAGTATTTTAACCCTTAAGTGTCGCGCTAGAAGATATTTAGAAGAACCCGTGAGAATTCGCAACGTTCGTTTTCTTTCAACAATTCAAAAGAATCAACATATCAATGATATTTCAATATTCATAGAATCCACTTGTGTTGTTTGTATAACAATGTGGGCTGTTACAAAGCAAACATTGTTATTTACGGGAGCAGTTGTGTTAGTTAAGCCACAGTAAATATAAAGTTAAAGCAGTAAGTTAACTACGTATAATCGATCGAAAGGAACGCACTCACACAGCGAAACGAACGCACTTACACAGACATACGCCTCAAGTTTTTTTAAAGCGTTCGCTTTTATTCCAATCAAGCCGAGGGGCCAAGACAGGATCTACGATGGATCATGCTAACACTGAAGGTGCCTATTCAATCTGGCTTAAAAACGGACGGGTTATAAGTACGCGGAAATACAGACGCAGGGAGGGAGTTCCACTCTTTTGTTGTGCGCATTATTAAAGATGTTGAGAAGCGCTTGGTGGGACAGGTAGAAATAGCAACCAAGAAAGGGGGTAGCCCGCAGTGCGTCTGAATGTCCGATGCAAAAAGCAGATGGCGGTATGAGCTTATGCAGCTTCTGAGCACACTCCATTCCAAAATACACTGTGTAGTAGGCCGACAGACAGGCAACTTTACGGTGAGCCAAGGGGGGAGCTTGCTCTTCACCAATTTGGTGTCTCTAATGAGCCTCTTAGCTTTGCGCTGAATCTGTCTTGTATGTGTTAGTCTGTGGCAGTGCTGTCAGTCGCGGGTGTTGCGTCGAAACGAATGTTTGTTTATTTTTGTTGCTATTTATCAGAATGAGCATTTAATAACAATTAAATAATAAAACAGCCGAATTTGAAATAACGGATAACAAAAACTACTTCAAATATTGATGCGTTTTATATTAATCCATTTTATTTTAAAACCAATTAATTCATTCGATTATAATATATGATCATTACAGAACCCAAAATGTTTAAAGTTTTAAACATAAATGAGAAGTGCCACCCCTTACGCTCTAATGGAACGTAGGCATTTATCTCAACAAATACGCCAAATTTAGTCATCTCACGAGGAAAATAGATTCTCCAAATTGTGGTACCGTTGACGACATACAGCTCATGCTTTTGGAATGTGTCAAACTCAGTAAAGCGAGGGAGTTATTGTCGCTACATTTAATTTATTTATATGTATATATTTATTAGATTAAATATAATATTGATAAGATTTTTGTCAATACTAACAGACCCACAATAAGCTGCGTTTAAAGATCTTGTTACTATACTTTTGTATGAATGACCTAATTATTCTAGTTTTTTTGCTTTTATAAGGTATTCTAAAAGGAGGCTGAAATACCTCATAAGATGATTAAAGCCTCTAAATAAATAAAAGAGAAAAAACACTACAAGTTTCGGTACTGCTTTAGCCATATACTGTGGCTAAGATGAGGTCTTAACGATGACGAGTCACCGAAGCGAAGTGTTTTTACGCAACCCAAGTTTTGGACAGCAATAACGTGATCTACATTCAAAGAAATTATAACAATAATAAATACAACTTGTCAGATTAAGCATCGCTCTCTATCCAAATAATGTTGTAGATAGCCACTTGTTATTCCACGGTAGCAATTGCTACTGGATAGCCAACACCCCTCGACAGTTCCTGGTAGCAATGGCTACCATATTCAAATTACCGCATGGCCTGATGTTTTTTTTTATTGCTATTAATTTTTGAGTTACACAGATCCAAATATTCTGCGGTGGATTCCTAGTTTAATAAGATTTACGGTAGTATTTTTTGTTTGGTCCTAGCTTCATTATTTAGCGAGTAAATGGCATTTTTACCAAAAAGTACAACTATTTTTTTCACAATTTGTGCAGCATTGGGACTGGGGAGAGAGGTGGGGCGTGCGGTAGCGGACTGTCCAGTGGATAGGGTTGCCAGGCGACCGGATAAAGCCGGACACAATCAGGCTTTTTGTTTGCGTGTGAAAGTCTAAATTAGACAGTATCTAGCATGTCCGACTTTTATTAGTGATTATTTTTTTATATTTGTAATTTTTTGCTTTTAGCCCGCCCCCCTCACCATATATGCAAAGTATTAATAATAATATTTCTTACATTCACACTAATTAGCGTAGCCCAAAGTAAGCATTATAAAGCTTGTGTTATGGATACAAGGGTAACGAATAGACATACATATATGATACATAAATATGTAATATTACTAGAAATTTATATAATCACGATGACTCAGGTACAAATGCTCGTATTCATCACACCAACATCTGCCCCTTCTGGGACTTTCTACTATCTTCACAAATTCTTTTTTCCAATAGGAACGTGCCCGATTAAAAAATTGTGAAGGTAGTAGAAAATAAATGACAACCGTTATCTTAGTGATCCTGTGATCACCGCTCCTTAAAGGGAGTCGAAACGTCAGGATTAAATATTAAATAATATATGCGCAAAAATCGTAAAAAGTTGTTTTATTAAAATATTATATATTTGTTTATTTTAGGTCGTGCGGAGAGATGCAATCGAATGAAATAGACGATAGATACAATACAGCCAGCCCTTGCCGAGCCGAGTCGCAGGTAAGTTCCTTAAGGATTTTTTATTATTATTTCGAATGGGTTTGCTTTTGATCCTAATCGAGCCTGGTAGCCGAGACAGAATCCACGATGGAACGAGTTAACCCAGAAGGTGCCTATTCATCCTGGCTTTGAAAACGGACGGGTTATAAGTAGTCGGAAATACAGACGCGTGGAGTTTCACTCCTTTGCTGTGCGCATTATGAAAGATGTTGAGAAGCGCTTGGTGCGACAGGTAGGAAGCAACCGAGAAAGGGTAGCCCACAGTACGTCTGGATGTCCGATAGAAAAAGGAGATGGCGGTATGAGCACATGCAGCTCCTGAGCAAACTCTACAAAGTATATTCTGTAGAGGTCCCACCTTAATTCTTGCTAATATGTTAATATGAGACCAGCACTGTTGGATTCATGATGATATGTATACTTACTTTATATACCTAGTTTTTAATTGTAAACCAGTGTGTGTTGCCAGTGATTACGTTCGGAACGGAAACATGGTCACTTACTAGGCTCAAGGTCACCCAAAGGGCGATGGAGCGTGCTCAGTTTCCCTACGTGATTGAATCAGAAATGAGGAGATCAGTAGGAGAACCAAAGTAAACGACATAGCCCGCAGAATTGCCAAACTTAAGTGGCATTGGGCGGGGCATACAGCTCGTAGAACTGATTGCTGTTGGGCAGAAAAGTTCTCGAGTGGCGATCACGGACCGGGAAGTGTAGGCAGGCCTCCCACTCGGTGGACGATCGTGTTGAAGGTTGCGGAAAGCACCCTGGGTGCGGGCAGCGTAGGCTCGGTCGTTGTGGAGATCCTTGGGGAGACCGTTGTCCAGCAGTTCACGTCATTTGGCTCTGTTTATGGAGTTTTTGAAACATTATTAAATATAATCTAATTAAAAAAAGTTCTTTATTAAGCCGGCATAATAACTCAATAAAGTTCAAGAGGATCGCGATTATCATTAAAGTCGAGTGTTGGCATCATCTACCCGCATGTTGATGACGCATGCAAGTATATCGATCGATTTAGAAATAGTCCTTGATCAAAGATATCGCAAAAAAAACTAGTGTGCCTCGTATATATATACAACGTATATATGACGCAACTTTCTCTCTTTCTATCTTCACTAACTTATATCTTCTCACTTCCGGTCGCCTCGCTTTTCGTAACGCTTTCGTCACCCATTCACGCACTCGTAATTAAAAAAACTAAGCACAGACATAAAAACTACTATAGACGACTATTAAAAATATGTGACATACTTCCGGCTGGTCTTAAACATAAATATTTATTATTGTTTAATAATCACGGCAGCCGAGAGTGTGTCTCCACTTTTGAATACATAAATCACTAGCGCCACTTCAAAAAAGAAATTTGTAATGCCTAGGCTTCAAAATTACTTTAGTGACAGAACTTTACAGAAGCGTATACCATGTCTTCTTAATTCGTTGCCAGAAACTATTAAATTATCTGATGACTACTATTTAACACATCAATTGTAACTTATTAACACCGCTAAATTCTCCTTTAGTTTGTTGTCATTTAGTGTAAATCCAATTATTGTTCATTTAACATTACTTGAAACAGTTATTGTTGTATTATATTCATTATTATAAATTTATATTATATACATAATTATAACTAAAGATTCCTCAGTCAAACCGACTAGTCGATTTTGTGGGACTAAATAGTAACTTTTTGTAATTGAGCGAAGCTCTCTTTTAGGCAACTCACAAATTTCGCTTGTCTTCCTCCTGCTACTTAACGGTTCAACCGATTCGAACGAATTTTGGCATGAACATACATGATTATAACCTGACGGACATAGGCTATGTAAAAAAAAATATAGACTTTACCATGGAGGAATAATCACTGAAAGAAATTCAAAAGCTGATCACATCCAAACCGCTGATACTACATCGATAACATTTGGCGCCAAAACTCACATCGTGGTCGTGATTAATGTGCAAAAAAAGTTTTGAAATCGGACATACCATGGAGGAATGATCACCGAAAGAAAAATTCAAAAGCTGATCACAGTCAAACCGCTGAGACTACATTGATGAAATTTGGCGCCAAAACTCACATCGTGGTCGTGACTAATGTACAAAAAAACGTTTTGAAATTGAATATAGGTACCGTCGAGGAATAATCACCCTTCAAAAATCTAATTGCTTCGCTCAGTATTTGCAAACAGCAGCATGTATTGCAGACCTAGTTTATTTGTTTATGAAATAAATAAATAATAAATACTCCTCAAGTCAAGCGTGCGTAAAGAAGTTTTACTTCAAAAATCTTTTGTAAGCGGGTGCATATACGTGTGGTTTATACCTTATAAGTTTTTTTTTGACAATTGGCAAATAGCCTTTCCGGTATTAATATAAAAATTAAGTGTGTTGTGGCCTCACATGAGTTTTTTTTGACAGTTGGTAAAAAGCGATTGCGGTATTCATATAAAAAATTAGCGGTAATGACACGTTTAAATTGTTCTGGCAAGCGTCAAGGTTGTTTCCGAAGTATGTTTCTATTCAATAATATTGTAATGTACTTGAGTTAGGATAAACTCATCATAAGGCGAATAACTTTCAGTTCCCTATTGAGTGTCATAATATGTGTGTCATAATATATCATAACGTAATTACCCATAATATTCGTCTATACTGTTATACAATGTGTCTCATTTTCAAAGCCAGAGTGTAGGGCACCTTCTGGGTTAGCTCGTTCCATCGTGGATTGTATCTCAGCCCCCGGGCTTGATTGGGATAAAGAACGAACCCATCCTAAATAAAAAAGGCGCTTCGTTCAATCTTTATTACCTTGTAATAATCTCAATGTACTTTGTTATTTCCCTTCAATGAAGTCATTATTTAAAAAACAATTGTCTATTATTTACAAATTAAAGTGTTTTATTATATCTACCATTGTAATGCATCTGATGTGTAAACATAAAGATATGTGTTTAATCAACATTTATCAGTTATGTGATCTTTCTCAACTTGTATTCAAGGATGATTAAACAAAACAATATTTCTTACATTCACACCGATGGGCTATGGCCGGTTGTTTTTGTTTTCTTTTTTAATAAAATTACAAAAACAACCAATAGACAATATCACATATATTGTTTTAAACCCAAGGTTATATAACTAAAGCACTTGTGTATTGGAAGTCAGAGACAACGTCGGTACCACAACACCCAGACCCGAGCCAATATAGAAAAAATATTTTTACATTGACCCGACTGGGAACGGAACCCGAGACCTCGGAGTTGCTTTAGCATGGTATGCGAGCCACTCGACCACGAGAACCGTTAAACTTGTTTACTTATATGTTACTAATATGTTGTAACATTTCTCAAAATAAGATTTGAATAATCTTTTGAGTATAGTTCTTATCTTACTGTTATTTCATGCTAATTTATTTTATTGCTCTTAAACTACTGTATCACTACATAGTATAAAACAAAGTCGCTTTCTCTGTCCCTATATCCCTATGTACGCTTAAATCTTTAAAACTACGCAACGGATTTTGATACGGTTTTTTTTAATAGATAGAGTAGTTCAAGAGGAAGGATTATATGTAGAGCATTGCATCCGTGCGAAGCCGGGGCGGGTCGCTAGTTCTATTCATAAACATAAAGCAGTTTAGTTTATGATTTTTACATATCATTTTGCGTTTGTCAATGCTATCTTATGAGATAAATTATTTCTCATTTCCCTTTTTCATCGAACATCCAGAAGCACTGCGGGCTACCACCCTTTCTTGGTTGCTATTCCTACCTGTCGCACCAAGCGCTTCTCAACATAATTTATAATGCGCACAGCAAAGGAGTGGAACTCCCTCCCTGCGTCTCTATTTCCGAGTATTTATAACCCATCCGTTTTCAAAGCTAGGGTGAATAGGCACCTTCTGGGTTAGCTCGTTCCATCGTGGATTCTGTCTTGGCCCCCGGGCTGTTTAGGATAAAGAGTGAACCCATTCACAATAAAAAAAATCACAAGGATCGGTAGCTCAATTGGAACAATTGGATCGGACATCCAAAAGTTGCGGATTTCAATACCGCCTGAGAATAATTTGTGAGCAAAGTTGATATTTTCCAGTATTTTGCTATTAATTATGACGACTGTTTGGTGCAACGGTAGCGATCCTGCCTTTCGCACCGACGGTCCTGGGTTCAAATCCCGGAAGGGGCAGATGTTTGTATGATGAATACGAGCATTTGTACCTGAGTCATGGGTGTTTTTATATATTTCTATGAATATTACATATTTATGTATCATATATGTATGTCTATCCGGTAGTATGTCTATCCCTAATATCCATAACACAAGCCTTACAGTACTTACTTTGGGCTAGGCTAATTGGTGTGAATGTAAGAAATATTTATTTATTTATTTTATTTATTTAATTATATTCTTTTTTTATTTAAGCATTTACCTAATAAACTATTATCTATAAAAAAGTGTGCATGGGCAAGTCGGTAATGGCAGACCAATGCGAACTTTCAGGGACGAAATAGAGGTGTCCTCAAAAAAGGCCAGGTCAAAAGTACCTTTAACCGACGAGCTTGTTTGAAGAGGCTGATAAAAGTTGGAAAAATGAGAGATGTATGTCAGCATCTTGTAAAGAGGAAATCTGTGATCTCCTACCGGCCCCTGTGATTTTGTATATGCATGTATAAAAAATTATTTCTGTATTAAAAGTTATTGCTTAAACATATACACAAATAGAGGCCTGTGTTTTTATCATCATATCATTTTGTTATACCAGATAATCTACGCGTGGGCTCGCGATGCACCCAGCCTGCAGCTGCCGGAAGACGTTGGCTTCCTGATAGGCAAAGACTCGCCCATCAAGTACCTGGTATTGCAGATACATTACATGCACCGGTTCCCAGGTAAGAGCTGCAGCTTTGTATGTTAGTTTTAGCATAATACATTAGCCATTCGATTCTTTGTTAATTTCTCTGTTTGCTATAAAAATCACTATCAAAGTTTACATAAATAAAAGATCCGCCAAAACGCTGAACACACCTTTATGCAGGTCACTTGATTTCATGACGTCACTTGCTTGTAAACAAACTTAGACTGATATTTGTTGTAAACCTTATTTTTAATTATTTTGGACTTGATACTTTGTATTAAATGTGATGCGAAGTTATTTTTCTTTTTATTGTTACAAAATTTGGAACACTTAAAATAACTTGATCATATTCATCCACTGACCGCTGGTTTATAGGCTCACTAGCGACCCGCCCCGGCTTCGCACGGATGCAATGCTCTACTATATTATACATATAAACCTTCCTCTTGAATTACTCAATCTATTTAAAAAAACCGCATCAGAATCCGTTGCGTAGTTTTAAAGATTTAAGCATACATAGGGATATAGGGACAGAGAAAGCGACTTTGGTTTATACTATGTAGTGATAACGACCCCAATTCAAATTTTAATTGGAGCGGAGCTCCCATGGATCAGCTTCAGTGACGCAATGTCTGTTACGCCACAACTTCCCGAGTTCTTAACCGTTTTTAATATTTTTTGTGTAGAATCGAATCAACGCATTTAGGACTAGATTTTGACAGAACAGACATTGAGGGCCGAATTTTTAAATTCGCAAAAATTAAAAAGTTATGACCAAAAAACATAAGCTCTATGGGATTTCCCATTGAAACAAAAAGGGCGCGCTTTTTGAATATTAAAATTTACTAAATATTATTGTTTTTTTTTAATTTTTTATTATTACGCTCCAATGTATGGTGCTAGCGAAGCTTTATGCTTACCGAATGCATCAACTTAGTATTTTGTGTGTAATCAAGTTTGTATATTTTTACAGAAAATAAACTGGACAACTCTGGCATATTTCTCAAATATACAAAAACACCGTAAGTATTTTACTGAATAATATGGCGGATTTTTGTAAATATAAATAAATAAATTACGAACAACTCACAATAAATATTTAGTCCTAAATTAAGCTTAGTTTCATTACACAAATATATGCCCCTACCGGGAATCGAACCAGAAGGTAGGACCCGACCTTTGCCCCAATATTTTCATTTTCTGGATAATCTGACGGTAGTTTATTGCAATTGTTAACTTTAAAGATGGTCACTGAGTTAATACGTAATTCAAAGTTGTTTTGTACAAAAAAAAAGTGTTTTTGTACGAGAAATCCTATGCATAGAATGTGTTTCTTACAATGATATTTGTTTTGATCTTGATTTATACAATTGCAGTGTATTATTAAAAAATTCTTCATAGCCATGCTTCATTTTTATAATGAAACTTAATTTTTATATAAACTGTACTAATGATCCTGCCTTTAGCAGCGACGGTATTGAGTTCAAGTCCCGGAATGGGCAGATGTTTCTGTGATGAAAACGAACATATTTACCTTAGTCGTGGGTATTTATATATATATTTCTATGAATATTACATATCTATGTATCATATATGTATGTCTATACGTGACCATAGTATCCATAACACAAGCCTTACAGTGCTTACTTTGGGCTAGGCTGATTGGCGTGAATGTAACGAATATTTTTATTAATATTATGAACGTTAGTGTTGTGTACAATTATACTTGGGCACTTACAAGCACAATTATTGGTTTCTTTTTAATGTGTATATTTCTGTTTGACCGCGATTAACTTCTAAACTACTTAACCGATTTTAATGTTTTTTTTTTCATTTTGTTGGATTTGTTCTGACTTTCGAGGTTCCATTTTAATTTGTAGTATGTATATCTTAATTATTGTGTGAATCGTCTGTATTATTCATGGTTTTCTGATGATTGCAGAGGGTAAAGGGTTAATAAGCTGTGACTTTTTTTTTTTGCATCTGGCAACACTAAGTCAAACATCAAAATAATTGTGCTCCGTATTTGTTAAATATTTAAATTAATTTCCTATAGCCCACTTACCAATATTAAGCTTTTAATAGGTGTACATATGAGTGATTAATTATAGGTAATTAATGGTTGTGATTGTTTGTGACTTTAAACGAAATAAGTGTCGATACCGCTAACCTCAAAACAGCTGATTTGTCAAAGTAAGTATTGACTGACTGTTTCTCTTGAATATTATTATTATATCTCGTATATAAGCGGATATTCAATGAAGATATAGTCGGTTTCTACATTGATATAATCATTATAATATCATATTGTGATTAACCGGTAACTTTAGAAATACCTACCTTCCAGTTTCTAGTTGACAAATTGTTCCTTCGGTAATAAATTTTGTTGTAATTTACGATCTTAAAATGATGACTCGAAGGGCCTTGTCACGCCAAGAGGAGTCTAAACTTCAACTGGCCTTACAGGAACTTAAGGCTGTAAAGGAACAATGTGTCCAGCTGGAGGATGAAAGGGAGGATAATGAGAAGGAACTAGTAGGGGTCTTGAATAATAACAGTAGGCTTAAAAGTGAACTAGCATCGTTACAGATTAGATTTAATGATATTGTTGATGAGCGGGACAAACTCCAGTCAATAGTTGATAGGTTCGATGAATGCAGTGATGAGTACGAGCAGACCCTTAGAAGAACTTCCAAATTGGAACAGGAACTACGTGAAGCCCATCATCACATCACAGATCTGGAGGAGACTGCTCTGAAAGTCACTGCTCAGCAGAATGACAGCCTATACCAAGAATTGGTTAGTTGTGCCCCGCAGTTGGTTTCTCCTGCAATTTCTAACTTGACCATTGAAGACCCCACCAAAGAGGAGTCAGTACATGAAAAGTCAAGAATAGCATTTTGCAGTAGGAATAAACTAAAAAAATATATAAAAATAAATAAGTTCATAAAAAAATCAAAGAGAGCTATGAAATATTTTAAATCATCAACTAAAAATATTAAAACAATAAAGAAAAATCTTGAATTAAGAAATCAACTTCAATCATGTACTTTTAAACTAGAAAATAACTTGAAAAAACATGAAACTGACACACAACACTAAGAGTCAAAAATACAAATTTTACAAAATGAATTAAAAAATCTTACAAATAAATATGAATTGTCTGAAAAGTCTATTAAGGAGTATTCTATGGCAGTGGATGAAACTTTAAAGTTATCCAAAGATAATTCTGAGCGCTGTGACTCACTGGTTAATAATCAGTGTTGTATTTGTAACAACGGCAGTCTTCCACAGTCACCAGATAGGCAAGGCACTTCGGTAATCTCGGAGTCCCAGGTCTCTCCTTTACTTCCATCATCATTGTGTGACAGTATACATGACGTCAGTTCCTCTCAAAATATAATAATGTTCAGCGATAATATTGGTAAGGATATGGGCTCAAATTTGCGCTTAAAGTTAAATTCACCGGAGCAGTCGATTATAAATAATTGTTTTCCTTGTGCTAGTTTACATGAAATTATGCACAAAATATTCAACTACACATTTAGTAAGAATGATGAATTAATTATATTTATCGGAAATAGGGGTAATGTCAACAAAAAAAAGTTAACCTCTTACTTTGAAAAATTAAAACAATTAGAGCTTAAAAAAATTGTAATGTTTACATTCCCCTATATAAAAAATTTGTCAGATGCGGAAAATAATTATAGATTTAATTTAAATATGACTCTGAATTTATTCAGTCAGTATAATAATAATTTTAATGTAATTGACTCTAACAGTATTGTTAGTAAAAATGTATATACTTTTACTAATGGTAGATATTACCTGCCTCAGTACTATAAGAGACAGATAGTGAATTCACTATCATATTTTTTATTAACTTCAGCCAAGAACTTGGCTAAACAAACTGACTCTATTGAGCAGTATAATAATATTATGACATTGGAATCCGTTCCAAGCTATTTAAATTAGATATAGAGACAAAAGAGGTATCCTCTTGCAAATATAAATACATAAATAATGATTTTAACATGCCTCTTATAACATTACCATTAGAGTCAAATAAAAAAAATTGTGTTCAGAAATGCCCTCAAAATAAATGTAATTTAAATAAATTAAAAAATATTAACCTGGTGCATCAAAATAGTAATGGACTATCAAAGGGCAAACAATTAGAGATGGAATTATTCATGAATTCAAAACAAATTGACATTTTGTGTATTACAGAACATTGGCTTGAGGGATGTGAACTCATGTTTAGTTTCAATAATCACCAGGTTGGTAGTTCATTCTGCAGAGTCAACACAGTACATGGGGGGTCACTGATTCTTTTAAATAAAAGTTTAAAATTTAAAGAACGGAAAGATATTGTGTCTCTCTCTGTAGAATGCATAATAGAACTATCATGTATAGAACTTGAGCAACTCATTGTGGTATGTGTATACAAACCTGGTTCCTCAGCTTATGATAGATTCGAGGAAATCATGGATGAAGCCTTGAACAAATTGAGTCGGTCAAAAAAATACTTGATTGTGTGTGGAGATATTAATATTGATCTTCTTACAAAGAATAGTGAAACTTATAGAATCTTAAATTTATTTAAATCACACAATCTTTTCAACTTATTTATGGAGCCTACTAGATTCTGTAAAACAACGGCAACCTGTCTAGACAATATATATAGTAATCTGGTACCTGTAAGTAAGAAAGTTATTGCAAACTTAGATTCAGACCATTGCGGGCAAATAGCTTGCTTCAAAATTGTCACAGAACAAGTCAGTAAACGTAAAATTATATGTCGACCAGTAACTGCTGACAGATTGAAACGTATAGAAATTGAATTATGTTGTAAACTTCCTTTTTTATCACCGGATATGCCACCAAATGATATGTATAATTTATTTTTTGAGTCATTTTGTAACCAATTTAATAAAATTTTCAAAACCAAAGAGATCACCGTTACTGTTAATCCAATGTTTAGCGAATGGGCCACTGCAGGAATACACAAAAGTAGGCAAAAATTGTATGAGCTGTACTCAGAAAGACAGTTTAATAGAACGGAATCTTTTCAAAATTATGTCAAGTCATACTCAAAAATTTTTAAGCAGGTTTGTCAAACTGCAAAAATTAAATATATTAGTTCTCAAATATATAACAGTACTGACAAAGTCAAATCTACTTGGAAAATTATAAATGCAGAGACTGGCCGAACAAAAGCTTTAGCAAATAATTATAAACTTAAAATTGATGGTAAATTTATTAGCTCGGACTCAGATGTTGCGAATGAATTTGAAAAATTTTTTACTCGAATTCCAGTAGATTTGACAAGCACTTTAGGCTCTTCCACCCCCATTGCAGAATCCTTGTTGAAAGAAAATGTTCCTTGTTGTAATACTGTATTTAAATTTAATTATGTTACTAAACGGGACATCATAGACACTTTTAAATCGTTGAACATTAAAAAAACTGCCGATCTTTGGGGAATATCTGTATATATGGTAAAGAATGTTATTGAAATAGTTGCTACACATTTAGCCTTAGTTTTCAACAACTGTATTGATAGTGGTGTGTTTCCTGATTTGATGAAACTTAGCAAAATAACTCCATTGTTTAAATCTGGTAGTACTTCAGATCCCTCTAACTTTCGTCCAATATCCGTACTATCAACATTCAGTAAAATTTTTGAAAAAACCGCGCTTAAGCAATTACAGAAATATTTTAGTAATAATAACTTACTACACATTAAACAATTTGGTTTTACCCGCGGACGGTCCACGACTGATGCTGGAATAAAATTGTTAGAATCCATTTATGAGGCCTGGGAGGAGTCGCAGGATGCCTATGGTGTTTTTTGTGACTTATCAAAGGCTTTTGACTGTGTCCAGCATCAGACGTTAATCAGGAAATTACACTATTACGGTATCCGTGGTACCGCTTTGGATTTTCTCACTTCTTACCTAAGTGACAGGATTCAAAAGGTGGTCATCAATGGAGAGCAGTCGCCTGGATCATTTGTAACAATGGGGGTGCCGCAGGGCTCAATATTGGGTCCATTTCTATTTCTGGTATATATTAATGACCTCCCTCACCTTGTAAGACGCGACCATGAGATAGTCTTGTTTGCAGATGACACGTCTTTAATATTTAAAGTTAAACGTGGACAAATTAATATTGACGAAGTAAACATTGCACTCTCCAAGGTCGTTCACTGGTTTGGCGCCAATAATTTGTTGTTAAATGAAAATAAAACAAAATGCATTAGATTCACTATGCCAAATGTTCAATTAGCTAAAGCCAAAGTCCGGGTTAGGGATGAGGAAATAGAGCTGGCCAATCAAACTGTATTTCTGGGTATAACTTTAGATTCTAAGTTACAATGGGGTCCTCATATTGAATGCCTATCGAGCAGACTCAGTTCTGCAGCATACGCCGTAAAAATGATTCGTCAGTTAACAGACGTAAAAACTGCACGCTTGGTCTATTTTAGCTACTTCCACAGTATTATGTCGTACGGGATACTACTGTGGGGAAATGCCGCCGATATTGGCTGCATTTTTGTGCTGCAGAAGAGGGCTGTTCGGGCGATCTATAGGATGGGCTCCCGAGAGTCTTTAAGAGAAAAATTTAAAGAAATTGGTATTATGACTCTACATTCACAATATATTTATGAAAACCTACTGTATGCGCATAAGTGTAAAGATATTAAATTCAGAAAAAATAGTGACAATCATAATTACAATTTAAGAAATAAAGACAAGCTAGCAATGCCCAGGCATAGGCTCCATAAAATAAGCAACTCCTTTGCAGGTCACTGTATACGAATGTACAACACGCTGCCATGTAACATGCATGACTTGTCAATGAATAAATTTAAATTTTTAATTAAAACTCAGTTATGCAAAAAGGCTTATTATAGTGTTAAAGATTTTTTGAATGATAAGGCAGCGTGGACCTAAAAGAAATGAATTGCTCGTTCTCTGAATCGTTTTGTAATATGCACAATTTGTAAGACATTTGGCGATTTTATAAGAGTTTTGGCACATGAGTTTCTTGCCCGATTCTTCTCATGTTAGCCCCTACGTTCGGAATCGGGTCGCTCGTGGCGATTACATGCGCGGCATCAACTCCGCGGATGTACTTGCCGCTAGCGCACGGGCTATCTTTATTATAAAAGAATATTATCTTGATTCTTCTATGTAAAATTGACGATTTTAAGTGCCCGCAAGGGCCTATGAAATAAAGTTATTTTGATTTTTTTTTTTTTGATTTTTTGACACATATTCCATGTAGTTCAGATATCAACCCGCTAGTCTTCAAGTTGTACCATTTTGTACTGTTTCGCTGTCAAACATTTTACTCACATTCTCTATACTACATGCATTTTACACAATTTCTAATTATTGAAAAACTTACTTCAAAACAGTGTTTGAGGTGATGGAAAGATATAAGCAATGTTCAAAAAAACTTAGCTTCACAGGGTTTTCGAACCTGCGCGGGTAGATTTGGATTGGATTTCAAGTCCAACTTATTAACCACTCGGCCATAGAGCTACAAGAATCATGAAAATAGGGAATAACAATAATAATTAACTGCATTTGATAAGTTTAAACAGTTGTGCGAAGATACTTACTTTGATTGTATTCGTGTGATTTTTTTCTTATTATTTTAATAATAAACATGTAAATAAATAAATGTTTGGCAGTATGCGGCGACAAGCGGGCGTGATACTGCTAGGTACGGGGGGCGTGGTACCGGCGAAGCGCGTCGAACATATGGAGACCGCATGCGCCATAGAAGAGGACAAAGTTATACACCCGTTCGCTTTCCGCACGCATACGCACGCGCTAGGTATGTACACACAATTATTACAGCTGATAGAAGTCCACTGAAAAAAAAAAAAAAAAATGTAAATTCTCAGGCGTTTGAAGTTATACTTCTTTTGGCGTGTTTGGGAAAAATGATGATAGTGATCTTTTACGAGTAACGCTCACACGGACATCTAAAAGCGACAGGATGAAGTTGGCCGCTAATTGTCTCAAGTTTTCGTGACAACTGATAACTATATTCAAGGTAGTTACTGAAATATTGATGAATGTGTGTGTGTGTGTGTGTTGTTTAATTATATATGATGTTTAACAATAATTTCTATAATATTATGATAACAATTTTATATTATACAATAATATTATAACAATTTTATTTAATAATTGTGATAAAAGTGTTTTTTATTTTATAAACTTTTTTAAGTCTGTTTATTGCTTTGAGGTTAACTGTCAGTATATATTCCTCTTATTTGTTTATAATATAAATCATTATTATTTTTACATTTTCATTGTATAAATAATTTATTAAAAAAAAGTTTTTGCAATATACTTGATTCTGTATACATAGATTTATATAGCAAATCAATCTTTTGATGCTTTCTTACTGATCACTATATAATTTATAAATTAATCGTTTTTTCATAAACAAAAGTACTGGCACACGGGAGGAAATTTTTAGTTATTTTTATTTAGTTTCGCTAAAGAAGTATAACTTTTTACGTGCGTACATAAGTAACCACACACGGTTTTCTTTCTAGTCTTTTTTCATTAATATAATTTACATCTTTGTACAGGTAAAGTGGTCTCAGGGTATGTAGTCCGCCAGAAAGATAGCGGTGATGAATGGCAGCTGATAGGGAAACGCGATCCCCAATTGCCACAGATGTTCTATCCTGTAGCCAACGCCTCTCCCATCGGGAAGGGGGACGTGTTAGCCGCTCGTTGTACCATGAACAATACCAACCCTTACCCAGTCAGCATCGGGTGAGTGCCAGTTCATCATCATCATAACTTATTTTTTTTTATTTTTTTTAGTATAATACAAAATACGCATATAAAAAACGACCACGCCTACGAGCCCTCACGTGGGATTCTAACCTGAATGCTCTGAAAAAACAAAATAATAAAATTAAATATATTATTATAGCTGGTTCCACCTCAATCGAATGGTTAATATTTGTAAAAATATTGCTTTCGATGTTGAAGTTAGTTAGCGTTCAAAAATGGTGTAGAGTTGAAATGCTTTCGTAAACTTCGACACGTCTGCCAACGTCTCAGTAGCTCAGCTTCAGAACACTCGCCCGGATAACGAAAGCTCGTGCGTTCGAATCCCACCTGAGAGCGCGGAGGCGGATCTTATATAAATTTGGCATTGTGAATGCAAAAAATTAAATTAAATACAGATATTTTTTATTAAAAATTGCTATTTTTATTTTAATGTAATTATTTGGACTTATTTCGTTTGGGACATTTTTTTACAATGTTATATTTTTTACAATGTAATCTTAATATAATTTTAAATTGTAATTTTTATTTTCTGACATATAATTCTAATTTACGTATTGTTATTGCTACATAATTAACTTCGATATTCTTTATAATAGTGCTAATAATTAAAATATGATTATACTATAGCTGAGAAGGTGACACACTTGAAAACGGTTTTGTAACTATAATCTTTTTTTATAACTTATTCAAAAGCAAATAAATTATTTTAACTCTGAATACGTTATAATACCCATCCCCATTTTTTCATCGGACAACTAGACTTACAAGTAGGCACCACCATTATATGGTTGATATACCAAAGACTCGCACTAAGCGGTTTGGTTCCAACTTTGTGGTCCGTGCCGCTAAAGAGTGGAACTCCTTGCCTAAGCTTATGTTTCCTAAAAATACAATTTAGGGGTCTACAAGCCACGTGTGAATAGGTATCTTCTATGCAAGCGCGTCACATCCCAGATCGATTCGTCGCTTATCATCACGCGAGATAGCGGTCAAGCGCTTACTTATTAACGATAAAAAAACAATGAATTTATTAATAAAGAAAACATGAGTTTAGTTTGTCATGTAAGTTAAATGTGTTTCTCAACCTCACTTACCCTCTACCATATTTATCGCAAATAAATATTTTAGTTCAACTTTGGTATTTCCAGGGCGACCAACAAAGATGAAATGTGCAACTTCTACCTCATGTACTGGGTGGAGAAGGACTACCCCCTCGACCAGAAGTACTGCTTCTCCCCTGGACCCCCTTACTACTACTGGAGCAGGGCTCCGGAGGAGTTCAACCGCATCCCCGACCAAGAAGCTAGCACTCTGTAAACGCAAACGAGATTATACCTTAAGTTAAGTAACATAAGGCACTGATTCATTAATCAAAATCTTTTTAACGGGGCACAAAAAAATACGAAACTAATTTTCGCCGCATTCACGTGTAATGTACTCAAATTTTCATTTAATTATTAACGCTATCAGTATTATATTAAAGAATAAAATCATATGTCTAAATTTGTAAATAAGGTTTGTTTGGAACATGTACAGTCAAGTACAATGAATTATGTACACTAGTGAACCGATAGAAGATTGTTTTTTTAGTTTATTTATCACACAAAACCGATTTACAGCTAGAATATTTTTAAATATACACATCACAAAAACAAAATTATATGGTGAGCTGCAACTTCAAACATGTGCGAAAAGCATATTTAAACGGACAAGTCCGGACATGTATCAATAAATAGAACTAAGTCGATGCACTTCCTTAGCATAAGCGAAGCATTATATAGAGAGTTCGGTGTATATATGCTGAAGCTTGAAGACTTTTTTTTTATTCATTAAAGTCCATTTATTTGTGGCCCGTTAAAATTATTATGATTAATAAAATGTCACAAAAATATATTTATATAATATTTCAATTTCAAACAATCTATGAAACTACTTCTTAAGTGATTGAATGGGAAAATGTTGAATGAAGTAATTATCTTCGAGATTCCAAGTATGTAGTTTTTAATTCTCACTAAAGGCCTATTTACACCTTGTAAAATATTTTTTTAGATCTGATCGTCCTTACCTGTGTTACTAAATAATAATTTAATTAACTTTGAAACATACTCACATACGCATTTTATTTTAGTTTTTTTCTTTATATTTGTTATATAACAAAGACTTTACCAGATTTATTAAATATTTATATATATCTAGTCAAAAAATTAATTACGAAAGACTAAAGAAATTTAGAATAAGAATAATATAATACTTACTGAATTATATATCTAATATTATAATTTTTATATATTGTTGACATTTTTAGTGCTATCCTATAAGATAAATTATTTTATTAGAAAAATATTAGAAAAAATCGACCCGGCTCTCCAGGTAGGAATCAAATTCTTAACCTTTGGATGTCCCATCCAATGCTCTCCCAATTGAGAGTAATAGTACTAAAAAAATTCTCAATGTGCTCACAAGACTCGGTAGCTCAAATGGGAGAGCATTGGACTGGAAATCCAAAGTTTGCGGGTTCGATCCCGCCTGAGAATATACTTATGAGAAGAGTGGATTTTTTCTAGTACTTTTCTATCCAAATAATTTACCATATATATTTATTTTAGTTATTATACAAAATGTTAACATAATAATTTACGTGACCATTCCACCTGTTTCTAACAGATCTGTAATAATTTTAAGAAATGTTAAATCTTTTTCTGTAATGTATAAAGTAAAAAGAAATTATATATACTTTAAAAATTTGCGAAATAAAACTGGCGCTACTGGCATAAAAGCGTTCAGGAAATGGTTGAATTATATGCTTAAAAAGAAAAACACATACCATACCCTCTTAGCTCGCGTTAATGTAGATTAATAGTTATATTCCTATTGAATGGTTGAATTATATGCTTAAAAAGAAAAAACACATACCATACCCTCTTAGCTCGCGTTAATGTAGATTAATAGTTATATTCCTATCCTTAACAGTACTTTTTATCTGGATGAAAGATACCCTATATCTTTCACTTTAGCCCTGATAAAGTGTATGCAAAATTTCGTGATGATCGGTTGAGTAGTTGAGGCGTGAAAGTGCAACAAACAGACTCACTTTTGTATTTATAAATTTAGTAGGTTTATATGTATTTTTTTATAAAAAAAACATTAAGCACAATGTAAGTAAAAATTGGCGGACCTAATGCTAAAAGCATTAGACGGGTATTACTTTTCTCAAAAATGCTAATTATAAGTGAATTAAGACTCGTCTATGTTTGCTTAGTCTGTGGTTACTTTGGCATTTTACTTTTTTTGTCAGAAATAAAATTGGCTGTTATTCTATACTGGCAATGCATACGTCGTATATATCAAATAAAAAAAACATTATTTAAAACTTATATTAGTATTTTATATATTAAATCTTTATAGCTTCTCGGATTTCTCATATTTTTTTATATAAATTTTCTTGGCTGTTAAGTCTTGTGACATTTGCATATGCTGTAGCCCCAAACGCATAATTATTAAAATTAAAAATATTACCAATATGAAAAGGCTTCTTGCACAAAATTAAAAGTTTAGAAAAAAAAATATGTTAAAAGTTATTTTTCTCAGTATGTAAGAATACTGCGGTCTTGAGGCCTACAGTACAATTTGTTGCTTGTCTTATTTAGTAATTAATTAATGAAAGAAAGTTTATTTGACACTCTTACATAAATAATACAAAAAAAAAATAAGACATGACCTCATCATTCTGTTGACATTACATTATTAGTACCACGTAACTGAGTATCAAAAGATTCTAATTTGAATAGCTTTTTAGAATGTTTGCAGATTATCACTAAATAAGACAAGTAATAATAGACTTTATAGACATTTAATATAAGGGAAATTATTGAATATTTCCATCTCAGATGGTGTATATATAATATTTTGTATTAGACGACTCAGGCTTGAAATGTGGACTTCGATGTGTATATAATTTAGTTTTAAAGGCAAACCTTTGACATTTTTACGATATACGATTATTTTTATAGTTTTTTAGCTAAAGTAATCATACTTGTACAGAATGATAAGTTAAATATTGCACCATAAAAAACTATTAGTGTAAAAGAAAAGTCGAAATATATTTGTCAAATTATACCATTAATAAAATTATCGGTATTTATTTTGAAAACATCGTCAGAGTGAAGTAGGTTTCCATACTATACTTTGTCCAATGTGGGATGATACTTTTGATAGGTGTCACTTCCTCATTGCTACGTACTAAGGTTGCGTTTGTTTCCTTATGTTTGGCTTGACATTGCAATAGCAACTTTATACCCTCTATATAGGTGTTTACTGTCAAAATTATCATCCTACATTGGACAAAGTATAACTCCGATGTCGTGTAAAATGCAGGTAGTGACATCTATGATACAAAAGCTTAAACATTTTCATAAATGGCGTGTGTACTTTTTGATTGGTTGCATAAAATTAAAATAACTTTGTGTCGTTAAAATGTCAATGAATCTAAAATATATACTAGTATAAACTTATTCAGATACTTTTTCGATTTAATTTTAAACATCGAAAGTGTCTGAATGACTAAAATATATTTTCTGCAAATATAAATATACTCATCAGAATAAAACACTTTTTTACGGATTTTTGCGCATTAAAAAAGTGTTTTATTCTGATGTGTAATGTGCGCGGAAGTGTAAGAACTAAATATATAAATATACTGTTTATTTTTTAGACAAAAAAAAGTATTTTTCTAATAAGACATGAATACACACATCACAATTTTATTGCTCTTAGTATTATATAGTGTATAATTTAATGAAATATATTACGTTTAAATATTTTTATTTAGAAATATTATAAAAATCATAAATTTGTTTTTAAAACAAAGGTAGAACTAAATATGTAATTTTATTCAATCTAAAAGACGAAATATGTAATGATCTTTTTTTATATATGTTTATATATCTTTAATGATAAATTTGTTTAAAAGAAAAATACTAGAAAAAGTCGACACATTTGTAATAATGTTTCTTTCGAATACGAGAGAGAGAGAGTAGGCCAGCGTTCTCATCAATGAGAGTTCCCGCTTGAGATTTTTTTCTAGTATTTTCCTATTCAATTTTTTTTTTAAATGATCTGTTCTATTATACCCTGGTATTAGATATGTTTCCTATATTTTCTTTACCTAGTTTATTGTTTTAAAAAATATTTAATGGAGATTAAAATCCCAGCAATAGACTGTAAATTAATTATTTGCAAACATTATATATTATTTCTTTATTTTGTTTTTAAATGACTTCAAATATAATAAGTGCCAGTTTTTTGTTTAGTTGAAAACTAGTATTTAAGCGCAAACTTAATGTGTACTTAATTCAATTTATCATCTCAAACTAAAATATGTAGGTACAGTCAATAACACATTACATATACAAAATTGTAAATGTTTGACAAACTATTTACAACTCTCAGTCCAACGGATAAAGATCAATATAAATGTTGACACTTTTTAGTTGGTTAATGTGTTGTTGTCTGTTCTTATAAAGATTTTTATTTTAAGACGAGTTTGACACCCCAAACATTTAAAAACGTGTGTTTTAGACCGCACGACTGAAGTAAAATTTCTTTAGGTCTCTCTATATATATTTATTAGATATACGAAACGTAAATGGCAATGAGAGAAAGAGAGAAAGGAAATGTGTGCTCGCACCTCTTTCTCTTGCCCCTACAGTAATATATGAAACGTAACTCTTTCTTTCTATCTTCACTAACTTTTATCTCCCTCTCATCTTCCGTCCGCCTCGCCCGATCACACTTTTCGTGACGCTCTGTGTGCTCAAGTGTGCGTAAAGAAGTTTTGCTTCAAAAACTGTTTGTTAAAAAATATTGAAATGTCAAATTAAATGTTTGACTGAAAAGTCAGAACTTCCGACATTCCTAATAGGCTTTAAATGTATTTCGAAACATATGTATATTTATATTTTTAATTGCGTGATCTTATAAAGGTCCAAAATTGTTAACTCGGGTTATGTCTATCATTGTCAAAATGAACCTTATTAAGACTGGTATAAAGATGACTTAATCACTCGTCGTCATAGTCGCATTCCATTGAGTAATTTTGATCACGATAGACAAATAGTGTATGAAAAATGCATTACACAAAACTGAAATTTAAAAAAGTACAGCCACATACAAAAGTGTATGTATAGATATAGATATATACTATACTAATTTAAAAGGTTAATTTAAATGATTACACTAATTTGCAAAAAAGTTACGGTTTTGATTAAAAAAATACAATACGGAAAAGACATGCCATATTTAAATATTAGCTGGTTATAAAATTACTGGGTATTTGAAAAGATACGTTCTAAATTTGAATTTTCGTTGAATTCGCTTTAAAGAAAACAATTTTTTACCACATTTTGGGACTTGAATTCCGAAATAATGTATTCAAATATTTTTAACAATTTTTTTCTTTCATATTTCATCATTATTGCTGTTTAGCGGTCTTAAAAATTGTAAATACATTTGATTAAAGTTTTTGCGTTGCTTGAGAAGGTTTGTAGCCAATGCAAAACTCAAAATTCAGTAGTAAAAAAAATTTCCAAATTTTTTTATATGAAACGTATCCTTTATAAACACCATTGCAAGTTTATAATCATCTAGGAACATGTTTAAATGATAATAATATTTTTTAGATTTTTTCTATCTTTGACAAAAAAAAAACGAAATTATTTTTTTGCAAATTAGTGTATACCTTGTATTAGTTAAAATTAAAACTTATGCTGTATTTTTCTGTCTGTATAAAAATGAGAGCTAAAGGTCGCTTTTTGGCTTATAATGTCCAGCAGTGGACTACAAAATAAAAAAATAATATTTAGAATCTATTAGCCAATAATATTAATATTAAAATGTTATTGAGTGTGAAACACTTCTGACTTTCAGTATACTTTGTATGTATAATCTATATATTTATACTTATAGTGTAAGTTATGGGTGTTTTGGATCATATCGATGTATTTAGATGAGAGATATATGAAATATAATATTTATTATCAACGTTAGTTTCACTGTTAATATATTAAGACATGTTACCTTTATAAGTAGTTACAGGTTAGATATAGCTAAAATGATTTTGCAAACAATGTTAAAAATCGGCCAAGTGCGAGTCGGACTCGCGCACCGAGGGTTCCGTACAAACCTGTAGGTATATAAGTAAAAGTTCACCCATCACGACAATCGAGCCATAGTTATGGTATTTTTATTGCAAAATGAAGATATAACAAAAAATGTAAGGTTTTCGGAATTTTTCCTTTATATGTGCTGTTAAACATTGCTTCATGCCAAATTTCAAGATTCTAGATCGACTGGACCCTTTAGGTTTTGATTCCCTCGCGAGTAGTTGCGAGTTCGAAAATTGCTATTTCTTTTGACGTTGACATAAAAGTTTGATTTTGTTACAGCTAAAAGGTATTATAGACCTGAGTATTTGATATGAATTTCAATTTAATACCTCTAACATAAAAAACCAAATGAAATGAAAAGTTGGCGATTTAATAGGGAAAGATATTTAATATTTGACGATGACAAGATGGATATAACAGCGTTCATATTCCTTGATTGTTTGCACATATAATACAAAATATTCACAAGCTGAAGTGCAAATGTACTGTTTTATAGTTAGAAGCGATTTGTACCAAACAATCTATACTTAGAAATGAATTATTAATAGAAAAACTAACCGTCTCAGGTGCCATGCCTTACTTTATAGTAGGCTAAAAATGTTTATCACTAAACAAACTAACCTACATATTTGTGGCAAGGACCGTCGGTGCGAAAGGCAGGATCGCTACGTTGCACCAAACGGTCAACGGTTAATTATGTTATTATAATGAAATAAACTCAATCTGTGAATGTACACTGTTGCTTTCCCGCGATTTTAACGAGCGGGGATTAGTTCGAAATTTGAATAGCAACAGCGCGCGAAATGGCAAATAATACTGTTATGGAATTTGTATGGACTATAACTTAACTATTTGCTTTGGTAACACACGCGTTTTTTATGACCCGCTTTACATATTTAAAACCGATGGAATTACATCAGCTTCACGAGCAAAGGTGTTATAAATTAAATTAACATAACAGCTTACTTCTTTGTTCTAGTACAGCTTTTGGGTACCAGATGGCTTTGTAGTTCTGCTATTAGCAGCAACGCTTTTAAGCGTACTTTATTTGCAATCACACACTAGATAGCATCAAGTTCAACAAATTACCAGGGTTGCAAACAATGTTTATATTGATATTATCGATATAAAATAACGTAGGCAATAATATAAAATAAAGATAAAATGATTTTTATTCTATATGACCGTTTACAGTGCATGTATTGAACGTCAAAGCTACACCATGGCTTTACTTTTATATACGGATCTTTACAAAAGCTGTAATAAATACTTACAGCTTTTGTAAAGATCTGTTACTATGTTTATATTCTTCGAAACCTAACTTCGTACACAACTGGTTTTAATGTCATATTGAAAAAAAAACATAGTCGCGCCTTCTAAACCTTAACCAGAGGCCTGGGTTTGAGTTTACGCGTCGACACGCGACACAGCCTATGTCAAATATTTCTTTGGATGTTCGATGAGCGCCCCTAGTGGTAACCACCAGGAACTACGAATCTTCAAAGACATCTGTGACGCGCTCGATAACGAGTTTCAAATACGTAAACTCGCACTAAAGTCTGAGTAATTACGACACATTCACAAAACGCTGCTATTTATTTACATATTATACATAATATATAATTATAGTAACATTTCAATAAAGCCATTTGAACCAGATTTATGACGCGTTTATTCTTAATTTTTATAATTTATTCTGACCTTAAGAATCCTTTACAAGAGCCGTGATCAAAGCACTTTCTTCGCGTAGAATACTACGCGAGGTTAATGAGATCTGGAAACATCCTAATTTCAATATAAATGAGGGTTGGAATCCATTTGCTTGCTTTAATAAATAATAGTGAAAACACACGCTGCAAGATATCACACTTCACTAGGTCATAGTAAAGTGTGATATCTTTGTATGAATAATAATTATAAGGTGGAAGTCGATTCCCCTGTCTGGGTTTCTTTCCCAAGTTCTCCTCGGAAAGGCCTGCATATTTTCCGAACCGATGGTAGACTCAGTAAATTACAGTAACATAGAGATGAAGACACCTATTCACTCGTGACTTGAAGACCCCTAAATTGTATTTGTCAGGAAACAGAGTCAGTCCCCAGCCGTACGTATCACAAAATTGGAACTAAAACGCTTAGTGCTATTCTTTGGTATATCAACCATATAATGGTGGCGCCTATTTGTTAGTCTGGTTGGTCGATGAAAAAATGGGGACGGTAGTGTATGCCAACCTTAATCATCCTGTAATCACGGCTCCTGTAAAGGATTTAAAAAAAAACAGATTGATTAAAAAAACGAAATCAAACCTGCCAAAAGTCCAGTTAAATTGGTTCTAATTTAAAATGCGATAAGCATGGAAGTGTAAGAACAATATATGATTATAGCAATTAGTATATTATGCAAATTTCTCCATTATGCAAAAATAAACCGACTAATTAAAAATGTAAGCTTAATGCAGAGGCTTTTTGGCGTCGTAGCTCGTCAAACGCGCCTACATTATTCAGTTGCATATTGGGATGGACACGGGATAGCTTTCACCGCTTTTATTTGATTAATGAGACCAGAGACTGGTAACCTAAAGGTTATATCCTATTAAAAATCATATAACGAATTTTATAAATAAATCCTCATACGACAGTAGAATCATTTGTTCAAGTTTTAATATGATTATAAAATCTTACATAAACGACAAATATATATTTAAATAGAAATTGCAAAACAAAAAAACGTGCGTGTGCTTATGTACGCGCGGCAGAAGTTATACTTTTTTATACAATTTTTAAATGAGATATTTTAATGTTAGCCTATTCACTTTAATAGCTAAATTCATGGTGTCGCCTTTTCGTTGTATTATGCGAGCGAAACTTCTGTTACATGAAAAATTTCACACTCAATGTGCCAAAAGAAGTATAACTTATAAATGTTATCAGAATCAAAATATGACCGCACACCGAGAACGTTAAATGTTTTATTAATCTTGTGTCTATTAATGTGAATAGATGGCGCTGTTAGTTTTTGGATCGCACCAACGGAAAACGTATCCAAATATATGAAATGTTAAAAGAATGCCTGCTCATTATTGTCACTACTTGATGATGTCAACTTCGTCCACACCATAATAAGTGGTATCATACTTAATATAATCTCTTGCCTAGTGGCCAAACTGCGTCAAACTAGCAGTGCTCAGGAACGCCTAGTGGTCACGGCGAACATAAGTCACTACTTTAAGCTTGCATTCCACATCAATCTCGATCCATTAGGTCAATCCCTGTCCTCTTAAGCGACTAACTCACCCTCTGGGAGTCAGCCGAATATAGTCATTGTCACGACCAATCCGCTTCCGGGTGCTGGTCGACATTTCTCAAGCGCGATCTCGCTTAGACAAGTAGCGCACGCACCATCGTTTCCGAAGATGGATTATCACTCTTCCTGCTATCTCAACATTTTTTATAATGCGCACCCATTCATAATAATAATAATAACTTAAAAAAATAGAAGATAACCTGAAAATAGGCCATGTCAATAGTACCCTTAACCGACGAGCTTATATAAAAAGGCTGTTGAGAGATGGAGAAGCGAGAGACGAGAGAGAGAGAGTAAGTCAGAATCGTGGTAATTGAAAATCTGTGATCTTACTCAATACTCAATACTATGTATACTATGCACCGTATGTATGTATAATGCCGTTTATTTCTTAACAAATCTATAATCTAAGATCACAGTGGTTTTTGTGTTTGTTTGTCCGCTCTTTTTCCCGCTCTTTTTCCATTGTATCAATAATGTTACCATAGCAACGCGTTAACCGTAAGTAGTTCGTCTACCGGACTCTAGATGGCACTAACGGAAAAATATTTAATAATAGAAAAAAAATAAAAAATTTTGTCCACCCGTGCGAAGCCGGGACGGGCCGCTAGTAAATGCATAATGCAACAATTTCCCTGTGATACCGACAAATAGGAGCGTGATTGCGTCGGTACTCCTAGCCTGACAGATTTCATACACTTCCGTGTGTAATACGCAATTATTGGTTCCGAATCACTGAACATATCAGATGTAAAGTGTTACGCTTAAACTGATAATTTACTCAAGCATCAAACGAAGGAGAAAACGTCTCGAAAATTCTATTAAAATGCTGTTTTTGCTGACATTGTCGTGTAAAAGCTTTTTTTAAATTGTACAAGTTTGGAAGAAGATCTCAAATATTAATTAGTCCAAAGTAAGCATATAAAGCTTGTGTTATGGACACTTAGGTAAAGGATAAACATACATAAATATGTAATATTCATAGGAATATATATAAATACCTGTGACTCAGGTACAAATGCTTGTACGAGTCACACAAACTGTCCGTTCCGGGACTCGAATCCAGGACCGGCGGTGCGAATGGCAGGATCGCTACCATTGAACCAAATAGTAGTCACGTCGAATGTGACATACACCACCATTATTTCATATACCATAGCTCCACTCATTATTCCATGATTAGTTGGCTATCAACATTTAAGGAATTATTTTTTTTTTTTATTTATTTATATATTTATGTTATTCAAGAAAAATTCAATGCTTGACTCACTTAAGTTTATAACTTGTGTAATTCCTCATGTTATAATATATGATGATCCGGGTTCGATTTCTGAACTTGACAAGTATATGTATTTATGAGTATATCTTTTTGTATTTGTAGAATATATATTTATGAAAGTACCCTTAACGGAAGAGTTTGTATGGAAAGGCTGACAAGTTGAAGAAGCTAGAGATGTATGTTGGGATCGTAAGTGGAAATCTGTGACCCTGAGGGAAAAATACTTGATTATATGTATTATTCATAGTTGGGCACCGTTAATCAAATAGTTAACTTCATTAACCGTTAATCCGTTACTTAAAAAAATTAAGGTCGTTAAACGTTAAACATTTCGGGAGATTTAACGCGACCTAACGTTAATCCGTTTACACGTGATAAAAATTGTATTTTTTATATCGTTGCGTTATTGATCTGTTTACAAAAACCATTGTTTTCGGTTCTATAAGTTAATAGGTTAGGTTAAAAAAAGAGTGTATAAATATATAACAATATAAAAGTGTGTTATTTAATCATCTGACTTTTTTGGTAAATAGCAGGTACTGGATTTACGGACTTAGGATAATTTAACCGAAGTTAATCAAATCAAATCAAAGAAAGTTAATCCGTTAATAGAAATGTTAACTTCGTTAATTAACGATTAACGGATTAGCGAGTTAATAAACAACGGCTTAAATGGTTAATAACGTAATGAGTATCTTTACTGTACGCTCACGTAATTGTCTGTAGTGTTACGTAAGTGAAGTTAGCAAATCGGCTTAAATACAACACTTTCACACTTATAATCTTCGCGAAGCCAATAGGGGAACACGCGTAGCGCCACGCGACCTACCTAGTACACACGCGATATCTTGTGCATTGCGGCTTAGCCGTGGACAAACGAAAATGGGATAAGGTTGTTTATTATTTGAATTAAAGAATTTATTTAGGGTTTTTTGCACATAATTTATATTAAACTCCTTTATAGGAGCCGTGTTCACAGGATGCCTAAGGCAATAGTCGTCATATATTTTCACAGTATTTTAATCGGGCACGTTCCTGATTGTTAAGATTCATATATGAAAATTGTTTTATATTGAATATGAATTTAGTTTAGAATATTTTTATTACGATTAAGGTGCAAACTTCCCAATTTCCGAACTGGAAGTATCCAGTTCGGAAAATGGGAGGCCCTACGGAGAAGAATTGGCGATATAAACTCGAGAGAGCAATCGAAACGTCAGGATTAAATATAAAGAAGTGTAAGAACTAAAAATGGTAAAAATATTTTTTTACATATTTTTAGCACAAATTAAAACGTATCTAACAAGATTTAAATGATTTTCTTTGTAGTTTTTTAGTCACTGTATTTTCGTACAGGTTTAGGACTACTATGTTATTGTTTTGACGATCGATATGGTCGAATAAACTGCAATTCTTATCACAAATCAGTATTGTACAGTATAGTACAGTATAGTCAGTAGTATATAAGCCTGTACATGTACACAGGTACAGTTCCTAGGAAACGTCTGCTCGCAGCGCTGGTGAGTTCAACGCCACGCCGTTGCGCCACCTAGTCTCTGTTCAGCACCGCTAGATGGCGCTAGTATTATGTTGCTTCAAACAGATCATGACGTTAAAATTTTTGTTTTGGACCATCAACAAGACCGTCATTTATTACAGGCTTATACATAATTATTTGAGTATTATTATAAAGTGACGCTTTAATTAAAGGCTAAAGGCTATCTCGACGTGCACAAAATGGTGAGCAAGCTAACATAGAGTTAAAAAGAGATATTGTTAACTCAAGTACTGGTTTACGAAGTGCAACGTGACAAAACATAGAAAACAAAGTGACTTGATTATACGTAAATATCTTATATATATAAAAAATCCGTGTCACAGTTTTTGACCGCGGTAAACTCCGAAACTAATCAACCGATTTTTATGATTATTTTTTGATTTTGCTGGATTTGTTCTAACTAAGGACAAGGGATAGGTTTCCTTTTAATTTATAATAAAACAATTTTTTATTGCAAATAATGATGACTGAGCCACAGTAACGCGTGGATGGTTCAGCTAGTAATATATATATTTTGTTTTAAAGAGAAATAAATGAATAAACTTACTGACCCGGCCACACGTTGTTATGTTATAAATTAAAATGAAACCTATCCTATGTCCTAAGTCGGAACAAATCCAAAAAAATGATATAAATATCATCAAAATCTGTTGAGTAGTTTCTGAGTTCATCGCGGTCAAACACTGTGACAGGGATTTTTTCTATATATATATAGAAGAATATTTGAGAATATCACACGTATTGTTCTGAACAAGAGTTAAAATTTAACTTGGTGTTCACTCTATCCAGAAATGTCACTATAATCACAAAGACATGATATGGGTATGGTTAAACATGGTCATCCCCTCAAATTTTACAAAACATTCAAAAACAATCGATCATATCAAATATAAACACCAATTAATAAAAAGAGAAGACTTAAATTCTTAAGCCGCTTTGAAACCATCTTTGTTTTATCCTACTTTTAAAACGAAAAAGAAAATACCGTTTAATCTGAAGATTTTCCCTTATTTTTGTTGTACGACATGCGTTTCGTTTTCGCTTTATAAAAGGCTCTATTCATTAAATAACACTTATATCGATTTTTTTAATCCTATTAACAATGAAAAATGTTTTAATTAGATAAATATATTAATATTTTAATACTAGTATTATGTCTTAGTGGTTTCAATTTGAAGTAAGTTGTGATACTGAAGAATATTTCCTGTGGAATATTGACGATCGTTTAGTGCAACGATAGCGATCCTGCCATTCGCACTGATGGCACTGGATTCGAATCTCGGAAGTGGCAGATGTTTGTATGATGAATACGAGCATTTGTACCTGAGTCATGGGTGTTTATATGCATTTCTATTTATCCGTTTTCCTAGTATCCATAACACAAGCCTTACAGTGCTTACCTTGGGCTAGGCTAATTGGTGTGAATGTAAGAAATATTTATTTATGGAAATGAAATGTATGTATTTTAAGTTTTTTGTTACATTGCCTCCATTAATTGGAGGCATTGTTGAGATAGCAGTTAATACTGAAAATTTTGTAATCTTTAAAGAAATTATTACTCAAGCTCAGTTTATGGTCTACGGAAGAGTTTTTGTCGCTTTTAACTATATCCTTAAATGTGTCACTATTCTTCTCTACTCATTTTATGTGACGTAACCTCTAATAATCGGTATTTTTTCGCAAGTTTTCTTAGGAATATACTTTGGAAAATTCAATTGCTCTTTCAAGGTTTTCGCCCGTACGTATGTGTAGAGAATTTAATCTTTTATGTAAAGACTTGATATATTTCTTTAAGTGTGAAGTGTTCACAAAATATTGGTTTGATTGTTTCTAGTTAGGAAAACAAAAATATTATATCCAAAACACTTAATTTGTTAGACTAACATATTTGAATCGAATGTTGTGTTATTACTGAAATACAAAGGAGGAGGGTAGCTAAGGCTGGTTTTTGACTTATTATATTTTTCACAAAAAAAAATTTTTTTGCTAGGAAGTAAAGATCATAAACAGTCTATTTGGCCATAAACAAATATGTATCACCTGAGGTTGCCTAATATGGGCACCCGATGGTGCAATTTTGCAATTTATAGTGTCCATGGACTTGGCTTCTGGCCCAGATCCCAAAAATACCCCCTTAAATTTACCCCCAGAAATCTGTCTATTATTTGTCGATTTAAAGGAAAAAGTCAAAAAATAGACTATAGGGTGAATGAGGGGGAAGAGGGGGGTGCTTTGATGGTCAAATCGACTGCTTATCATCTATACATACTGGCAAAAAAAAATTTTTTTTGTAAAAAATAAAATAGGCCAAAAACCAGTCTTAGCAGTTCCGCTTCACAGCTTTTCCAATTGAGTACTAGTACTAAAAAAATTCGACAGGTATTCACAAGGCTCGGTAGCTCAATTGGGAGAGCATTGGACCGGATATCCAAAGGAGAATTTACTTGTGATCCCATGTATTTTTCTATTAAAATAATTTAAATTTAAATTATTTTTTTTTTAACGATAGCATTGAGAAATGCATAAAATATATAAATAAACAAACTAGCTTATATTATACCTTGAATGTGGGAATTTTTTCATACATCCGTGATGTTACATACATCAGTAGGAAAAGGCTTATGTATAAGTCGTAAGTTGTGTCGACAGGTTTCCGAGTGTCGCGGTGTCTCCGCGTTCGCTGTATTCACCTAGGCCCGCTATTTCCAACCGCGTTGTGCAATTCGCAGCTTGAGTAAGCCCTGTTATCTAATGCCCTAGAACTATTTCTGATGCTTCATATGTAAACACTGTTATGTAGGAATCTCGGAGGTCGTACCCCAGCCGTAAATAAATAAATATTTTTACATTCTAATCAATTAGCCTAGACCAAAGTAAGCACTGTAAGGCTTGTATTATAGATGACATACATATACTATACTTAGATATGTAATATTCAAATATATGTATATACTAGGCGATGCAGTCGCTAAGCATAAAGCTTCGCTAGCACCATAAATTGGAGTGGATCGTAAAAAATTAAGAGAAAAAATCAATAATATTCAGTAAATTTTAAAATTCCATAATAATGAAAACTTTCAAAAAGCACGCTTTTTGTTTCAATGGAAAATCCCATAGAGCCAATGTTTTTTGGTCATAACTTTTTTATTTTTGTGAATTTCAAAATTCCTTAACAATCTGGTTCTAAATGTGTTGATTCGATTCCACGCAAAAATTATTAAAATCGGTTAAGAACTCGGGAAGTTATAGCGTAACAGACATTGCGTCATTGAAGCTGATCCATGGGATGTTGGATCCAATAAACACCCATAACTCAGGTACAAATGCTCGTATTCTTCAAACAAAAAAGCCCCTTCCTGGATTCAAACCCAGGAGCGTCGGTGCGAAAGGCAGCATCGCTACCGTTGCACCAAATGGTCGACAATTGTTTATGGTCAGATACAATGCGCCGTCTATTTGGTATGTGAGACATTTGCCGCTGACCTTTTAGTACCTTAATATCTTACCCCTTACATATGCAATCATTAATCGTATATCTCGAGTCACATAAACCCAACTTAGTCTGAGCTAGGCCAGCAAACCGTTTTGTAGAGGGGGGCTTTTTTACCGTGATTAGGTAAGCGTTTGACCACTATCTCGCCTGATGGTAAGCGACGACGCGAGCTAGGATGTGACGTGCTTGCCTAGAAGATTAGGTATTAGTGACTTGAAGATCCTTAAATTGTATGTGTCAGGAAAGACAAGCAGTTCCACTCCTTAGCGGTACGCATCACAAAATTGGAACCGAAACGCTTAGTGCGATTCTTTGGTATATAAACCATGTAATGATGATGCCTATTTGTAAGTCTGGTTGTTCGATGAAAAAATGAGGATTCTAAGCCTATCGGAAATTTAAATAAAATCTTTTTAACAGGATTCATGATTTTTTAAATATTTAATCCTGATATTTCGATTTCTTTACACAGCCATGATTATAGGTTGACCAAATTAATGGTCGTCATATATGTGTTTAGTACTTTGCAATGATATATTCAGGCACGTTCCTAACTAAAATTTTTTTAAGTTATTATAACAGTCACATTTAGTGTATGATCTATTTGTTGAGAAAAAATTGTATATTTTCACAGTGTACTTGATAACAACGTAATATAGGTATATAACGGCCGACGTAATAAAGGCCAACTAATTTTAATTAAACAATAAAAGTATAAAGAAATATTCAGGTAACATATGGCGTAAAACGCTTACGCATGAAAATGTGCGGTGACTACACCGTACATTTAGAGTTTTGGTTCCAATCTTGCAATACGTACCACTAAAGAACACTTTGTCTGAGTCTATTTACTGACACATACAATTAAGGGGTCTTCAAGACACGAGTGAAACTAGGCAGACGCGTCACATCCTAGATCGCATCGTCGCTTACCATGAGGCAAGACAGAGGTCAAGCGCCCGCTTATTAATTTTGTATACAAAATTTTTGGCGCGTTGAGACGTAACGGAAGTTGCTCACGCAGCATGCAACGAAAAAAGCGACACCATGAAGTTAGCTGTTAAAGTGAAGGCTAACTTCAAGATATATCATTTAAAACTTTAACAAAAACAGTATAACTTCTGCCGCACGTACATAGGTACACGCACGTGGTTTTTGTTATATTTTCTTGTTATGTTATATCTACCATTGAGTTTACCACCAGTTAGGAAATGAGGTGGTCCTTCCGAGAAGGACTGACGAAAGAAACTCGGACAGGGCTTGGAGGTCGGTCCCCCTGTCCGAGTTTCTTTAGCCAGTTCTTGGAAGGGCCTTCCAATTTCCGAACTGGTGATAAACTCAGTAGTTAACAGCAATAATAAATTTAAATTAAAAATAAAACAAACAATTTTATTTGTATAAATTTAGTATAAATAGTTGGGAACGTGCCCGATTAAAATAAAACACATGTATAGACGACCAATGTAATCAATTACATTATTATTTATTACAAAAATGTCAATTTCACCTAACGAATAAAGCTTTTTATCACACAACTAGAGCTTAGCATCCCAGTAAATTAATGGCGTGGTTTTATAATAACGAGGCTGCGGTATTCAATTAACTTTGCTTTGACATAATTCATTATCAGGAAATGTTTGAAGCGCGTATGTAAGACATTCAATGGAACTATATAATTATTTTTGATCATTATTATTATAATTTGATCTGTATTTGTGTATGATAAATATTTATAATAGAAAAGTACTAGAAAATAACGACTCAAAAGTTATTCTCAGAGAGTAGCCGAACCCACAACCTTTGGATATCCGGTCCATTGCTCTCCCATTGGCTACTGAGCCTGTAAGTGCAATGATACAAAGTCACAAAGAAGTACTCACCAATAAACAAATCCATATGTTTTACATATTGTTAGTGAGATCGCCACTTGCCGCCACAGCTTCCGATTAGTGTCAAAGTGACATCACAGATTACTAAGCAGCATAGTGTAAAGCCTCGACTCACGTTCCACAGATAAAATAGACAGCGCATTATTTCCGACCACCCACAATTAACCTTGCTGGTACGACTTAAGAAATTACTACGTAACGTCATACGTCATCACATAGAGTATAAAAATAGCTGTTTCCTTATTTAAAAGGAAAATTCATGCAAGATTGAAACGCAGTAACGAAACAGTCATCACAAACTTTGTTACCATCTAAAAATATATTCTGCGGAATGACGAAAAGAGTCGTGTCCTAATAAGTTCGTTACTTAAGCCAAGATTTCTACAAGAGTTCAAAAATAAACGTTGTGCTTACGACACTTCTAACCAAGTTTGTGTTTATTGGATTTCCATAAGTTATAACAGAGTTGACGAAACGAGTCATTATAGCAGAAAATCTATAAAGATCCTGTTCCCCTTTATTAATGGAAAAGTTTGGATTGTGCTTATTCAATTATTCTATTTTTAATATAAAGAGTCATCGTAATTTACTGCTTAAAAGTTCTTATATCTCATTTTTAGGGGTTAACAATCGTAGAAATGTTTAAATAAGCTACTGTCACGTGTTCCGTTAGCAGTATATAAAGGCACTTTGACACATCAAAGAAAGTATTCTTGTAATTCCGAATATCAGCTACAACCTGGGCTCATTAATTCTCACTAACATATATGCTTGTGGTATATGTTTATATAGTAAATGGGTAGACGCTTGACCACCTATCTCGTCTGATGATAAGCAACGATTCGATCTAGGATGAGACGCGTTTACCTAGAAGATGCCTTTAAACTCGTGACTTGAAGACCTCTAAATTGTTTTTGTCAGGAAAGACAGACTCAGGAAAAGAGTTTCACTCCTAAACGGTACATATCACAATACTGGAACCAAAACACTTAGTGTGACTCTTTGGTATACCAACCATATAATGGTTACGCCTACATGTAACTCTGATTGTCCGATGAAAAAATAGGTACGGTGGAACAAGGTTGTGCCCATTCTTCCAACAGTGTTTTCTTTCCCCTGGAAAGGCCTGTTCCTTAGCACGCCTTATAATTACGCTTTTTTCCCGAATGGGTACGCAGAGATAATGGATTTCCACTTTCTATGATCCTTACATACATCTCTTGCATCTTCAACTCTCATCCAACCTTGAGAAAAATGCTTTTGATCTGACCTTTTTTCAGGACATCGTCTTTTGGTCTCTGTAAGTTCACCTTGATGACGAATAATGATAAAAATAATTGATCACAGAATATTAGCTAGGAACTGATGAGAAGAGAGAACTGAAGGTGTTCGCCAGATTAGAACCAACCCTTCCCACTTTAAGGTGTCATAAATGGCGACTAATAACAGTAGGTTATCACCATTTACCTCCTATAGACTACAAAAACGGCAGAAACGTTTTCCAAATAATAGTCTTTTACCGCGATTTTGAAACCGCTTGCAATGCGTAAAGATTATGACAATACCTCCATTTTTGGGGAGACTTTTATCCAGCAGTAGACTTTCAGCTTAGATGATAGCTAGTTAGAATTAACAAAAAAAAGTGCTTTTTGGATATTAGACTTTTTTTTTTCAAATTTTGGATTGCTTCTCGATGCCAATCAAGCCAGGGAGTCAAGAAATATTCAACGACGTAGCGAGCTAACCCAGAAAGTGCCTATTCACCTGGCTTTGAAGACGGACAAGTGATAAGTACTCGGAAATACGGGAAAGAATTCCATTTTGGACGCATTAAGAAAGAGGTTGATTAGCGCTTGGTGTGACAGTTAGGAATAGCAACCGAGAAAGGGTAGTAGCCCGCAGTGCCTCTGAATGTCCGATGGAAGAATCGGGTGGGTGGTATGGTTTATAAAACTCTTGAGCATACTCTCCAAGGTACAATCTATATAAGACCGACAAACAGGCAACGTTGAGACGGTGAGCTATGGTTTCAAGCTTGCTCTTCATCAATTTGCTCTCACTTTGCCACTCAGTTCTGCGCTGAATCGTATCCAATACAACAAGTACTAACTTGCTACTACTTACGTGTTAGCATCCTTTCCAGAGGTGGCTGCAATATTCAAAACAAGATTGGTCTTGAGCTTTTTGCATAAAAGCTGTCACAATAAAGATTAAGAAATGTAAAATTGAGGAAGTTTCATAAGAAGTTATTTTTAAAGTTAAGTTGAGCCGTGGGTAAAATGATGAAATCACATTTCGGCAACTCAATGAAGGATGGAAAAAAAATTTCAACGTTTCTCAGGATCTATGTTGAGAAATTGGGGATTGCGAAGAGAGTTCGTTGCAAAACCACGTTGTCGGTTAAAACACGGTTATTACAATTTCGAGTCACTCGTTGATATGAAACGTTTTTTAATGGATTGCAAAACGATTCATTTTCGTGCTTCTCTTTAATTTCGATGTTTCGACAACTTTTCAGGAATTGTGTATACAAGAAAGCTTAAGTAATCGCTAATTTTAGCTTAAGAATTTATTGCAAGACAAAAATAAACTTGTCTCAATTGGAAGAGTACTCGATCGAATAGAAGGGGTGAAGGTTCAAATCCCGGCTAACACGAGACAAGTTGATTTTTTTATAGTAATAATTATCTTTAGATATTTAAATCTAGCAGTTGAATGTTCTAAGAGCTTAAAATATTATATGAACAAAGCAGTTTCTTCTTGCTCGATGGTTGGATACTTGTAAAAGTATTTCATACGATGTCGTAGATGTACCTAGAATATAAAAGATGGCGCTGGTGTCGCTTAAGAAATATTTAGAAAAATTTGACGGATTCAGATCCTGTCTGACACTTGAGATGAGTTCATTTTTTTACATAATATTTTTTTACACAAAAATCTATAAGTTAAATGCTGTAATAGCAAAAAATATAATAATTAAATATCTGTATCTTCTTTATCGATCGTTGGATAATTTAAAAAGTATTTCATTAGATGTTGTAGTTGTACCTAGAATATAAGAGATGGCGTTGGTGTAAATTTAAGAAACACATGGGAAAATGTCGACGGATCTGTTAAGGCCTCAGATAGCACAATTAAAAAGTATTCGCCCGGATAACGAGTGGGTTCGAGTCCCGCTTGACCATCCAAGACAATTTTTTTTAGTCTTGTAATAATGTATTTAAATAACGACACATTTATTAACTATATAACCCCTGTCTTGATATCTGACCATGTCTTATAATTATGTATATATGACATTAAAGCTAACCCATATGAAGGTTGTCTTTGACGTTGCTAAGTAACATAATTGGGATTTGCTATGACTTTGATATAAACACGTCTATAATACGAGTTTATATAGTATTTATTAACTCTATGTTTTCATAAATCCGTAGAATCTTCTGATTAAAGATGAAGCTTAGCTTTTGCTTGAAAGAGGTTTCTTTTTCAAACATTTTAATGAATTTTAACTGTCGGTCCCGGATACGAGTACCGGAAGGGACAGATGTTTTTGTGATGAATACGAGACTTTGTATCTTAGTCATGAATAGTTATATATTTATATGAATATTACTTATTTATGTATGATATATCTATATGTGATCTTAGTATCCATAACACAAGCTTTATAGTGCTTACTTTGGGCTAGGCTAATTGGGGCGAATGTAAAAAATATTATTGTCATTAATATTTACTGCATATTTTACTAGTGCTTGTATTCTTGTTTTACTATTGGAATCTAAGTAAATATACAAGGATAAAACAAAAGATGCATAAAGCAGAAAGAAGGCTTTAGTTATCAAGTGCATTCAGTGTAGTGAAGTAATTAACTTACGTTTACTTAAATTTAATAAAAGAAGCTCTTTGAAACAAAATAACAGGAGAACCGTAAGGAAATTTTTTTTTTATAAAATTTCAGATTGCGGTATTTCGATTTGATATTCATTGCGTTTACATATCATTCCAGAATATTTGCCAGTTCTTATCAATTTTAATTTACAAGGCGTGGATAAAGTGATATAATAAAAATAAGACATTTTTAACATATTCTTGAATTATGTTAATAACATTTTACATTTTACAGTTGTCAACTATTGTTTGTCAGTATAATGACTAAATGGGATGAAACCATAAGAATTTGTAACATCTAAATTGCAGAACATTTATAATGAATAATGATTTGAATAGTTAACGCCAAATCAGCGCATTTATTTGGCGTGTAACAACTAAAACGTCAATTGTACAAAGAATTATTTAATTAATAATAATATGTCTTAAATTACACCAATTAGCCTCGTCCAAAGTAAGCACTATAAGGCTTGTGTTATGTATATTGGAGTAACGGATAGACATACATATATGATATTTAGATATGTAATATTTATAGAAATATATATGAATACCCGTGACTCAAATACGAATGCTCGTATTCATCACACAAACATCTGCATCTTCGAGGACTCGAACCCAGGACCGTTGGTGCGATAGATCGCTACCGTTGCATTAAACGACTTAATCCAATTGAGCAACTCCAACTAGAGCACTCGCCCGCATAGCGAGGGATATGGGTTTGAGTCCCGCTTAGTAGATAAAAAAGTGTAGCAGGTAAACGTTTCAAAAACAAAAAAATATAGAAATCTACTTTACATTATTAAACTTTATTATTACTTTGTTCAAAGTACACAGTTAATATTTGAGCCCTATAACAATAGAGGTTTTAAGTCTGAAAAGAAATTAAGAACGGCGTAGACAGCTCCAAAGTACTTTTCTATCAGTGGAACTTACGAGGGTGGGTCAAAAAGTTCGCGGAATGGAGGGTAAAAAGTAAGAAATAAAACACAAAATTATTTTTCCTTCTCAATGTATTCCCCCTTAACTCTAATAAATTTATTAGACCTATCAATTAATTTATTAATACCTTCGAAAAAAAAAATGAATTCTCTTTATCGTCAAAATAGGCCGTAATTGCGCTCTTCACTTCTTCATCGCTGGAAAATTTCTTCTCTCGAAGCTCTTTTTTCATTTTTGGGATCAAATAATAATCATTTGGTACTAAATCTAGGCTATAGGGAGGATGTTCCAAGATTTCGAAGCCCACTCTTTGAACAGCAGCCATCGCAACTCCATGTTGCAAATTTTCTTCTGGATTGATGTGTAGCTCAGGTAATTATGACCTATTTTTTTTTTAAACTTAGTATTTATACTCTTTAATGAGTGGCACAACTAGTGCAGGTAGTAAAAAGTCACCTTTCCCCCCTCCATGCCCCTCATTCCGCAAACTTTTTGACCCGCCCTCGTACGAAGTCTTATAAAAACCTAATCCTTATAGCAGTATATTTTCTATAGCTAGCTATAAAAATTTAATTTTATTGTGGTTTTTATATTTTTGCATTTTCAATGGTATCTTGTATGATAAATTTCGTAAAAAGCTCAATGAGGGAAAATAAAAAAAATCATAAAAAGCTCAATTAGGGATTGCAGTAGAACTGAAATGTAAAGGTTCCGTATTTGCATCTCCGCTGAGAATAACTTATGGGCTTAGTCGATTTTTTCTAGTATTTTTCTATAAAAGCTTATCATAAAGGTAAGTATTTTCACAAAAAATTATTACTTTTTCAAATAATAATGTGTGATAAGTGTTTTTTTATAAACAAAACGGTGGTTTCTTAAACTATTTGAGGTTAAAAAAACAGTAACAAAATACAAATATTATTTATTAGATAAAAACATTTACCACAACACAAACTTAATAATATTTTTAAAACGTCTTGTCTTGTCCAAACGAGATTCAGTTGACAGTCTGGCTTCGTAGAATTTAGGTCTTATACTCCCGCACATTACACATTTGAATAAAAAAAATCCTTAATCTATTATTATAATCATAATCATGATTATAATCTAAGATCAGTGGTATGTGTGTTTGTCTGTCCGCTCTTTTCCCCGCTATTTTTACATTGTATCAATAACGTTACCATAGCAACGCGGTAACCGCAAGTAGTTCGTCTAACGGACGCAAGATGGCGCTAACGGAAAAATATTTAATAATAGAAAAAAATTTAAAGAATTTTGTTCACCCGTGCGAAGCCGGGACGGGCCGCTAGTATACATTTAAAAACAAAAAAAAAAGAAAAATTACCAATAAGCAGTTTATAAAAGAAAATAAAATCAATGTGATATTGTAGACATGTGTAATCTCAAGACGTGAATCGTCATGGTTGAGTAATAGAAAAAAATCCCTTTATGTGGCCGGGTAGAGGGAATCAGCGAATTTTATGGATTAAAATGAAGTAGTAGTAAATTTGAATATTTTGTTTTATGAGTGTAATTTTGTTTTAGGAATGGTCAGTTATGGGATGGGTGACCGAGAAGGTCAAAGTTTGGGGTTTATGGCCAACTTTTCTTACTACGGCGTTTTTTATCTTTATGGTGGACCTATTTCTCTAAAGAAGGGATATTAATTGGCGTTCGGTTTGTGAAAATATCAAATATTATAAGATTTAGTCAACAATTTAATTATTTTGATTTGATTATAATTTACCGACGTTAAAATGGCGTGACCTGGGAACTAACTTGGAGCCAGTACTGACTGCTACCATCGGTCAGTACTGGCTCCAAGTTAGTGATTCTGACATAATGTTAATAAATTTTCTCTCTTTGCACAATTGTTTACAAATTAACACTCATAAAAATGTAAGGGGTCGATTACTCGATTTACTCATAACGAATATAGAGCATTCTACAACTACCCTTGTGTCAATGCCCTTTGTTGCACCTGATGATAACCATCCTGTTTTTGTTGCACTTCTACCTACCAATACTAATGTTATATACCCTTAACGTGCCAAAACAAGAGTGAAATTTATTTTTGAAAAAGTCAATTATGACAGTATCAATCATGAACTATTACAATATGAATGGCATAATTCATTTTTAAATTGTAATGCAGAAACGATGACATCTATTTTTTATGAAAAAATATACACTCTAATAAAAAAATATGTTCCTGTTAAATATATAAGGAAATCCAAATATCCAATATGGTTTTCACCGGCTTTGGTGCATATCCAGAAAAATAAGACACGGGCATGGATTAAATGGAAAAAATATCAAAATAATTCAGATTATGAAATATTCTCTCTTTACAGGGCCAGATTTAGAAGGAAGTTGGACGAATGCTTTAGATTCTATATGAAAAAAGTTGAAGACAGTATCTGTGATAATGTTAAATATTTTTGGACTTTTATAAATAACAAGAAAACTACATCTGATATACCAAATACTGTAATATATAATAACGAAACTGCTAGTAATCCTGCTTATGTATGTAATCTGTTTTCAACTTTTTTTCAATCTGTTATTGAACCGTCTGTTCTTGATGATAACTTTGATATAAATAATATTCAGGATACAAATCAACTTAACAATGTAAATATTAACTCGATATTTATCACTGAAGAAAGTGTATTCAAAGCCTTATGCAATTTAGAAATAACAAAGGGATCTGGTGTTGATAATATACCTCCTATATTTTTTAAGCTAACTCTAAAATCAATAAGTCAGCCAATTCATCTTATCTTTAACAGTTGTCTTAGAGAAGGGGTTTTTCCTACCATTTGGAAAAGTGCCCGAATCGTCCCAGCTTACAAATCTAATGTTGAAAACTATCGTCCTATTTCCATTTTCCCTGTTTTAACCAAACTATTCGAAAGACTAGTGCATGATATAATTTATCCTATACTGCATAACATCATCATCAAAGAGCAACATGGATTTGTTAAACGACGATCAACTGTGACCAATCTAGCTTTGTATGTTTCGCATTTGTTTGAAGGTATTGATGCTAATAAACAAATAGATAGCGTATATACAGATATTCAAAAGGCGTTTGACAGGGTAGACCACCGCATATTGCTTGAAAAGTTAGCTTTTAACGGTATTCGAGGAGATTTATGGCGATGGTTTAAATCCTACATTAGTAAACGTACGCAAAGGGTTGTCATTGGCGGTCATGAATCAGATTATGTCTCCATAAGCTCAGGAGTGACGCAAGGCTTCATACTGGGCCCACTTTTATTTATATTATTTATAAATGATGTACACAAATGCTTTGAATTCTGTAGCTTTCTCTTGTATGCGGATGACCTAAAGATCTTCTATGAAATTAACAAATTTGAAGATCATTTAAAACTTCAGTCAGATCTCGACCGTTTCTCTGTATATTGTATTCACAACAATATAAATCTTAGTATTAACAAGTGCAAAAGTTGCACATTCACAAAGAAGAGAACAATTAGTAATTATAAGTACAATTTATGTAATACAGAAATCGAAAATGTAAAATTTATTAGAGACTTAGGTATCACACTAGACAGTAAGCTTCATTTAAATATACACATAGAAAACATAATAAATAAAGCATATAAGATGTTTGGGTTTGTCATGCGTACATGTAGGGGCTTTAGAAACCCTTCAACACTATTACATCTATATTACTCACTTGTTCGGCCTCAACTTGAATACTCGGTGCCAGTTTGGAATCCATATTATAATAAATACAAAAAGTCTCTCGAAACTGTTCAAAAAAAGTTCTTACGATCTATGCACTACCGTTATTATCGTGGCCGACTGTCTTACTTACAACTCCGTGATAAATATAAAGTCCTTAGTCTCACACAAAGACGACTTTTACTAGATGCGAAGTTCTTATACGACGTGTGCCACAATAGGTATGACTGCATCCCAATAACAAATAAAATCTGCTATAATGTTCCCACCAGAACACATAGCAGAAATGCACCTCGCTTGTTTGCAACAATTAGGTGCCGTACTAATGTCGGCAAACGATCGCCATTTTGTCGCCTCACTCACACTTTTAATGAGTTTTTCAACACAATAGACATGTTATCATTACGCCCCAGCAAATTTAAAAAAGAACTCAACGATTCACTCCTTAAAATTACAGCTGTCGATGAATATACATAATACAGACATTAGTGTCTACAATGTCACTGATTTTATCTTCATAAGAAATTCGTCTTTGATATAATTTTATACTTTTTTGTTTCAACTATATACTTAAGGGAAATTAAAATTGCTTCTTTTTCTTTTCTTTTTTTTCAAAGCCAGACTGGCAAGTGAGCCTCGTGTGGAAGAGACGTTTTAAAAAATTATATTTATTTTAATTGTAAGTTGTGGTAAATGATGTTGGTTGCAAAATTAGTCTCTTATCATATTGTAATCTCATGAGTAAATTGTGTATTTTGTTACCGTTTTTTTAACCAAATAAATAGAACAAAAAAAAATTACAGTACTTTATATGGTCACGTTTATAACGCATTTTATCTCGAATAAACCACATATTTTTATGAATTTTCAAGTCATTTATATTTTGTTTGTTATACAGTATAAGGGTTACAGACAGCTTATTTTAATCCTATTTTAATGATCGAGCGTCTCCTTTCGGTTGAACGAATAAAGAAATTGGGACCCGCCCACTCGATTCGTCTTCACGAGTTTCGACGTAACTTTGTCAGTTTTACTTGAGATTCAATTTCGACAAAATATATTTTAATAATATATTTTTAATAAACAATATAAACGTACTTAGTCAAATAAGATGATTTATCATTAATTTTCATTAGTTTTATACAAAGTTATTGCAAATTAACTTACGATGAAGGCCATTTAGTGCAACGACCATCCTACCTTTCAAATTTTTTGTGCGATGAATACGAGGATCTGTACCTGAGTCATGGGCATTCAAAAAACGACCACGCGTCCGAGTCTTCAGGTAGGATTTGAACCCACGACTTTTTGCAATCCGGGCGAGTGTTCTCGTCGCTGTGCTACCGAGATGCTGACAAACGGGTCGAAATTTATAAACGTAACGTAAAAATTATTTCAATGTATGGGTTTTGTTACAAAGTGCCCACGGATTTACTAATAATTAAAAAAAGAACTCCCAGCAAGGGCAACACTGAGACAAATGTTGATCATACAAAAAATTAAATAATACAAAACGAAATGCGTCTTTTCAACACAAAAAATATTTTTGAAGTGAAAACTTCTTTAGCATCGTTGTGATTTGAAAGTTGATGAAACGAAAAAGCGACAGTAAAAAGAGACAGACACATAAATTCATAAGATTTAACATAGACGAAAATGAGATAGGAAGCATTATGTAGTATTTGTATGCGCAAGCGTAGTACAAAGCTTGAGAGAAGGCATCACAACAACCGTGGTATTTTGTATACGTGTACGTATCATTTTTGAAGGTTTCACTTCTACCACGTGTGAATTGCACACATGTTTTTATGTATTATGTTTCATGTATTCTGTGTACTTGTATATGTTTATTAATATTTGTTTTTGTGCGTGTACGTCCGTAAGTCCGGAGGCCCTGCCAGAATACCAGGGCTTTTGCGTTACTCTGTCTAACTTAAAATAACACAGACGCATAATAAGCTGAGGCAGGGTCCGAATTGGCCTCGCTGTATGTTATGTTGGCGTTTAAATAAATGTACTCTCTGTGTTTAATGTCATAGTTTTTGTGTGCTATAAAGTGTTATTTGCGAAGCCAATAAAGGTGTTTCTTTCTTTAAAGCTTGTTTTTTTGAAGTTTGATTTACGTTTGCATGTTTTTTTCTAAATCATTGTAATTTTTGTGAGTACGACCCTTAAAAGGTTCGCCTATTTAAGGTATACTTGATTAACATATTTAGTTCTTACACTTCCGCGCACATTACACATCAGAATAAAACACTTTTTTACGGATTCTTGCGCATGTTTTATTTTATTTTATATTTAATCCTGACGTTTCGACTCCTTTACAGGAGCCGTGATCACAGGATGACTAAGATGATGGTTGTCATGTATTTTTCTACTACCTTCACAATATTTTAATCGGGCACGTTCCTAATTATTAAATTATTTTATATAAATCAAGTTGTTTTATTTTATTTTAAAACATTATTTAGTTATTTAATTAATTCTCACTACGATTACATTGTATACTACTGAGTCTACTACCAGTGCGGAAATTGGGAGGGCCTTCCGAGAAGAACTGGCGAAAGAAACTCGGGCAGGGGGACCGACCTCCATCTTACTGTTTAATTATTTGCAAAAAGAGCTAACTGCATCATCAGGTCTTGCAGTGTGTGTTTTTGTAGGCATAATTTATTAATTATGGGGTCCCAAGCAGGTGGAACGCTCCAACCTTCGTCTCTATTGAAATTAGGATGTTTCCTAATTTCAAAAGCCTCGCGTAGCATCCTAGGAACAAATCTTTGTTCTCTAGCGAGAATTTGTGGTTTATCGAAACGAATATAGTGGTTTGGCCCCTCAAAAGCATGCTCACACACTGCAGACCTATTATCGCGCCTATGTTTCATGTCAGCTACGTGTTCTTTAATGCGCGTCCCTATACTTCTCTTTGTTTGCCCGATGTATGAGAGCCCACAGTCACAATCGATTTTGTAGACACCCGCTGCCTGAAGGGGTATATTACACTTGACCGATCGTAAGAATTGGTCAATCTTCCTGGCTGGTTTAAAGTAAGTTTTAATAGAAACCCGCTTCAGAATATTCCCAATCTTGTCAGTGACCCCCTTCATGTAGGGAAGGACAGCAGGTTGGCGCTCTACTGTGGCTGGTTTGGCGCAGGTTCTGTGACGCAGTCTTGGTACTCGCAACTTGTTATCTTGTAGAGCTTGTTGAGCATGTCAAGCGAGTACGCTTGACATGCTCAACATGTCAAGCGAGTACGCTTGACATGCTCAAGCTCAGCAGTCAGATATCTATCTGTATGAGTTGCCTTTCCACCATTTAAATGGTGACTCTCACCACCATCCTATACAGTTAGCTACCGTAGGGAAATCTTTGTTTCAGAGAGCTCGCGGCATCTGTGACCAACAACATCTGACTGCTGAGCTTGAGCATGTCAAGCGAGTACTACAAGATAACAAGTTGCGAGTACCAAGACTGCGTCACAGAAGCTGCGCCAAACCAGCCACAGTAGAGCGCCAACCTGCTGTCCTTCCCTACATGAAGGGGGTCACTGACAAGATTGGGAATATTCTGAAGCGGGTTTCTATTAAAACTTACTTTAAACCAGCCAGGAAGATTGACCAATTCTTACGATCGGTCAAGTGTAATATACCCCTTCAGGCAGCGGGTGTCTACAAAATCGATTGTGACTGTGGGCTCTCATACATCGGGCAAACAAAGAGAAGTATAGGGACGCGCATTAAAGAACACGTAGCTGACATGAAACATAGGCGCGATAATAGGTCTGCAGTGTGTGAGCATGCTTTTGAGGGGCCAAACCACTATATTCGTTTCGATAAACCACAAATTCTCGCTAGAGAACAAAGATTTGTTCCTAGGATGCTACGCGAGGCTTTTGAAATTAGGAAACATCCTAATTTCAATAGAGACGAAGGTTGGAGCGTTCCACCTGCTTGGGACCCCATAATTAATAAATTAATACCTACAAAAACACACACTGCAAGACCTGATGATGTAGTTAGCTCTTTTTGCAAATAATTAAACAGTAAGATGGAGGTCGGTCCCCCTGCCCGAGTTTCTTTCGCCAGTTCTTCTCGGAAGGCCCTCCCAATTTCCGCACTGGTAGTAGACTCAGTAGTATACAATGTAATCGTAGTGAGAATTAATTAAATAACTAAATAATGTTTTAAAATAAAATAAAACAACTTGATTTATATAAAATAATTTAATAATTAGGAACGTGCCCGATTAAAATATTGTGAAGGTAGTAGAAAAATACATGACAACCATCATCTTAGTCATCCTGTGATCACGGCTCCTGTAAAGGAGTCGAAACGTCAGGATTAAATATAAAATAAAATAAAACATGCGCAAGAATCCGTAAAAAAGTATACTTGATTAAGTTGTATTACTTTTCATGAGGTTAAAATGCTCGGAACTTACTGACTAGACAGCATGTCGCCTGTCCTAGACCAGACTAAACACTATATACGTAACTATGCGGCAAAACGTTAAGTGGAGAAAGATATAAGAGCTTTGAATAAAGATGGTGTGCTATGCTATGTTATAAGTCGTACGTGATGGCTGATTTGTGGATGTCGATTTAAGGATGAGCTGTTTTATGGGCACACAAATTAGCCTAGCACAAAGTAAGAACTGTTAGGATTGCGTTATGGATACTAGGGTAACGGAAAGATACATATGTATGATACATAGATACGTAATATTCAAAGCAATATTTACAAAAATCCATGACTCAGGTACGAATGTTGGTATTTATAACATTAATATCTATCGTTGCACCAAATGATCGTCAAAATTAAACTAGGTCTGCAATGCATGCTGCTGTTTGCAAATACTGAGCGAAGCACTACCTTACCTTACCTCACCACTAGATATGGGCGTTTTGGCTACTTTTTGAAAACCGTTACGTAACGTTTTTGAAGTTTCAATAAAGTTATTAAAAACCGTTTTCAGTTTTGGTGTTCACTACCGCGGTTGACGAGATGGTTTGGCTATTGCAAAACGAATGAAAACTAAAACGCTGTTAGCTAACGTAACGCAAGTTTTTGTTTTAGTTTTACATTATTATGGTTATGACGATATCCCTTTGTGTTTTTACTAGACTTAGGACTAGTTTGTTAAAATTAAAATATATGAACTAGTAATCTTTAATGGGAACTAATTTTTTGAGCTGTTGTTTAAATATTCGAGATGTTATTATGATCAGTTGGAAAACATATTGAGCAGTTATTTAATTTAATGGCGGTTGATTAATCATTGCGACAGTAAAACATGGACAGGAATAAAAAATCAATTAGTCGGTTATTTTGTCATACAATGTCAATCCTAAAAAAAAAATTGAGCAGTCCGATAACTGAATGAGCGGTTAAAATGATGGAATGAGTGGTTCGATAAATAGTTCGGCAGATCATAGCGAGCGGTGACACCCGAACTCAATTTCATTGAGATGAGAAGTGGCGGAAACGACCAATCACAGGGTTGGTTAGGGTAGGTTAGGTTAGGTTTTTTTTTTTTTTTTGCTTAGAATGAGATTTCTTACCGACAAATTCCGATTTATTACTGCCCACACGTAACCGCTCGTTCAATAATTTTTACCGTCCATTTAGTTATTTTCCTGCTCAATTATATATTCACTGATCCATTTCTTTCTCATTTTTGTTTACTTTACTGCTTTGTTTTATTTTAACTACTGAACTAGTTATTACTAGATAAATGAATAAAAATCTTCATATTTACAATAATTTGTATTTCTATTTTGTTTTGATAATATTTTTGATAAAATTACAAAATTATTTGTTTTATTATTGAATTTACCACTTTTTTGGCTCATTTACGCGATCGTGGCGCGGCGCAGGGCGCGGTTTTTAGTTTTGGTTGCATTGCGTTGGTTATGAGAAAAACGGTTTTATGTTTTGCGGTAACGTGACGTTTCGGTATGAAAATCAAAACGGTTTTTAAGTTACGTTTTGGTATAACGTTCTCATGCCTACTCACCACCTGACCTTACCTAACCTAACCTCACCTTAATCATTAACAATTGCCTCGAAAATATCGCGCACCAAACTGGTTGCCTCTCGCGGCTACCGCCGCTCGAAGCTAGAAGTTCTGTGAGGCAGAGCTAATACAAGATGATCCGAAAAGGGCTTCGCCGGACTTTGCACTATTGAATTTGAAAAATTTTATTTTGCACGTGATTCAATTTTTTCAATGGTTTTGAATTAGATTATTGAAGGGTGATTATTCCTCGATGGTATGTCCGATTTCAAAACTTTTTTTGCACATTAGTCACGACAACGATGTGAGTTTTGGCGCCAAATTTCATCAATGTAGTCTCAGCGGTTTGACTGTGATCAGCCTTTGAATTTTTCTTTCGGTGATTATTCCTCCATGGTATGGCCGATTTCAAAACTTTTTTGCACATTAGTCACGACCACAATGTGAGTTTGGGCGCTAAATTTCATATATATAGTTTTAGCGGTTTGGCTGTGATCGGCTTTTGAATTTTTCTTTCGGTGATTATTCCTCCATGGTATGTCCGATTTCCAAACTTTTTTTTGCACATTAGTCAAGACCACAATGTGAGTTTTGGCGCCAAATTTCATCAATGTAATATCAGCGGTTTGGCTGTGATAAGCTTTTGAATTTTTCTTTCGGTGATTATTCCTCCATGGTAAAGTCTATATTTTTTTTACATAGCCTATGTCCGTCAGGTTATAATCATGTATGTTCATGCCAAAATTTGTTCGAATAGGTTGAACCGTTAAGTAGCAGGAGGGAGACAAGCGAAATTTGTGAGTTGTCTAAAAGAGAGTTTCACTCTTTCAGAGCTTCACTCAAAAAATATATAAAGTGAATCAAAACGTATTCATTTACGATTACAATTTTTATTTTTATGATTTTTATATAAATATTATGCATTTTCAATGCGATCTTATAAGATAAATTATTATAATAGAAAAATACTAGAAAAAATCGACTCGGGTCACAAGTGAATTCTCAGGCGGGAATCTCACAAGGCTCGGTAGCTCAATTGGGAGAGCATTGGACCGGATTACTATTTTTATTTTAGGAATACAATGTAGAAGGGGCAGCTATATCAAGCAGATGTATAAACCCCCATTCAAGTCACCTTAGCGTGAATATTTTTTAAGAATTGCAAGAACTACAGATATTAATAAAGACTACAAAAATAATAAATTAACGAAGTTATTACAAGAACGAAATTGTCTCAGCTGTCACCTGGGACTCGAACCCGTATCCCCTCGCTATCCGAATACTCCACCAATTGTGCTGCCCAGACTTTGGTAGACGCGTGGAACTTTTCCAAGTATTTTTTAAGTTGCCGCCAGCGCCATCTGTTAATTTTTTAGGTACTACTACCTAAAACACAAACAAACTGGAAATCGTCGGTTCGGATGTGGAGAGACTGCTGGTCTCTCATACAGGGTCTCCTAGTACGGACGCCAGTCTCTCGCATAGACTAATTTCATAATTATTTTCAGATTAAGTCATAAACTGTACAATGTGTAATTCTATGTGAGAGAAGAAATAAAGAAATTATTATAAACGAAAGTAATACTTTTAATCGATAAAAATAGAAACAATTGTTACATAATAAGTTATTTCAATAGAAACATTATTTTCAGTTATTCTCAGATGGGAATAACGTGAAATTGCTTGAGAATAACTTGTAAACCTACCTGTATTTTTCTATTAAATAATTTATCGTATAATCATTAAATAGTATAATATATATAAAAATCATAATTATCACATTTTATGTTATTTGAGCATTTAACTGACTTTTTAAATTACTTTTCATATGCAACTATCATCTTTAAACGTTTTCCTTATAGTCCAGTCAACAAGTTGAAAAACAGCACCTATAAATATGAGCCATAGCTCATTGGATTCGGAATGACCTCTAGAAAAATGAGTTGTGAGCATTACATTGCGTAAGCAATTGTTTTTAACTAAATGAGGAAAAAGAGGTATTTATTTTTTTGTTAATAACTCATAAACTATTAATATTTACGATATTTTTAAAAAAAGGACCCTTTAAGAGAAGAAAATTTCCGAAAAAAAAGGTTTCAACTCCCGGAACTCTACCTCTATTATTAATAATTAAAATTTATCGCTGAAAATAGGGCTCCACGCAGCCATTATGGCATGGGTGCAATGCCGTTAAAGACAGCTTCTTACATAAAATATTTTTTTATAGTACCAAATATGAATTTAAAAACTTTAAATAAATTATGGTATCATCCAGATACTTAAATATGAACCTTAAAACAATTTAGATCAGCGATGAGATCAAAAAAGCTATTTATTTTAATAACCGATAAAAGCAGTTTCATTTTGAAGCTATAATAACTTACAATAATGTATAGAAAATTAAAATATTACAAAGTGAATGTAATTGTTAGATAATATAACATAAATATTGATTGAAACAAGTATATTGTAGTAATGCTTATGCTTTGGCGACCGTTTGGTGCAATAATAATCCTGCCTTTCGCACCATTGATCCTGGGTTCCAGTCCCGGAAGGGGCAGATGTTTGTGTGATGAATACCTAAGTCATGTTTATTTATATATATTTCTATTAATATTACACATCTGTGTATCGTATATGTATGTATATCCGTTACCCTAGTATCCATAATAGCACAAGCCTTACAGTGCTCACTTTGGGCTAGGCTAATTGGTGTGTAAGTAAGAAATATTAAGTAATTATGCAGCATTCAAATTTAAGACATGTTTAATTACGCAACAGAAGTCAATTTTTCCATGAATCACAGGCAAATTCACTTCGAAAATGCCCATTGTCCACAAAAATAGCAGGTCAGTGCAAATGACGGCAGCGCGTGTTCATTCACATGACGTTTACGTCACGAACCCGACGACCCCCTCCCTTGGGAGGGTGGGGGTATCCAGATTGCGTAGAAACAATCCACGTATGTTGTGGCGTGTGGATTTAATTGTTTTCTGTATTGAACAATCTACACGCGTTGCTACGTCATAATTATTCTGTTCTTGTTCGATATAAGGTTACCGATTAAGTTGGTTGAATATTTTATGAATTGTGAATTTAATTTGATAGGTAGAAGTACTTATTTATTTAGTACTTAGTTAAAAAAATACAAAGTTGCATAGCGTTATAATCTGTTAACAGCAGTACAATAAACACCAGTTTTGGTATATAAATTAATAGATGGCGCTGGAGTCAGATTTAGAAACACAAAAATTCGACGGGTCTCTCATGATCTTGGTAGTTCAGTCGGAAGTGTAAGAGCACGGATAGTGAGAGGATATGTGTTCGAGTCCCGAGTAAAATCTGAAATCAATAATTTTGAATACATTAAACTATAATTAAAACAAAACAAATTGAAATCAGAAAGGAGATGTTTCATTTTAGGCCAGCAGCACTTGTAGCAGTTCAAAAAAGGAAAATATTGATATCAGGAAACAAAAATAATAATTATAATTACATATAATTCCATTTCTCCAATAAAAAGTAATTATAAGTAGTATATAGTATAAGAAAAAATGTGTGTAATTCACACGTCGTAGAAGAGAAACTTTCAAAATTTTGGATTCGAGATAATGAGGTGAATGTACAATTTCGGAAAGAGGATAATTGAAGGTTTTAGTAATGATCATAGTGATACAAAGTTAGATGATTATTTTACATTTTATTAGTATATTACATAGATTTATCCAAACTCAGAGCTTACATTTTCGGTAAGTGATACAAGAGGCTTATGGTAACTAAAGTACAAACCACGAACATTTTCTCCTACGTTTAATCTTATGAATTTATGTGTCTGTCTCTTTTTACTGCCGCTTTTTCATTTCATCGACTTTCAAATCACAACGATGCTAAAGAAGTTTTCACTTCGAAAATTTGTAGCTCCTAAATTAATATGTCCTACATGTTCTGACGCAAGAGGCGCTGTATTGTGAAATAAAGGTTATGTATTACCTAGTTCGGCAACAGATGCCACATTTGTCAATGTATTATATTTATAAGCTAGAAGTAAGTAATAGAAATGTAATGGTCAAATAAAAATATTATTAATTGTTGATCAGTTTTTTCATAATGAAATAAAAGTTATTTATACACTGGAAATAGAGTACAGTCTAGGTGTTACTTCATATAAGACCTGGCTATTTTGCCAAATAATGCAATGCAATGTCAGCAAACGTCATGAGTGAGTACATAATATATTTTGAATCTCCATCAAGGTCAATTAATGTAGGATATTCGCTTAGTTGACCACGAACACCGTACAGATGGATGTTGTATGTGGTTGGTTTTGTTCCTTGTTAGTCACGTAGTAAGTGGTGGCTGGCACGACGTTGAAAGTTGTGTTGTTGCGGAGATAAAAAGAAGGGATTTCTTCACTTAGTTTATTAAAGTTATTAAAGTAGTTTGGTAAAGTTACTGATAAAATGGTAGTTTCAAGATGGGTCCTTGACTGTGGCCGATAGTAATCTCATAATGTTCAATTACAGCAGATAAAAGTTAAGTTAAAATGCTGACGCGCAACCTAATTTAAGCGTATCAAACTGAAGTAAAGAATGTGCGATGTAAGAACGTACAATTAATAAAAAATAATTCAAAATAAGAATAAATTAATAATAATTCAATAAGTTGTCAAAAACTGACAACTTATTGTGCTACATATTATTTAAAGTTTCAGTAAAAACACAACTAAGTCCATAAATTATTCAGACTTAGCTCATGTTTATTGCAATATCTCTATACACGAAGAAGAGGCAGATTTTTGTGTGATGAATACCTAAGCCATCGGTGTTTATATAAATTTCTATTAATATTTCTTATTTATGTGTAGTATATGTATGTCTATCCGTTACCCTAGTATCCATAACACAAGCCTTAAAAATATTATTATTATTATAATCACTCTCTCACCCTTATTCTTTGACACACCATTTGTATATTTTAATTTTGTACTTAAATTATATGTATTTAATTTTATTTTTTTGCATTCACAATGCCATTCACACCTTTCGCGATCCGGGCGAGTGCGCTGACTGCTGAGCTACCGAAACGTCAACGCGTCGAAATTTACAAACGTATTTAAACTCCTATTGTGATCTAGTATCGTTCCACCAATGTTGAACGCTAACTACCTTTAACATCAAAAGTAATATTTTCAACTATATGATTCGGAATTGAAATTAATTATTTTATTTTTTAGTTTCACTGTTTTTTTTTGCGACATATTGAGGCCCGGGTAATATACAAAACTAAAAGATCTCCTTTATTATATATGTTTTTTTTACGTTAAGTACAGCATTTCCAGTTGACGTGTTATAACCTAGAATAATTTATAATAATGACGTATATATGTTTCCAAGTATTAAATTGATGGTATCGAAGTTTTGTCGTGGTGTCTATTAATAGAAATAAAAGTACTTTAGTTTGATCTTTAATAATTGTTTTATGAAGTAAAAAGCGACATAGAATTATTTTATATTTCACCTGCTCGGAATTTATAGTCATACAAATATGCGTGAGGTAAAGTTGCAGTAAAATCCATTACTTGCTTGCGGTTTTGTTTTTAATTTGAACTTCTTTATAATAATAATATTTCTCACAATCACACCAATTAACCCAGCCCAAAGTAAGCATTGTAAGGATTGTGTTAGGGATATTAGGGTACATAGATCACTCAGGTATTGCTCATGTTCATCACACAAACATTTACCCTTTCCGGGATTCGAACCCAGGACCGTCTGTGTGAAAGACAGGATTGCTACCGTTCCCGTGGCGGGCTTGCTTCGGCGAGTGGCAGTTTGGGAGGGGATGTCCGAGTGATCGGCATACCCAAAGGTAGGGGGCACTCCCTCTCTCCTCTCAGCTGAGGGGGGGACAGGATGCACTCAGGTTCGTCAGTACGGCTGCGAGAGCCCCCTAGGAAATTCTTCCCTGAAGGACTCCCGAAGACACACGAGTGAATAGATTTCTTCAAGGCAAGTGCATCACATCCTAGCCCGCATCGTCGCTTACTTTATTTACTATAAAAAAACTACGTGAATAACGGACTATAACCTCCTACTTTTGCCTTTTGGTCACCCATCCAATACATTTTTAAAGTTTTATAAGATTTATAAAGATGCCTAACATGTACGATCATAAAACAGCAAAAAAGTTATCTTTTTTTTCTTATACCAATTCGCCTTTTTGTTTAAAAAAAATATCATTATCTACTAGTTTCTGTTACAACAAAAGGGATAAATATAGCCTCTCGTCACTAGATTGCACTTCAATATAAATGTGTAGTTTTTGGAATATCCACTCATTTATTTTCTACTTGGTACTTCAAATGTCTAAAAATCCTACAGCGCCGTTTTATTGGAAACTAGAGTGTGATTTCAAAGGACAATTTTCTTACATGATGCAATAAAAGGCGCCACCTATGTTTCTTACATACAAATTAATACCCAATTCTTATTATATACTATAAATGTTTCAAATGATACCGCTTATTTAAAATTTAAATAAGAAGTCACTACGAAACATTGCTCGCTGACTACGGCACGTTCGTAGCTTTGCTACGGCTGGCAAGCCTTAGCACCTCGTAGTCTATTCTAAGCTCGTAGCATCGTAGCAGTTTCTCACTATTATTTCATAAATAAATCAAGTGTCTGTAGAAATAAATTTGTAATGTATTTTTAATTATAATAATAATATTTCTTACAATCATATCAATCAGCCTAGCCCAATGTAAGTACTGTAAGGCTTGTTTTATGGATACTAGGGTAACGGTTAGACATACTAATACTACACATATGTAAATAAGTGATATTAATAGAATTTTATATTAATACCCATTACTCAGATACAGTAGCTCGTATTTATTACACATACATCTGCCCATTCTGGGACTCGAACCCAGGACCGTCGGTGCGAAAAGCAGGATCGCTACCATTGCAAAAGGTAAAAAAGGTCGACAAAGAAGAATATAGAATCTTAAAAAATGTTTTAAGATAAAATCTTTACTATTTTATAAATATGTAAGTTCTGTCTGTACATTATTTTTTTTAAACAAATATTATGATAAATATATTTGTTTTATAACTTCTTGATAACAATTCTATTATTTTTTTAATATTTGTCTGTCTGTCTATTTATATGTCCTTCAATAAGTCTATATTTTTTTAAGAAATTTTGATTAATGGTGAGAACATGTGATTGAGCAAGTGATAGGCTAGACATATATCATATCTGTACCTTATCTTACCTTATAGTCTTAACTAATATTATAAATACGAAAGTCAGTTTATTAAACTTTCACGCCTAAACTTACCAACACACACTCACCAACACAGAACACATACACTTGATACACGAGAATCACACGCACAACTATACTTCCATGAACACACCTTCAGACACTTGCAAATCTGGCAGCTGTACACTTATATAGGAGTTGTAAAATTTAAGCCTTGCTTTGTATCCAAATATTTTGTAAGACTCCAATTCCCAAGTACCAGATTTACTCTAGTTTGGGAATTACTGCATGTAAAGGTTACTATAGTTTTTATGGTATCTTTCGTCGCTACGATGGCTAGATCCTTTCGACTGTCTCCAACTCATCAACCGCGCTACAGGTTTATTCCTAGTTCGGTGAGAGGCCGACTGACGATTGTGAAACTGTTAAGATTAATTTTTCATTACATGTTATGTCTAGTTCATTAGAAAAGAAGTGAGACAATTAAAGTTTAATTAAATTAAATTTAAATATTTTGGGTTGTCGAAATTGATATGATAATTAGAAAAAAATGTACATTAAATCACTTAAAATTCACTGAAACTTCTCATCATCATGAAATTTTGCATACACTTTGCCATGGGTACAAGAAAGTATATAGGGTACCTTTTATCCAGAAAAAAGCGCTGTTCCCGAGGGTTAGAAATATTACTTTTAATCGGCAGCAAAGCTAATAATATATAAATATGATTCGTAATTGTATTGTCGTATTCAGTTTCGAGATATTTCCGGTAACGAAACGTGACAGGTCTCATGTAGCGAAACACATGCGTAGTGTGGGAAGCACGTGAATAAAATAAACATATACATATATGCATACATGGACATACATACTTATACATCTTACAAATCAAATGAAAAATACTCCTGTAAAAAACAAGTAGGATTCGAACCCGCGACCTTTCGCTATCCAGGCGAAATCATTGGATATAATTTGATATAACTTGCTAGCCAATGAGCAGCAAGGTTAGATAAGATATTCTTTTAACCATTACCACCCCGTAATGGATAAAATATACATAAAATAAACTACAATGTATATTAATAAATAACCGGACAAGACGTTTTGAGTCACCCGGCAGCCTCCGAGAAATCGTCACCAAAGTAATAACGCTTGGAGCGTTTCTGACAGAGCTGATTGTAAAACAAGCCAAGCTCCTTCAGACGCAAAACAGGCCCATAAGACGTGGAGTTGCGGAAATCGCCCGTATACAATAAGAATATATTAAAAATATGCTAAGTAATTAAGCCTTTTGCACTGACATTCGTATCTTAGTCATGAGTATTTATATATGTTTCTATAAATATTACATATTTATGTATCTATCCGTTAGCCTAGTATCAACAAGCCTTACAGTGCTTACTTTGGGCTAGGCTGTTTGGTGTGAATGTTAGAAATGTAATTATTATTTTAGGCGAAGGCAACCTTAAATAAATCTTAAGCAATCTAGCTCACTTGTTTGTCAATAGTAATGTTTAGTTGTTGTTTTGATTGGATTTTTTAAATATAATTTAATTGTAATTTGACCGTTATTCTGTTTTTTTTAATTAATTTATCAATGATAAAGATATTCACATTAATTCAATTCAATTACCAGAAAATAACAATGAAAATAAAGCTAAGGTATTTATTCTATAAAACAAAGGAAGTAATAAAAAAGTAGATTATTCGATTACGTGTTTTTAATGTCTTTTTTTTCCTTAAACGGAAACACTTGTTTCTCATTATTAATCAAATTTCAAACTTCAAAAGAATTGACAGCTGTCATGTCACTTGTTACTGACGCTCAAGCTTATGTGTTTTGATTTCAATTTCAATTTCTTTAACTACGACCTGGCTTTCTTATACGTACTTGATTCTGATCTTCACCGACGACTTGGGATTTCCTTTACGGACTCTGTGCTCACTAATAACGACGACTTTTGAATCAAGGGTCACTGCTTCATGACGGTATATTGTTTGGGCTAGTTATGAGTGGAATATATTACTTCCTGCACCGTTTTTAGATTATATATTGCTCATAAAGAAAATATAGATACCTCATGCATAGAACTTGAAGAAATTCTCACAGTGGGATATATTTCCTACCTAAAAATCTTCAACTTACTACTCTTTCTAAAACAATGGCGTCCTTTTTAATATTTCATTGAGAAATCTGATACACTTAAGATTTTAAAACACTCAATTATCATTCTAATTTTTGATGTCGATCCTCGGCCCGAGGTACTCTGGAGCGGGGGCATTCCTCTTTAATGGCTGTTTCATCTTCATTGATTGTCAAAACAATTGAAAAAAAAAATCTTTCCAATGCGGCTCGGTTCAACCCGTTTTTCACCTGAAAAACGATGCTTTTTCTCGTATTTTGCTATCAAAATTTATCAATGAAACATTGACCAATTTTTCAAAACTGTCATTTAGTTTAAAAAGGAGTAGGAAATTGCTACTAAATCGCTTTCTTACCGACCAATCACTGCAAATTACAGACAAACGCCACCTTATTAATGAAATTATAGCTTCACAAAGCAAAATGAACATTACGTGGGCAATCGAAAATCTAGAAATATTTGATGCGAAGCGTTATGTTGCCCGAAGTAATGTATTCGCTGGTAATTGATTGAATACCGACCTACCTGGTCGTAGGCGGCGTGGGCCGGTTGCTATGGCGACGCCCACGCTTCCCTCCCACCCCCCAACTCCTCGCAGCATTGACCCAGTAGACCTTGACCTGTAGATGATAGGCGCGTGTCGAGATATGAGATCGTTGTTTTTTTCGCCGGATATTTCGCCATATTATCACATAAACTGAATTGAAAACATGAAAAATTCTAGTCAAACTTGTTAGGAAATTCTTAACCAATAACTATGATATGAAGAAAATACATTAATTGGTCATAATCATACATAAAAACACACTAAGTGTGCCCAAGTATAATATCAGCAGACTGCAGCACAGATTTTTAGTGAAACCCGAAAGTAACCTGCCATACTCGAAACTATCGTTACAAAAATCTTTAATAAATATAAGTCAACATCACATACATTATATCTGAACGCAAATGAAGTAGCTGAAGCACTTGTATTATGGAATAAAGATACAACGACGGAACCACAACTCCAAAATCCGAGCCAATATCGAAAAGATTTCTAGATTGACTCGGCCAGGGATTGAACTCAGGACCTCGGTGTGGGGTAATCATGAAAACCGGTATACAACGGAGGTCGTAACAATATTATGCTTTATAATTTTAAATATTTTTTGCATTGCTGTCTTATAAGGAAAATTATTTTAATAGAAAAATACTAGAACAAATCGACTAGACTCACGAGTAAATTCTCAGGTGAGCTATTTTTATAGGATTTTTCTATTAAAATAATTTATCTAAAAAGACAGTATTGAAGAAATGCAAAACATATTTAATATTATAAAATTGAATGGCTTTTGTTATCTTAATTGATTGCCCAAACATTTGTAAAAATGTTTTTATCGCATACGAGAGGATGTATTTCTCATTGACAAGACAACGCTCTCATTGATGAAACAACACTGGCCTACAGCGTAAAATCGGGAAGGTACTAGAAAATTTCGACGAGTGTTCACAAGGCTTGGTAGCTCAATTGGGATAGCATTGGACCGGATTTCCAAAGGTTGCGGGTTCGATTCCCGCCTGAGAATTCACTTGTGACCCGAGTCGATTTTTTCTAGTATTTTTCTATTATAATAATTTATCTTAAAAGATCGCATTGAAAATGCATAAAATATACTAGGCGATGCAGTCGCAAAGCATAAAGCTACGCTAGCACCAACTATTGGAGCGGAGCGTGATACCTAAAAAAAGAAAAAAAAAAATTATCGAATGGAATTTTTGCGAATTTTTAAATTGGAGCTATCACAATCTGGTCCTAAGCCTGTTGATTCGATTCCACACAAAAAATAGTAAAATCGGTTAAGAAATCAGGAAGTTATGGCGTAACAGACATTGCGCCATTGAAGCTGATCCATGGGAGCTTCGCTTCGCTCCGCTCCAATAAAAAAATATAAAACTGTTTGTTCTTTTAAACATAAATTTAAAAAAATACTTTGTCGCCAAATCTTAACTTGACAGATAACTGTGTTTAACAATAGTTTTTATTAATATAATTGGCCATTTTTAAATGTATAGTATATTATTGAAGTCTGTATGGTTTTAAATGCAATAAATAAATAATATAAATATGTGATTAGGTTTTTTTTATTTTGAATGGGTTCGCTCTTGATCCTAATCAAGTCCGGGAGCCAAGACAGGATCCGCGATGGAACGAGCTAACCCAGAAGGTGCCTATTCACCCTGGCTTTGAAAACGAAGGGGTCATAAGTACTCGGAAATACAGACGCAGGGAGTGAGTTCCACTCATTTGCTGTACGTATTATAAAAGATGTTGAAAAGCGCTTTGTGCGACAGGTAGGAATAGCAACCAAAAGGGGGTGGTAGCCCGCAGTGCGTCTGGATGTTGTTTGATGTGCAGCTCCTGAGCACACTCCAAAATACATTCTGTAGAAGACCGATTGGCAGGCAACTTTGCGGCGGTGAGGTAAGGTGTGAAGCTTGCTGTTCATCAATTTGCTTTCACTAATGGGGTAAAATGGAAATTGCATTTAACAGAGGTTTGTAGCATTTGTTCTCTCTTTTGGTTTGCACACGCAATGCATCTAGGTTGCAACATTGCAGTTGATGTCCCTGCTGCAACATATGCTGAGTTTTTGCCTTCTTGACTTCACAATATACATATGTTTCTTTTTAATTTTCTAATTAGCTTCCTATTTTTCCAAATAAACCAAACAAAAACTTTGAATAATTTAAATACAGATAAAGGTTGTAGAATTCTACCTGTTTAAGATGCCACTTTTCAAATCATATCTCAAATAAAACATACTGTAAGCCCTAGTGATGTAGTTGACTCTTTAATAATAAATGTAAGATGGACGTCGGTACCCCGCTCCGAGTTTCTTTCGGTATTACTCGGAAGGACCTTCCAATTTCCGAAATGGTGGTAGAATAATTTTACAGTAAAGTTAATAAAATTGAATCTTATTTATTTTTAAAAAATGACTGTTAAGTGCAACGTTTAGCATTCCTTAGCATCAGCGGTCCTGGGTTCTAGTCCCAGAAGGGGGAAATGTTTGTGTGGTGAATATGAGCCTTTGTACCTGTGTCATGGGTATTTATATATATTCCTATGGATATCACCTATCTATGTATCATATATGTATGTCTATCCGTCAGCCCAGTTCCCATAAGACAAGCCTTAAGTACAGTGCTTACTTTGGGCTAGGCAATCTATTTATTAAAAATGAATAATCTTATTAAAGAGGAATACATAATTGAAATCTTATTGAAAAGGAATACATAATTAAACATTGCTTTGACAAACAGAGTACAAAACCCAAAGAATACCCATTCGTGGTATCGACCTTGCTCGTCCTTGTACTTAAACGAAATTTAAAACTTAGTTTGTTATATCACAAAACGTTGTAAAATACTTAGTTAAAACTTCAACGGACAATAATCCACATAATAATAAATAATGAATTCATTTCCATATTACCAAGTGTTTTTACTGACGCTTGTCTCCTTGGTGTTGCCATTTTCTAACGACCTAAAGCTTGAAATGCTTTAAACATTCTTTTGACGGATTATTTGTAGTTTATTATATTTTTACATATTTTTTTGTTTCATTTTACCCGTAGAACTACGGAAAAAAGTTTTTAATAATTGAATCTTCATTTAACATTCTAAAAATATGGTTCAAATCAACATGATACAAAATCATTCAAAGCGATAACAAAGTCCGTACTACGACGGGCATTGTCCTTAAAAATAGTAACAATAACATCTATGTTAGGTAATTGTTGACAAGAAAAGAACTTGTTCTCTGACACTGAAAGTAACCGACCACAAATAGGGGTTAAGCCTATTAAGGGTTATGTATAGCAGTCCTACACTCTTGTAATGTATTACATAATACTTGTTACGGAGTTGTAAGAAAAAAACAATGCGAACATCTATTTTCATATACCTGGAAAATGTACCACTTTAACATACTTTTTTAGTTTTAGCTGCACTACCAAATTAATTCTATTTTTTAATCAAGCTTTAAATGTTATCTGGTTAATGTATGTTTAAATTTTGTTGTTTTTTTGTATTTTTTTATGTGCTAGAATAGGTCTCACAAATTAACCTGTGGATAATGGTGTGGGCTTCACTATTACCTGACTTTTTGTAATAATTAAGATTTTAATATGTATTGTGAATGCTGTTTGTTATCCCAAATGAATAAATAAATAAGGTGCCTATTCACCCTGGCTTTGAAAACGGACGGGTTATAAGTACTCGGATATAAAGACGCAGGGAGGGAGTTCCACTTCTTTGCTGAGCGCATTATAAAATATGATGATTATATCTATATATCAAGCCATATACTTAATCAAGCTTAACAAAACAAATATTATTATTATAATTACAACATTGGACACACTTTGACATAAACACCCGTAAGCTAACATACTCTGAAGGACCTGAAAAATTGAAATACAGGGTTGCCCTATTTTCCGAGTGTGAAATGTGTGAGTGTGAAGTGTGAAATCTGAAGTTTTAGATTTCACACTCGGTACAGTAAATACTGGTATCATATATTCCTTTTTAATAATGTAATTGTACAGAATTGTTCGTAAAGAGGTTAATTATTTTTTTATATAAATGATTTAAAAAAGTTGGTAACACATAAAAGGTGTTTGGTATAATTAAAAACATATGAGAAACGCATAAAAAAGTCGCATAAAAACGCATTCCTATCATCTTTCGTCATCATTAGGAATAGAGACTTGCGTCATACTCTACCTGTTAATACGTATAAGGAAAGGAGCGATTAAAAAAACAAAAAATAATTACCAATTTTAAACAGAATATATTAATAATAAGTAACGATTTTGTTATTTTGAATCCAAAATTATTAATAATAATATTTTTTACATTTACACCAATTAGCCTAGCACAAAGTAAGCACTATAAGGTATAAAATATATGACAAATAAATAAGTGATATTCATAGTAATATCTTTTTTAAAAATCCATAACTCAGGTACAAATACATCACACAAACATTTGCCCCTTCCGGGACTCGAACCCAGGACGGTGCGAAAGGCAGGATCGCTACCGTTGCACCAAACGGTAATGGTCATAAAGTGAAATATACAAAATCTTATATTATATTATTGGGCATATAACTAAAATATTTCTCAGAAAAATATTGTGAACGGTTAAAATTCGGGGATTTTTAAATAGGAGAATTAGCACTGAATGTACTATGTGTTTGCAGTATATTTCTTTGTGTTAGCTTATCATTTCATTTTGCATCCGATAGACCGTCAGATCGGCCTATAAATACTCATAAATGCCCCCGCAAATGGCGCTGTGGAGCGTACCCTCATGGGTCAGTGACGAGTCCATTGTTCATTGCGCGTGAGGTTCAGGCAAAGGCGTGCCAACCAAGTGATTGATCTAAATACCCGTTGACACCTTCAACAGGCTCTAAGATCCTAAAGATTTTGAGAGGCATGAGTTCACTTCTTTGATTGACATTTGTTACGCTTGACATGTTACATTTTAAAGGTTGCAGGTGACATTTTAATCGTATTTTCTATGTAATATGTACGTCAAAATTTTAGTAGCTTTGATTGCAATGGCACTGTATGGGACACTAGCTACACCATATACTGAATTAATAACAATAAATAAATTTCGGGGCTCTTACTATGGACTTAATAAGAAGGCTCGCGCGTGCTATGCTCGCAGTTTTTATACGTAATCGAATCAGAAATGAGGAAATCCGTAGGAGAACCAAAGTAACCCACATAGCCTGCAGAATTGCCAAACTTAAGTGACATTGGGAGGGGCACATAGCTCGTAGAACTGATGGCCTTTGGGGTATAATAGTTCTCGAGTACCAAGGACAGGAAGACGAATTAGGCAGGATTCCTATTCGGTTGCCCGACGATCTGATGAAGGTCGCGGAAAGCATTAAGATGCGGGCAGTACAGGACCGGTCATTGTGGAGATCCTTGGACGAGACCTTTGTCCATTTGACTGAGACAGGCTGATTAAAATCTATTAAAATTAGATATGAAAATAATAGCATACAATGTAATCATGATTGACAATCATCGATATCTGCGTCGCCCTGTAGGCCTAGACAAAAATCCGTTATATTTCTACAATCGTATTCGCTCCAATGTTTTCCATCGACAAAAGCTAGACAAGTTGTTTCTATTGTCAAAAACGCTGTGTCTATCGTGACAGTAGAAATATTCTGAGAAAGAAATAGAAATAGTCTATGGTTTCTGGCATATTCAAACTTTAGCCTTTAACCTTTGCTTTTTATTGTTAATAAGGAGAATTAAAAAAAAAATACCACTTCATCTTCATTGTAATGTTTTTAGTTGCGAGTAGATGGCTGGCTAGTTTAAGCTTATTCGTGTTTTTGTGTGGAAAAACAAACGTTATAAAGTATGTGCGAGGACAATATTCTAATATTTAGTATAATTACACATCCTTAAATAAATATTACCTTGGTGAATATTAAAAAATATGTATTATTTTGTGTTATACAGTTTGTGTGTTAGCAATAAGTTATGAATTATGTATTACTTTTAGGATGGAATCTAGACCCAGGGCGAAACCACAGCAGTTTGCTACTCTCATAGAATTTATGGAAAGGTAACATTCTGCACGTAAACTTGCTACGGCGATATAAGTTCTGTAAATATTATAAAACACTAAATTATACTTTACATCAAGATACAGCTCATAAAACTTGTTTTTGTTTAATTTGAAATGTTCTATGAAAAATGAAAATAACTTTATCCAAATGCACTTACAATAAGTTGTTTTAAATCGTCCAACATTTGTACCTACCACCCATTCAGGACGTCTTTTAACTGACAAGATGAATTGGCGCAAGAAACTCGTCAACTTTAACAGAAATTACGACATTTACAATATTATACGTCGTCCCCATAGATAATTCACAAAAAAAGAACTTAATTATTCTATTATATACAAAGCATCTGGCACATCACTATTTTTTTCATTTAATCTCCGACTTATAACATCTCTCCTTCATCTAAGCCAAATTTGTTCATTAAAAGCTGTCTTAGCGAATGCATTTATTTGATTATTTTAATAAAAAACATTCCAAACACGAACAACAAACTAAACCAACTATTGCTTTCTGTCAAGCGTGAGCAATCGTTTAGTTAACTATTAGTAGTATTAGAACGTTTCTAATTACTACGTCAAAAACAGCATCTTTTCTACCAATTACTATGACGTTTGGTGCAACGGTAGCGATAGTGTCTTTCGCACCGACGGTTCTGGGGTCGTATCCCTAAAGGAGCAAATGTTTGTATGATTATTACGAGCATTTGCACCTGAGTTATGGGTATTTGTGTTTATATTTATTTCTATGAATATTACATATCTGTGTATCATACGATTTTATATTCACTTGATGGAGTCACGTGACATATCCAGCGCAAGTGACAGTCCCATACATTTTTATGTTTTCCATCCATCCATAAGTAACTTAGTATCAATCTGTAATTAACGTAATGTGTTTTATTTCATTTTTGCAATATTTCTTTAAAATATGCCTGTTAAGAGTAACTAAGCCTCCGAGCCCTCAGATGGGATTCGAACCTACGACCTTTTACTATCTGAGCAAGTGCTCTGACCGCTGAGCTACCGAGATACCGGCAGTCGCGTCGAAATTTACTAACGAAATTTCAACTTCTTCTATGAGTTAGTATCGTTCCACCAATGTTGAAAGTTAAATACCTTCAACATCGAAAGTAATATTTTTACAAATATTAAACATTCTATTAAGATGGAATCATTATAATGTATTTTTTTTATATACGGAATGCCATATTTTCTATAAGACATCAAATACGACTGTAAAAAACAACCAAGCCACCGAGCCCTCTGGTGGGATTCGGTAGCTCAGCGATAAGGGTACTCGTCCGGATAGCGAATGGTCGTGGGTTCGGCACTCTGACACTGCTGGTGATATAGTCTAATGGTATCTTGTACAAAATTTTTGTTCCATGTCTATAACATATTAAAAGAAATAAAATATATTCGACGTTTAAATCGAACTTTAGTTTCTCTAACACAAACAAATTTAAAAAGTAAAATATATCTTTCTTTTTAAATTGCTATTAAGAGTTTGTGTCTAAAAAGTTTAAGATAAGTTTGTAGCGTCCGTATCTCGACAATAATCGTGCTATCGATAGGATCATACATTAAAAATTGTATCCGTATGATCAGGAAATTAAGTCACATATCATAATGAAGGCAATTCAGTTTCAAAGCAACTTTGCTAGAAGAGATTTTGTAATGAGATAAATTAACGAACGCAGACAGCAGACGGTGAGTTTTAAAAGCTTGGAGTTACTTAATTAAATGCTGTCGGAATATGAAGAGATGGAAAATATCTTCCGATTGATTACAGTGGCATCAATATTTGCGGTGAGATGAAGTATTCTTTTCTTTCGTGTAATGTTTTTTTTTATTACTGTAGCATAAAATAAGTCATTGCGGGTAAGGTTAGGTTAGGTTAGGTTATATTTTTTATTATAATAATATTTCTTCCATTCCCACCAATTAGCTTAGCTCAAAGTAAACACTGTAAGGCAAGGCTATTTGTTATTTTCTTCCTTTTGTTTATTTTCTATTTGTATACTCTATCTTCTTTCCTAGTTCTTCTTCTTTAGGAAAGGAGTGGTACTAAATATTAAAATACTTTTATTACAATACTTACCTAAATATCGCTACCGTTCGGTACAACGGAAGCGATCCTGCCTTTACCGATTGTGCTGGGTTCAAGTCCCCATATGATACAGATGTTTGTGTGACGAATACAAACATTTGAACCTGAGTCATGAGTATTTATATATATTTCTATAAATATTACATATCTATGTATGTCTATCCGTTAACCTAGTATCCATAACACGACTCTTATAGTGCTAACTTTGGGCTAGGCTAATTGGTGTGAATGTAAGAAATATTATTAAAGTGAAAACTTCTTTAGCATCATTATGATTTGAAAGTCAATGAAACGAAAAAGCGACAGTAAAAAGAAACAGACACATAAATTTATAAGATTTAACGTGGGAGAAAATGAGATAGGAAGCATTATGTATGTGTGTTATTACGTGTTTGTGTGTGAAGGCATCACGACAACCGCGGTATTTTGTATAAGTGTACGTATTATTTATGAAGTTTTTTTTATAATAAATAATAATAATAATAAATTACGCTGTATTGTACACACAGATAGAATACAGAAAAATAAAAACAACAAAAAGTATACAGACAGGCGGCCTTATTGCTAAACAGCAATCTCTTCCAGGCAACTTTGGGTGAAAAGTGGGTGCGCATATTGAGAGGAAAAAAAAGGAAATATATAGTTTTTTAAGGTAATGGTGGATATAATAATAAGATAAGAAAGAAATAAAGATAAAATAGAGTCAATAAATATTGGAGGAAAGGAAGTAACTTTTAACTCTGTCGCGAAAGGATCCAAGAGTTTGAGCCTTTCTGATATCCTCTGGTAGTGAGTTCCAAAAAATTTTATATTTTTAATATAATGTCTAAATTATTCCAAGGATTTGTTATTTACTTATTCTTGTACTGAGTAAATAAGGTATTCTCAGTCAAAATATTTATGTGCAAGCTTTTAAGTATGTTAGGAATTTTATGAGAGATTTAAAAAGAGAACCTTTAAAATAACAATCTATCTGGATTCAACGAGGTCGAATAGCGTGGGCGACAAGAATTCTGAAGTTCGCCATTTGGTATGTCCTGAGGGAGTAGACCTGTTCATGAATGGAATGGGGGGAGCAATCTCTCGTGCGATTTGGATTTTAAACAAAGTTCACTTACAGTCTGGATCGATATATTAATCGTAAACATTCCGCTTTTGTACCAATAATTTTTATAATAAACTAGCTGACCTATTCTATGTCCTAAGTTCGAACAAATCCATCAAAACGAAAAGAAATTGTGAGCCGTGACATCAGACGCCTGGCAGATGTGTAACATCGAAAATTCTATAAATTAACTGCAACACAAAAGAACATATTACGACAGAAACTGAATATGGCACGATGAAAAAATAAAATATTACGATCTTTTCCATAAAATGACGACTGTTTATTTAATAAACTTTTATTTTCATAAAAAAACAAACATTAAAATTTCAAAAAAATATTTCCAATTGTTAATATTCGATTCTGTTAAATTCGATGTTGCCTTTGACGGTATTAGGTACTTGCGCATGCTGACGCGTCGCCACGGCATGCGTCGCCATGCCAACAATCGGTTTTACCCCCGGGTATAGATGTTACAAATAAAAAAAACTATCAAAATCGGTTGAGTAGTTTTGGAGTTCAACGCGGTCAAAGACTGTGCCGGAAGTTTGTAGAAAATTTAGTTTTCTTTATTGACCCTGAAGGGAATAGTACCCGGGACCTCGGAGTGGCGTTATCATGAAAATCGGTATGCGAGCCACTCCACCACGGAGGGCATTTGTTAGTTACACTTTCACGACTTAACTACTCAACCAATCATCATGAAATTTTGCACACACTTCTTCAGGGGTAGAGGAAAGGAAATAGAGTATATTTTATCCACAAAAAATAATTAATCCCGAGGTATATTTACCTCTAGGTAAGAATAGGTTTAGAAATTCCCTATACGGCTGACTTGTCGAACGCAACTACTACTCTATAAAGCAGTTTCTTGATGACAAAAACATGCTCTCGTCTTAAATCAATTTAATGGCATTAATAATAGTGTATTGTAATATTAATAATAGTGATTTGAAAATCGGTGTGACTTTGGCAGTTTTCAAACTTGTCGGAAATTCACCTGCATCGAGACATAGATTTATACATTTGCTTAATTCGCGAGCAATGTGTTCACCGACGCATTTAATTGATTTTGTATTCATTTTGTCAAAGCCAGAGCTACAGTTGGGTTCTAAATTGTTTATAATTTTTAATATTTCGTTGGCCGTTACAGGAGCCAAAGAAACAAGACCAAAAGAGTTTTGGTTACAGTTAACGATCGCAGCAGTGTTCGTCCTATTATTATGATACTTACTCGGTATAGCCTCCGCCAGACGTAATCCAATCGTGGCAAAATATTTGTTGAAGTGTTCACAAATTTCGTGTCCATCAGTAATTGTGCGAGCCCCATCTATCAGCGTCGTTGGGGATGAGATTTCTTTCACTTTGTTATGAGTCAAGTTGTTAATGAGGCTCCACATTTTTCTTGGATTGTTTTTACACGTAGAGAATTGTTTGTAGTAGTACTTCTTCTTCATTTTTCGTATTTCGTCAGTCACCAATTTCTTCTCGGTCATAAATTGGTTTTTGAGGTGTTCATTGTTTGGATACTTCTTGTATTTTCTATATAGCAGGTTCTTCTTGTTTATTTTATTTATGATTTTTGCATTTATCCAATCCTGTTTCGGTGGATTAAGAATTTTCGTCTTAAAGCTTTTGGATTCATGTATAGTTTTACAAAGAATATCTTCAAAAATATTAAATTTATCATTGTTGCTGTTGGCCATGTTCAGTTTCATCAGTCCGTATAATTTTCTGTAGTCTATTGATTCGTATTTAACCTTTTGCTTCAATGGAGGCTGGTATTTTTTAACTTCCAAAAAGATTTGTTTGTGGTCTGACATGCTCGATTCTATAATAGCCATATGGAATTGGTTTTCTTTAAGGTTTGTGCATACATGATCCAATAAAGATTTTTTATTCATTGTCTCTCTTGTGCAATACTTAGGACTAACTTTATTAAGTATGTAAAAGCCGTTCTCTTCTAGAGTAGCCTTATAATCATTAACTTCGGTGTCCGGTTCCAAAAGATCATAGTTGAAATCTCCTAATACAACTGCTCGCTTTATCCGGCTTAGCTGCAGCGCATAGGTGTCCAGAAAATATCACTTAATAAATACTTTATTATCTACCCTCTTTTTGATATTTCATTTGATCAAAAGAAATATAATATTTCCTCTTTTCCGTTTGATAACATCAGAAGTGGGATCCTCACGCCCTGTACTAAATTTTTTTTCTTTCTTCCAGCATGTGACCAAGGTCGGTTAAATAGTTCGATATAGACCCTACGATGCTGAAGGGATTGTTGATGGCAATACGTGATGCGGTATAGCCTAAACCTCGGCAATATGACATTGCTCTACCTCGTTATGATACTAAAAACTGTAATTTGAAACCACATGTTGTTAAGCATAGAGGTTTATAAAATTAAGATATGCTGGATAACCATGTGCTTGGTGTCAGTTTGGTCTTCACTAACCAGCAAGTGATGGAACTGTACATGTCTAGGCATAGAGGTTTATAAAATTAAGATATGCTGGATAACCATGTGCTTGGTGTCAGTTTGGTCTTCACTAACCAGCAAGTGATCGAACTGTACATGTCTAGGCATAGAGGTTTATAAAATTAAGATATGCTGGATAACCATGTGCTTGGTGTCAGTTTGGTCTTCACTAACCAGCAAGTGATCGAACTGTACATGTCTAGGCATAGAGGTTTATAAAATTAAGATATGCTGGATAACCATGTGCTTGGTGTCAGTTTGGTCTTCACTAACCAGCAAGTGATCGAACTGTACATGTCTAGGCATAGAGGTTTATAAAATTAAGATATGCTGGATAACCATGTGCTTGGTGTCAGTTTGGTCTTCACTAACCAGCAAGTGATCGAACTGTACATGTCTAGGCATAGAGGTTTATAAAATTAAGATATGCTGGATAACCATGTGCTTGGTGTCAGTTTGGTCTTCACTAACCAGCAAGTGATGAACCTCTACATGTCTAGGCATAGAGGTTTATAAAATTAAGAAAAAATAACTTGATCTCCATTAAAATGAATAGAAATTTATGAAACGATATCTGATTTATGTCAGTGTTTTTTATATAATCTAAAAGGTACTTCGGGGACGAAGTACTGTCAGTATAGCCGTGTTAGAATTAGGAATAATTCGGAGTGTGTTCATTATGTTACTTAATATTTAAATGATTATTTATTGATTTACTAAATTGATTTATTGATTGATTTAATTATGTACACTTTTTAGTACAATATTTTTCATCATTGTCTTTGATCTAACGTGTTACCTGTCATAAAATAGACAACACGATCGGTCCACGTCACCTCCCCGCCAGGCGGTGGAGTGACGCGGTGCCTTTATAATGCCTCGCACTGAGTCAGACAGTCTCTTTCTTTGCTTGACGCTCGGAACCGGAGGACGGCCGGCAGTCCTTATCGGATTATATTCAGCTGATTGTATTACGACAAATCGTTGTGCCAAAGATAAGTAAGCTATTGGTAAAGTGTGAATATTAATTGTTGAATCAGCATACAATATAAATTTAGAGCATTTGAATGTTTAGTTTACCATTTTGATGGCAAATACATGACCTAGATGAATAAACTGATTTTGGCCACTTAATAAATACTTTATTATCTACCCTCTTTTTGATATTTCATTTGATCAAAAGAAATATAATATTTCATCTTTTCCGTTTGATAACAGGTTCATGTAATTTAATTATTGACTTGCTTTTCTCTCTAATCTCGTGACATTGTAACTATGAATTTAAAATCAAAATTTTATATATCGTATTTGCATGCCTACAACTATATGGCGAATAAAAACTAGTATAATATTTAATCGTTCAGATCAGACGTTCTCTAGTGATAACAATTATATTTCTGACGTTTACAATAATTAGCCTAGCACAAAGTAAGCATTTGTTAAGTTTGTAAGGCTTGTGTTTTGGATACTAGGGTAACGGATATACATATATGATTTTCATATATAGAAACATATATAAACATGAACGACTCAGATACAAATTCTCGTATAACACAAAAATCTGTCCCTTCTTAGACTCAAACCGGCTCCTGAATACTTTTTGGTATTATTGAACTTTGGATAATTCCTTAATAGTTTTAAGTATTACTTGACTTTCCCATGGATAAGACAGGAAGCTGATAGCCCACAATGAATTACACAGTAGTTAAAGTGAAGTCAAGGGTCCACCTGCCCCTTTCGGCATCTTTGTGCTCGTGCAGTTGGGCACTCATAAGGACCACTTTATTTTTATTTTATCGCGTCTGAGGTAACGCGCTTGTACAGGTTTATATTGTATATTAGCTGACCCAGTCACGCTTTACTGTGTTATAAATTAATATTAAACCTACCCTATGTCCTAAGTCGGAACAAATCCAGCAAAATGAAAAAAAATTTCAAAATTGGTTGAGTAGTTTCGGAGTTCATAGCGATCAAACACTGTGACAGGGATTTTTTATATATATAGATTAGCGGAATGTATATATTTATTTATATTTTATTGCACAAAGCTGTACAAATGGCAGACTTAATGCCTTTAGGTATTCTCTATCAAACAACCGGGAATTTGAGTACAGAAACAGTTAAAGGCGGTGCATATTTATGCAATAAAAGAGAAACCGAATACAAGTCAGTGTATGAGTAAGAGATATATACATTTAAAATTAGAACTTAATGTTTAAAACAATTTTATATACATACATATAAATAAATATATTAAGTAAAAAACGTGAGATGTTATTATTGTGATAACAAAATAATTTTGCTTTTGAAGTGAAAACTTCTTGAGCGGCGTAGTGCACTTTTTAGGATGGGTAAAAAATGGTAAACTCGCGGCAGGACACGTGACCTGATCGAAAATTCGTAAGACGGAGTGAGAGTAGACCGCCGGCGTGGCGTAGGAGAGGAAGTAATATCCCCCTCTCTTTCTTCTGCGCGGCGAAAATGTATGTCTGCTCCTGCTGTTTCGTTTAAGCAGTAGGGCGCTTGCGCGAGTGTGCGTGTGTGTTTGTTGCCACGTTTGTGTACGATAGCGCAATAAATGAATATTGTAATTTTCACATAAATGATAGTACTTTAATACTGATAATTAAAGCAATTCGTGCGAAATTATTCCCTAACCATTCCAAAATATTAAAAATGCACAACGTTAATTTTCATGTTTTTACTTCTGCCGGCACTCTCGGAGTGCAACCCGTTGTTTTTTTTGTGGATTAAGTATGATGACGACGTATAATATTGTGAATGGCGTTACTTCTGTTAAAGCTGACGAGTTTTTCTGCGCCGATTCTACGTCAGCTAAACAACTTATTTTTAAGCGTATTTGAATAAAGTTACTTACATATTCATCCAAGCATCCCTTTTTCAATCTTTGTCATTATATCTTCTTCCACACCACTGTATTATACAATAGTTAAGTAAACTTATCTTGATAGGAGATTGGAATAGTAAATTAGCTTTAAGGTTGTCTGGAAGTTACGTAATGTAACATATTTCTGAAATAATATCAGGGTCGCCAATACTGTTTCAGATATTCTATTTGTACTTGAAAGAGCTTGTTTGTTTCTTTAAAAGGTTCTCTATATGCTTGTAATGAGTATATCATTAGGTTGTTGAGGAGAGTCTTGATTATGTGTGGGCGTTTTTATATGGGATTAGTGTTCGGTGTTAGTGTTAGCGGGTGTAAGTGTTCTGTCGTTTACGTTAGTCAGGTAGATAATTCTTAGTTGTCGAAATTCTTGAAGAGCGTTGAAATGAATTTGTGGTGGTCTTGTTTGATGATAATAATAATATTTTATTACATTCACATTAATTAACATAGTCTAAAATAAGAACTGTAAGGCTGATGTTATGGATGCTAGGTTAATGGTTAGTTATCCATATATATAATATTTTACGGCTCAAGAAAGATATCTCACCGATGTGTAATAACACTATAATCTCTGACATATATATAAGAAATATATCTGATACCCATGACTCAGGATTAGAAAAACAGTTACCCTTTTGGGACTCGAAGTTAAGACCATCGATGAGAAAGACAGAATCGCTACCGGTCAGAGAGGTAATGCCATAATCGCTAGGCCGCCGAGGCAGTTACTAATTCGATGAATACCAGTAAAAAATGTCTATTACTTTGTAGCCCAACAATTTTTCATTCTCCTTTCATTAATCTTTTTTACAGACACTTTCGTTTCACGTTTCCACTCGCTTTTGGAAGTCGTACTCACAGGATTACTCATCTTATAATCGTAATAAGTGTAAATTTCTAATTTTTGTGTAGGGTTCGCTTTTAACTACTCTTTTTACAAATTAACGGTTTATCTTAAATCTTACATGTGTTTAAATAAATCTAGTATAATCTTTTTTGGGACGTTAGTCTTAAGTTAAAACAATGCTTGGTTCTTCTATTTTTAATTCATACATACATACCTACACTACGCAAATACCATAAACACCTTTTAACATTTACAATTAATATACTCTGCGTTGTATCGACGACTCCAAGTATGATCCAATATCCGCCATTACAATGGCGGCCGGCCTTTAATCCATCGTTACTACCGGAAACCGAAACGATGGTACTAAAGAGGAAAAGAGCCTGTATTTTGATTACATAGAACTTATAATAATTCATAATACAAATTATAATTATAAAATATTTCGAATAAAGTGAAAGCTAGCTCTTCTAAATTAATTATAAACGACCGGAAGTGGTGTATTTGTTATTTTATTTGATCTTTTCATTATTAATTAATTAATTAATATCGATTACGCAAAATAGCATAATTATTAAAAGTTATACTAACACTTTCTTTGTCTAAAATTCCAGAACATTAATATTAACCAAAAAAAATTTATTAAAGCAGGTATAATCGCTGTCAATGTGACCCTACCGTTTTGATATCATATAATATTATGTTACCGATATGATCTTAAACGCCCTGCTACTGTTTATTCAAAGGACCGTGAGTGTTCAAGAAGATAGGGCTAATAGGCTGGCTCTCAGGAATCAGGGTAAAGAGGTGCTCTTCAGAATTTATTTATTTATTTACTCAGAACTGCCCCATGCTACTTATTAATTCATTAGAATTTAAATTAATATTTTATGTTGGTTCTGATATGCTCCACAGTTAAGGACATAACTTCAATGATATCCCAATATCAATTTATAGATGTTATAAGGTTATAAATTAAATATTTTGAACCAAAATAATAAATAATAAAATTGAAATTTGATTTCAAATTCTAAAAATAAAATAAAATATATTTGAAATGTCAGTCAATGGGAAAAAAATACTAACATCGTTATAAAAATAAAGCCCTTTACCTCAGAAATACTTACATTATTCAATTACAATTACAATATGAGATTGGACAAGGTGATTTAATTTTTTTAATTTTATTTGTAGAAGGTTATACGTCCAGTATCCGTTTGAGTATGTTGCTTTTTATTGACTGTTAATCGTGGACCTCGATGAAGCATTATTTTGCGTGTTAAGTCTGAGATTTCGAAAGTGAAGCAACTTTTAAAAGGGCTGGTTATAGGATGGGTGACCAAAAAATGTTTACAATCCTTTCACTTTGAAAGAAACGTGTGGCAGTTGGACTCAGTTCTGATTACACCATTATGCGTTAAACCTGTGTGGTAGTTACTCGCTAGGAGGTTTTTAGTTTTATGTAGATATCTTTTAAAGGAAGGCAAAGGCTACAAACCTCATACAGCCTCGTATTCTATATTGTTTTTTAAATATTATTGATTATGAGTGATGATGCGAGCTCATTTATTAATGATGTATTGTAGAAAGTCTGGTGTATTGAGATATAGGAGAGGTAGATTTTTTTTTATGTCAAATGTAACGAGATCTATTTTTGACGAATTGCATTAGAAAATGCAGATTTTATTCTTTTGTTTTAACTTGTTTAAATTGTCTAACTAATTTTAATTAAATCAGTAATACTCTTCATAGTATATTCTTTTTATTATAACAAGCATAAGCTTGGGATTATAGACTGATACTAATGCCGTTACGAGCGATTAGGGAATAGTCTTTGTTGGTGGATATTAACCCTCCAACGGCGACTTATATGTCTGTGAGACCGGAGTTTTATAAAAACAGGAATATTTTTCGTATTTTCATGTCATTTGTGCTATGATTCCGTGTAGCTGCCTGATTGGGAATAGCCCTTCAACAATAAATCGAAAAAAATATAGAGGCTTTCATTCCGAATTTTCAGTAATATCCGATCGTTGATTACCGTACGTCACCGAATATGTATTGCACGAGTCATCGTACTAGTTTTAAGGTTTAAATAAGCATTTTATAAGTATTATAAGAAATGTAAGTAATACAATATATCAGTGCCTATTACGCATTCGTTGGAATAGGTTGTTATCATTTTAACCTTTCCTTCTATTAATCAAATTATTAGATTTATCACATCATACTATCAGTTATTATCAAGTATATCATCTTAGTGTAGGACACCATACATGTATATTATGATTTGCCGTTTTTGTCTATAAATTTACAAATCGTTCTGGATGTCTAGACATTACTTAGGACTTCGTTGACTTGATTTTATTGTGAAAACATTTTTACTGATATTTTAAATGAAACGTATAAAAAGAAGCTTTTAAATAGCTCGCATATTTTGATCTGTGCTAGTAATAAACATGTTGTAATTTTAGATATGTTTATATTTTATTATTTACAAAATGTTTACTTCAAATAAGCACAATGTCATTAAAGGTTTATTAGATTATGATCAATTAGATTTAAAAATCCTGGTCTATGAGACCGGGCTCACCAACTATGAAGGTTATTTTCACGTAACCACTGGTGGGTTAAGTAAACCTCCATGGTACTTGGGTATACAGCAGTTATGAATATCGTCCCTAAGAAACTTGTTGTTTGAAGAGGCGGACGCCCACGCTCAGACCGCCTAGTACTTAAGGTTTTTCGTAGTCTGTTAGCGGTAATTGAGTTGTTATTTTATCATATAATTGATGGATTTAGTTGACGAACATTTTGTGTAGCAGACATGGATGGGACTGGAAAAGAGCCTAAGAGACGACAGAGTAAATTATATAAATACTAGCTGCTATCTAAACCTATCGTTTGCAGTGGGAACAGATCAAGCAAAATTATAAACAAATTATCAATAACAAAAACATTAAAATCGCCTAAGCAGTTGCGGAGTTGGATTGGGTTGAGGATTGGGGTCAAACACTGTGACAGGGATTTTAGATATATATATATATATATATATATATATATATATATATATATATATATATATATATATAGATAAGGATATATAGTATACATACGTATATAATACACATACATAGATATATGGATATGTATTTATATAAAGAAATAATAAATCTGTTTGTCGAATTTTTCGATCAATGATTGTTGTCCAAAGAGTATTAAGCCAGGAATCTATAATCTAAGGACCCAAATTTGTTGTTTGTGTGTTTGTCTATCCGCTCTTTTTCCACTGTATCAATTAGGTAACTTTACCATAACAACGCGTTACCGGGTCAGCAAGTGAAATCAAACACTACAATGAATAGACAATTTATTAGAATCAAATAGAAAAATTATTATAATATCAATTTAGCTATATATTACTGCCGCGAAGTGAAGCAATATTGCGATTCACAAAGGTACAGCGCCATCTATCAACTTATATACTAAAAAAACATAAACGTCATTGGACATTTAGTTTATTAGAAAAAAAAATCAAACTTTGCACTCGAACACAAATATTTATTTTCTTGAGAACATAAAAAACACACATGATAAAAAATAGCTGCAATATCAAATGAAATATTGCCGTAGAGGTAAAAAGCGGTGTCAATCTAATGACATGCAATTTGCATGACAGGAAAACTAGCTATACAATGCCAACAACCTTTGTGGAGAAATCATTTTCCACACGATAATACTATCGATGTCAAGAAAAGACGTATTCGACAAATACAAAAAAAAGAAAAATAAAATTTTTTAAGCACTGGCGGAAAAGGAGGGTTGAAGATTGTTATGTGTTCCCATTCTTTATATCGGTCTATAATATCATAGATTCTTAATGAATGGCCAAATTTTAATGAGGTCTTTTTTGCTTACGAGTTTGTTTAGCTAAAATGTATGATAACCTGTTCGTTTGAAGATCATCAGCTCTTTTTCGATGAAGAAACCTCAATAACTTACGCAACAAGTCGGGTGGTACTTGTGTAACATGGTAACTATGACTTGAGTCTACGGAATACCATATTCCAAATAAAGGAGCAATAGCGTTATAAGGCGAATGATAAGTAAGCAAGCTTTTTGGAATTTAACTCCATAAGGATCGTTTCATATATAACGCACGGTATGGAAAACAGATGGTTAATAAAATCAAATGTTAACAAAAAGTGAAGGGTCACATTTCCTCTGTGTAATATACTCCCACATCTTATAGCGCTCCCCACTCCTCAGTCCTTTTTTATTTTGGCCAAAACAGGATCCGCGATGGAACGATCTAACCCAGAAGGTGCCTATTCACCCTGACTTTGAAAATGGACGGGTTATAAGTACTCGGAAATACAGACGCGTGAAGAGAGTTCCACTCCTTTGCTGTGCGCATTATAAATGAAGTTGAGATGCGCTTGGTGCGACAGGTAGAAATAGCAACCAAGAAATAATGGTAGCCCGCATTGTGTCTGGATGTCCGATAGAAAAAGATGGCGGTATGAGCATATGTAATTGCTGAGTACACATTTATTCTCTCACTCTTATTTCTCACTATAGCATTCAGTACACATGTAAAATATCATGAATAATAATAATAAAAAAATGGTGAATAAGAAAATATAAATAATAATACCATAATATAAGTTATATATTTTATCAAATTAATATTATTAAATATATGAATATAAATTAATTTATATCCTTTGCCTTTTATATATATTTTAAAATAATTATTTTTGAGGAGTAAATTCCAGTAACGCGTCGGTGCTGACACGCACAATTTTTTTTATTATGCTTTTACATTTATCAAATTTCATCTTTACTTTCATATATATAAAATGCGAAAGTATTTGAGTCAGTTGGAAGTCATTGAGACCTATCTACTTATGCGTTCTTTAAAAGTACAATTTGAAAGTAAGCGTTTGAGTGTCCAAGAAATATGCTTGGCATTGTCACTAACTATAAACAGGGGAAGAAATCAACACTCATATCCATAATGCATTTGGCTACGATATTCCGACAAAAGCAGCTCACATAGCTACGATTCAATACTGGGACATGAAATAGATAAAAAATATCGAATCTATTACAATTTTTTTTAAGTAAAACGTATTTTAGCAATGTTTTTTAGAAAATTGTTAGTTTGACTCTTTTAATTTAACACAGCAAAATAATTGTTCATATATGTGCTTTGTGTAAAAGTTAAAGGAATCATTATAAGGATAGACTCTCTAATTATAATCAATCATACAGAAACGGTAATGACCGCTAGTTTTCTATTCCTTAAGTGGTATACCATGAAAGTATGAAACAAGTGATATTAATTGCTTACTTTACCACCGTTATGTGGTTGATTTATTTATTTAGAAAACCAACAGCTTACATACAGCTTGATATACCAAAGAGTCGCACTAGGCGTTTCCAATTTTGAGATCCGTACCACTAGAGAGTGGAACTCTTTGCCTGAGACTGTTTCCTGACAAATACACTTAACTCGTGACTTGAAGACCCCTAATCTTCAAGTCACGAGTTAAGTGTATAGGCAAGCCCGTCACATCCTAGATCGCATCGTCCCTTATCGCCAGGCGAGATAGCGGTCAAGCGTTATTCTATTCACGATTTAAAAAAGTTATAATTATTTATTTTGTTGAACTATGTGTTAAGTGACGTGAAGAACCATAAATAGAATATATCCTTTCTTGACTTACTGCTTTTCATTCTAATATATGATAATTGAGTTGACGTTTAATTTTTCCTGTTTTCGCTTATCACGAATTATAGTGAAGATAAAATTGGTTTCTTGAATCTTAAATTTATATAAAGAAACAAATAAGGAATTGTGTGTGTGTGTGTGTGTGTGTGTGTGTGCGCGCGCGTTTGCGTGTGTATGTCTGTTTTTGTGTGCGTGTATGTTTTGTGTGTGTGTGTGTGCGGTTGTAGGCGTTTTGAATTTTTAGTTTCTGATGTTTCTTGTCAAAATTCTGTAATAAACTTATAAACACATAGGTATTAAAAGAGTCGACATCATGAACATCCATGTGTTTATAATTGTCTTTCAATTAATATTAATTCAATCAAAGAGATATCTGTAAGTTCTAACATACATTTTATCTCCAGCATACGCACAGAAACTTAGAAAAGTTTCGCCGCTATATATTTCTTAAAGAATTTTTGCGATAGCAGCGATCGGAAATTGATTTTTATTTATAAGATAGATCGCTGACACATACTATGATGGATCTGGGTAACAGAACTAATGTGAATATTCGGCTATAATAATATATAAAAAAACATGCTGTTATGAACGAATGTATGAAAAATACTATATAATTACATTGAGTATAATCCAAAATAAAATAAAGATAGGCGGTCTTAACGCTTAGAGCGATCTCTACAAACAACCTTTATTGACAGGGTTTTGATGTAACCAATAGAAGCATGTTTTTATAATAAAATGCGTGTGTTTGTGCGCGTGTGTGTGTATGTGAGTGTTTTATTGGAAACTAAATGAGGTTCAATATGTATCAATGTCAAAATAAAATGGATACTTTTGATATGAAATGAAAAATAACTTTATTAAAATGCACTTAAAAGAAGTTGTTTTGAATCGTCTAACATTTTTACCTACCCATTCGGGACGTCTTTTTAACTAACAAGAAGAATGGGCGCAGGAAACTCGTCAGTTTTAACAGAACTAACGACATTTACAATATTATAAGTCGTCACCATACATAATCCACGTAACAAGGTCTACAAAGTAGGACTTATGAAGCCATGGCATAGCCTTGACGTTCAATAGACGCATTGTAACGCTCATTCGTGACAGTAAATTAGGGAAGAGCAAGCTTCACACCTTAGCTCATCGCCGCAAAGCCTGTCTGTCGGTCTTCTACAGAATGTACTTTGGAGAGTGTGCTCAGGAGCTGCATTTGCTCATACCGCCATCTCCCTTTTTCTATTAGACATCCAGACGCACTGCCATCCAGACCACCATTTCTTGGTTGCTACTTTTACCTATTGCTCTAAGCGGTTCGCAACATCCTCATAATGTGCACAGCAAAGGAGTGGAACTCCCTCCCTGCGTCTCTATTTCTGAGAACTTGTAACGCGTCCATTTTCAAAACCAGGCTGATTAGGCACCTTCTGGGTTAGCTCGTTCCATCGTCGATTATGTCCTGGCTCCCGGGCTGGATTGGGATCAAGAGCGAACCCATTCTGAATTAAAAAAATGTATATACTTAAACCTTAATCAATAAAAGTTATTCAGTGACTTATTTTCAAAAGTTGTTCTCATAGCATAATTTATATATAAAAACCTGAAAATAAGTACTGATTTTTGGATTTGGTCATTTTACTTTTAAGTACTACATACGACTGACATCGACAAAGAATACCTTAATCCGAACTGGTGAGGGCGAACCCAGTAAAATATTCAGCGACAACCTATGAACTAACTCCGTAACACTTGCCACATATTGATTTGTAGTTTCCAACAGGCCACTTCGTTTTCAAAGGAGTTCCTTTACATTGGTAGTTTTATTTAGTTCGAATAGTTTGCGCAAAACTTAAAAGCATTTGACGAACGTTGAATACGACGGTAGTGTTTAGACAGTATTCCATTAGTTTTCATTTTTAGTTCATAGATGGCGCTGTGTAATTAAATTAGGGACACGATATTGAAACCAAAAGTATCGATACCCTTTTTCAAACATCAAATCAAAGTATCTAATGAGTAAAAGTATCGAAACTAAAGTATCGATATGAGTAAATATTAGTCGATTTATTAAGATGGGGGCCACAAGCATTCGTATCTCTCTCTCTCTTTGAATGTAATAAACTCAAATGAATACATCAATAACTTTATAGAAAGAGCTTTTTATTATAAAAAATACATTACCAAGTAGGACCTATGTTTACATTTAACATTCAACTCTTTATCAGTGCTGTTGCTTTGTTCGACGATCGAACAAATGAATAAATCACAGACGATATACTAACAGCGGGATGAATATATAATAAAACACACAAAATGGCTATTGCTGATATAACTTGAGATGCGCTCATAAACTAGCCCCTGTGGATGCGTTGCCTTACGTTATAGAATATAGTCGCTTGATTGAATCGATTCGATACTTGATTCAAGGAACTCAAATTAGTACTGAGTATCGAATTAAAGTATCGATATTTTGAATACCAGTATCGAAATCAAAAGTAGTGATATTCAATATCGTGTTCCTATGTGTAATGCTGATACGTGCTATGGTTTCGTTTTTTGTATAATATAAGTTTATGAATTTCATTTTCGACACCATCCGCATTGCCCCGTCACCCTGAGTACGATCGCTTCTATTGAACCTGTATATGCTTCCCTAGCTAAGTTACTGTTTGTGGTGGTGGTGTTAGTCTGACATAACTCACTGGCTAGCTCGAAGTATCTATGAGGATTCATCACCTCATCCCCCGAGTCCGGAGAGAAAAAACAAGACATGTTCATTTTTTTTTCGTAAAGAACAAGCTTTTAGGTAAAAAGTTAAAATGCCCAAACTCGATGGATTCGTGTCGTTTTATTGCAGAACCTTTGTGGCAACCTTCCGGCTCCAGCATTAGACCTTAGTTACCACATAGGATCAAAGTATTCGTTAATACTAGTTAAAAGACCATAAATGATGGGGTTGTGTCGTTTTATTGCCAAGTTCCTATGGCCACCTTCCAGCGCCAGCATCAGATGAGCTCCATGACATCATAATATTGCATTGTCACACTATATACATATGCATGCAAAATTTTAGTTCCGGAAACCGGAAAGTGGGTCAAATTTAACTTACAAGATTTCATTACAGACACCGGGACAGGTGAAACTAAAAAAAAGCTTGAAAAAAAATCTTTTGGCACTTACAGGAGCTACAATTGTAGCAGTTCCAGTACAATCTTAGGGCAATAAATAGAAGGCAATTTGTCCCGGAAGGGACAAATGTCTGTATGATGCATACGAGTATTTGTACCTGAGTCATGGATGTTTGTATATATTTCTATGAATATTACTTATTTATGTATGATATATGTATGTCTATCCGTTACCCTAGTATCCATAACACAACCTTAAAAGTGCTTACTTTGGGCTAGGTTAATTGGTGTAAATGTTGGAAATATTTATTTATTTATTTATTTATTATAACTTAGCATAGTGCAATATTTTTTATCTCTTTAGTATTGATCACAATTTTGTAATAATTGTTAGTTAAAGAAAACCTATAATAAGCCTACTAATGATAAATACTTTTGTATCTATACAAGTAATTCAAGCTGTTGGTTTTCTAAATAAATAAAAATCTGATATACACTAATAAGTGACATGCGTTTTTGTTTTACTTCCATCATTCTCTAAGTGACACTGCCAGTGTTTCTATATTAGTACAAGAGCAGACATATACAAACATGTCTCGATCTTAGGAGTCATGAAATATTCAACCCCAGATCACGGGTGTGTCGTCTCAATATCGATTGGCAAGGCAGTTCATTCCGATTGTTTGTAGTGAGGCCTTGTAAATACTAACTCGGATTTTGTCAAGAAAAATTCTACAATGTATTACGCCCGGTTAGGAAAAGGTCGTGGGTTATTTATTTAAAAATGTTGCAAACTTAAAAATATGTACAAGTGGCGGATTTAATGCCAATAGGCTCAACCAGTCAACTGGAGAGTGATAGCGTATTGGTGGTGCATTAAAAGGGAAAATAGAAAATGAGAGCAATATACTACATGAAAATATATTTACATACATATAAAGTCATATGTAACGTAATAAACTACTTAAATATCGATACACTAAGCTAGATATACTATAGAAGTGAGCTTAAGTGGAAGTGTAAGAACTAAATAAGTTAAACCTGCCTTTTTTGGGAGGTCCATCTGTGCACGTGTTTCTTCTGACATGTACCAGAACTGCAGGTTACCATCTTTTCTAGGTTGGTTTTCCTACCATTCGCACCAAGCGCTTTTTAATATCTTGCGGCAATGCGGATAATTGGTGTGAATGTAAGAAATATTGACGACCGTTTGGTGCAACGGTAGCGATCCTGCCTTTCGCACCGATGGTCCTGGGTTCGAATCCCGGTAGGGGCAGATATTAGTATGATGAATACGAGCATTTCTACCTGAGTCATGGGTGTTTATATATATTTCTATAAATATTACATATCTATGTATCATATATGTATGTCTATCCGTTACCCTAGTATCCACAACACAAGCCTTAGTGTGCTTACTTTGGGCTCGGCTAATTGGTGTGAATGTAGTTAATATTTATTTATTTATTATTATTATTAGTCTAAGACGCAAAATCAAAACAACAGTGGTGCGATTCTCAGACTAAAGTTAATGTAAATAGGGTTATTTTTCAATATTAGCTTGACTGGCAATCTACTCTAGAACCACGCGACACTCATTTATTCTGAGCACATACTCGTAGGTACAATGCAAAATACAGACGTTTATTTACTGGCTGTGTTCTTCACGTTCTTTCCATTGTCACACAAAATATATGTAAAAAATTCTTGCCACAGTGTTTAACCCGCCATGAACTCCAAAACTACTAAACTAACTATGATGATTTTTATTTCATTTTGTTGGATATGTTCCTACTGAGGACATAGAATGGGTTTTTTTTTAATTTATAATACAGCAACGCGTGTCCCGGTCCACTAGTATATTTATAAAAATAACTGTCACAGTTTTTGATCGCCAGGAACTCTGAAACTACTCAATCAAATTTGGCATAAATTTTTATTTTGCTGGATTTGTTTCGACTTAAGACACATGATAGAGTCTATTTTCATGGCGGTCAAACGTAAGGTCGGGTCAGCCAGTATATATATGAAATCTCTGTCCCCGTGTTTGACCACTTTGAACTACGAAACTACTGTACCAATTTTGATGATTTTGGTTTTCGTTTTCCATTGACAACACACAAACGTATGTTAATATTAGCTAGTATTTCATTTTTATAGAAATATATAATACATATCCATGATATTACAAAAAGGCAGAATCGCTACCGATGCACTAAACGGTAATGAATATACATGTGCTTTCGCATAATTGACATAAGTAAGTAGTTATATAACACTCTTGTGTCGATATTATTAAGAGCTATAATTGATTTACTTTAGTTTTCTTAAGCTTTCGTCTAGCAAACAGCGTCTGTCGGTTTTACGGAAATTTTGTAGGATTTGGATCAACAAGTGGCCAGTGTTGCCAGTCAAAAGTAACATTTATCAGCTTAAATATTCACGGGAAAGTTAACATTACCTTATTTTTTTATGTATTCGCTCTTGATCCCAATCAAGCCCGGTGGCCAGACAGATTCCAAGATGGCGCGAGCTAACCCTGACCATGGCTTTGAAAACGGACGGGTTCTAACTGGGAAATACTGACGCAGTTGGAGAGTTCCACTCCTTTGCTGTTCGCATTATGAAAGATGTTGAGAAGCGCTTGGTGCGATAGGTAGGAATAGCAACCAAGAAAAAGAGGTAGCCCGCAGTGCGACTGGATGTCCGATGGGAAAAGGGAGGTGGCGGTTAGAGCAAATGCAGCTCTTGAGCACACTCTCTAAAGTACATTCTGTAGAAGACCGACAGACAGGCAAATTCGCGGCGGTGAGATAAGCTGTGAAATTTAAAGGCTCAAATACAGGAAATCTTTTTAAATTTAATTAATAGCAAAGAGAACGCAAAATAAAACCAAATCTGCCTGTGTTAGTTTTTCTTACTAAATTCTTGATTTCCTGCATGCTTACATAATATATTTATCTACTTAGATAACAATTATTGTTAATATACACAAACAAAAAACCCAACCATTTTAAAAAAAATATTAAAAAAAATACTCCACTAACACAAGTTACAGATCAAAATAATTTTTACCATGATTTTGCTAACTTAACCAGTATGTTTATTTGTAACGAAATTTTCTAACGTGATTTTTTACTCAACTCAAAACGTTAGAGTGTTTTGAAATTTTGCACACTTATCACAGACCAATGACAATACAATAATAAAAATACATTGGAAAATTTTTTTGAAAAAAAAGGCTTGTGCGCAATTCACACGTCTTTCAAAAATAATACGTACACGTTTACAAATTACCACAGTTGTTGCGATGCCTTCTCTCAAGCTTAGTACTACGCATGCACACACAAATACGTATTAACACACGTACATAATGCTTTCTATCTCATTTTCTCCTAGGTTAAATCTCATGAATTTATGTGTCTGTCTCTTTTTCCTGTCGCTTTTTAGTTTCATCGAATTTCAAATGACAACGATGCTAAAGAAGTTTTCACTTTAAAAATCAAGATACGAATAGATGAAAAATTATACTAAAGGACATGAAGTATAAAAAAAAACGCTTCTACAGTAGATCGAACTAAAAAATAAAAAATATTTTTTTAAGTTTTTAAACAACAAACAATTTCATGACATTAATTTCTCGTTATTTATTTAATTGTTATACTGAAAATTATTTTTTATCTTTGAGTTCGGTTTACCATAAGAACGTGTTTTGTAGTTTTTTTTAATTGCCGAAGTCGATGAAACGAAAAAGCGACAGTAAAAAGAGACAGACACATAAAATCATAAGATTTAACGTAGTAGAAAATGAGAGAGGAAGCATTATACAGTGTCTCTTATGTTCGTGGTATGTATGTATGCCTCTTCTATCATTTATCGAAAATGTAAGCTCTGAGTCTGAATTATCAAACTTTGTATCACTGTGCTCGTTACTAAAACCTACAATTATCCTCTTCCCAAAATTATACATTCATCTCATTATCTTAAAATCAAAATTTTTGAAGGTTTCACTCTACCACGTGTGAATTGCACACATGCTTTTTTTCTTTTTTATTATTATTACTTATTATGAAATAGTAACATATAGAGTCGTTACAAGTTTTAACAGTTAGGAACGTGACCAATTAAAATATTGTGAAATTAATCGAAAATACCTGATGACCACTGCCCCAGTAATCCTGTGATTACGGCTGCAGTTAAGGAGTCGAAACGTCATGATTAAATATAAATTATGCGTAAAATCCGTAAAAATAGAGTCGTGTAGGAGGTAACATGAGACGGTGAAAATTAACTTAGAATGTAACAAAAGTTACATTCTGGCAACACTGCAGATGGCGCTCTATCCCGGACGGAGGTCCCGGGGGTTGTGTGGGCGAGCCGGGAGTAAGTAGGAGGTAAGGATGAGGCAAGGTGGATGCATCCCTCGCAAAGCCTAGATATTATCCGGGTTGAACCAGCTGTTGTCTGGTTCTATCGAACTTTTTAATAATACTGTTATAATTTAAAGTATTAGTTAGCAGTTTTTCAACTTTCTGTGTTGAAATGTGGTGTTAATAAAACTAGAGGAGGGTTGTTTTAGAAATACATTGCTACTGTATTTCCGAGTTTCGTGGTCGAGCGGCTCGTTTACCAGTTTTCAGGGTAATGGCATTCCTTGGGTCCGAGTTCAGTTCTGCCGGATCAATGAAGAAAACGAACTTTACCGTAGTTTAAGCTTAACTGCTTAAGCTACTCAACTTGCATTTTTTTATTTATTTTTAATAGATACCGACCATTGACGACCGTTTGGCGCAATCGTAGTGATCCTGCCTTCCTTAGCAACGGTCTTGTATTCGAGTCCCGAAAGGCACAGATGTTTTTGTGATGAATACTAGCATTTGCACAGTATATTACTTTTTGAGTCATGCTTGTTTATGTATATTTTTATATTCAGTATTCGTTAAAAATATTTAACCACATGTTATAGCAAATAAATGATTGATTGATTGAAAAATAACATCGTTATAATTTAAAACAGAACAAATATATCTTTAGGTGTTTCCTGCTACTTCTCTCTGAATAAATAAGCAATTGGTAAAAATATGAAATTCTTTGCTTCATATTTAAACAAGTACTGTAATTATAATAATAATATTTGTTGGATTCACACCAATTAGCCCTGCCCAAAGTAAGCACTGAAAGGCTTGTGATACTAGGGTAACGGATAGACATACGTATTATAGATAAATATGTAATAATCATAGAAATATATAAAAAAACCGTTCACTCATATACAAATGCTCATTTGTATCTGAGTCTTCGGGGCCGATGTTTGTGTGATAAATACAAATTTATCACACAAACATCTGCCCCTTCGGGAAGTCGAACGCGGAACTGTCGGTGTGAAAAACAGGATCACTACCGTTGCACTAAACGGTCGTTAAATTAATAAAACAATACTTGGCTTATGTAATACAAAGCGATCTTTGCCGATAAAACGTCCAGGGGACTGATACCTTTACATCATTGATTAGATAAATTTAATATTATTTTAACATTTAAAAACCCATAGTAAAGGCAAATTTATATGTAACAGCTCGTCATGGCTTCGCACGGGTGGATAAAATTTTTTCAATTTTTTCTAGCACTGAATATAGCCGATGTTACTCAGCATGAATGTAGCTTTCCAATGATAAAAGATTTTTGAAATCGGCTTAGTACTTTTTGAGTTTATTCATTACAAGCATACAAAAATACAAATCTTTCCTCTTTATAATATTAGTACATAATACGACTAAAACAAAGAAACTAAAACTAAAACAAGATGTATATTCATTTATATAAAATACAAATTGCCTGTTGTATCGGTTTATGCGGGTTCAATTCCCCTGGGACCTTCAACCTGTCTTTTAAAAACCATTTTCATAAAGCTGCTAAACAAATCCTCTGATATCGAATTTCAGTTGAATTTAACTACACTTGTTTGCTTACATATTTCAATGTACTCTCAAGAGATTTGTGTCTTTTTTCAATCAAATCATCAGTCCAAATTTAGATATACATATTTAATTATTTTTACTGTAATATTTACTTTGTTAATACTGCAATATGGCGTAACCAATAGTGGTTAATATCAAGAAACTTGGTTGTGACCAATTTTACAGGAGAGCAAAAAACCTGTTATATTTTTTATAACTAAGTCTTTGTCGTATTAAACTATAAATATATTTAAAGGTTTGGGTACTTTAGTACCACACCGAAACTCAAAGAAAAACTATGAGCCACAGATCAGATCACGGTTCACATATGTGAGCTGTACCTGCGAACCGGTTCACAGAACAGCTCACTCAGTATCTCAATCTAAACGTTTCTTTTCACCGTTCGTGGTTCGTTCGCTGATATGAATACTCGCGTGTCTGTGACTCTGTGGGTGAATATACGTAACCTAACCGTGAGCTGTTTGTTTTGTCGTTGAACTGCAGATCAACGGTTCAAGTCTATTTAATCTTAATATTTGAACCGGTTTATAGCTAAGTTACTCACTTCTATTACGCAGTATTGTGGTTTCAACGAAAATATGTTACTATTCGAGATAATGTTTAAGATTAATTGCACGTTGTGGTCTCCTTTAATTGGAATAGCACACATATTGTCACGGTTATCTTATTTCTAAGCATGTACCGTGTATACTCCGTTAGGGATCCTTACTTAAATAAACTTTCGTCTTCCATTGGTTTGTGTACATCTCAGTGCAGTAGGACTATAATGACATTAAAGTTAGCATTTATTGTTACTTTGTTTTTCATCTCTTATTTACCCTTAATAGCTAGCCTGTAGAATAAAATTTAATTTTTATATATTTGTTGCATCTTTTCAATGTTATCTTATAAGATAAATTATTTTAATAGAAAAATACTGGAAAACATCGATTCGGCCCACAAGTGAATTTTCAGGCGGGAATCGAACCCGCAACCTTTTGAAGTTCGGTCCAATGCTCTCCCAATTGAGCTACCGAGCCTTGTTAACACCCGTCAAAATTTACCAGTACCTTTTGTAATTTTACGCCGTAGGCCAGCGTTGTCTAATCAACAGCGGGTTCAATTCCGTATCGCTTCCTGTTTCTCGCGAGGCGAAAAAGTTCCTCTACGTTGTTGATACCTGTCCATTGCCTGATGTTGCGGAGCCAGGATAACTTTCTTCTTCAGACGCGTCTTTTACCCTTCGGGTTAGGGAGGGTTAGCTTAACCTGATTACATATGTAAATAGCATTTTATGACATGGACGGTTGACCTTACGATGACGGTTATATTTTTGTATCTGATTAATGCTCTAAATTGATTGAAACAGTGATGTGATGACTGGTGCCTAGGACCTAAATAATTATTTTTGAAATTAATAAATATAAAGATGAGAAGGTATTTCACACCGGAACAGTTGCTCAATCTTTTTACCAAGCGGAAGTTCGATCGTGTATAGACTACCATTTTTATCTTCGGGACCAGGACAAGAAGCACATCGCCGGCAATGACGATCTTTTTTATAAAAAGCTCAAAAGGCTTAAGCATAGACCAAAGGTAGCTAGCCTATATTTTTTTATAAGACTCATTTGGAGGAGTGTGCAGAAGAATTGCACGACATTGTTCCACTGATCCCATTTTTCATCGGACAACCGCACTTACAAATAGACGTCACCATTACATGGTTGATATACCAAAGAGTGCACTAAGCGTTTGGGTTCCAATTTAATGATAAGTACCTCTAAGGAGTGGAACTCTTTATCTGAGTCTGTGTTTCCTGACAAATACAATTAAGGGGTCTTCAAGTCAAGAGTGAGTAGGTATCTTCTAGGCAAGCGCGTCACATCGACGATTGCATCGCTAAATATCAGGCGAGATAGCCTGCGCCTGTCTATTTACTATATAAAAGAAAACATCACATTTTTCGTTTTGATCCCAAATTAAATAGCTAAAGGACTTGTGAACCACGCCCAGACCCAAACTAATGTAGAAAAGTTTGTTTTCTGCACTGATTATTAGCATGCCCAGCTGGGTGAATGTCTATGGCACTTTTAATTTATTTATTTATTAGGGAAACATACAGCATCAAATGGAACATTGAAAATAAAGCAGAATTTTAGTACAATAGCCAAAAGAGTTTCCACCACTAAAACATTAATATTGAACAGACAAAAAGTTCTACCTACCAAGACTATACTAGTGATAATTTATAATAATTCATAAAGTAATGACTGCATGATAAAAGCAATGACAAATTAATGTTTTAACTTACTAAAACAAATTTTGAGTATTTTACTTTTGAAGTATTTAAATTTTGAACAAAATCTTACTTAATAAATGCGGAGAAACAACCTGGTTATTCAAAATTTTGTACAAAAAAGTTTGATCCCGTATTTCTCTGCGTGATTCAAGAGGTATTATAATTTATCAAATTTCTTAAACTTATATCTAAGCTTTTTCATTAACTTATCTTGTATTTTTTCAACCATCATTTTGTAATCGAAATACTGCGGGTTCCAAACAGTAGATGCATATTCTAAGAGAGATCTAACAAGAGAATTATGTAACACTAAAAGACTATGAGGGTCTGTAAAATCAATGGTTTGTCTTAAAATAAACTCGAGTATTTTATACGCTTTGCTTGTGATATAATTTAAGTGCGATGAAAAGTAGACTATTATCTAGAATAACACCGAGGTCTCTCACCACTGTGATCCTTTTGAGAATTATGTCATTGAGGGGTAATTGAATACTATTGGTTGTTTTTTCCTGCAGAAAGTTATAGAATGACATACATCAATATTAAGAAAGAGGTAATTAAGGCGGCAATATTCGAATAATCTTTAGTTTATGAAAAATAAAGCTCATCACTCAGGAATAAGTCGTAGCCCCCATGAGGCTATGTTTGGATGTAAAGCAAAAGTGGGCTTGAAAACTTTCTTGCCAGCTCTTGAAACAATGTCAGATATTACGAGCGAAGAAGTTCTTGAGGCAATAGTAAAAAATCAAAATGGACAAGCCAGCGAAGATATTGACACTAATTTAGAGGGCAGTATAAATAACAACATTCATACCGAGATTACAACACAACAAGCGACTATTGAATCAGGACCTTCGGATAGGGAGGAGTCAATTTCGACTAATCAAGTAAAGGAAAATGATGATGGTAATAATGTAGAAAAAGATAAAGATGAAGAGAATATTTATAAACCAAATGAAACAAAAAATAATCCTGAAAGTGACAATGAACAAGTTTTTAACGAAAATACAGCTGTACAGGCAATACATGTATGTTCTCGAAAAATTGAAGAAGCTAGAATCGGTGCTTGGCAGTCGCTAGAAATGCAGGCTGAAAAAATGATAAAAGCCTCAAATGCTTAATTTCCCGCTGTAGAAATAGGCCAATGCGTAAGAATTAAGGTACCAGACGTAGATCGAGCCAAAGCAGATGGCCGAAATATAATAGCCGTTGTAATTTCGATCGAGAATGAAAATCTTTACAAACTCGGTACGAAATACGGGATTTTAAGCCAGTTGTACTCAAGAAATGAATTCGGTGTCTGCAAAGAAAGATTTATCACAATTGAAGAAGTTCCAGAAACTAATATAACTATGAGAGAATGCGCTCGTAAGGATTCAAATTTAGGTGGACAAGGTTTTCAGCATTGCAATTGTACTTCAGAATGCAATTCAAATCGCTGCAAATGCAAAAAAACACAAGTACTTTGCATTTCCAAATGTCATAAATCTCGAACCTGCAGAAATAAATAAAAAATAAAGAATTTTAAGAGTCTTACTGATAGTTGCTTGTCAATTTGTTAATTTTGTTTGATTCTATTTTTATAAGTTTATTTTTTTAACCAAGCAAAAGGTTTGGTTTCTTGATATTTGATTTGTTAATTTAATGAGAATATATTTTATGTTTTGCTTAACCAAACAGAAGCTTTGATCTCTTGACACTTGAGAAGTATTCTTATTGTTTGACTGATGTTGTTTGTAACCAAATTTTATTATATTTAAGACTAGAATTGTTTTTATTTCAATAAACATTTGATTCCGATGTTTGATTTACTACATTTACTAAAGGGGTATGGTAATTTTATATAATTGCCGGTAAATGTGATTAATTTGAAAGTTTTTACTACCTTTACCACGAGCACTGGTTATTATGCATAGTTCCCAGTAATTATACATAATAACCACACTATCCACATTTACCGTAACATATACATCTTTATTTATCGTGACTGTAGTCAAACAACTACACTCGCTTTGAAGCGAAGCTTCTATACGGAAATTCGGGCCGCTCGCATATAGGCGCTCGCCACTCTATCCGAGCTAAGCGTCAGATATTACCATTACGCGATAGCGTCAGATTTAGTACCGTTGCACGATATATATAGCAGCCAGCTGCCTCCCCACCTCGTGTGCGTGGCCTTCTGTCTCGCTTTCACTCATGTCAGTGTGCGTGTCTTTTATATCTCATTTTTTAACGCTTAGTTCCTACGCCTTATACTATAAAGCTTCGCTTCTTTTGGGCGTCCCTAGATGGCACTGTTTTTTCATATATTTAAGGAAAACCAACGAAGCTTACAATAAACACATACATATATGTGTTTATTGTAAGCTTAAGAATGATGGAATAAATGTATCACCCTCTTTTTTTTTTAAGTTTGGATAATATTGCTGTAATATTATTTAGTTATTATTAATATAATATTTTATAGACATGACGCACTGAATGGAGACGTGATCCCTTACAATGGGCCTCGTGAGAACGCTCAAGGTCACTCAAAGGGCAATGGAGCGTGCTATGCTCAGAATTTACCTACATGATCAAATCAGAAATGAGGAGAACCAAAGTAACTGACATAGCCTGCAGAATTGCCAAACTTAAGTGGCAGTCAGCGGGGTAAATAGCTCGTAGAACTGATGGCCGTTGGGGCAGAAAAGTTCTAAGGTAGCGGCCACGGATCGGAAAACGATGTATAAGCAATCGACCGTCATTATGGAGATACTTGGGCTCCCCCAAGTATTTGTTCCCCCTTTGTTCAGCAGTATTGTACGAGTTTATTTACATTTGCCATAAGGGCTTTGAATTTTCTATAGGTGATAATAAAGGAAATTTAACAACCTAAAAATTATTATTTAGGCACAAAATAAAACCAAATAAAAAATATCCCGTAAACTCTTAGGTGATATGCTCAGAAGATTGATGTCGTTACCTGATTGTTTTGCCAAACTTATTCTCTATTTGTCAGTACAAATAAAGAAATTACTGTTATTAATTCATTTCTTGTTTTGTGATTACCATTTCCTTGTGTTATCTATAAATTAAACCAATTTATAACATAAAACACTGTAAAATCACTTTTTACGGATTTTGCGCATAAATTATTTAAACTATTAGGAACATGCGCTATTAAAATATTGTGAAGGTAGTCGAAAATATATAACGACCATTACCTTAATCATCTTGTGATCACGGCTCCTGTAAAGGAATCGAAACGTCAGGATTAAATATAAAATAAATTATATGCAAAATTCGTAAAAAAGTTGTATTATTCAGATGTGTAATATTACACACTGTAGTTTTTCTCGTGTTCTTTGCCTTCCGTGTATAGTTAACTAAAAAATAATTTAATGGATGTTTTAAAGTTTTCGTCGAGCCGATCGCAGCGCTTTCTGGGCGGGAAAACCGCACACCGTGATTGGCCGAGCCACCATTACGGCCGTACATGGAATGCGCGGCGCTATCAGATTACGGTGCGTATACACAATCTTTCAGTATAGTATTATGCTCATTCTATTTCAGTAACGATGTTATATCCGTAAGTTTATAACGTACAGTTGGATTTATTGTTTTATTACAACATGAATGATACTATGTATTTCTGAGAGAGGATCTTTAACAGAAAATAGGATAACCAGACTTACAAATAGGCGCCACCGTTTTATGGTTGATATACCAAAGAGTCGCACTCACCATTTTGGTTTCAATTTTGTAATCCGTATCGCTAAAAAGTAGAACTCTTGCCTGAGTCTGTTTCCTGATAAATACAATTTAGGGGTCATCAAGTCACGAGTGAATATACCTTCTAGGCAGGCGCGTCACATCCTAGATCGCATCGTCGCAGGCGAGATAGCGGTCAAGCGCTAACCTGTACACGATAAAATATATATAGACACGGCACCTGCTTAGATTTAAGATGATGAATACAATATGAGTGATCTTCCAATAAAAGGAAACCACAGCGTGCAATTAATCTTAAATATTATTTGCAATAGTTAATATAGGTACATATATAAAGACTAAAAACAAGTGACACAATATTGATAAATTATACTAATAATCGCATTACTGTAAAATAATTAATTAAAAAGACAAATAGTTAAGCAATTCTTTTAAATAGCTTTTAAAATTAGACAAAGCAAAATAATAATATTTTTACATTCACACCAATTAGCCTAACCCAAAGTAAACACTGTAAGGCTTGTGTTATGGATACTAGGGTAACGGATAGACATTCATATATGATACATAGATATGTAATATTCATAGAAATATATATAAAGATCCATGAATTGCATACAAATGCTCATTTTCATCACAATAACATTTGTCCCTTCTGGGACTTGAACCCAGGACCTTTGGTGCCAAAAGGTTACACCAAACGGTGGTCAATTTAAAAATGTTGTTGCCATAATAAATATATTATACAAACAGCTAGGTAAGCCAATATTACTAAAGCTGTAAAATGAGAAATAATTCTGTGAACTACAACGGAAGTATCGTTGATTACCGGCCGTGTAAACGGTAAACAAAATGAACGCATGCGCAACTAATCTCCTCTACGATAGTTTGTGGTTTATTGAATTATGACTACATAAATGACCTCTTTAAATCTTACGGATAATATTACCCATATCAGTGCATTAGTTATTAATTATTCAAGCGTATAAATACGTATTGTATTTATTCATTTATAGTTTATATTTTTGTATGTTAAACTGTCTGGTCAGCTGACCCTGTAGTGTAGTTCTTATCCACTTGTCAGTCCGCTACCGCGCGCCCAACTCCTATCGACATGGGAATTCTCAGGCGGGAATCGAACCCGCAACCTTTGGATGTCCCAATTGAGCTACCGAGCCTTGGGAGAGCATTGGACCGTACTTCCAAAGGTTCGATTTACACCTGAGAATTCACATGTGAGCCGAGTGGATTTTTTCTAGTATATTACAATAATTTGTATTATAAGCTAGCATTGAAAAAATGCATAAAATATATAAAAAATATAAAATCCATAAGTTTAATTAAAAATACGCTTTGCTAAGCAAAAGAATCATAATAATCACAAACGATATTGTTCCAGTTAATGCCAAATCGACTGTGAATGAAAAAAAACTTTAATAAGTATAAGAATAGTGATAGAAGTAGGAGTAACATTGAAAATTGTGACGTGCAAGATGTTGCCTTCAGTACAAGCTGTGAGCCAAGTAAATACGAAATGCGTTGAGAAAAAACAACAGCGCCAGCCGCCACGGCCGCAGAGCGCCGTAAACAAACACTCGCAAGTTGTGATAAAAAAGTACAGAGGCGGCAATAGGCAGAAAAGTAAAACTAGTTTTTATTGCGATCCCATGGTTATGTATTTTTTACCTACACCGCAAAAGCGTAAAGAAATAGGACTTCAGTAGATAGACGAAGAAGATAGAACAGCAGTATCAATGTAATCGTAGTGAGAATTAAATGAAACGCAAAATAAAACAATTTGATTTATTTCAAATTTTAATAATTAGGATGGTGCCCGATTTAAATATTGTAAATGTAATAAAAAATATATGACGATCATTAACTTAGTCATCCTGTGATCACTACTGGAAAGGAGTCGAAACGGCAGGATTAAATATAAAATAAAATATGCGCAAAATCCGTACAAAGGATATCCGTAAAATTTGTAATATGCGCGGAAGAAGTGTAAGAACTAAATAAGATAGAAGAAATTATAACAAGAAAAAAATTAACGCTTCAAGTGTCCTCCAGGCGAATAGTCTTCATATTGATCTTCATATTCATTTGACGACCGTTTGGTGCAACGGTAGTGATCCTGCCTTTCGCACCGACGGTCCTGGGTTCGAATCCCGGAAGGGGCAGATGTTTGTATGATGAATACGAGCATTTCTACCTGAGTCATGGGTATTTATATATATTTCTATTAATATGACTTATTTATGTATGATATATGTATATCTATCCGTTATCCTAGTATCCCATAACACAAGCCTTATAGTGCTTACTTTGGACTAGGCTAATTGGTGTGAATGTAAGAAATATTATTATTATTATATTATTATTATTATTATTGATTTACTGAAATCTTGACGGACCGTTAAGGCAGAATAGTATATTTATAACGATCAGATTATTGTATGTTTATTACCTACACTGCAAAAGTATAGAGAAAGTAGATAGACAAGAGAGGAAAAATCTTTTTAGATCTAAAGAAATGATTAGATATAAGGATATTTCATTCCGGGCCAGCTTTTAACTCCGATCTCCGATAATCCGATAAAGCTTAAGTCCGATCTTGCATCGAATATTGCAGCCACCACTATGACAGCTCAGCAAAATACCAATTTGCAGCACTGGACACGGTTCAGCGCAGAGCTGAGAGGCTCGTTAGTGACAGCAAATTGATGAAGAGCAAGCTTCACACGATTGCTCACCGCCGCAAAGTTGGGCTACCACCCTTTCTTGGTTGCTGTTCCTTCCTGTCGCATCAAGTGCATCTCAACTTCTTTTATAATGCGCACAGCAAAGGAGTAGTACTCTCTCCCATAGTCTATGTTTTCGAGTACTTATAACCCATCTGTTTTTAAAGCCAGGGTGAAGAGGCGCCTTCTACGTCAACTACCATCGCCAACTACCATGCAGCACTTTTAGAGTTTTTTGTAACAGTACGCATATCTTCTCGAGTTCTTTGCCGATATTGGTTTATTCAATAATAGAAAATCATTTAAATTATCTAGGTTGTCACAAAGCCCGAATCTAAAATTTCACCATGATAAAAAAGTTATGATCAAAAACGAGTTGTACTCACTGAATTGTGAACCGGAATTCTGCATTTCAATATATACTGCAGCGGAACAGAATGCTGAGCAACTGCAGCACTCTACTTTATTTATCAAGTGTGTTTACTTCTGTTAACTTCATTTTACAGAATTAATTATATATAGATATAATAAAATAACAAATAATTAAAAAAGGTGAAAACCAGCCTCACCACTGCTGTTAAAAAGGTGCACAAAAGACTGGCAGCGTATCATCGTTAGACAGCTACGAGTATACTTAAACGTTGGCCAAGGAAGCTACCAGATCTTTTGTCCCCAATTAAGTCAATTAAACGGGAAGACATTTCTTAAAAAAAGATCTTGGCTTTCGGGCCCCATGGGTATTATTCGAATTTAAAAAGAAATTCAAAAACGTGCTACGCGATTCTTAATACTGTCTGGAAAATTAATCTCCCGACATACATTTGAATAAGAATTCGATATATATTTAGCGGCATATCTCGTGCTGTCACAAACAAAAGGCACATCTGTATGTGACGATATTATTTAATCTATGACGAAACGTGAGCCAACGGTAGCGAGGGCGGGCGGCGAACACTCACGGAGTCACGCCCCGTGTATGGCGTGCGCAAGAACACAACTTACGTTTGTGGATCAATTGAAAAAAAAAATAACTCAAATACTTTAAGTAGAAACTTGTTGATTTTTATTAATTTATTTTTAAGTATACTGACATATTGTAATGAAAATAAGTTTATTCAAATGCATTTAAAATAAGTTGTTGTTCAGGACGTCTTTGACAGAGAAATGGGCAAATCTCGTCAGCTATAATAGAATAAACGACATTTACAATATTATACGTCGCCACCATATATAATCTACAATAAAAAATATTATTCAGTTATCACAATAATAGTAGTGTAATGGTTTTATTACATCGCTGATTACAACAAAGTCAACAAGTATCAATACAGAGAACAAATCAGTGTTGGTGTGTTTATTCCTTATGCGTTCCGACTTTGATTGGATTGTAACGAAACTTTTTTAAGTTTTTGTATGCATTCTAGAGCAGGTTTATATGTATAGTCAGCAAAAAAGAACATGCTGGGTACAGCTAGTAATCCATAAATAGTGTACACAGTATGTTTAATAAGTAATAATAATTTATATTACAAAACAATACATAAAAGAAAAAAAAAACTACAAAAGAGTCCAGAACAATTAAATGCAGTTAATTTTTTAATTAAAGGAGGATTCTTGATTTAAAAAAAGTATGTGTGCAATTCACACGTCCTTCAAAAATAATACGTACACGTATACATAATACCACGGTTGTTGTGATGTCTTCTCTCAAGCTTTGTACTACGCATGTGCTCACAAACACGTATTAACACACATTCCTATCTCATTTTCTCCTAAGTTAAATCTTATGAATTTATGTGTCTGTCTCTTTTTACTGACGCTTTTTTTTTACTTTTAAATCACAACAATGCTAAAGAAGTTTTCACTTCAAAAAAGTAACCTGTCAAATTAGTATAACTTAAGGGGGGACGCTGGTCTAGACCGTGAAAAAATGGGCATAATTTATGAATTTTTTGTGACTCAACAAAAAGATCAATCGACAATCTGTGAAAGTGGTTTTATAATTAGTTTTATGATTTAGGTTTTAATATACAAATACATTTTTTTTTGTGTCAATTAAATTCAAAATGGCGGCTGTCCAGCATTTCTTCGGAGGCGCTTCATTTTTAGACGGGTCCATGGCCGAAGATGTAACCTCCTTAATTTTGGTCCTGGAACAAAATCCCGAAATTTTTTATTTTCTACATAACAACAGCAAGAGACGTACGTAGGATTTTTCGATATTTTGTGATTAAAAAAAAAACTATGCAATATAAAAAAAAAACCTACGGACGTCTCTGGACGAAGGTATTTCGAATGTACTGTCAAATTTCGAATTTGCTCGAGTTATGTCTTCGGCCAGTTCAAAAAAAGTGATTTCGAGAAAAACGTTTTAAGTACTATAAAATCATATGAAATGCGTATATGGGTCGTTCTTCTTTTCTACCGACAGTGAAACGATATTTTTCTGTTTTTTTGGTTTTTGTACTATCCATAATTGTGGTTTCTGTGTGGAATTTAAAAGAAATTGCATCTGTGTTGTCATAAGGACTAATTAAAGTTTCCTTTGCGGCAAATATTAATTCTTTTTTAATGTTGGTTTTTTAAAAAAATATGTGACAAAGTGGCCTTTTTCTGTGGAGACCACATTTCGGTTTACCACTCTGTCACGGCATTCTACGGAAAACAAACGAAAAAATATGTTGGTTGGAGAACATGAAAAATTACATACAGTTAATAGATAAGAAAAATATGGACGTTTGTTCGAACCGAATTAAAAAATCGTAAATATCAATTCTCCAACGAGATGCCATAATAAGACGAAGGACATACCATTGTCGGTAGAAAAGTAGAACGACCCATATACCTTTAATGTGCGATCCATCCATCCAGGCATCCATCCTTTGGTATGTCATTTTTAAGACGCTAAAGTACCTTTTAAGACAAAAACAAAATCTTTTTTTTTTTATTCTAGACCAGCGTCCCCCCTTAAGAACAAAGAGTTCGTTTAATGAATACGAGCATTTGTTCCTGAATTATGGATATTTATATACATTTCTATAAATATTACATATCTATGTATAATATATGTATGTTTTATATTTTTTATATATTTTATGCATTTTCAATGCGATCTTATCAGATAAATTATTATAATAGAAAAATACTAGAAAAAATTGACTCACACAAGTGAATTCTCAGGCGGGAATGTATGTTTATCCGTTACCGAAGTATAACACAAGCCTTATAGTGCTTACTTTGTGCTAGTTTAATTGATCTGAATGTAAGAAATATTATTTTTATGTGTAATTATTCATTAAGTATTTTTTTCTTTATAGAGTGATGTCAAATTAATGGCTTCCTTTTAATAAAATGGGAGATTAAAACGTGTAAATTGTAAGTCAACACTTCTGCTTTGCTCCTTTAATTATTGCATGTCATTTCTGTCGACGTGAGACCCGCCATCTTTGCTAATATGGCAAACAAACTTTTATATACAGCCATTTTTTCTAAATATTTTAATTGGCTTAAACAAATGCAATAATATAAATAGTAACCGATGCTACCTTTTAAGCCTCAGTTGGCATCAGGAGGCACCGCTCTTCCATGTATCAAAATACCCATAAAACTTTCTTAAGAAACCGAATTTTCAGGAACAAGGAGACAGATTACTTTTATTAATACCATTAGGTTGTTCTACTTTAATGAAATATGTGTGTATTGTCTTTGTGTGTGAGTGTGTGTGTGTGTGTGTTTGTGTTTATTTAGTGTGTATTTGCCCAAACTAATTATTTTAGTAAAGCCTTTACAGAATCATAATCTTTATATTCTAGCTATCTCTTGAGAATCCACTTGCACTCATAATATTGTTTGCTATGTATATCTATATAGGTATAGCGATTCTGCCTTACGCACCCACGGTCCTGGATTCGAATCCCGGAAGGGGCAGATGTTTGTATGATGAGTACGAGCATTTGTACCTGAGGCATGGATGTTTGTATATATTTCTATGAATATTACTTATTTATGTATGATATATGTATGTCTATCCGTTATCCTGGTATCCGTAACAAAAGCCTTAAAGTGTTTACTTTGGGCTAGGTTAATTGGTGTGAATGTAGGAAATATTTATTTATTTATTTATAGCCATAGAAACAGGTTTAAAAAAAACATATTTCTTTTAATTGTTAAACCTATTTTATAAGGGATTCTAATGACTGCAAATCTATCTAACGCCTATAATATAATGTGTCGTTTTAAAATTTGGCACTTGTACAAATTAGCATAGTTAGAATTCGCTTTGATGACTCACCCAAACTTTTCCAGAATCCAGACATAAGTCGGCCAAGTTTTCATTTTCTATTTGTTTACAATTTCAATATCACACGTGCTTTTTATGTCGATAATCTACTTTAACGTGAATTAACATTAAGTGAATAATGTAAAAAATCTTTTTATGTATTTTTCTTTTTAAATAATTGTGTAAATTAAAAAAAATAGATACCAGTTTTCAGGTTTTTCAATATTTAAACTTTTTCTATAAAAGCAACTTTCGAAAACTAATGATATACTTTTATTTAGTCTGAATTTATTTAAAAAGTACATAGAAAAAATAACATTTAACTAAAGTAAATCTGCAATGAAAATAGTTCCAAAATATTGTCCTTAAATGATAAATTAGTTCAAAAAAAATTACTAGAAAAAATCGTCCCCACACAAGTTATTCACGGATAAACCGAGTCGATTTAATCTAGTATTTTTTTTAAAAACCATTAATCATATAAGATAAGTATTTAAAAATGCAAAAAAATATATAAAATTCTTCATATATTGTCCTTATTTTTTTTTTAATAAGTTTTCTTCATTCTTATTCCGCGTCTTATTGAAATAATAATAGTTAAAAAAAAAGAGACAGTAAATAAAAACAAACTAAAATTGATAAATTTTACCGTCGTTTTCGAATTTCTCAGCATAGGTAAAAAACCGGCATACCTCCGTATATTAACCTATTTAGTAAAGATTCTTTAGTCTAGTTGTGCAGTAGGAAGAGAATATGGGTCGAGACACTGGCCGCGTGCCAGCGTTACTCAGCCCGAGTGGGCAGCGGTGCCGCTAAAGGTTACCACTGGTGAACTATTCGGATCAAAAGTTTTTGACTTACGCAACTACTCTGTTGGATGATGTGTGCGTAACAGAGGGAGGTGGAAATCGGGAACCTGGAGCCACGAGTACCAAAGAAATTATTATACTTCATTTGTTTAAAATAGTAGAATTATAACTTATAACTGGAGAGAGGTGGAAACAGAGAAGAAGGACCTGGAAAAATTATAATTAATTTTTTTTATATACCTGAATTTGTAAAATATGATCACGGGGCGAGATGGATGCAAGAAGAAGCTACTGTCAAAAACAACTATTTAAATTTTTTATTTCTTATTTCGATTTGATAGAGTTTTGTTTTATATCTTTTCTTTTCTATCTTTCTATCTAGAGGTTTGTTTTCTATCTTTTTAATCGATATAAAAAACAACTCTTTCATGTGGCATTTTTAAGAATATGGTATTGTGAATGCTAAAAAAGAAATAAATAAATAAATAAATAAATATTTAAAATACAATGATAATATTTCTTACTTTCGCCCACGTAGCCCAAAATAGCCAATGTAAGGGACACTAGGGCAAAGTATAGACAAACAAACTGTATTATATAGATAGATATGTAATGTTCATAAAATATGGTACAAATGCTCGTATTTATCACACAAACAGCTGTCCCTTCCGGGACTCGAATCCACGACCGTCAATGTGAAGTCAGTGGCGTCAAACGGGCGTCTAATTTAAGAAGTATGACGTTTAAATATAGAAACTAACTTATGTAACTATAAACTACACTACATAAGGTCAAGCAATATTTCACACCGGGACAGAGTTTTAACTCTCCATAAAATTCAAGTCCGATCTTGCATGAAATATTTCAGCCACCTCTGGGGCGGCTAGTTACTAGTTATTTAGTGTCAACCAATTGGTGAAGAGCAAGCTTCACACCTTAGCTCACCGCTGTAAAGTTGCCTGTGTCAGTCTTCTACAGAATGTACATTGGAGAGTGTGCTCCGGAGCTGCATGTGCTCATACCGCTATCTCACTTTTTCCATTGGCCATCTTGACGCACTGCGGGCTACCACCCTTTCTTGGTATTCCTAATTGTTGCACCAAGCTCTACTCAACATGAACTCAGAATGAAAATAACTTATTTAATAAAGGAGTAGGAGGATAATGTCGGGATCTACTGAACCGATTTTAAAAATTCTTTCACCAATAGAAAGGCACATTATTGCTGAGTGTCATAGGCTATATTGAATGCTAGAAAAATTTTAAGAATTTTGTCCACCCGTGCGAAGCCGGGACGGGCCGCTAGTATATATATACATATATACCCTGTTACAGTGTTTGACCGCGATGAACTCCGAAACTACTCAAGGTTTTTTTTTAGTTATAACACAGCAACGCGTGGAAAGATCAGTAAGTAAAGCATAAATAAAAGGAATCATTAAAAACTCATAGGCACTAAAGTAATACTTAGGTATCGTGCTTGGTCTAAAAATACAGATTAGGAATCTCCGTCACCTTGGCTCGACATTTTATTATTCGTTGACATTACAATAATTTACTGGTTGTCGGCAAAAACTACATTTACTCCCATGTCCTCATACACCGACGTCTGTGTAGGGTGACTATACTTTAGATATAAAAGATATATGTTTCACGTTTGGTAGCTGAAGCAATTGTGTTATGGAGTTCCGAACCAGTTGGATAACCAGTCCGAGAAGTAGAGACATCATGAAATCAGGTTCTCAAATAACTGACATTATTATAAAGAATATTTACAATACATTATAAATATTCCCATTGACCCCTCGTGGTAACCTAAATACTTGTTTTATTTTACTATATACATTTTCTAATAATAATAATATTTCTAACATTTACATCAAATAGCCTATCTCAAAGTAAGTACTGTAAGGCTTGTGTTATGCCTTAACACCTTGCCTTGTGTTATAATGGGTAACGGATATACATACATATATGATATATAATTAAGTAATATCAATAGATATTATAAATACCCATGACTCAGGTAGAAATGTTCGAGTTCATCACACAAACGTCTACCTTTTACGGGACTTTAACCCAGAACCGTCAGTGCCAAAGGCAGGATCGCCACAGTTGCCACCGAACGGGCGTCAAATAATAAATGACAATTGAGAACTGTTATCACTGTAAACTGTATAGGAATGTCTATTATACTTAAAATTATTGGTCACAATACTACGCCCACTGTAGTGGCGTCGCGGAAGCATAAATAACGTTTGTCTTACATACGACAGATTAGCGCCGTGTAACGAAAATCATTTCTTTCATACACATGAATTAATCGGCATTTTTATATACATCCATAAAATCACGCTTTTTTCACCACGATCCTGACATACATACATATCTCGCGCTTCAACTCTCATCAACCTTTTCATACACGCTTGTTCGTTAAGAGTACTTTTGACCTGGCCTTTTTTCAGGACACCCTCTATTTGGTCCCTGAAAGTTCGCCTTTGTCTGCCGTTACCGACTTGGCCATTCACATTTGCCTCATATATTTGTCTTGTTAATTTTCTTTCGTCCATCCTCACTGCATGTCCAAACCGTCTAAGAACTTCTTCTGTCTTCGTCACTATATCTTCTTCCACTCCAAAACAGTCCCGTGGACAAAATTCTTTAAATGTTTTCCAGCATTAAATGTAGCCTATGTTACTCAGCGTGAATGTAGCTTTCCAATGGTGAAAAAAATTTTGAACTCTGCTTAGTAGTTTTTGAGTTTATTCATTGCAAACATACAAAAATACAAATATTTCCCCTTCATAATATTAGTCTAGATAAGTCCATTATTGCAAATAAAATCTTTATAAGAAACTTGTCGTACATTTATGTGCAAAAAATAAAACATAACAATATAAATTTGGCAATAAACCGCCAAAGCATTTCCCAAATGGCGTGAGCATTTACGCTTTATTCGAGAAACTTGTTGCTTCAACCGCTGAAATCTAATATTTCATGGCACCCTACCAACTATATTGAAACTGCTCGTGAAAATATTTGCCAAAAGACTAATACTTGATATTCTGACAATAGGTAAGTATTTGTTTAGTACAAAAACAATAAATAAATAAATTCTGGACAACTCATAAAAGTCATTTAGTTCTAATCTAAGCTGAGCTTGTTGAAGTCGATAAGTGAAATACATTACGCAAAATACTATAGAATCCTTTTAAAATAATTAAACCTTTTTCACTTATATATTTTAGCAAATCGAATAGAGGAAAGATTTTCATTCAGGCAAGTCCATTAATCTTTATATTCGTAACGATTGTTATATTGTTAATGTTGGCTGAATTATTAAATTAGGAAGTTCAACTTTATTTTTATATACAATACAGTGGATAATGAGTTAGCAAAACGTTGAATATGCTTCTGTAAGAAATATTTCGTGTTTTACTATGGATAGATTTTATGTATAATTTTATATTTTCTTTTTAAATCTTTGATTACTCACTAGTGGGACACAGGTTAACCTTATGAACAATAACAAATGCCTGGCTTGCTTAAAGATGAAATTGACCAATTTTAAGCATAAACGTACAGAAGTATGCATTCGAGCTTCTTGGCACGGAGTTGTCTTCAGACTTCAACTTCGGCACCATCATCAAGTCCGAAGCTCAAACTGCAGCTAAAAAGCAGGGCGTTCTAAAAAGGACAAGCGATTTTCACGCTGGGAAAGATTTTAACTCTCTTTAAAGTTCAAGCCCGATCTTGAATGGAATATTGAAGCCACCTCTGAAACAGCTCAGCAAGATACTAACTTGCTGAACTGGACACGATTCAGCGCGGGCTCATTAGTGACAGCAATTTGGTGAAGAGCAAGCTTCATACCTTAGGGCACCGCCTCAAAGTTGCCTGTCTGTCGGTCTTCTATAGAATGTACTTTGGAGAGTGTGCTCAGGAGCTGCATGTGCTTATAGCACCATCTTCCTTGTTCCAGACGCACAGAATGGTTTTATATCATATGTTAAAGGCAAATAAACAATGATTAAAGTTCTCATTTTTCTTTGTTCTCACGCCACTTCAAGGTCTCTTATTCGATCCTCGACCCGGTCATTTATATTGGCATAGGTCTGGGTGTTGTAGTACCGTCGCTAATTCTGAATTCTATAACACAAGTGCGTTAGTTACTTAGCTTGGATTCAGAAGAATGTATTTAATGCTGATGTATCTTTGAGGATAAAATCCCAAATAACATAAGAAAAAATATTATTATAGTTATTTTTTAAACATAATCTGTTCATGGGATTTTGTTATATGACTCACAAGTTCTTCTCAGTATTATATTACTCAGTTGTTTTTCTAGTATTTTCTTTAAAATTTATCATATAGCATTTCAAATGCAAAAATATAAAAAAATCATGGGTTTTCATGTGCAATATAGAGTTTAAATAAATAAATAAAAGTGAGTGGGCCTGTTTTTCTGGTGCGTTCGGCGATCGGCACTCTGACATTTGGCTAGACGTCCGTTCGAGGTCAACGCCTCTCTACGTAAGTACAGTCGTCAAAGAAAGCGTCGGCAAAATCGTCAACTCATTAGCAATTGTGTTTACAAAGAAATGACATTTTGATGATGAAAAATCTTAATGACCAATTCGCCTAGCCCAAAGTCAGCACTACAAGGCTTGTGTTAGGTTACCAGGGTAATGGATAGACACACATAAATGATACATATTCGTAGATATGTAAAATTCACAGAAATAAATATAAACACCCATGATTCCGGTACTCATTATTGAAACTTCAGCTGTCATATAAACCATACATAAACCTAATCAAACAGTAGTATACGCCGACTGATTGGTGAAACTGTAGCGATCTTGCCTATCGCACCGATGGTCCTGGGTTCGAGTACCGGAAGGGACAAAAGTTTGTGTGATGAATACGAGCATTTGTACCTAAGTCATGGGCATTTTCTATATTTTTATAAATATTACATATCTATGTTTCAGATATGTATGACTATGTCTATCCATTACCCCAGTATCCACAACACAAGTCTTACAATGCTTACTTTGGGCTAGGCTAATGGCGTGATTTTAAGAAATATTACTATTATATAAAATTTATCAATTTATTAAACAAAGTCAAATTACCGAAAAATATATTAATTTCAAATTATGTTGGCGACTATACATTTTCACAGTTTATGCGAGCAGATAAATATTCAACTACCGCTTTCACAGTTGGCGAAGTGCCAACTTTCAGGAGCTTATAAGATGCGTTCCTCACAATGCAAATAATAATGCTTCGGTTTCACTCAATGAAAACGCAGATAAAAGAACTTCTAAAAAGAATTCATATTATTATTTTTGCATTTTGCAATGTAATCTTATAAAATAAATTATTTTAATGGAATAGAATAGAATACCCGCTACGTATACGCTATAAGCTACGATTCCCAGTGGGGTGACAGTAACCTTGTGAATTTCAATGCCTCCAAAACACAGGTGTGTCTTTTCACGGCAAAAATGAGTTCCTTCCACCTCACTCCTACTGTCGGTCACAGGTACGTACATCTGTACCTGTGACCGACAGTCTCGAGCTTCTTGGCATGGAGTTGTCTTCAGACCTCAACTTCGGCGCCAACATCGAATCCAAGGCTCAAATTACGGCTAAAAAGCTGGGCGTCCAAAATAAGGTCAAGCGATATTTCACGGTGGGACAGCTTTTAACTCTCTACAAAGCTCAAGTCCGATCTTGCATGGAATATTGCAGCTACCTTTGGGACGTCTCAGCAAAATACCAACTTGCTGCACTGGACACGATTCAACGCAGAGCTGAGAGGCTCATCGATGACAGCAAATTAGTGAAGAGCCAGCTTTACACCTTAGCTCATCGCCACAAGGTTGCCTGTCTCTCGGTCTTCTACAGACTGTACTTTGGAGAGTGTGCTAAAGTGCTGCATTTGCTCATACCGTCATCTCCTTTTTTTCATCGGATATCCAGACGCACTGCGGGCTACCACCCTTTCTTGGTCGCTATTCCTACCTGCAGGCCTAACGACGGTACCACAACCCAGATCTCAACCCAATATAGAAAAATTTGTTTTTTCTACATTGACCCGGCCGGGGATCGAACCGGAGACCTTGGAGTGACAGTACCATGAAAACCGGTATGCGAGCCACTAGACCGCGGAGGTCTTCAAATTATAAGCTAACACAACCATAACTTCCACATAAACGTAAACGTAATTAAGTGATTATTTTATATATATATATATACTAGCTGATCAGGCCACGCATTGCTGTGGCTCGGTTATTATAATTTGCATTTTTTTTAATAAATAAAATAATACCTATCCTATGTCTTAAGTTACAACAAATTAAGCAAAATGCAAACAAAAATCATCAATATCGTTTCTGTAGTTTCGGAGTTCATCGCGGTTAAACACTGTGACATGGATTTTTTATATATAAAGATGGCTACGTTTAAAATATATTTACAATCACACACTTCCAACTAAAAAAATAAAACCACTTTTACAAGACTTACGATTTGTTATGACTATTGAGACAGTCATCCTGTAATCACGGCTCCTGTAAAGGAGTCGAAACGTCAAGATCTAGATCGATCCAGTCGCTAAGCATAAAGCTTCGCTAGTAATACTAAAAAAAAACTCAATAATCAGTCACACTTAATGGAAACAGCACTTGTCTCGATAGCAAAATGCTGTAGGTTTAATCTCACCAGGGCCCCTGTGCACACATCTCAGGGAGGCGCCAAACATGCTGAAGCAGCCGGCTGTCACCTCTCAGGCAGTAGGCAATAACTGGCAGTAGGCCGCAAAAAGAAGGGAAGACAGCAACGGCGCGCCAACGCAGAAGAACCAGGGTCTAAATCCACTGAGACGGCAGGGACCGAAGAAGGCTTAATTGAACAGTGAAGCTATGCCCTATGGCCATGCTCTCCTTCATGCGAGGCAAGGGTCATTCAAGTCCCAGACTCCAGCGGAACCAAAGCAGACGCTCTGGCGGCAATGCTTCGCGGTGTCCTCTCGGAAGTCGCGGTGGTGGGCCGGTCGAAGAAAACAGCCGACAGGTAGTGCAATTACGTATTGCCTAACTCTCCCCTGGAAGGACCAGCTGGCGCAAGATGGACGGTCTGGAGCCGGCATTGCACGGTCTTGCCCGTCTGGGAAATGTTCAAATTCACCGGGCATCCCCTATTGTGGTGGGGCTTTCGGGCCAACGGCCTTGGGCAAACGTAGTAAAAGACCAAAACGGGCCCAATGGCAGGTTGTGGGTGCATACTAGGTTCTTAAGATAGTAGTAGTACTAGGTAGTTAAGATGTAAAATTTAGCAAATAAATGTTTGAATAAGAAAAAATATAGTAAATACCTGCATATTATACCAGAGTATGAAACAGGCCTTTCTCACTTGTGCTGATAGTAAAACTCGCCCACAACGACCTAAATCCAAATTACTGGGTGTTAATGATACCTAGTTGTTGACAACTACTGAATTTACTGTTCAATATTTACTGACTTTTAAAACTGATGTACGAACTGACACAGAAATCTTGACCACATAACATAGAACCTAATTAGTATCATATCCTAAAAAAATTATCAACTTACTATCTTCATAAAGCGGTGTCCCCGAACACAACGACAACCAGAGGAGAGTAGTTTTAAGTCGTATCGAATAGTTTTATTCCTTTTAAGTACGTAGCCGATAACTTGTATTTTTTTTTATTTTATTCTCGAAAGACCAAGGCTGAAAGCTAATAGGTCCTCAGCAATAAATACAGTTTATAAAATTATGTTAAGCAATAAGATATAAAATAAGCCTGTAAAAAACAACAACGCCTGTAAGACCTCAGATAGGATTTGAACCTACAAACTTTCGCTATCCGGGCAAGTGCTCTGACCGCTGAGAATGTAGTTAACGTTCAACATTTGATTTCACTATAAACTCTCTAACTTCTTTCACAATTTAAATCTTTACACACCCTCTCAACATTTATACATGCATTTCCACATTTACTCAACGATGGGTTCCACATTATCCTTTAGCTATAAAATGTATATCTAGTCTTAATATATAATTCTATTGTGTGTGTGTATGTCACTTAACTCCTCCTATACGGCTGGACCGATTTGCGTCCAGCAAATTGCGTCCGGCATTGCGTGAAATGAATTTTTTATTTGCGTTTGGGTGGCGCCCTGGATGGTTTAGATTCACAAATCTGCCCGGCAGATGGCGCTGCAGTCGGCACAGCAACGCGTGGCCGGGTCATAGATATATGGTTTTTATTTTTATTTATTGATAAATCACAGGAATGCGCTCCGCTTGACGCTGCGTTCGTGACCAGGTGAAGTGATAGCGCTGGACGAGGGAAGCCTGTTGCTCGCTGGCGCTTCTCCAAGCGACTAAATGTCGGTCAACCTGTTTGGAAAACTGCTACGCATCTGCTGAAGCTTCTGTGACTCTACCGGGATGGTCTATTATAAGAAATAATGCGGATATGAAGAATGTGTTCTTCTAACGTTAATATTATTGTCATCTAAACGAATACTTAAAACAGATACTTTATGACTTTGTTGTAATCAACGATGTAATGAAACCATAACACTGCTACTATTGTGATAGCAAATTAATTTTGTTTTGTTTTGTGGATTATGTATGGTGACGACATATAATATTGTAAATGTCGTTACTTCTGTTAAAGCTGACGAGTTTCTTGCGCCCATTCTTCTTCTTAGTTAAAAAACGTCCTGAATGGGTAGGTAAAAATGTTGAATGATTCAAAATTTATTTTAAGTTGTTTTTCATTTCATTCCATTAAAATACTTAACTAACATTTATAATCAATTATTTCAATAGAAAATAATAGAATAAATCGACTTGACTCACAAGTAAAGTCTCAGGCGGGAATAAAACCCGCAACCTTGTAAAATAACTAATCTTCTAGGCAAGCGCCTCATATCTTAGATCGCATCGGCGCTTACCATCAGGCGAGATAGTGGTCAAGTGCCTACCTATTTAGTATAAAGAAAAAAACAATAGAATAACATTCTTTAATATCCCATCAAAGTTTATTTTGTTATTGTAATTGCGTGCCAAACAGGTGTCTGACAACACTGAATCTTTACGACAAAAGACTTAGAGCAGTTTTGACTTGCCTATTGATATGAAAACTTCTTTAGCGGCGTTGTGCACTTTGTGGGATGGATAAAAAATGTTCAACTCGCATCAGGACACGTGACCTGATCGAAAATTCGTAAGACGGAGGGCAGGGCGCTAGCGCGAGTGTACGTGTGTTTGTTGTCATGTTTGTGTACGATAGCGCAATAAATGAATATAGTATTTTACCACATAAATGATAATACTTTTATATGGATAATTAAATCAAATCGTGTGAAATTATTCCCTAACCATTCTAAAATATCAAAAATACATAACGTAAATGTTCATGTTTTCACTTCTGCCGGCACTCCCGGATTGCAACCCGTTCATTTTTTAGTTAAAAAACACATAAGCTTTGCCATTACCACTATGAACCATCAAATCTGCTCAATTAATATTGCATTCTGTGTGTCATAATTTAAGCTAAAAATCGTAAAGAAAAAAAGACAGTTTCGTGTAGGTTGATATGTTTTTGACTGTACATGTGTTAGTTAAAGGTAAACTCTAATTTATAATACGATAGTCAATAGGTTTAAACAGTTGTCAGAACTACTTAACAAAAATAGGTAAATACTAATATATATATTTTATTTTTTTGCATTCACAAGCTAACTTTCTCCTATCTGAGGCCTCGGAAACGTGATTGTTTTTATAGACGTATTTAAAATCTAACATTAATATGGTTTTAATGACACAAATCACAATTATATATTTTAACAACCGATTGGTGCAACGGTAGCGATTCTGTCTTTCGCTCCGACTGTCCTTGTCTCGAGTCCCGAAACGGGCAAATGTGAGGTATACGAGCATTTGTACATAAGTCATGGGTTTTATAGAACATATCTATGTAACATAAATGTACGTTACACGCACACGCATATCAAAAATTGTCAAATAATACATTTAGGATTATCGAAAACAGCATGTAAGTGAAGAATAGTTATTCTACTTTCTATCAAACTCAAAATAATGTTATGTATGTATATACAATTTACGTTAAGACAATATTTATTCCTTTTGTGAAAAAAAGACATGATCATGTTACATTAAAGAAAAAAAACTAACAAATAGGTCGGTCGTGAAACAAAACCTCATTGGAAGATTGCGCGCGCGCAGGTCGCTCTGACGCATATCGAAGATGCGCGACGGCCATTTTTTTTCCACTACGCTCCCGTTTTGGCGGCGTGCCAGAGACGCCGCCGGCTGGCGACTTGCCAACTCACCATATCACCCCCTCTTGGCACTAGGCATGTCGTAACATGTCGATAGATTTAGTCGATATAATTTAACAGAAAATTATTATTTATTTATTTCTTACGTTACATATTTCAATAAAACAATTTATATTATCACGGCTCCTTTAAAAGAGTCGAGTCTTAAGATAAAATATAAATTATGTGTAATAGAACTCTAAATAATTGTTTTATTTATAATTTATTTAGTGCAAATTGAATTTTACATACATCTTACATCAAAAATTTTCACTTCATAAGAGAGTGGCGTGATAGAAGATATAGTGACAAAGATAGAAAGAGTGATAATTAGATGGTTTGAACATGTAGATACGATGGACAAAAGGAAATTGACAAAACAAGTTTATGAGGCAAATGTGCACGGGCAAGTCGGTAAAAGCAGACCGAGGCGAACTTTTAAGGACCAAATACAAGATGTACTGAAAAAGGCCAGGTCAAAAGCACCCTTAACCAAGCTTGTATGAAAGGTCTGATGAGAGTTGAAGAAGTGAGAGATGTATGTCAGGATCGTGGAGAATGGAAATCTGTTATCTCTGCCTATCTCTTGAATTTTAGTAACGTATATAAATTGTGCGATAACTTTAAAATCGGTTATATTTATGATAGGTTAGATTTCGCGTATAAACTCAATTTGTCTAAGACGTCTAGTGGAATATGCAGAGATGCCTCTGGTATTCATCTTATTTTTTCTATTAAAATAATTTATCATAAAACACTTGCGAAAATTTAACGGGTCTCTCTAGGTATCGGCGTATCATTGCGTTAGTTTGATTCTCATTTAAGTCAGACTTTTCAAGTGGACTGGTGGTCTGCCTCCGGTGGTATTAATTTATGATATTCTTTTCAAAATATAAGGTAAGTCAAAATAATAGTAAAAATAAAACACTTTTTTCCATTTGCATATTGAAAATAGGCTTTTAACTTGATTTTAGCTACTCTATACTCATAAACGTTCACGAGCATGACCCGTGAGACTCCACTTTGGTTCATTATACATGATGCTATTCTATTGTCGTAAAATATCAACAAAAAACAGTCCAATAAACATTATTTTTGTTTCTGCAATTGTATACAAAATTTTGTATCGATATTTAGTTCTTACATTTCAATGCACATTACACAATTTATAATTTTTAACACTTACTAACGTGCCCGATTAAAATATTGTGAAGGTAGTAGAAAATATACGACGACCATTGCCTTAGTCATCCTGTGATCACGGCTCCTGTAAAGGAATCGAAACGCTAGGATTAATTATAATTTATGCGCAAGAAACCCTTAATAAGTTTTTTTTTAGTTTTCTTTTTTGCATCCACCCACGACCACACCTCCGAGCCCTCAGGTAGAATTCGAACCCACGACCTTTTGCTATCCGGGCGAGTGCTCAGACCGCGTAGAGCAGCGTTCAACATTGATGGAACGATACTAGCCCTTGGTAGAAGTTGAAATACATTTGTAAATTTCGACACGTCTACCAGCTGTCAGAGCACTCGTCCGAATTCCTTAATAAGTAGTTTTATTTAAATCTGTATCGAATTATAAAAAAAACTACGGACACAAGAGACATTAGAAACGCATGAGAAATCCTAAGCCCCTTTCCATACCTTTGAAATCTTACCAATGTATAAATTTCTTATTTACAGAAAATTGTAAATTTTATCGATATCAAGACGACATCACTACTCCCTTCAGATACGCGATCAACGAACTAAGGACGCGTCTGAAACGCATTCCTAGATTGAAAATCGGAGTCAATTCATGAGCAGTAATTGTTAGAAATATTTAACAATAATATTTCTTAGATTCACAACAAAAAGCCTTACTTTGAGTAAGCACTGTAAGGCTTGTACTATGGCTACTAGGGTAACGGATAGACATACATTTATCATGCATAAATATGTAATGATCATCGAAATGTATATCAATACCCATATGCGTATTCATGCCATAGACTTTTGCCCTTTTTCGGGACTTGAACCCAGGACCGTCGGCATTGTTAGGCGTCGACGATTTAAAAATAAAAATAAATATTATACAACATCGCAATAATTGTACTGAATCAAAGTTAAATAGCTAAAGCTAAAAATCATCTACTTCAGGACATTGAGCAGCCTACATCTACTAAATTTAAATATTAATAACTTGTATAGTTTATTGAAAAATATTTATGTATGACTAACGAATATTTACAAACGATATTTTTATTTTATTATTTTTATTTTTTATTTTATTTATACACTTATTTATTTATTACAGGTAAAATAATAGCATAATATTCATAACATTTTAGTTTTATGTAACAAATCAAGTATTGTTCTTGTAAAGGGTTGCCAGGCGTCCGGATAAAGCCGGACTCAGGATTTTTGTTTGCGTATGCGGCCAAATTAGACGGTATTCGGCATGTCCGGCTTTTGCTTGGCTTTTTAAACCGTTTTTGAAGTAAAACTTCTTTACTCACATGCCTTGGGGAGTAAGCTGGGGAATGCGTTACGAGAGCCTTAAGAAAAGTGTGATCGTGTATAATATAAGTTAGTGAAGATAGAAAGAGATACGTTTCGTATATTACTGTAGGGGCAACAGAGAGGTGTGAGCACACATTTTCTTTCTCTCTTTCTCTCATAGCCAATTAGTTAGTTTATCTCATATATATCTATATATATTGTTTAGCCTTTCTACCCAAAATGTCCGGCTGTACTGGCTGGTCTGTCCGGCTTTTCGGTTTTGAGATCTGACAACCCTTTTCTTGTATGTAAGCTAATTATGGGTATACACAACATTCGCCAAATATATAAAAAAAAAACCTAAATATTACATTTATACTATTTGGAACATAATTATGCGTTTTATTGATGATAGATAGTTAACTTTATGATAATGTTTAAATAAAAATATTTGCTGGCTGTTATTATTTTAAAGATGTTAAAAATGACCATTTAACTTATTTACCGTAGCATTAAGCTTAGGTATTTTCATAAGCATATTATTGTTGAGCTACAAGTACATAGAGAAAACTGTTATTGGCATTAGAATAAGTAAGACATTTTCTGTATTAGTAAAAAGAAGAGTGTTGGTGAATTTAGAAGAGAATATAAATAAATTATGTCACACAAACACACAGCAATGCAAATCCTTACAATAATTGTGACAAAAAATAAAAACCAAAGAACATAGATTAGTAAGCTGTACTGCAGTGGTGAAAAAGTCCCCGGCTCAGTATAATCTCAAGTTTACTCCTTAAAACGATTGGTTTTTGATCAGGCACAGAAAATAATAAAACAAAACTTCAAAATAAAAGCGAAAGGTGCGCACAAAAAACATAACGCTATCATTTGATCACAAAATTTTACTCTTCATGTTTTTTTTCACATAAGGCGCCTTAAATGAAAATAATTCTAAAGGAGTAAACTCCAATAAATAAATAAAAACAGTGCCGTCTAGGGACGCCACTAGAAAGCCACGCCAGCCACAAACACTGCCATGAGTGAAATCGAAACAGAACGCCACTTACACTGAGGTGAGGCTGGCTGGAACGTATGTAACGGTAAAATCTGACGCTTAGCACGGATAGAGTGGACGCGCGGCACGAACGCCCTTATAGAAGTTTCGCTTCAAAAATACAGTTATCTTCTATAACATTTTAATGTGACCGCAATGAAAGCAAATAAAGAATTTAGTATTGGAATAAATGTATGATTGGCTTACAATTATCAAAGCATTTCGTTTGCAGAGTCGTTAAAAGTATTGTTCATGACCGATGGCTTTACAACAACAATTTTAAATGAAATACGAATACAAATTATAATTCAGTGCGTAAATCTTAATGCGTGAAGTAATTTGACCTCTTTTTTGTTCGCGGCCTTCTTGATGATTTGTGTGTTTACGTCCGCACTGTATGGGTTAGCTTTGTTTTCTGATGCTTCAGAAAAACATCGATCCATTACATTAATTGCCATATGTATAAACAATTATAAAACAACAGTAAAAGTAGGGCTTAACTTGTTCCACAAAATTTTATTGCATTCGGTGTTATACTCAAGGTAGTGTAATAGTAGTAGTTTATCGTCGCTGCAAGAAAAAGGCAAGTGGTTTGGGGATATTAAAAACAGCATACAAAGTTCTTGGTTTGAAAAGGTATAATACAGCCAAGAGATTTCTTTTCAACATTAAGTCGACTCAGAATGGCCCATTGCTCATTCAAAGAAAACCTCTTCAGACTCAAGTTCTTTACTTCTGCTTTATGTATTTTTTGTCAATCAAGCAACCAATGTTTGCACCATGTATTTTATTAAATTAAATTGAAACTCAAACAAGCATATTCATTTAAAAAATTTAAAAAAATCTACAAAGTCGATCCGATTCCACGCGACTTAAGAAAACTCTAGAACAACGTAGACACTTCTAAAAATTTATAAAATAAAATTTACAGTAAAGAAGATATGAAGAAAAGAAGCACTTTATAATAGGAAAAGATCAATATAAGTAAGAAATACAACGTTTTTTATTTGTTTATTAGTTCTGCCAACACTTTTTACGCTTAAACTTAGACAGAAGATTGACAAAACCAGCTTATGAGCCAAATGTGCATGGACACGTAGGTAAAGTCTTACCAAGGCGAACTTTCAGGGACCAAATATGATGTCCTAAAAAAAGGCGTGGTTGTATGTATGTTTGTAACTTACACATAATAAATACATTTTATACAATAAAGGCACAGTGCAAAAAACAATTATAGGCCAACAACTTGAACTTCAATAATTACTTAAAAAAGATGAAATATAACAATCAATAAGCGCCTATGCTAGATTCAAGACTTCCTAATTCTTAGAACAAAGCAAAACTTTTTAAAGATTGAAAGATACAGTGAGTAAGTCGCTGTGACACGAGTACTTGCAAAGTTTGTTATGTGCATCTCACAATCTGTTTGTAACGTTCTGCTTTCCCAATCTGTTCTCATCTTTGAGTCGGTTCTTCCAAATACCAACTTCAGATTCCTGAGTCCATTGAGAGAAAGGCTAAGAAATTCATCAGCAATGATGATCTTTTTAATAATAAACTGAAAAGCCTTAAAAATAGACGGAAGATAGCTAATCTATCCGATTTTTTGGATACATTTCAGAGAATGTGCAGCAGAATTGCACTGCCTTGTTCGACGATCCCCATTTTTTCATCGGACAACCAGACTTACAAATAGACGCCACCGATATATGGTTGATATACCAAAGAGTCGTACTAAGCGTTTTGGTTCCAATTTTGTAATCTGTACCGCTAAAAAGTGGAACTCTTTGCCTGAGTCTGTGTTTCCTGATAAATACAATTTAGGGGTTTTCAAGTCACGAGTGAATAGTTAGGTATCTTTTAGGCGCGTCAGATATTAGATCGCATCGTCATTAAAAAAAATCGTCCGACGAGGCTTCAAGTACAAAGCTTTAAAGTTAACCAGTTTGAAAATTATTAAAGACAACAGCACATATAATATTAATTATAGAAAAAAAGGGCCATATTACTAAAACTCCTATTGACTGTTTATACGCTCCTCCCCACGCATAGTGAAGCATCTTTTACAAAGGCCCGATCAATGACATAATTATAATAATCACATCATGTTGTTTGATGTTGTTCAATAATTATTAACCCCGTATGGGAAATACGTTTGAAGTAGCTTGTTGACTGGTAACATATTGAATAATCTTACCTAATTTGAAATATATATCAATATAATTTTGTTAGTGTTTTTCTGATTCTTATATTGTTAAAAGAGGAAAAGCGAGAGAATATTTTTAAAGTAGCTAGTGTACAACGTCCCAAAAAGGTGAAATAAAACTTATTTGATAAAGCTTTATGAAGAGAATATTAAACAAAATTTTCTTTTGGTATTAATAGGAATCAGCGAAGGTAAACCATAGCGCGTTTTACACAAACATTTATTAGAAAATTATTTACATTATTTTAAACAGGTAGAACTATTAGTTATACTTCACAAAATTTGAAAAGCTCGTTATTCTAGTTTTGCATAGGATGTTTAAACCAGGCAAGTTAGGGCAAGCCGCTAGTTTTTCATAAGACTGGCAAAAACACTCTTATATTTGTAAATAGCTTCTAATAAATAAGTTGTTACTAAGAAGGTAAAACAAAGTCATCTCACAAACTTGACATTGAAGAAATACAATAATTTTACTGAATCGCAAGTTGTTTTCGCCCTGTTTTCATTCGTATATCCTTTCAAGGATTTTCTCCTTTCATGAAACACACAATCAAGAATATCAATATCGGAAGATTCTCGACAAGTCAAACAATTGGTCTATATCTGCCATACACCTAAGAGTAAAGATAGACACACACACATACATAACATAAAATTAAAGATTAGAGATAAACAAAATTGTAAAATCTATATTCCCAGTAATTTAATGCCTACTAATTAGTTTGTTTTTGAAGCGAAGTTTCTATAGGAACGTTCGGGCCGCTCGCATTTATGTAGCTGCTCGCCGAACGGTCCCTCTACCCGTACTAAGCGTCAGATTTTACAATTACACGGGAGCGTCAGATTTAGTAGCGTTACAGTACACATACGTAGGAGCCAGCTGCCTCTCTACCTCAGTTTGCCTCGCTTTATACTATACGCTTCTTTCGAGCGTCTCCAGACGGCACTGTTATTTTTATTCTATCGTTTTTAATTTTTATTATTTTTATTTGATTTTAAAATCACTCTACCTATTATTTTACCTGAACTTCATTTGTAATAATGAATTTATATTTAATCCAATAGTGCATATTTTGGTTTAACCCCGATTGTTATTTTAATTATATACCGTAAGTTTATTTTGTTAAATTTGGAAATTCATCCGTTTACGCCTGCTATGTACTCTGTTAAGGACTAGAGTTTAGTATTTATTAAATCTTTATTTTAGTGGAATAATCAACTGTAAATTTGTGTATTAAGTAAATAAATAAACAGTGACAAAAGATATACAAGAAGGAGGAATGTACGTGTGTGCAGCAACAAGGAGGGTCAAGTCTCAGTGTGTAATATTTGGCTATCGGCAATATTTCCGCCGTCACCCAAAGATGAAACACGATGAGAACATACCTTTACGCTCTATGGAAGCTCCCATGAATCAGTTTCAATGGCGCAATGTCTGTTACGTTATAACTTTCCAAATTCTTAACCGATTTTTAATATTTTTTTGTGTGGAATCGACTTAATAGGTTCCTTTCAAAACAAAAAAAAACTTTTTTTTTAAGTATTACGCTCCACTCCAATATATGGTGCTAGCGTAGCTTTATGCTTAGCGACTACCATTGCCTAGTATTTCATTCTGACGTTTCGACTCCTTTACAGGAGTCGTGATCGCAGGATAAAGTAACGGTCATCATACATGTGCTAACTTTCTGATATTTAAATGGGGCACGCTTCAAACTATTAAAATTATACAAACAAAATGCACGGGAGAATGATTAATCACCCGAATTAACAGACTATCCCCTCTTCTTTCCTATGAGACAACCCTTTCATGTCGTTTTCCTCTAAAATACTTCAATTCATACCCATATAATAACGACACTAATAACAACAATAATAACAGGTGCCCTTAATTGTTTGTAAAATGTTTAAAAACAATGTCTGTCTCAGATGGTATTCGAATCCACATCTTTCGCTATTTCGGTAGCTGCGAATAACACTACGTTACCGAAGCATTAAAATGAAGAAGGTAAATTCCCCAAATTGTGACGTATGTGGCACGTTAGAAGACGTACATCATTTGCTGTCGGAGTGTGCCCGGAACGAAAGTGAACGGCAATTGTTGTTTCACACCTTAAATTTAAATCGTTTAGATGTAGGCACCTTCCATGCTATCCTGGCTGAACCGCTGTCGGATGCAGCCAAGAAGCTTTGTTCTTAAGTTTATGATAATAATTAAGTAGTTAGTAAATAACATAGAATAAGGTTTATGATAGGACTGACATATCTTCTCAAGATAAAAGTCCTTAAATTAAATAAAGAAAAAAACCGAAGCGTTGAGTCTATGAACTTGATTAATCCGTCAACACTTATGTTTACGACCTCGAATGGCGTCTTGGCAGAGTCAATGTAGAATTATTTTCCATATTGGCGCGGATCTAGATGATTTGGTACCACCCTAAATTCTGATTTCCATAACACAAGTGCCGTAGCTACTTAATCTCTGTTAAAAAAAGTATGCGATATTTAATATATACTCTAAGAACACAAATTTGTTGTTTGTGTGTTTGTCTGTCCGCTCTTTTTCCATTGTATCAATTAACGTTACTATAATAACGCGTTACCATAGCAACGCGTTACCGGGTCAGCTAGTATTAATTAATAATAATAATAATATTTATTACAATCACACCAATTGGCCTAGCCCAAAATAATCACTATAAGGTTTGTGTTATGAATACTAGGGTAACGGATAGACATACATATACTAAACATAGATATTAAATATAAATAGGAATATATAAAAATACCCATGACTCATGTAGAAATGCTCGTATTCATCTCCAAGACAGGGACAAACATCTCCCCTTCCGGGATTAACACCCAGGACCATCGGTGCGAAAGGCAGTCCAATTTGTAAAAAGTTGCACCAAAGATGATCAAATTAATTATTTACTAATTAACTTTACTGTTTGTATAAGCCCGTCTTTCGGGTCGTGCGTCAGTTTCCACGTGACACGAGAGCCGCGCACTGCTGCCGACCTATTATGAATTATGCACGGATTTCGTCCCAGACCCGTGGATATTCACCGCCATACCTCTGGATGCAGTCGTATTTTTAATGCCGCGATTTAAATACTAATCAGTAAATTAGAAATTTACACTCCTAGATATCCAAATACTGTTTCTTATTTGAAAATTCCCTGTCACAATGTTTGGTCACGATGAACTCCGAAACTACTTAAGCAATTTCGATGATTTTTGGAAGTGAAAAGTTCTTTAGCATCTTTATAATTTTTAGATATTTTTTTGCATTTTTCAATGCGATCTTATAAGTTAAATTATTATAATAGAAAAATTTATTCTTTAGCATCATTTTGCTTTGAAAGTCGATGAAACGAAAAAGCGACAGTAAAAATAGATAGACACAAATTCATAAGATTTAACGTAGGAGAAAATGTGATAGGAAGCATTATGTGCGTGTGTTAATATGTGTTTCTGTGTGCATGCGTAGTACAAAGCTTGAGAGAAGGCATCACAACAACCGTGGTATTTTGTATACGTGTACGTATTAATTTTGAACGATTTACTTCTACCACGTGTGAATTGCAGATATGTTTTTTTTTCATTTTCCTGGATTTGTTCCGACTGAGGACAAAGAATAGGTTTCAATTTAATTTATAACACAGCAACGCTTGGTCAGCTAGTATCACATACAAATATATCATTTTTAATAAGGGCGTTCTGAACCAAAAGAAAATCCATCTATATTTATTTAGGTCTATGGTACCAGTTTTAACAGATTTTTGTTCAACCTTTTTATTGCTGAAAACAATATCAGTGTCTCCAATAAACCCATGTAATGTAAGATGTTATTCTTGAACGGAGCATTAAAAGGCTTTATAAGAAAGGTGTTATTTATTGTTATCTGCAGAAGAGTCAAGGTTTACTGATTGCCGTGGGTGTATGCCAAATGTTCTGTGTGTATCTTACAGTGAGTACTGTAAGGTATGTGCTATTAAGAACTTTTTGGTTACAGAATATTTAAATAAAACAAATTATTTAGGGTTTTTTTGCGCATAATTTATAATGTCGTTTGATCAGAGTATGACTGAAGCAATGGTCGTCATATATTTTCTACTACCTTCACAATAATTTAATCGGTTAAAATGTTTTATAAATTAAGTAAAAATTTAAAAACTAAATGAAATGCAAAATAAAACAATTTTGATTTATATTAATTTACACAGGAACGTGCCCGATTAAAATATTTTAGGATATGACGTCCATTGCCTTAGTCATCCTGTGATATTGGCTCCTGTAAAGGAGTCGAAACGTTAGGATTAAATATAAAATAATAATATTATTTGTTACAATCACACCAATAAGCCTAGCCCAAAGTAAGCACTGTAAGGCTGGTATTCATCACACAAACATCTGCCCCTTCCGGGATTCGAACCCAGGACCGTTGGCGCCAAAGGCAGGATTGTTACCGTTGCACCAAACGGCGCATCTAAATCATGCTTAAAATATCAATTGATGGAACGATATTAGCTCATAGTAGAAGTTGAGATGCAAATTTCGACGTGTCTACTAACGTCTCGGTAGCTTAACAGTCAGAGCTCTCGCTCGGATAGCGAAACGTCGTGGGTTCGAATTCCACCTATTTTAAAATCGACTCGACTCCCTGGGACTTCGGAATTTCGCTTTCTGAATTGAGCTACCGAGCTCGACCCATCTGAAAATAACTGCTGAGTCGAATTGATTTTTTATTAAAATTTAAATTAAAATGTTGACCAATTAATTTTTTTTATCATACAAGATCGCATTGAAAAATATAAAAAACAAAATTTTGGAAATAAAAACAAACATGTTCCCCAACCCCAACGGTATATGCCAAAGTTGAGTCACACTCACGTCGCGTCACAAACTCCCGAGCAGCTGCCAAAGGATCTCGGCTTACTTTGCATTTGCACACGGCGCACGTGTCAAACATACACACACATATTTAACAACACGAAATCTCAATATACACTCAACCAAAAATTTACCTTATACATTTAACCTTAAAGTTGATTTCCCTACAATTAGTTGAAGCATATGTTTCAGTCTCCAATTTCTTACTTGAAAGAGTCGCGGTCTATTAGTCTTTAGATGTTTTGTTTTTCATGACATTACCCACAGGTAGCTTTGTTCTATTGTCTTTACTTGCAACCAATAATAATAGATATTTAGTTCATACACTTTCGCGTACACACACATTTGAATAAAAAATCAACTTTTTACGGATTTTGCGCATATTTATCTAGTAATCTTAGGATGATTAAGGTCATGGTCGTCATATATTTTCTACTACCTTCACAATATTTTAATCGGACAAGTTCCTATTTTTCTGGACATAAATCAAATTGTTTTATTTTATTGAGCGAAGCTCTCTTTTAGGCAACTCACAAATTTCGCTTGTCTCCCTCCTGCTACTTAAAGGTTCAACCGATTCGAACGAATTTTGGCATGAACATACATGATTATAACCTGACGGACATAGGCTATGTAAAAAAAATATAGACTTTACCATGGAGGAATAATCACCGAAAGAAAAATTCAAAAGCTGATCACAGCCAAACCGCTGATACTACATTGATGAAATTTGGCGCCAAAACTCACATCGTGGTCGTGACTAATGTGCAAAACAAAGTTTTGAAATCGGACATACCATAAAGGAATAATCACCGAAAGAAAAGTTCAAAAGCTGATCACAACCAATCCGCTGAGACTACATTGATGAAATTTAGGTGAGGTTAGGTTAGGTAGTGCTTCGCTCAGTATTTGCAAACAGCAGCAGCATTGTAGACCTAGTATTTTAATTAGTTATTATTACGATTACATTACACCAACAGTTCGGAAATTAGGAGGCCCTTCCGAGAAGACCTGGCGAAAGAAATTCTAGCAGAGGGACCGACCTCCATCTTACTTTTATTATTTAAAAAAAAAGCTAACTATATCACTAGGTCATGCAATGTTTGTCTTTGGCGATCGTTGGAGAAGGAGTCGAAACGTCAGGATTAAATATAAAATAAATAATGCGTTAAATCTTTAAAAACATTTTTATTCAAATAATAATAGATATTGTTAAATTAGAGGAATCGGGAAGTCAATAGTTCGCACTTTTTTGGTACAACCGAAAAACTTTGTCCGTAATTCATATTATCTTCGCTAAATACGGGAAAGTGACAATCACCTCTTTACTGCTAAACGAAAAATGGGCGCCTTCTCTGTTTTTGGCAAAGAAATCGCTTGATCTGGGAAGGAAAAATGACCTCATAATAAATACTGTGAAAAGCTGAATGTGTTTTAAGAAATTATTGACATTCTAACCTTTTAAAGTTTTCTATAGTATAAAGGAAATTGTGCAAAAAATTTGCATTTTGATTAAGATCAAATTTGATTTTTGTAATTTAATTTAATAACATCTTTGCTTTGCGATATTTTTTAATACTAATAGAAATGAAACTTATTCCAAGTTGGAAAAAATCCGGCTAAATGAAAAAAAGAATCATCGAAATCTGTTGAGAGAATCGGGAATTTTATATATATAGATTTACCTAGGTCACGCTACAGTTGATGTTGTATAACATACAATTTGTGTTTTTTATGACGATTTGCTTTTCGATTTGCGATTTCGACTAAAATTTATTTAGCTCTTAACTTATCAACCATTGTTGCCCATATATTTAGGGAAGATTTTGTGGAGTGGGCCTTAGCAACAGCACCGGTGTTCCCACATACAAATACTTTTATAAAAGCTTGAATTTGACCTGGCCTTTTTTCAGGACATCTAGCATTTAGTCTTTGAAAGTTCGCCTTGGTCTGCCTTTACCGACTTGCCTATGTACATTTGCCTCGTATACTTGTCTTGTCAATCTTCTTTCATCCTCTCTGCATATCCAAACAATCCAAACATCTCTTTTTCTATCTTTTCACGATTCTACAAATACGTATTGAGACGACACAAGTTTTGTATCACTACTAAGAGATATGGCTTTTGATTTTTTTATCAGGGAACATCTTAATTTTTAATAAAGTTAAAATTAGAGCTATCCACTTGCTTGGGGTCGTATAATTAATAAAATAATATCTCAAGCAAACACACACTTTGAATGAAATCACAGAAATACACAAAAAATAAACGTATACTTGGTCTTTTAATTATTCGATACTAACAGCACCCGGCATGCTTTGTAATGCTAGTTTTTGCTGACCATTTTGCTGACTATATATATGAACCTCCCTGACATGCATACAATATCTTATCAGATAAATTATTATAATAGAAAAATACTAGAAAAAATTGACTCGGGTCACAAGTGAATCTCAGGCGGGAATCGAACCCGCAACCTTTGGAAATCCGGTCCAATGCTCTCCCAATTGAGCTACCGAGCCTTGCGAACACACTCGTCGCAATTTTCTAGTACCTTTCTGATTTTACGCTGTAGGCCAGCGTTGTTTCATCAATGAGAGGAACATCCTCTCGTATTCGAAAGCAACATTTTTACAAATGTCGGGTCAATCGAATAAGATGAAACAGCCATTGTAGATTTATATATTTTTTTTTTTATATTTTATGCATTTTCAATGCGATCTTATAAGATAAATTATTACAATAGAAAAATACTAGAAAAAATTGACTCGGGTCACAAGTGAATCTCAGGCGGGAATCGAACCCGCAACCTTTGGAAATCCGGTCCAATGCTCTCCCAATATAATAATTTATCTTATAAGATCGCATTGAAAATGCATAAAATATAAAAAAATATATATATAAATATCTTATCAGTTTGGTCAATGGTTTCGGAACTGTCGGACTTATACAGACTGTATTTAGGAGCCATCTCCTTTCTTCCATCGGACATTCAGACGCACTGCGGGCTACTACCCTTTCTCGGTTGCTATTCCTACCTGTTGCACCAAGCGTTTCTCAATATCATTTATAATGCGCACAGTAAAGAATTTTTTTTTTTTTTAATCCGTTATTTTGTGCTACGGATGAAGCTCCCTGCTAATGGTTTACAGGCGAACAACATCTTATTTAATTACTGAGGTTGTACGGGATTAGTTTTATTGGTAGTTATTAATTTTAACATATTTTTATATGTTTTGGTGTTACGGGAAGTTGTTGTGTTTGTTTAATTGTTTTGTAGTTATTTGTTTGTGTTGTATTTTGTTGTATAGTTTTATTTGATGTGTGGTCTTATTTTATGCCATAGTTAATGCGTTCCTCCAATTTTGAAAGATAGTTCTTTCTGGTAGGGCATAAATTGGAGGTAGACGAATGGTTTTCGTTGAGGTTTAATTTATTATTTATGGAGTTTAGCAGGGTGCAGTTGGTGCATTTAGCTGCCTCAGGGGAGTCTTTGTGAGGGCAGTAGTGTAGGGCAGTTTTGGTAGTAGTGTCCGGAATTGGAGCAATGGCTGCAATGTGGGTCAGCATTGGTACAGTTTTTGCCAGTGTGTCCAAAACGTTGGCATTTGTAGCACTGGAGAAGTGGGGCGTGCTCTGCAATGTGTATACGTCTATGGTCGATATTTATTCTTTCAAGTGTTATGGCGGAACGCCATACATTAGGTGTGGCGCGAAAGATCGCGTTGTATAGTTTTTCGTTTCGGTTCTTTTTTGCAAGGCAGGCGTGGAGTTCGGAGAACCCGGGTTCTTGAAGTGCATTTTTAATGGTTTCGTTCTGATTGATTACATATTCTTGGACTTGTGCGTACGGTATATCCTTGGGAATACCTTTCAGGATAAACATTGGTTGTAAGAGGTGTGCCATTTCGGCTTGTACTTCTTTGTTGGTTTTTAGGTTTTGTAGTGTTTCGGTGCATTGTGCGTTGGTTTGGAATTCGACCTTTATTTTGTTGGTGGTAATGGGGTGGAACTTGGTGGGTGCATAGGTAACGTTTTTGAAGCTGTAGTTTTGTGTCCATTTGGATGTTGCTTCCTGTCTGTTTTGTGCTGAGGGTATAGTTACTATAATTGCAGGTTTTGTGGTTTTTTGTATAGGATCTATAGTTTTAGGTTGTGGTTTGGTATTTGTTTTGGCTACAGACGCATATGTGGATGTATTTTGTAGTGGTGGGGTATTTTGGGTGGATAATTCCTCCTTGATTGTACTTTTTATTATTTCTTTTAGGGTGTTAAATTCGAATTTGCATTGGTGTTTAGGAGGTTCCGTGATTTGGGTGTTTGAAGTTTTATCATTTGGTGTTAGATAATTAATAATTTTGTAGGCCAGATCTTTGATTTGATTAACATTTTCTTTGTCTCTTAGGTATTCGGGGGTGTTTACAATTTTCATAATTGAGTCACATGATTGTGTTATGCCTATTGTTATGATGTTGGGGTATTCAAATTCTTCATTTGTTTCTTCTGTTTCCTCTGTTGCGAGGATTAAGTTGGATGGTAGGTACTCGTCCTCCATATAATCATCAACAAGTAAAGAATTGGAACTCCCTCCCTATGTCTGTACTTCCAAGTACTTATAATCCGACCGTTTTTAAAGCCAGGTTGAATAGGCACCTTCCGGGTTAGCTCGTTCTATCGTGGATCCTGTCTTGGCCCCCGTGCTTGGGATCAAGAGGGAGTAGATTAATGGGTTCGCCATTATAAATTTTGACTTTAGGTAAAGAAACCGTTAAATTCGTCATCTTATAGGGCTTTCGTCCATAGGTATATTAACTTTAGGCAACACTTAACCATTTTTGCCGCCTTTTCTAAATTTTATAGCCAAAACGCAATACGCACAGTGCAGCAGACTAAACATAAATACACTTTGACGTAGGGGCTTCGCTTATGCTGTTGTGTTAGATATTTTCGATTAAATAAAACCATATTATCGGATTAATTTTCCGCATAATTTATATTTTATACTGACTTCTTTACAATATAATATATTATATATTAAATATGAAAACCCCGTAATAAATTTATTTTATTTAAATGTGTATTGTGCGCGGAAGTGTAAGATTTAAATAATTCGCATGGATCAGCTTCAATGACGAAATGTCTGTTACGCCGTAACTTCCAGAGTTCTCAACCGATTTTAATATTTTTTGTGTGGAATCGAATGAACGGGTGTAGGACCAGATTGTGACGGAGCCCGAATTTTGAAATTCACAAAAGTTCCGAAACTAAAAAAAAAATAATCTTTTCTTTAGGTATTACGCTCCGCTTTTCTTAAGGTTTCCCGTGACCCCATCCGGTGCCACCGCACTGCCGTACGACAGTCCAGTGCCACCAAGGTGACCGGAGGGACATGACAGACTTGGAGTTTTTAATGGGTAGGTCCCAGCGCACCAACCTGACGAGCTTTTATCGTCAGGTAGGTGCGCAGGGGAGAGTCCCACATAACTTTCGCCGCACTCCCAGCGGCGGAAGTATGTGTAAAGCATTTCCTCCAAGTAAAAAAAAAAAAAGGTATTACGCTCCGCTCCAATATATGGTGCTAGCGTAGCTTTATGCTTAGCGACTGCATCGCCTAGTATAATTTTATTGTTGTGTTGTCGTCTACACCTCTTAATAAAATCCGTTTTAAGTAAGATCTCGTAGGCGTCCTCCATAAAAGGATAAATTATCTCTATACCAGGATTTGTTCAACAGCACCTAAGTTACTCCCTTGGGTTAATTAAGGAGTCATTAGTAGCTCTCGGTCGTCGAGTGCTTATTTACGCAGGCAGCTGTCCTCCCATAAGTACTGCACAGCTGTTCCCTCTTCCCTAAGAGGGATCGATGTAATATGACTTGTAAGATTATCGTTTTTAAACGATCAGTATTACAAAGATCTGTTTACATCTTCTGACATTGCTAAAGTAACAGTTTTAATTTTACGCACATTTTCTCCCTGAGGTGTTTTCATTCGTAGGGAAGAAGTCCTGGCTTCCAGCAGGTGGGATTATGTATTCTGCAAGTTCACTAATTAGCCTGGCTCACTGCACTATAAGGCTTGTAGTATGGATACTAGGGTGACGGATAGATATACATATATGATACATAAATTAGTAATATTCATAGAATTATATATATAAATACTCATAACTCAGATGCAAATGTTCGTATTCGTCAGACGAACATCTGCCCTTTCCTGGACTCGAATCCAGGAAAGTCAGTGCGAAAAGCAGGATCGCTGGTCGTCATAGATCGGACTAGATAGAAAGATGGATAATTTTCGTTATTTAAGAGTATTTTTTTGTAGATAAAAGGTACCCTATATGCTTTTCTGCACTACTGACAAATTTTCGCAAATTTTCATAATGATGAGAATAGTTAAGGCGTGAATGTGTAACAAACAAACAGACGCGCTTTCGTGTTTTAAATATTAATTAATCATTGAAGGTTAGTTTACATATTTTTTTATCAATTACTAATTATATAAAATTGGGAGCCATCCATAAAGCATAATTTTAATTGACTTAAAGTCACTTGGCATACTAATCAAAAGGCATAAATTGACATACATTGCAGATTAGGTGAGGTATTTTTTTATTCATTACCAGCCAGCAAGCCATTTAAAATTATGACAAATGATTAATATGCGTTCCAAAATTATTTATTAAAAAAAGGAACAGAAAAGATACATAGGGTCTTGCAAACCTATAAAGTTCGTATTTTATTATTCTAAATTTTTACTTAAAGAATTCAGTGACAGTAAATCGCACTACGTATTTTGTAAAAAAATAGATTTGTTCATATGATGTTTAAATACGTGATCACAAGATAACCACCTTATGTATACGGTTCCTATAAAGCAGACAAAAATGAAATGAAAAATAAGCACGTGAATCAGTCAGAAAAATAATTTTAATTGAATGAGCAATAGTCGCGTATACTTAAACCAATAGTGCAAACACTTAAGTTTGCCCAGTTACCGATAAATTCAAAATTTTTACAACAAAACTATCAGGTGTTCCTTAAAAGCAAAACAATGACGAGGAATCTTGGAAATCTCCAACGGCGGTCGGCGGGAGCCGAGCTATATATAGATGCGCCACGCGTGTTCGCTGCGCAAGCGAGCTCCCGCGGCTTATGCACGCCTGGTACTCTCGTAATCCACATGTACCTAGGCTAAAACGCTCAACTTAAGCTTTTTAATTACTTAAGTTTAGGACGATCGTCCACTGCTTAGCGTAACGATATGGGGTGGGGAAGAAGATATAGTGATAAAAATAGAAAAAGCGATGCTTAGATGGTTCGAGACATGTAGAGACGATGCACGAAAGGAATTCGACAAAAGAAGTTTATGAGGGACAATTTATTTTGGGGTGTGTGCAGCGGAATTGCACAACCTTGCTCCGCCGTTCCCATTTTTCCATCGGACAACCAGACTTACAAATAGGCGACACCATTATATGGTAGATATACCAAAGTGTCGTACTAATCGTTTGAATTCCAATTTTGTGATACGTACCGTTAAGGAGTAGAACTCTTTGCCTAAGTCTGTGTTTCCTGACAAATGCAATTTAGGGATCTTCTAGTCACGAGTAAATAGGTATCTTCTAGGCAAGCACGTCACATCCTAGATCGCATCGTCGCTTACTATCAGGCGAGATAGTGGTCAAGCGCCTACCTATTTGCTATATAAAAAAATAAAGTTATATAACTCCCTTTGCGGGAGTTAGGTAGTTATAAGTAAATTGTAGCGTTATCATACAAACAAATTAAGTGTTGCTTAACTTAAAACGTAGTCTTGCGCGTTGCGTTACGTTGGGCAGTGTGAGATCGGAATAAATATTTTAACCGGATTTATTTTTGTTTTTTTACTGTAGTTTAAAAAAAATGGAAAAATTGAGTGGAAGACCCGTGTCCGATAAAAAAAGTTGAAACTGCATCCTGTGATCAGCTTAAAAGTATCTCTGAGTATTTGTGTGATTGATTTGTGATATTGTTTTTTGTTCGGTGTTAGCACAACAAAAAATAAGCGTCGATGTTTTTATACGGCATTTATGTGCAGTTTGTGAATAAAGTTTATCATTAATACCTTATTATATCATTCACCGCACTGCAGCGACTCGCATAGCAGTGTGAGATTAGCTTTATCTATTTAACATTTCATGTACTCTAACTCTGCACTTACCTACTGAATAAAACGCCTTTATGATACTTGACACGTATTTGTTTGTGCATGCATTTTTGGATTTGTCGATAAGTGTTGTCTGAAAATAGTTTGTCTATCAATAATATGTGTCTGTAAATGTATGTCTATCCGGTACCCTTTTATCCATAACACAAGCCTTACAGTGCTTACTTTGGGCTAGACTAATTGGTGTGAATGTGAGAAATATTTATTTATTTATATCTATTTCATATTCACACAAACACACATACATGAACAAATAAGCAACTACTCAATAAACTATGTATTCATATTTTAAAAATACATGAATTCTGTATTTAGTCTCAATGTCCGAAATGGTGGGAGCCTGATGTTCTGTACTAACGGGTATTTTGTACCTATTTTAGGCATCAATCTCACACAAACTTTGCTAAGATTAGTTTACAAGGCATAAACGAAAAGTTTGTAAGGAAAAAAAATAGATTTATCATTATTATTATTGATGCAAATCTTACTATCGATACTATGAATCTATTCTTATGACCTATTATAAGTATCGATACTATTAATGCAACCATTTCTACTACTTTTTATTTCAGAAGCAACTAAAAACCAATCACAAAATGTATATATGCTTATGTATATATGTACGATTAAACATACGGTTTTGACCAATTGTAAGGTCAGCATCATTGCCTATATGTTACCAATGGATACTAGAACCGATCTAGATATACAGTAAAAAAGAACTTGTATGAGTTTCTTCCTTTTTAACCCCCGACGCAAAAAGAGGGGTGTTATAAGTTTGACGTGTCTGTCTGTCTGTGGCATCATAGCTCCCGAACGAATGAACCGATTTCAATTTAGTTTTTTTTTTGTATTACAGGTGTTTTACAGGCGAGTGTTTGATGAAAATCGATTAAGCCGTTTAAAAGATATGGGGGGTTGAAGTGGGGAAGAAAAACCGAATGTCTGCAAATATGCTCAAGTGGGGTCTCAAATGAATTTGAAATCGACAAGAACCTATGTATTTACAACTTAACCAGGGATATTATAAGTATGTTTACCTTTAAAAAGTATAAAATAAAAAAAATAATTAAAAATTTTAAAAACCCCTACACAAAAAACATTAGCTACCTTTAAAAAGTAAAAAATAATAAAAGAAAATTAATCCTTAAGTACCTATATGTATAAGTATGTATTAATATTTAAAAAAAAACTTCGCGTTCGGGGACCGCTCCAAAACTAAATTACTAACTATTAAACAAAATTAGAAATTACTAATCTAAGAACTTTAATGAAACAGTGATCTAACAAATGTTTATAAATATATATTTATTTATAAAGCATTATTGACTATAAATGTAAAATGGTATATGTATATATACATATATACAATACATACAATACGTACATAACTATATAGTTATGTACGTATTGTATATAGTTTAATATTAAACTTCATACATAAACCAAATATATCACAATAATGTGATGATTCGATTTTAATATATCAATAACTCTTAAGTGAGAAAAGCGTGAATCTTTCTCTTTTTTTTCTGTAAGTGCAAGAGAATCAGTAGACAGTTTAGATAGTGCAAGAGAATCAGCAGAGCGAAGTTGACGTTTATGAGAATCGCACAAATACTAACATTTGCATTTCAAATATAGTTCTACGTTAAGTTGAAAAATTGTATCGTTGTCGATAGTATTGATACTCAGGATGGCACCATCGATATTATGAGTGATTTCGGGTGGGAACTATCGATTATTCGATAGTCGATTTTTCGCAAGGCTATTCTCGATTTTCTGTCAAATTACTTAGGTGTATCTTGGAATCAATTATTTGTTTTAGCATCATTATTTCCCTCTGTTGAGAACAATTTTAATTACGTGAGTTATGTAATTTTTGCAAGGGGAAATACAAAAATGTTTTTTTTATCTAAAACTGATAATAAATTCGTTTGATTGATTTAAAAGGCGAGTAAGTACAGTCTGCATCTGCAACCATTATGAATGAATTAATAAAAGTTTATTTGGCTTAATATACAACACAACTACAAGACAAGACAAAGGTATTAACGACAAAAAGAAATAAAAAGTAAATACTTAGAGATAGTGCCAAATACAGCTCGGCTTAGTATAAGCCGTGACAATGATGCAAGTAATCACAATTACAATTATTTTTTTATGGGTTCGTTCTCCATCCTAATCAAGCCTGAAGGCCAAGACAGGATCCATGATAAAACGAGTTAACATAGGAGGTGTCAAAAAGAAAAGTAACTAGACAAATACTTGAAGAATTCGACTAGGCTCAGAAGTTATTTTCACTCAAAACCTTTGGATGTTCGGTTTACTGCTCTACTGACTGAGCTACCGAGCCTTGTCAACTGGTCAAAATTTTCTAGTACTTCTTAGTTTTTTACATCGTAGGTGACCCTGGATTCATCAGTGAGAGGGATACCATCGCATTCGAAGAAAAGCTTTCAATTTTTATTTTTTATGTCGAATGTATTTGCTCTTGATCCCGATCAAACCCGGGGCCAAGACAAAATCTACGTTGGAACAAGTTAACCCAGAAGGCGCCTATTCACCCTAGCTTTGAAAACGGCCGGATAAGTATTCGGAAATACAGACGCATGGAGGGACTCATTTGCTGTGCGCATTATAGAAGATGTCGAGAAGCGCTTGGTGCAACAGGTAAGAATAGCAATCAAGAAAGGTAGCCCGCAGTGCGTTTGGTCCGATGGAAAAGGGAAAAGGCGGTATGAGCACATGCAGCTCCGGAGCACACTCTCCAAAATTCATTCTGTAGAAGACCAACAGACAGGCAACTTTGCGCGGGCGATGAGCTAGGGTATGAAGCTTGTTCTGCACCAATTTGCTACCACTAATAAGCCTCTCACCTGTGCGCTGAATCTTGTACAGTGCAGCAAAGTGGTATATTGCTGAGCCGCTCCAGAGGTGGCTGCAATATTCCATGCAAGATCTGACATAAGCTTTATAGAGAGTTAAAAGCTGTCCCAGCGTGAAACATCGCTTATTTAAGAAGCTTAGCTTTTTAACTACAGTTTGAGCCTTAGATTCGATTTTGGCGAGCCGAATCGAATTTTACCAGTATTTTTTGTATCAAAATAATATTTTTGATAAGTTGAATGCTACATACGCTTCAGGTATTTTTCAAGTGGTTTTTCGAGCCACCCATGCGGTGATTAATCTTTAATCCCCGACTTAAGTAGTAATACTCGACGGCGTCTGTGTTTCTGATACTTTAATATCTGTGTATCGTATTTAAAAGGTTTTAGAGGACCACACAATTTTTGTAGTAAGTGTATTATGGAGCTGCCGTCTGAACTATGAAATAACAGTGCTGGAAATTACCGCTCTACGATATGAACGGTATGATCTCTTGCTTTAATTCATAATTAACTGATGTTTGTGTGATAAATAAATTAGTACCTAATTAATGAGTATTTATATATATTTCTATCAATGTTACTTACTTCTGTATCATATAAGTATGTCTATCTGTTACCCTAGTATCCATAACACAAACCTTGCAATGATTACTTTGTTATAAGCTAAACAATTGTGCTTAAAAATAAATAAATTAATTAATTATCTCTCCTATATAAAAGAAGGACTTTGTGATTTTGTTACCATAGTTACCATAAGCCTAAAAATAACAGTTTTTCTAATCAATTAACGTTACTATAGCAACGCGTGGCCGGGTTATATTAGCAACGCGTAGTCGGGTTAGCTAGTAGCTATATAATGACATTGTACACCTAACAATAAGTTATTTGTAAGATACCTATTTATTTATTTTGTAAATATCCTTATGGTACCACAATTTGGGCTACTTCCGGAGTAACTCTATATTACGCGTAAACCGACACGCACTTGACTCGTTTTTAAAGAGAAATGTGACTTGTACAATGAATTAATCAACCAACTCTATCATAATGTGTCTGGTTTTGTCGGCACCTTTAGCACGGCTGATTCACGACTTTTTTCAGCGTCTGCTGTTCATGTGGCCTGGAGGATCGTCGTGATATCCGGAACCAACATGTGATAGACTGATTCATGGATTTCTGCACACGTTCTGGGAACACAAAGGAAGTGAATTTTTAAAGTTGGAACTTGAGAAGTAAAAGCTTTTTGGTGAGTAATACACGCGGGCGAAGCTTCGCACATGCCAAGTGTTAAGTGTTTTATATTAATTCGTTTAGTTTTCATTACAATTGTTAATTGTTTTGAAAACATCAATATAATAATCTATAGCATTTAAATTAATGAAAAAAATACCATGTTATATGATTTTTTGCATATTCCGTAATAAATCATTATAAGAAAAATACTAGAAAAACACCGGCCAAGTGCGAGTAGGACTCGCATGCAAAGGGTTCCGTACAAACTTTTGGTTAAGTAAAAAAAATTACGTTTGTTGTATGGGACCCCCCCCCTCAAATTTTTATTTTATTTTGTTTTTAGTATTTGTTATTATAGCGGCAACAGAAATACATTATTTGTTAATAATATTACAAAATTTGAACTGCCTAGCTATCGCGGTTCTTGAGATACAGCCTTATGACAGAGACGGACAGTCAGCGAAGTCTTAGGTAATAAATAGCGGGCCGTTTTTACCCTTTGAGTGGCTTGAGAAACAAGTTAGTCATGTTCATTTTTTCTAGTATTGTTATGAAAAAATTATTAAAAAATGTGAAAGCTGATATTTGTAAAATTTTATGCTGCCATCTAGCGGTTACCACGTCCAAGATGTCACCTTGAAATTCGACTGAAACATGAAAAATTTGCTCTGATTAGTAGTTTAGTTAGATTTGACCTTAAAATAGGCGCACTTATCTTATAAAGTAATTTAAAATTTTCCATTTCTTTTCTTATTTTTTTTTAGTCGTGAGGCAAGCGCTTGACCGCTTTATCGGCTCATGGTAAGCGACGATGCGATCTAGGATGAGACACGTTTACCTAGAAGATACCTTTTCACTCGTGACTTGAAGATCCCTAAATTGTATTTATCAGGAACACAGACTCGGGTAAAGTGTTCTATTCAGTTTCATTACTATGTTATTCTCAACTTTAATGTAAGATTCTAATTTAATTGTTTGGTTTTGCTTGTTGATTTCAGATTTATTAAAAGTGTTATAATTACAAACATACGAACAAATAACGTAAGATAGAAAAATTACACAGAATTTATATATTACAGATACTGAGACAATACTATTTTATTACTTACGCGTTGATTTTTTTTAAATTCTGTCGTTTCTACTACTTTTGAAGAGTCATTTTCATCAAAGGAGTAAAAACAAGATAGTCAGTAGAGAATAATTTTTAATTCAATTAAACTTTTGGAGTCACATACTCATTCTATTGCATACCTTTAAACTCTATTGAAGCAATGCAATATACCTACAACAAATTATTCACTTCACATTATATACAGTGGCATATAAAAACAAACTCGTTTCGCCCTTATTGCTAAACAGGAAAGTACAAAATCAAACAAATGAATCATGCCGTGAAAAAAGATATACAATGATAGACGTTATGTTTGTATAAATACGGTTGATAATTCATTGTAGGTTGGTATCGCACGCATACAGACGCGACGGCGGCCATCTTGGGTGCGCGTGGGCATCGAGGCACGTGCGGTCTATTTTGGGCGCCGCCCGCCTTCCCCGCCCCGCTCGGCTGAAACGTTGCTGCGGCGTATGGTATGAATTTTACGGTTAAAATAATGACGGGGCCTGACCAACTGAGTTAATGGTTGGATGGTAATTTGATACCGTTGCTGTGTGCCAACCTAATAGAGACATAGTGGTTGGCATTTGATTTTATATTTCATGGTTTCGAGTTTCAAGCAATATAAGAATACTAGATGATATAAGTTAAAATAAAACCTATCCTATGTTCTAAGTTGGAGAAAATCTATCAAAATTAAAGAGAAATCATCAAAATAGGTTGAGTAGTTTCGGAGTTCATCGCGGTCAAACATTTAGACAGGGAATTTTTAATATAAAGTCATACAATATTTCATTAAAATCAATAGGGCCTATTCCGAAATACGTGAAATAAATTTATATATAAGATTAACTCATTCAAAATAGCAATTAGACATATTTTAATAATGTAGAAAGAACTATTTAAAGTGTTGAATATAAGTTTTGTTGATGTTTTAAAACATCTTATAATTCGATTTAGTGCAACGGTAGCGATGATGCCTTTTATGTGATGTGATATATATTTCTTTTAATATTACCTCCATATATCATAGCCATAAAACAATTTTTATAGTTCTGTGAGTGTAAAAAATATTATTACATTAAAATATAAAATTACGTAGTTTAAGAATAAGTTGATATATTATAAATATTAAGATAACAAATAGTTTCTAAAAAACAGTTTGGACTACAATTTATTTATAAAAGTTATATTTTTACTAGCGTTATATATTTGTATTTAAAAATATCGTATATAGATTCAAAAAATAAATTCCTTATAAAAGCTATTTAGGACAAGTAATATTTTTCTAAAATTATTTCGATGTGAAATAGCTAGTTTGTAGTTAATGGCGCGTAAGAATTGTATCGATAAATAATATTTTTGGTGAACGGTTAAGGTTATTTGGACTGCTGGAAAAATATACATCCGATTTTATATTAAAAATATAGTTCTATTGAAGACGGACATATAAGTAGATATTTAACAAAATATTTACAAGGAAAAAAAAAATTATTTTCTTTCAAACACAATTCAATATTGAATATTATGAGCTAGACCTTATTTAATTAATTGAAAATATATGGAAATAGTTTGTTTTGTAACGCGATCAGGATCTATAATGTGCTGCCAGTTGAAATAAAGGAATTGCCTACCAACAAATTTAAATATAAATTTAAATTTGTTGGTAGGCAAAATTTAAATATAAATTGTTGAGCATCCTTTTAGATAAATGTTATCATTCAGTTAACGAATTCCTAGGAAAAAGCTGTAATATATATTTGTGTTCAATTTAATGGACATTATATTGGCAGGCAATCATTACGACATTTAAGGTTTGTCATTATTATATGGAATATTATGGAAATAATAAATGAATATACAACTTATAACCACAGCTCTTTTAAAAAGTTACGAATCAGCGTGTCCTGAAGTAGTACCCAAAGCTCCAGACAAAAGTTCCTGGTGGGGGCCTGAGCTTGAACGTCTACGTAGGGAACTTAGGGCACTTTTTAATCGAGCCAAAAACACTAGAACTGAAGCAGACTGGGACAACTATAAACTTGCCCAAAAACACTACAAGAAACGCATTAGATTCCGTAGCAGAGAAGGATGGCGTACTTTTTGTAGTAGCATCAACTCAATAAACCAAGCCGCGAGGTTAAAGAAAATCCTAGCAAAAGGTGACCTTAATCTCCTGGGCTCCCTCAAAAAAGCCGACGGCACTTACACGAATTCAGATGATGAAACCAATGAAGTACTGCTTGAGACACACTTTCCGGGCTATCTCATCTCATCAGACTCTGACTGGTTAAATGAGCATTACAACACACCAACATCCCAGGAATGGGAAACTGCAAACAAGATAGTAACCGCAGATAAAGTAACGTGGGCCCTAAAAAGCTTCAAATCGTTTAAATCCGCGGGGCTGGATGGAATCTTTCCAGGATTACTACAATGGCAAATCGGTCAAATAACAAAGTACTTAGTACCAATATACAGGGCGTGCATAGCCTTCAAATACATACCTATAGCATGGAGGGAAGCTAAAGTAGTATTCTTACCAAAACCTGGAAAAGACGACTACACACAAGCTAAATCCTTCAGACCCATCAGTCTAACGTCATTCCTACTTAAAACGCTGGAAAGACTAGTAGATCTTCATCTACGAGATGGAGTCTTAAAGAGAAAACCACTGCATCCTCAACAACACGCATACAGGAAAGGCAGATCAACTGAATCGGCCCTACACATGGTAGTGCACAAGATAGAATCAGCCATCACAAACAAATCGTCAACTCTAGCTGTCTTCATTGACATAGAAGGAGCTTTCGATAAAACTACACACAATAGCATTAACCAGGCCCTACAAAGATACAAGGTGGAACCAGTATTAACAAACTGGATTACCGAGCTCATCAGCAAAAGGGCGGTACAAATAGAAATGAACACCACAACTAGAGCAAGAGTGGTCAGAGGATGCCCACAAGGGGGAGTTCTATCACCACTTCTGTGGAACCTAGTAGTGGACAGTCTCATTAGAAGATTAAACAAACAAGGCTACACAACCATCGGTTATGCTGACGACCTCACCATTCTCATAAGCGGGAACGCAGAAAACATACTATGTAAGGAAATGCGTTCAGCTCTCCGAATTGTGGAAGAATGGTGTGATGATCACAAGTTATCAGTAAACCCGAGAAAAACAGAACTTATCCTTTTCACCAATAAAAGGAAGTTACCGCAACTTCAACTACCCAACTTTTTCAACACCAAACTCTCCCTATCAACACAAGTAAAATATCTGGGCGTTATCCTTGACAACAAATTGAACTGGGCGAGTCATATCGAAAATAAGACTAAGAAGGCCTGCATAGCTTTTTATCAGTGTAAGAGACTAATTGGTAAAAAATGGGGTCTCAACCCAAAAATAACACTTTGGCTGTACACTTCAGTTATCAAGCCATCCATAACCTACGGCTCAGTTGTATGGTGGCCCAGAACACAACTGGCCACAGTAAAAACAAAACTCCAAAGCCTACAACGCTTAGCAAGCATTGCGGCAACTGGATGCATGAGAACCACTCCATCAATCGCCCTTGAATACTTGCTCAATCTAAGACCCTTACACCTTGCTATCCAAGAAGAGGCACAGGCGGCCGCACTTAGATTAAGAGCAAATGGACTATGGAAACAAAACATAGAAACACCACACTCAACTGTTCTAAAGGATATTTTAAAAGAAAACCCACTCTTTGAGGCACCTACGGACAGTATGCAGTGTCATCATGTTTTCGATTGAAGATACAATATCCAACTTACAGCAGAAAAAGATGATAACTCTGGCACAAGTGAAGTAAGGATATACACAGACGGTTCCAAAACCTCACAAGGCACTGGAGCTGGTGTCTTCTCGAACGACCTAAATATCAAAATCTCGACCACCTTAGATAAACTCAACACTATATTCCAAGCAGAATGTATAGGCATCACCAAAGCTGCACAGGCGGTTGCAGCCAGAGATGTCAGAGACCATAATATCAAAATCGTCTCCGACAGTGCATCCGTACTTCAAGCTCTGCAAAGCAACACCATAACATCTGTCCTAGTACTGGAATGTCACAACACACTCCAGTCCATTGCAAACACAAATAGTGTAACTTTGCAATGGATCAAAGGACATAGCAACTCATTAGGCAACGACGCGGCAGATGAACTAGCCAAAAGGGGTTCAAATAGAACGGTGTATGGACCGGAACCATTACTGCCTATACCCATGGCACAAGTTAGAACATGGCTGCGTAAAAAAACAGAGGAAAACCACCAAACAGAATGGAACAATAGTGTAGGCTGTAGGCAAACGAAGAATGCCATTCCGGTGGCTTCGAAAAAGCTTGCCCGCAACCTCACCAGACTAAACAGGGACGAATTCCGTAAAGTACTAGGTACTATAACCGGACACAGTCCTCTGAATAAACACCTATTTACCATAGGTGTGACAGACAGCCCGCTATGCAGAGGCTGCATGGAGGCGGAGGAAACGCCACATCACGTGCTCTTGGAGTGCAGGAGTGTGGCTGATCAACGGGCGCACTTTCTCCAGTCTCCAAAATCACTACCAGAAGCTTGTAGTAACCTGAAAAGGCTACTCGCTTTCTGGGATGGACTAGGATGGCTGGAGTAAAAGAAGAATACTCAATCACGTACAATGGCCCAATCAGGAGGCTAAGTGCGGAAAATGCCCCGTAAAACTAACTATTAAATGAATATGCAATTATTTAAATACGATATTGATATTGACTAATGTTTTGTTGTGTTTTATTTTATAATTTATTAATTTCCACGCCAAATAAAGGCAGAATATGGCGGATTTGTATTGTTCGTCACCTATATTTGCAACCATATTCTTGGAAATAAGAGATTATCTTAATAACGTTACTTTTAAAACGTCCTCTAATGATACGGCGTTTGATATAGCTTGCTTCGTCATCTTAAAGATTGTAACTTACAAACATGATAAATAAGTGAGTCTTAGCAGCTTGTTAAGTAAATAACAAGAATATTCTAGTAACATGTATTGAGGGAAGAGTATGTTTATTAATATGAATCTGTTTATTAAGCAAAAAGTCATGAAAACAACCGTCTAGTTTAAAAATCTATTTGTGACTTAATATGTTTATGTACAAGAAACTTAGTCATAATTATTCTAAGAAATACTTCTACTCACCACACAATTACATGCCTCCTACCAGGATGCGAATCTAGGGCGTTCAGCGCACAAGGTATGATTGTTACCATTGCAATAAGCGGCCCTAAAATATACTAATATTAATAAGTAATAATTAAGTAATATTTCTTACATTAACACCGATTAGGCTAGCACAAAGTAAGCACTGTAAGTCTTGTGTTATTGATACTAGGGTAAGGGATAAAGCATACATATATATAATATTAGCTGACCCTGCTACGCGTTGCTGTGTCATGCATTAAATTGAAACCTATCCTATGTTCTAAGTCGAAACAAATCTAGCAAAATGGAAAAGTACATACATAAAAATCTATTTTTTTTATTCAGGGAATTTATATTTATATATATACCCACTAAATCTATTAGATTTAATAATTGTTCGTCCCCCCTGCATCCTCAAATTATCGTAGGAATTCATTCATAAGGCGTGCGTGCAGGAGCTTTAACTCAGCATCGCGTCGGTCGGGCCATCTTGGATCTGTTTGCTACAAGTGATGCTTCGATAAAGCGAATTATGAGTTCAATATTCTTTGATGACTCCTAAAATTATAAGTGTACCTATATACTAAGTTTCTATTTATTATAGTGCTCGTTATATGTATAATGTTATTATTTGTGATGACCTGTAATTGGCTTTGTGTTGCTATGTATGTTAATTATTTCTTTATTACAGCTGTTGGTCGTCCGAAAAGTAAATAAATAAATAAATAATTACATATATATTAAGTAGCATGACTCAGGTTCAAATGCTCGTATTCATCACACAAACATTTGCTCCTTCCGGTACTCGCACCCGAAAGTCGTGGTATCCCTATCGTCTAATTAATTAATTTTATAACCAGATTGGTTAAGAACAAATTACTATGAATACAATTGTCCCATAATTTAATTAAATTTTTATTTAATTTATCAGTACAAGACTATTACTACACTGAAGAATGAAAGGAGTTACCTCTTATAAATTACTATGAATCCATTGATTAAAATATTAAAACGGTTTCTTCACATGATAATTTATGGCGACGCCTTTCACTATTTTTTGAAACCATAATTTATATCTTGGCAAATCATTTATAGCTTGTGCCAAAACATTTTTTTCTTTGTTCGCCAGTATGCCATTTTATTGCAAATATTATAATAAAAATCTATCGAATTTTTTCAGCCTTTTTTTCTAGAATACGAGAATCCGTGATTGCTGAGTTCAAAGACACGTTTTCCAAAAACAAGCACTTAACTACAAGATAACTGAGGCTCTTCCAACCCTAAAAGATTTTTTTAAAGAATTTACTTTATTTTTCTATGTATTGAAATGTTTTCTGACGCATGTACTAATGCTTTTTACGAGATTAAAATGCATCTCGCTGCTATCTACGATGCGTGGCAGCAGTAATGACATACCAAAGACAATACTAGACTAGCACGATTGTCGAATTCAGAGGAGGCCTGTAAGATTTAAAATTGGGGCAATGTATTAAAATTATCATATTTAAAAAAATATATGATTAATTTGAAATTGACTTGTTTACTGCAAATTATTTTTTTATAGAAAATAGGCATACTCTTCACCACTAGATCGCCTGATGGGAAGCGATGATGCGATCTACGATGTGACGCGCTTGCCTAGAAGATTCACTCGTGACTTGAAGACCCCTAAATTGTATTTGTCAGGAAACACAGATTCAGGCAAAGAGTTCCTTAGCGACACGTATCACAAAATTTGAACTACAATGCTTAGTGCGACTCATTGGTATATTATTATAATCTAATTTATAGTTTATAATTACCAAATATGAATTATTGTTAACTAAATGAATAAATAATAATTATTAAAAAAAATTGACAAAATTCACTTTAGATGCAATTAAAACCAACGTCTTTATGGCTATTATCTAAATCTTTTTCATGGGATAGATAATTTCTTATAAATGTTATTATATATGAAGGACGCGCGATGCAACGATAGCGATCCTACCTTCTGACCTAAACGGCCTAGGTTCGCATCATAGAAGGCATATAATAGTATGATGAGCTAAGTATTTGTCCCTAAGTACAATCTCTGCTTAGTTTAGTATTAAATAATTGTCCGGACTTTGTTATTATTATTAATACTTCTGTGATATTTAGATAAAGTTTTTTTTTGTTTGTCTCTTCCTTCTGCCTTTTCTATGGGCCATGTCGCCGCCACATATTTCCATCTGCCTGGTTTTAACGATCCGTTTACTATGACGAAGATTAAGACCGAATATTATGTGTCGTAAGCTAAACAGTCGTTAAGACGTTTTATGTTTTAAAAATGGTTTTATTATCGCTGCGTTGTGATTGTCCATCAAAGCATAGATGTGTTTCCTCAGCCAATTAAATACAGAACTGTTAAACTTGACAGTTTTTATTACAAACCATATGAAAACTGTATAATTCTGTTTATTTAATAATAGCTGACCCGGCCACGCGTTGCTATGTTATAAATTAAAATAACACCTATCCTTTATCCTAAGTTGTAATGAATCCAGCAATATAAAAAAAAAACATCAAAATCAGTTCAGTAGTTTCGGAGTTGATTGCGGTCAAACACAACAGGTAATTTATTTATTTATTACTATATAAAAGAAGGACTTTGTGTGTTTGTTACCATATATAGTTATCATAGTTACCATAAGCCTAAGAATAACAATTTTTATAGCAATTAACGTTACCATAGCAACGCGTGGCCGGGTCATACCAGCAACGCGTGGCCGGGTTAACTAAACTCGGCGTCAAAAAAATCGCACCTTATAAAAATCTTATTCAAAAATTCCTAAACCTTATATAGAGGATAGTGTTAGGTATCATTAGAAAGGTAACAAAAAGGAGCATCAAACAACAATTAAGTGCAATCTTTTTTTTAATTAAAATTATACAAAAAGCATAAAAATTTGAAAAATAATAAAAAATCTTAATTAAGTCCTAATTAATAATCGATAATTTACAAAAAAAATGTACAAAAAGTGTCTTAAAATTAACTCAAAATCTAGTGTTACCCCCCCTTGCCCTGATGACGGCTTCCATACGGTCCCTCATAGACCTGACCAACTTCAGGAGCTCTTCTTGAGGGATAAGACCCCATTCTTCAATCACCGCGGTTTGGAGTTCCTCTAGAGTCGAAGGAGCCGGATCCCGAGATCGAACCTTACGTTTAAGATGGTCCCAGAGGTGCTCTATCGGATTCAGATCAGGACTTCTCGCTGGCCACTGCATCACAGGAATTTGGGACCTCCGCAGGAAGTCGTTCACGATGGCTGCAGTGTGTGCGCGAGCGTTGTCGTGCATTAATGTGAACCCCTCGCCAAAAGATTCGGCAAAAGGGACCACATGCACATCCAGGATCTCTGTGATATAGCGGCGCGCAGTCAGCGACCCTTGTCCGCGAGCACCTCCGGTCCGGGAGACGCAGACCAGGTCGGTTTTGCCGGCAGCCGACATACCGCCCCAGAACATGCAGGATCCGCCTCCATATTCCACCGTCTCCTGGATGCAGGCTTGAGCGAAACGTTCACCCTGCCTCCGGTATACTCTTCTTCGTCGGTCGTTGCAGAAAAGACACACTCGTGTCTCGTCTGAGAAGAGAACAGCTCCCCACTGCTCAATGGTCCAATCGACGTGGTCGCGAGCAAACTGCAAGCGGGCTCGTCGGTGCGCTGCAGTCAATTTTGGACCTGTAGCAGCTCTGCGGGCTGCTATGTTCTTCTCCTTCAGTCTTCTTCTAACCGTGGATACACTCACGGTGCGTCTGCGAACTGCCTGGAGCTCCTGTTGCAGCTGAACAGCGTTTGAGAAGCGATTTCTCAAAGAGTACGACACAACGAACCGGTCGTCTCTTTCCGAAGTGCAGCGACGTCTACCGGACCCATGTCGCCGGATATAGCCACCGGTCTCTAAAAAGCGCTGGTAGACTCTACGAACCGAAAAACGGCTCAGATTCAGTTGCCGGGCGACATCACACTGCCGCACCCCTGCTTGCAGTAGTGCAACCACTTGAGCGGCCTCATCAGCTGTAGTGTCCATTTTCCAGATGTTCTTTCTTCAGTAAAATCAGTGCGTGTGTCCCCTTCAACGGTTTAATAGCGAATGACCCACATTGAACCCGTGTTGACCTCTTTATACCCACAAAGTTAGCGCAACTCGCGACTCTCCCGAGCAGCAAAATTTCCTTAGAATTTTTGTGACCCTTTATTTGTTGCTTTAGGTTTTATTTGATAATGAAAAATAATGTTTTTTTATTAAGTTAATTAAGTAACCTTTTAAATAAAATTATAATTAATACGACTGCATGTGCATATCCAGAGTTAATGCCATTTGAACGTGATTTTCTTAGAGGTGCGATTTTTTTGACGCCGAGTGTAGTATATATAAAATGTATAGTGTGGAAGAAGATATAGTGACAAAGGTGGAATAAGGGACACGTGAATGGTTTTGCCATGAAAAGAATAGACGAAAGGAGATTGATAAGACTAGTTTATGAGACAAAAGTGCATGGGAGAAGATGCCCTGAAAAAGGTTAGGTCAAAAGCACCTCTTACTCAATAACGAGCTTGTATGAAAGGTCTGATGAGAGTTGACGAAGCGACAGAAGTCAGGATCGTGGAAAGTGGATCTGTGATCTCTGCCTACCCTGATGAGAAAAAGGTGTGATTGTATATATGTATTACAGTTAAAAACATACATTGATACAAACATATATTTTTAAAATTATATATATTTTATGCATTTTTCAATGCGATCTTATAAGATAAACTAGCTGACCCGGTAACGCGTTGCGATGGTTACGCGCATACAATGGAAAAAGAGCGGACAGACAAACACACAAACAACAAATTTGTGTTCTTAGATTATAGACTAGCTGACCCGGTAACGCATTGCTATGGTAACGCGTTGCTACGATTACGTTAATTAATACAATGGAATAAGAGCGGACAGACAAACGACAAATTTGTGATCTTAGAGTATATATTATTATAATAGGCAAATACTACAAAAAATCGACTCGGGTCACAAGTGTATTCTCAGACGGGAACCTTTGGAAATCCGATCAAATGATCTCCCAATTGAGCTACCGAGCCTTGTGAATACTCGTCGAAATTTTCTAATACCTTTCTGATTTTTTTTGACTCTTGAGAATTTTTTGTGACCCGAGTCGATTTTTTCCTAGTATATTTCTATTATAACAAACATATTTTTGGAAACCATTACATACCAATACACCACGAATACGAAGGGCTCTAACCTTCCACAAAATTTAATTAGATTTTAGCAGGGCTCCCTTCATCATATAATTAAAAGTCGTCGTCTTACTCGTTTGAAGCAATAGATATGTGTTTTTTTGGTTCAGAATTTAGATAAATTGTATTTGTTTCTTTACAAAAATTTGAATTTATTAATGTTGCGTGCTGACAGAAGGAATTGATTTTGAATCCATGAGGCGTTCCAAAATAAACATTTACCCATCAGCGCCATTTTGCATCAACCTTGAAAAATTACAGAGTCTTACAAAAACATAAATTTTTAGAAGAATGTCTAGTTTTATTTTGTGTTTTTTTATTTTAGTTTTTTTTATTGCTTTTCCAATGATATTTTATATGATAAATTATTTTAACAGAAAAATACAACAAAAAGTCAACTCGGCTCTGATCCGCCTGTAACTTGTGAACCAAGTCTAGTTTTTCTAGTATTTTTCTATTTCAACAATATTTGCTAGTTTATAATGGCACATCAACATTTTATACATAGTACATGAAAATATATAATCATATTTTAATGTATTACATATCACATTATATACATTAGGAAAAAGGTTAATTTGAAAATGGTTTCAAAATCTTTATCTTACGTTATGAAAGTACAAATAATAACCAAAAAGAAAATAGGAGGAATATCTAACATTAAAATTTATTATTATAATCATTAGTAGCTAATATCAAAAGATTTTTTATTATGTAGCTTTTTCCGTTTCTCACAAAGATTTCATCAATGTCCTGTAGTAAGAGATACAAGAAATAATGCTTTAAAAATATCCAAGGATTTGGTTAACTTTTGATGGCTACTTCCTTTCTTGAGTGAACTCTTTCTGGGTCCTAAAAACAACACAGTACAAAACATAACACCACATTAAAGTAATAAAAAAAAACAATAGAAAACTTATAATACTGCAAGCATCTCGCATAATACTTAAGTAGGACCTGGAAGAATTGTAAATTCAACAACAGTAGCAACCGACGCGGGCGGAGCCGACGGCGTGAATAAGTGATAAATGTTACCGGTTTCGTGTGCATACTGTGACACTTGTACCAAGGAACTGACATGTGCTTGCAGTTTATTGGATTTTGTCTTATTAGACACCGATTTCGTGTGCTTTTTTAAATATAATTTATCATTTATTGTATTTAAAAACGTTTCACCTGGAATAAATTAAAAAATAATATATGAATCATAAAGGACCTTTTCGTTTCTGACAACCCGGGCCTTATTCTGTGACCGCAAGAATATTATCTACCTTGGTAATTTCATCAATTTCAATGGGGCTTTTTGGCGCGCTTTTTGTTTCAATGGGGAATCCCATAGAGCCAACGTTTTTCGGTCATAACTTTTATATCTAGTCCTAAACCTGTTGGTTCGATTAATTACAAAAATGCGAAAATCGGCTTAGAACTCATAGAGTTATGGCGTCACATACATTTCGTCATTAAAGCTGATCTATCTTATTATGTCGTATTACCACTAATGACTTACGAGGGTGGGTCAAAAAGTAAGAAATAAAACACAAAATTATTTATGACCTATAAAAAAAATATTTCTCTTTGTCGTCAAAATAGGCCGAAATTGCGCTCTTCACTTCTTCATCGCTGGAATATTTCTTCCTTCGAAGCTCTTTTTTCATTTTTGGGAACAAATAATAATCACTTGGGGCTAAATCAAGGCTATCGATCGTATCGATTTGAAATTTATAAACCACCTGTACAGGTACAGGGGTTCTGAAAATCCAAAAAGTCTGAATATAATAGTTTTAAAATTCTATATAAACCCAAAGAATTTAGTGAAAATAAAAGATAGATAATAGCTTTATATCTTACTTCATATACGCGGACATTATTAACAAAAATGCTTCAACGATATTTTAGAGCAAATAACAAAATCGGTTCCTTTGTACTCTTTTTTCAAGGGTCGTTAGTGCAAGCGATAACATTTAAGAAATGTGTCTATTAGTCTCTTATGGAAATAAAGCCCACTGCGGATATAACCATCCGATGACCGAGGATGACCCTGGGAACATAGCTTAAACCCACCTATCACGAGCTAAATAATATGTTAATAAACTCCTCAATCTAAAAAGAAGCGATTTTTTATAGTATAAAGGGAAAAAGAGATAAAAGCCACGCCAGCCACGCACAGTGACATAAGTGAAAGCGAGAGGGAAGGCCACGCATACTGAGGTGGGGAGGCTGCTGGCTTCTATATAAATCGTGTAACAGTACTAATTCTGCCGCTCTCGTGTAACGGTCAAATCTGACGCTTAGTACGGATGAAGTGACCGCGCGTCGAACGCCTATATGCAAGCGGCCCGAACGTCCGTATTCTGCGTTTCAAAACGATTTCTTTGACGATCATTGGGTGCAAGGGTAGCGATCCTACGCGTACCTATCGCATCGACGGTCACGGCGACGGTCCGGTCGACGGCTCAAGTGCCAGAAGGGGCAGATTTTTGTGTGATGAATACTAGCATTTGTACCCGAGTCATGGTTATGTAAATAGATATATTTTTGTGAATATTACATATCTATGTATCACATATCCGTTACCGTAATATCCATAACAAAAGCCTTAAAGTGCTTAGTTTGGGCTATACCAATTGGCGTGAATGTAAGACATAATCATTTCTATTTTTTAATTGCCAACAGGAAATAATATTTTGAAATCATAAATTCACATTCACGTGTAATACAGAAAGTTCTTGACCGAAAAATCGTTTGAAAAAAAAAAAAGTCGGTTTTTTTTTTTTTTTTTTTTTTTTTTTTTTTTTTTTTTTTTTTTTTTTTTTTTTTTTTTTTTGCCTGTAAAGTCGGTTTTACGGGCGAAGATTTTACGTGACAACGTCTTTTTCTCGGTAGAATATTTATTGATATGAATATAATTAAATTGCACAATGCGCGCGGCAGACCGATCATAGTTGAGTGGGAGAGAGACGCAAGGCATTCGGCGGGCCTCTCTCTCGTTCGGTGACTCATCGTAACGTTACCGAGCGTTACACTTTTTCATAAGTGACTCCCAGCCGCAACCAATTTATAAGACGTTATCACGTCAAAAAATAACTCTTTTGTACGCCAATAAAAAGCAATAAAGCTTCCAAGAATATGACGCAATTTATTCGCCACAATATTTGGACGAGGTGGTGGCTAAAGTACGAAATGTGAACAATCATCGGTGTCATCTTTTGGCCGTCTTCCAAACGATCTATGATACCAAGGTCATTTGCGAAATTATTAGTAGTCATTCGGAGATTATCAAGGGTAATATCGCTATACATTTATAATATTAGAGAGTAGAGAATATTATTTTTTTATAGCTAATATAAATACTTGATTGCGCCTGAAACTTTGGGATCACTGATAGCTTGTCTAATTTCTGAGGGTTCGAAATTATCTGATAAATGTCAAATGTAATGTCAGTTATAATAAACGTCATGATATCTGATGTATTATATATATCTAGGATATATGTAAGTAATTTAATTACCTAAAGTTATTGTGTTTTATGATAAATTATTTAATAGAAAAATACTAGAAAAAATGTACTCGGCTCACAACTGAATTTTCGACGAGTGTTCACAAGGCTCGGTAGGTCAATTGGGAAAGCATTGGACCGGATTTCCAAAGGTTGCGGGTGCGATTCCCGTCTGAGAATCAACTTGTGAGCCGGGTCGAGTTTTTCTAGTATTTTTCTATTTAAATATACTATAAGGTAAGGTTTTGCACAATATGAATAAAATCAAGATTTAAGTTTAGTAGCTATTTGTAAAAATAATTATCGATGATATCGATCATGACATTCATAGTGAGATATGTCATGGATATATGCTATAAAACCCTGCTTATTATACGTCTGTAGTACACAAAAGGGTGTGCATAATTTAACTAGAGAGTGTCAACTTAATAATAGAAATAAATAATATTGCGAGGAATTTTCGGTGTGTTCTTTTAAGTCAGTAAAACAATAAAGTAACCAAAAGATGACAACATCGACTTAAAAATATTAAGACATTCATAATCTGTACAAAAAGGTTTTATAACAGAGAGTATCCTTACGATACGTTATTTTAGACTCTCTGAAGTGTCCACCCAAGTTTCTAATACGTTTGGTTTGTAAGGTAAGTTCTCTATAAGGGTATCTACAAGGTCTCTATAATCTATAAGGGAGATTGGAACGTCACTGGAATACGAACTAGTCTTACAAGAAAGACAGAAGCGGGATATAGGTGAGTTTTTCGCTATATAAGCAATTGTCAAACGTGGAAATTAGGATCAGCAAAAAATACAAAGCGACATATAGCTGACGATCTCCGTGATCAAGTAATTTGTACAGCGGTTTTCCGTATAACGCCACTCCGTGGTTCGATCTCCAGATCTCCGATGTAGAAACGAACTTTTCTGTATTAGCTTGGGTCACAGTGTTTTGGTGTCATCGCTGTTTCTGAATTCTATAACACTAGTGCTTTAGCTGTTTAACTTGGGTTTACAACAATGTATGATATGACACGCGAAGGCTTTACAAAAAACACTCGCTCGCAAGGAGCTTGCAATTTCCAAAACAAATTTTATCGTGAATAGGTAAGCGCTTGACCGCTTTCTTGCCTACTGGTAAGAGACGAGGTGTTCTAGCATGAGACGCGCCTGCCTAGAAGATTCACTCATGACTTGAAGACCCCTAAATTGTATTTATCAGGAAACGCAAGCTCACGCCGCACTCTTTGTATATCATTAATATAATTATTGTGCCTATCATGAACTTCAAGTACAGACGGAGTACAACAGAAAGTGGAAGCTTTTTGGCTAAATCAGTTGGGAATGTATCCCGTTCTTACACATCGGGCTTTTCACTTTCGATCCTGCATTTCTCCGTTGTTCGCCACTACTTACGAACCTGTTGTTTCAATGAGACTCAAAATTCTAGTGAAAATTAAATGTCGCAGTAACAAAATGTTGTTCAGATTATTTGGACAAAAAATCTAAAAATGAGAAAGCAATCTTTATTTCATAGATTGTTAATAACAGCTATTTCTTTTTTTATTAATTTAAATGGGTTCACTCTCGATCCCAATCAAGCTAGTGGGCCAAGACAGGATCCACGATGGAACGAGCCACCCCAGAAGATGCCTATTCATCCTGGCTTTAAAAACGGACAGGTTATAAGTACTCGAAAATACAGACACAGGGAGGAAATTCCGTTCCTTTTCTGTGCGCATTATGAAAAATGTTAGGGAAGCGCTTCGTTCGCAGGTAGGAATAGCGACCAAGAAAGGGTAGTAACCTGTAGATAGTAACCGGTAGTAACCTTTTACAGCTACCTCGTGTTTGAATAATGGAATATAACTTCTTCCTTATCAAAGTTTAGAAGTCATCAGTTCTGACAACAGTAGACATGCCAGAAGAAACATAAAAGTCTCAACGAGCACCTGAAAATGTTATAGCACTACACACAATTCCAAAAGACAAATATAAATGTTAGCAAATTGTAAGCAGTATGTGATATTCTTTCATACACCCGTGATAATGTTCGCGTCGTAGTGTAAACAAAAACAAACTTGCTCTAACTGATACAGACATAATTTGGCAACCTATCCAGGGTTTCTATTACGGTCTATAAATACATTATCATTCGATAGCAGCCGCAATTTAAGACGAAGGAATCTTTATAAGCTTCAAGCATATTTTGTTTGAAAACTTGTGTATTTCATTTACTGTAAACGATTTATCAAACAATCAGAAAATTGTGTAATTACGATTTTGATATTTCTATCTATTTGGCACGTCGTCGTAATTATCATGGATTAAATAGAAGATGTCCTGAAAAAAGGCCAGGTCAAAAGTACCTAAGATGAAACAATTCCAGCAAAAAAAACATAATTGATGAGTAGATTCGGAGTTCATTGTGGTATATATATAAGATATAGTGTGAAAGAAGATATAGTGTGGAAGAAGATATAGTGACAATCATAGAAGAAGGGATGCTTGGATGGTTTGGTCATGTAGAGGATGGACGAAAGAAGATTGATAAATCAAGTTAATAAGGCAAATGTGCACCGGCAAGTCGGTAAAGGCAGACCAAGGAGAACTTTAAGGGACCAAACAGAGGATATCCTGAAAAAAGATCAGGTGAAAAGCACCACTTACCAAAGTTCTGATGAGAGTTAAAGAAGCAGGATATGTATGTCAGAATCATGGAAAGTGGAAATAAAGGCGTGATTATATGTATGTATCTATTTGACGTTCCTTGTGGTGAATTCTGGATTCTTTTCTAAATTGGTCGGGTTTGAGTTGCCCTGTCGCTGTTTCTGATTTCCATACCACAAGTGCTTTAGCTACTTGGGCTCAGAAAAATGTTGTTTAATTTTTAAACAATCAAATTTTAAGTAGAACATATTTATTCTACTATAATTATTGCATGAAGATTTTTTTATATGTGAGTAATAAAAGGGAAAAAGTCGGTTCATTGTTTCATGTTTCAGTATATGTTAAATACCTCACCTTTTCAAGGCTTATTAAATAAAGCTTTGACCCGCTGAAATGTGCTGGAGCGGCAACTCAAAGGGGTTTTAAATCCGTTTTGTTCTGACCGAGTCCACCAGGGTGAGGGTTAAGGGATGACTTGTAATTTTCAGACCACCCTCCACTGCAATCACAAGGAAGAGACAAAATAGAGATTAGAAAGTTAATTTTTAAAATTGTTACTAATATGGTGGTGGAAGCGAGGGAAAGGTCCATGGTAGAGTGGTTTGTATCCAGACTACCATAGGAGAAGTTAAGCACAGGCGAGGGTCAGTCATGACCAAAAATATAGTAATAATATTTCTCACATTCACACCAATTAGCCTACTACAAGGTAAGTACTATAAGGCTTGTGTTACGGATGCTAGGGTAACGGGTAGACATACATAGATATTTAATGTTTTAAAGAAATATATAAAAATACCCATGACTCAGGTACAAATGCTCGTATTCATCACACAAACATTTGCTTCCGGGACTTGACCCAGAACCGTCGGTGCCAAAGGTAGGATCGCTAGCGTTGCGCCAAACAGTGCAACTGCTATACTATCTATTCTTCGTGAATAATTATAAAAAAGTGGTTTTAAAAAAAAAATTACGTCTATTTTTTTAACGTAAATCCCTGTATTAATCCGAGGATTTATAGAATTTCTTCAAGGATTATATAGATGTTTTAATTAATGTATTGTGGCTTATCTAACTATTACATTCTTAGTGTGGTAGAGCTCTTTAGGAGCATCAGAAGTGGTCTTATTTTGAGTTATAAGATTAGAAAATTTTGAAAATTGACAGAAGGAAAGACACGAACAACGACGTGGTAATAAAATAGCAATGCTAGCCGTTAAGAGTACAGAGCACCTAGATCTCAAAAATATGTATGTTAACATGTAACGCCTTTAATGGCAAATCAATACAAAATTAATATATTAAAAAGTACATGACGGTACTAAAACACCTAGAATCGACCCAATATAGAAAACTTAGTTCTCTACATTGACGAAGCTCGTAGTAGCGAACGCTGATTTGATAAAATTTAATTAATTGTACGTGTAAAAATTCTGTTGTAATAAACCTGTCTTCTATGGCAACAAATGTGGAAAAAGTTTTTTTTATTTATTCTTTATATCATGATTCCGTTTTAAACATTTATTATATTAGAATAAAACACTTTTTTACGGATTTTTGCGCATGTTTTATTTTATTTTATATTTAATCCTGACGTTTCGACTCCTTTACAAATATTTAAAAATTAAAATAAAACAATTTTATTTATATAAAATAATTTAATAATTAGGAACGTGCCCGATTAAAATATTGTGAAGGTAGTAGAAAATACATGACAACCATCATCTTTGTCATCCCGTGATCACGGCTCCTGTAAAGGAGTCGAAACGTCAGGATTAAATATAAAATAAAATAAAACATGCGCAAAAATCCGTAAAAAAGTGTTTTATTCTAATGTGTAATGTGCGCGGAAGTGTAAGAACTAAATATTTATTATATTATTGAAATGAAAATAAAATCTCTTTTAATATTATAAGTAATATTGATAGCTTCCGATCGTAGGTCAATTTCTGACCGAAGTCAAAGCCGATGGCTTAAAAGCTCTGAGAAATTTTGTTGACGGTTAATAATACAATTAATGATGATTGTATTATTAACCTTCACACTACAATTAATAATGAAAAGGTTTTTATTCCCTGTCTAATATAGAAAGGTAGATAAAATCATCTCTAGAAGTTGATTTAGAGACGATACAAAAAAAAAATTTGCTTATACTGGTCAATCAATATTTGGTTCTTACATTTCCGCGCACATTGCACATTTGAATAATATATTTAATATACGTATACGTATGTAGAAAATCTATAACGACCATTATCTTAGTCTTGATCACGGCTCCTGTAAAGAAGTCGAAAGGTTAGTACTAAATATAAAATAAATTATGCGCAAAATCCGTAAAAAGTGTTCTATTCAAATGGCAATTAATCTTCGTTTTTCTCGACTAGTTTGAAACTAGACAAAAAAAAACAAAAACCAAATCGCTAAATAAATGTTAATAAATTAAATGCACAGTTCTGAAAATCTGTTTACGTTGACTTGGAAGGAACTTTCGCCAAAACCATCTTCTTTGTCGAAGGTGTTTTTTTACCCAAGATGGCCAAAGCCGAAGCTTCGGTCGGACACTAATGGATAATAACAAATCTTATAAACACCAATTTTACATCAGCAGCAATATAAATATAAACACGGTTTAATATATTGAGTTAACTCATGTGAGTTTACTCAATATAATATATTATAAATATATTATATGTATAATATCAAGGAACAATAGTTAAGACTAGTATAAAATGTATAGACTCAGATAAGGCTTCAGACAACATATTTTTTCCGACACTAATTTAAATTAATTGCGAACTAAATACTAAATCGTATATTCAAGAGTCATTCATTTAAGGAACTGTGTTATTTCAGGAAAGCACCATGGATAGCTTCGTTAAAGATGTAAAGGATAAACTAAGATATGAAGTAAAAATCTATTGAATCTAAGATCATAGGAAAAGGGACTTCCCTATCCTGATGTAAAGTTTCTTTAGCAAATATGTCATAGTAAGTAAATAGTCAAGACGTCTCTCTCAGTTACAATCTGTTCGTGTTGGCTCAGCATTTTTTGCTGTTGTAAACACTAAACAGTTTCACGTGTTCTCTCGTGACGCGAACCAATATGCAGAAACAGTACGTTCGCGGATTGTTGTTCCACCGAAAAGTGGTGGCTGCCAGCCGTTCTCACCTGGCAACACAGCGGGAAATTCAAAAATGGAATGTCATAAGTTTGGCAGTTACGTGCGGCGGTAGCTGGCGCGAGCTGAATGGACGATCCCAGTAGACGCTGTCTCGTGAAACTCAGCACTAATTTTACCATCTGGCATGCACGCACCACTAAGTTTAGCCGCCCCAAGATAGCCCCGGTCCACGACCCATCGCGCATAAACTTTTCACAATTAGACCATTATTTTTGGTAGCAAAGTCAGTCGGTCGATTATTAATAGAGGCTTTTCCGAGTTTATATTCGTTACGTGTGTTGTGGTGTTAACTTTTAGTGAATTTATACATAGACGCTTATAAATAGGATGTGCTGAAGTTGCGTCTGACGGACGGGGGAATACCTTCCTGAAATATCGTACTACGGCCGGTGGTTTGTGTGTTTTCGGACGCTTTGGTAAACGATTATTAATACGTGAGACGCGTGGAAGCGTACGTACTAGCCCGCTGCACAATTGCAGCAGTTCATTCACTGTCGCGCCTCCGAAATCACAATGGGAATGGTGACCACTAAGAATATTTATATTAACCTCCAATAATTCCCGATCTACTTTCAAGAGTTAATATAAACGTCTCCAATAAATTGCCGAGAAAATCTAGATACAGCTTATTTGTAACCAGAAATTCCTTTAAATAGAATGTTCTTCCAATATAACTAATATTTTAATCGGGCACGTTCCTTACTGTTATATAAATATTTTAACAAAAAGGAACGAGCCCGTTTAAAATATTATGTAGGTAGTAGAAAATATATGATGACCATTGCCTTAGTCATCCTGTAATCACGGCTCCTGTAAAAGAGTCGAAACGTCAGGATTAAATCTATACATATAAATAAAACTGGCGTGTCTGTTTGTAAACTTGAAATAACCGTTTTTTACTACATGCATATGAATATATATACGTTACATTCACCAAAATAATTTTTTTTTACAATATTGGTATGTCTGTCTGTCTGTTTGTTCCGGCTAATCTATGAAATGGCTGGACCGATTTTGACGGGACTTTTATTAGCAGCTAGCTGATATAATAAGGAGTAACTTAGCTACTTTTATTTTAGAAAAAATCTTTTACTTTAGAAAAATAAAGTAATGTTGCAATGTCTAAGTACTGTCCTGTACCACGCGCAGCTCACACGCAAATTAAAATAACTGAGCCACGGCAACGTGTGGCCGGGTCAGCTAGTATAAAATAAATTAGTGCGCAAAATCCGTAAAAAGTTGTTTTAATTCAAATGATAGATTTTTATATCAAAAGTAATAATAAAAATCAATGTCTAAACGTCATTAACAATTGACGACTAAGTGTAAGATTAAATAGGATGGAAAAATAGTCCTAGCTGATTGTCTTTGGCAGTTCTCAGTATAAACTGTCCTATCACAGTTATACTAGCGGATACAAAAGCTTTTAACCTTCATAACCACTTTTAATCCGCTTAAACTTAATAAATGATTTCAATTTTGCTTTCACAGTCGGGTATATCATTCTCATATTGCCTTTAAACACTCGTAGCAAGATAGACGCTTATGTTTCGAGTGGGTCCAAGCTCGTACATGAGCGAGGATGGAACTAAAACCGCCTGGTTTTAAGTTTAAGGTCTCTGCCCACTACACAGTATCATACCATGACCGTGCTATGAACGTATCAGACACGACAAGCAACACGATACGCTCTACTATGCCCACTAGAGCGTATCAATTACGTATCAAAGTCGTATGTATCGGCTTTAATGACGGGAGCATCAGCATATCATCTCATTATCATCCGCGTGTCATACCCGTGCGTAACGATTTTAGTGACGGCAGTGTCCACATATCATCTCCGTATCATCCGAGTGCCATATTCAAGCGGTCCCTGTTGTCGCCTTTGTAGTAATTCACCTGATTCCGTGTGAGGCAGACGCGTCAGCAAGAGCTTCTGAGTGTTAACACGATATGATGGCTATTAGAAAATTGACAATGAGGGAATTGGCAATGATAGCCATTGCTTTAGACGAGGAAGAAAGAGAAAATAACAGACGATCTAGGCGTTACTGGGTTCACGCCGCTTTAAAAAAACGAAAAGTCGAGGGAGAATACTGGACGTTATTTCGTCACCTAGTTGATGACGAAGAAAAATTTTATATGTACTTTCGTATGACATCATTTCAATTTAATGAATTGTTAAGACAGATTGAAAACGTCATCACTAGAAGAAACACCACATTTAGAGAAAGTTTAACACCTAAAGAAAAACTGGCAGTGTGTCTACGGTAAGTAAAATACTAAAAATGTTTATGTTCATTTATTTTTTATTTAAAAGTAAAAGTATTGAATTGTTTTTCTGGTAAAAAATGTAGCGTCTGGTCATTCCAATTGTCGGAATTTGTCGGCATTGGCTGACTTGTCTGATCATTCCAGTCGTCAGGACTCGTCGGCATTGGTGTTGCTGACTGCGGAGATGCATTGAAAGCTTATGGAGTTGAGCTAGGTGGGGCAAGCTGTTGTAGTTCCATTGAAGATACAAGAGAAAATATTTTATTTTTTGCCAGAGCTTGTACATACGGTGAGAATTTCTTAACAGTATCGGAAATATTTAAAAAAAAGCGATCTAATTCGTCGTGTCTTTGGGGTGGCTCAAATTTGTGTTGATCATCGAGCAATTTTGCCATCAAAATAGCAGATGCTGATGGCTCTGACTGGACTGCTTTCCTCTTTACGGCTTTTGACTTCATGGTTTTTTTTATTTGTTGTGACTCATTAGGAAATTTGTCTGATAATTTAATGTTGGCATCACTAACATTTGCAGTAGTATCGTCAATCTCAATGTCGACGTTGGGCTTTTCCGAAACAGTGGATTCTGTCACATGGTTTTCATCGGCATTGTCAGACTGTTCATCATCGCTTGTAAGTTCAATGGAATCTTGAGTTTTTCTGTCCATGAAAAAGGGAGCCACAAAAGCCATTTCATTTTCATATTTCCATGGTTTAATCTTTTTGGCTGCTTGTCCGCTTTTCCCTTTTTTTTTATTTAATGCCCTCCTGTATGCGTCTCTAAGAGATTGCCATCGTTGTTTACAAGCAATAGCTGTAAAATAAAATTTAAATTTATTAATGTCATTGTCCGCATTGGACTGGTCGCGCTGGAAATTGATTGGGGAGGCCTATGTTCAGCAGTGGATAGCAATATGCTGATATATTTATTGTATGTAATGTAGCAACCGTTGGCTGACCTAAATAAATAAATAAAAATGTCATTATCACATTAGGTACATTGGATTCATTATTTCATTCTTCATTACAGGTACTTAGCGAGTGGCGATTCGTTTACTTCAATAGCTTTTAGCTTTCGTATGGGACTAAGCTCCGTGAAACGAGCAGTTATTGATGTTTGTGACGCTATAATAAATACAATGTTAAAGAAATTTATTGCCACACCTACAACAGAACAATGGGAAAAAAATATTGAAGACTTTTGGAATAAGTGGAATTTTCCTAATTGCTGCGGTACCCTTGACGGGAAACATGTCGTGATTGTAGCACCTCCAAATAGTGGTTCCCTGTATTTTAATTATAAAAAAACATTTTCCATTGTTCTTTTGGCTTTGGTTGACGCGAATTATAACTTCGTTGCCGTTAACGTAGGCGCTTTTGGTAAAGATAGTGATGGCGGTATTTTGTCGAAATCAAAAATGGGAAAAGCGATATTAAAAAATAAATTCAATCTTCCTGAGGATAAATATCTTCCTGGATCGACTGTAAAGGTGCCATGTGTAATATTAGGAGACGAAGCTTTCCCTTTAAGAAATAATTTGTTAAGACCTTATCCATCACAACAATCAATTACTGATTCTAAGAAACGCCAATTTAATTATCGTCTTTGCCGAGCTCGACGTGTAGTCGAAAATGCTTTTGGAATTTTAAGTCAAAAATTTCGAATTTATAATAGACGTTTACATTTAAAACCCGAGTATGCGGAAAAGATTGTTCTAACAACTTGTATTTTGTATAATTTTATAAGACACGGAGAATCTATAACCTTCTCGGAAGGAAATAACCCTGTACGATTCAACAATCTACGACGTCAAGGGGGTAATGCAAATTCTGTAGCTTTTGATGTACGCAATCAATTCGCTGATTACTTTCATACGTCAGAAGGACAATTGGACTGGTTATCAACTAGTTAACTAAAAAAACTGTAAAAAGCAGTTAATATTACAAACACATTATTAAATAAAAGTAGAAAACTTACCGGATTGTTTTAGTTGTTCCCCAATTTCCTTCCACGCAATGTCTTTCTTGACATTATCCATATATTTCGGATGTTTTAAATTATATATAAATTCGTAATTGCGAACAATTTCAATCAATTTTTCGTCATCCATTTTACATCGAACGCGTACGCGTGTCTACTTGAACCGATGGAAACAAAATGGCCAATAGAAAGAGAAGAGTGGCAACGCGTTTATAACGGCCATCTTACGCGGTTATAACCCGGGTGCTCACCGTATCGCCGCCTGCGCGCACCGGTGTGGCAACGTCGCGTGCCATGCACGGAGCGTATCGCCACCGGCAAAATATTCTCGCCGACAATAGTTGCTGCTCCGTGCATGGCACGCGACGTTGCTGGTCGGTGACGGAACGGGCTAGTGGGCATTGTCTCATACTTTTTAATACAAAGAATATTTTTTTGCCTGACACGTTCATAGCACGGTCATGGTATGATACTGTGTAGTGGGCAGATACCTTTACATCTCAACTGTTGGACGAAAGAATTGAAATATTGTAGGAAGTGATTTAATTTATTTATAACGAATCCTACTAATCTAATTATAAAAATTCTCTGTCACAATGTTTGACCGCGATGTACTCCGAATCTAAACAACCAATTTTATTGTTCTTTTTTTTCATTTTGCTGGAATTGATCTAACTTGGCACAAAAGGATGTTTCATTTCAATTTATAATAAAAAAAAATCAAATTTTTATTACTATGCCACGGCGACGCGTGGCCGTGTCAGCTAGTCTATATACATAATAAAATTCCCTGTCACTATGTTTGACCGCGATGAACTCCGAAAATACTCAACCGATTTTGATGATTTTTTTCATTTTGCTGGATTTATTTCAACTTAAGACACAGGATTGGTTTCATTTTAATTTATAAAACAACAACGCCTCGCCGGTTCAGCTAGTTATACATGTGAAACAATGTATGTTTGTTACTCAATCAAGAAAAAATAGCTTTACGTATTTGAATGAATTTGACATACAGGTAGTTGATAAATTTTTATTAAAAAACAACACAAGTCGCTCTCAGATGGAACAATAACCGGCAACAATTGAGCCACCGAGCTTTAAGAGCACCCGTCCAAATTTTCTACTATTTTTCACGCTGTAGATCAGCGCTGCCTCATCAATGAAAATGAAAATGAAAATAACTTTATTCAAATGCACTTAAAAATAAGTAGTTTTGTATCGTCCAACATTTTTTCCTACCTAATGACAGTAATATCCTCGCATTTGAAATAAATATTTTAGAAATGTTTAATAGGACTTGTTAACTGAGTCGATTTTTTCTATTAAAAACGTATTAAACAAGATATCATTAAAAATGCATTGAATATAATCATAATTCACAGAAATTTTCTTCTCGAAAAAATGTAGTGTTTCCTAGCGGAAATAAATTTATATGACCACCGTTTGGTGCAATGGTAGTGATCCTGCCTTTTGCACCGACAGTCCTGGGTTCGAGTGCCGCTTTTACCAATACCAACCTTAGTCATCCTGTGATCACGGCTCCTGTAAAGAAGTCGAAACTTAAGGATTGAAAAAAAATCACTATGTTGACTTTGCTGTAATTAATGATGTAATGAACCTTAATACTACTATTATTGTGATAACAGAATAATAATGTTTAATGTGAATTATGTATGATGACGACGTATAATATTGTAAATGTCGTTACTTATGTTAAAACTGACAAGTTTCTTGCGCCCATTCTTCTTGTCAGTCAAGAGACGCCGTGAATGGGTGGTTGGTAAAAATGTTGGACGTTTCAATACAACTTATTTTAAGTGCTTATGAATAAAGTCATTTATTATATTAAAATAAGACCCTCACTTAACCCTATTAAATGCGAATCAATGATTTGAAATTGAGGTATAATGGCGCGTGTACCTACCTTCAAAGTCTCTCATGAAATGTTAACACTAAACTTCCCAACCGTCAACCGTCCCGACCTATCCCAAGTTCCGGCCATTATTAGCCATTCGGTTGCATTCGCTAATTCAAATTGACACATCGGGCCAGACGGAAATATCCGAAGAGGGGGTTCCCCCCCGCAGCGCTAAGCCGAGAATACTCCGGTTGTCATAATGCTTTTTGACAGTGCACTCCTGCAGTTCATGAAAGTGATAAATTTTTAATGGCTTCCCCAACATTTTGGATTGAGATGCGCTAATGGGATGGGGTTTTGCTGCATCCTCATCCATTGTTTTGATACGAAACATTTTCTTTTTACATTGTAAAGTGAATAAAATAGGACATAAATGATTATAGTAATATAAGTTATTTGCGGGTTTGCTACCATGTACCTATGTTGCTGAAGCGATCAGTCGCTCCGTGATCATGGCACTTGCAACAGTGCCGAAATATCGGAAACTCAATAACAAGGTACATGGTAGCAAACCCGCAAATAACTTATATTACTATAATGTTAGTGACCATGAAAGTTTAAAACAAGACATAAATGATAGCTATTATTTTATTTATAATATTTCTTATATTCACACCAATCACCCTAGCCTAAAGTAAGCACTGTAAGGCTTGTGCTATTCATACTAGGTAACCGATCGATTTACATAAGTAATAAGTAGTATTAATAGAAATATATAACTACCCATGCTACTAATGCTTGTATTCATCACAATATCTGCCTCTTCCGAGATTCAAGCCTAAGATCCTTGGTGCAAAAAGCAGGATAGTTATCGTTGTACCATACTGTCGTCAAATATATCTACCACAAGGCGGAATCCTCTCCCTAAATGAGGAGAATTAGCCATAACTCAAGCAGGTTGAAGATCGAAATAAGGGACCAAAATTCAAATAACGCTATTGGTTTGAGGGTTCATCAAGAGTGAAAGATTCGTGCTATTCTTTTCTGCTTGACAACCATACGGCGTTAAAAACAATGACCACATTATAAATGTAGGTATCTCATGTATATAAAACAAACTTATTTATAGTAAATAGGTAAGTGGTGAAGGTAAGCGCGTTTTGGACGACCGTTTGGTGTAACGGTAATAATCCTGCCTTTCGCACCGTCGGTCCTGGGTTCGAATCCTGGAAGGGGCAGATGCTTGTATGATGGATACTAGCATTTATACCTGACTCATGGGTTTTTATATATATTCTATAAATATCACATATTATTGTTACCCTGGTATCCATAACAAAAGCCTTATAATGCTTACTTTGGGCTAGGCTAATTGGTGTGAATGTAAGAAACATTTATTTATTTATTTTTATAAGCGCTTGGCCGCTATCTCGCCTTATAGTAAGCGAGGATGTGATCTAGGATCTAATGCGGCTGCCTAAAAGATTCACTCGTAACTTGAAAACCCGTAAATTGTATTTTCCAGGAAACACAGACTCAGGCAAAAAGTTTCACTCTCAGTGATCTGACGATTAAAGTTGATCAAGTCATCCATCTAGCAGCATCCAACGCAACAGCCTCAGTGGCTGCTCCTTGCAAATTAGTATCTGACAAGTTTTCATCATAATACTTACAGGTTACCGTAATGGACTATGTCAAGCATATTTGCATAAAACTTTTTTTTATGGATTCACAACGCTTTCATGACGAAATCTTGCAAGTTAAATTTGACCCACTGTATATGTATATTGCTAAGCAATGTTATAATGACATGAAGCTGATCTGATGCTGGAGCTGGAAGGTGGCCATAGGAACTCCGCAATAAAATGACACAAACCCATCGATTTTGGGCTCGATTGATTCGTATTGATGAGTTATTTAATCGTATATGGTAACCAGGGTCTGATGCTGAGTTTGAAAGTTGGTCATAGCAACTCCACAATAAAACCACACAACCCCATCGAGTTTGGGCTCATCTGATTCGTCTTCTTTGATGAGTACTTTGGTCGTAGATAATATAGTATAACCCCATCAAATTTGGAAAAATAACTTCGATCCATTTGGTATAAATTCGGATTCTGTCTAATTGGGTCTTTCATCTGATGACCAATAACCAACTTTTAAGTTAGCTAAAAAGCTTGTTTTAAAGCTTGTTTTTAAAAAAGTTTTCTTATTAAATTCTACCTATTTTTTTAATTCTGACGTTTCGACTCCTTAACAGGAGCTACGATCATAGGATGACTGATCCCTCCGATAAATTGCTTTAATTTAAATGTAATATAATTGCGGAAGTGCAAGAATTAAATATATCCCATATAACCTATAATTCTGAAATAAATTATTTTAATAGAAAAAAGGTGTTCACAAGTAGATCAATTGGAAGAGCATTGGACCAGACTTCCAAAGGTTGTCAGTTCGATTCCCGCCTGAGAATCCACTTGTGAGCCAGTCGATTTTTTCTAGTATTTTACTATTCAAATAATTTGCCTTATAAAAAAAATATAAACTATAATTTCTAAATGTTAATTTTCTTAGTTCGTATCGAGAAACGTAAAAAATCATACAGATGTTTCAGCGGTCGGCGTCAGAGTTAATGGACTGTCGGATCAATGACCAAATAATTACCTCTGAAGACGTCTTATGGAAATTAGTCACGAAACACCAAATGTAGCAAACCCTTATTAATGGCTACCTACTTGGTCGAGTGGCTCGGCATGTTCATGTTCATGGTAAAGCCACTCTGAAGTCACAAGTTCCATCCCCGGTCGGGTTGATGAGTCCCGGAAAGGACAGACGTTTGTGTGATGAATACGAGCATTTGTACCTGAGTTATAGGTATATATATATATATATATATATGTAAATATATGTATAGCCGTTACCCTAGTATTCATAACACAAGCCTTACAGTGCTTACCTTGGGCTAGGCTAATTGGTGTGAATGTAAGCCATATTATTATTATTATTAGTTTTCATTAAAGCCACTCCGAGGTTCCGGGTTCGATTACCCGCCGAGTCGATGTACAATATTTTGCGTCTGCGTGTTGTGGTACCATTGTTGTTTCTGATTTCAAAAACACAAGTGTTTTAGCTATTTAATTTGTTGTCTATATTTATATATTTATTTTTTATATTATACGTTTACAGGTATCAAACTTAGTACTTAGTTTCAGCATTCGATTTCATTTTTTTATATATTAAGAAGTATTTATAAGAACAATTATTTATCACGGTATAATTTAGTTTTTCAGATATTAAATAAAATGAGATATGAACTTTTTCATTAAAAAACTTAAAAAATCTCCAAAAAAATATTTTTATCACTAGAACCAATCTTTAAGTTCATAAGGGTACCTACCTGTCCGTTTTTAAAAACATATCGTTATTGAGAATCTTTTAAATAGGTAGTTACTTAATATACGATGATAGTGAAAATATTTCATTTTTCCTTTTTAATATGTTTGCTTATGGAAAAATGAAAAAAAATATATTTATTTTAAAATATCCGCCAACTTAAGATATATGACTCTTTATCACTGTTTTTTTTCTCAATAATTTTTGTCAAAAATAATATTTATCTATATAAAAATTACTTGTCACAGTGTTTGACCGCGATGAACTCCGAAACTGCTCAACCGATTTCAAGCGACCTGTGGCGGTGACAGCTAGTAGTTAATTAAAAAAAACATTAATTAATAACACAAAATGTCATCGAATCTCTAATAGCTGTTACATATACAATAATTACTTATTCAAAAGCTTAGAAAGAAGAAAATTCAACGCCAAATTTCGTGAACAAGACTTTTACAAAATAAAAATAATTCATTATTTAAATACTTCATAATAATTTAATTGTAAACAGCACACACTAATCGTAACAGTTGTTATAAATTAATCCTTATTACAACGTCATAAGTGTGGGATTACGACTCTACACGTGTAAGCTTACCTGGGCGGATGGTTTCAGCGGATGCTTAGGGCGGCCGAGGTCATCGCCCCCGGTTTATGCCCACCGGCTGTCTCGTTTCCTGTCACAATTTGTCTGGTTTTTTTTTTCGTGACACCGTTACAACGATATCGTTTTTGTGTGTCCCGTACGGCGTAATGTTACAAAAAACGGTATTTTTTGTGATGATGTATACTGCTTTACGTGTTATGGTTTTAATGTGTTTTAGATTTTTTTTAAATTATGAAAAATATAGTTAATCAATTTAATTTTTTCATATTGTTTTTTTGTTGAAAAATGGGGGCTCGATATATTAGACTTCTTTTGTGTTTTTTTAATTTTGGTTCAAGTATTCTAACATGTCAGCTCCATGTTAACCTTGATTGACATGAAGACTGTATTTTTTTATATATTTTTGCATTCACAATGCCATCTATCTTTATATATAAAAACTTCTGTCACAATATTTGACCGCGATGAACTCCGAAACTACTCAACCAATTTTAATGTTTTTTTTTTGCTGAATTTGTTGCGACTTGGGACATGTTTCATGGACAGGTTTCATTTTAATTTATTTCACAGCAACGCGCGGCCGGGTCAGTTAGTATTATTATAAGATTTAAATAACTGCCATTCGCACCGATGTGGTCCTCGGTTCGAGTCCCGGAAGGGGCAGATGTTTGTATGATAAATAGGAGTATTTGTATCTAAGTCATGGGTTTTATATATATTTCTTTTTGCTGACCTGGACACGCCTTGCTGTGGCTCAGTTATTATTTTTTTATATGAATTAAAATGAAATGTCCTATCTCCTAAGTTGGCCAAATCCAGCAAAAAAAAACTCAAAATCGGTTGAGTTGACAGGTATTTTTTATATCTAAAGATAAATATTACCAATCTATGAATCATAAATGTATGTTTATCCGTTAAGCCCTACATTGCCTACTTTGGGCTAGGCTAATTTATGTGAATGTAAGAAATATTTAATTTATATTATTAAGTGTTGAAAACAAATGATATTTCTATAAACCTCACTGGATTTCCGAACGAAATCCCCTTGACGAGTAGTGAAGTCGCACGTGGAATCAATTTTCACGCCGAGTGCATTATTCCGTCACTCCCTGACATTCGGTAGATGGCGCTTGCATCGGAAGGAAGTGCATTCGAAGGGTGTTTTTTTTTCTTTTATTTATTTAAGCGACACCCTTATTAAATTGGTATCTTGACATATTTATCATGTGGATGGATGCTGTACTTGTTTCTAGTTTATTATAAACGGATAAAATTGCGATAATTTAAAGTTAAACTAGATTATATGAAGATACGAAATTATTTTCTTTGTTAGTTTTGTTTTGTTATTATTGTTCATTAAAAATACTTTAATTTTAATAAACGATATATTTATTAAATGTAAGAAAAAACAATAATGGATTCTATATATTCTGAAATAAAATAATTATTTATTTATTAGTCCATTGTCATGATAACGATTTAATATTTACGAATATAAATATAAATCTAAAGGAGTACAATGGAAAAATATGTGACTCTTATCGAAACACTTTGTTTTGGCATAATTATTTCCAACAGAATATATTGACAGGCATAATTTCAAAAGGCATAATTTACATAAACTAACTTAATCCTATCTTTCGCATAAATATTTTTTATCGTGAATAGGTAAGCGCTTGACCACTATCTCGCCTTATGGTAAGCCACGATGCGAACTAGGATGTGATGCGCTTACCTAGGGGATACCTATTCGCTCGTGACTTGAAGACCCCTAAATTGTATTTGTCAGGATACAGACTCAGGCAAAGAGTTCCACTTCTTAGCGGTACGTATCACAAAATTGGAACCAAAACGCTAAATGCGACTCTTTGGTAATATCTGATAAAATGGTGGCGCCTTTTTGAAGGGTTGAAACAAGAAACAGTTTTGTAAATGTGTTTCGTTATAAATTCTAGTAATTAAATCCTCTTGGTAATTATTTACACGTGCTGTTATTACGGTAGCAGGCCGTCCACTACCGCCCTCTGTTGACAATTTATACGTAATGATTATAAACGTTCCGAGTGTGCATTTTTGATTTGAAACCAATTAAAATGCAGTTATAGTTGAATATTTAGTAATATTGATTTAAGAAGCATGGAATGCGATTTGCTATATTTAACATCTCTCGCTAGTATTACAACTTTATTTTTATATCATGTAGTGATTCTGCCTTTTGTAACGCTTTCCTGGGTTCGAGTCCCGGTAAGGGTAGATGGGTGATGAATACTAATATACATGAGTCATGGGTATTTATATATATTTGTATTAATATTACTTATTTATGCATCACATATGTATATCTATCCGGTACCCTGTATCTATAACACAAGCCTTACAGTTGTTACTTTGGGCTAGGCTAATTGGTGTGAATGTAAGAAATCCTTACTAATATTATAAATCGGAAAGTGAGTTTGTTTGTTTGTTTGTTTGTTTGTTTGTTCCGCTTTCACGCCGTAACTACTGAACCGATTGCTTTGAAATTTTGCAGACGTAAAGAAAAAAGTCCGGATTAAATAATAGGGTACTTTTTATCCTGGAAAAATTGATATGCCCGAGGAAAAACAAAAATATTGTTTGCTTGATGGATTGCAGATGGCGCTGTGTGTCGTTTAAAACAAGGTAAAATATTGCAAACGAATATAAACATGAAAATTTAGAAGCTAAATGATACGATAATGAATCCCCGAAAATGAGGAATTCCCGAGGGATGACGCACAATTTGTTTTATCGTCTAAACTGTTTTTTTACATCTACTTATATGTTGCAAACGAATATGAACATGTAAATTTTTAAGCTAAATGATAAGATAATGAATCCCCGAAAATGAGGAATTCTCGAGGGATGACGTACAATTTGTTTTATCGTCTAAACTGTTTTTTTATACATCTATTTATATGTTGCAAACGAATATGAATTCAATTTAAAAGACTACAATTTCCTCTAAGGGTTTCATTTGCCATAAATAAAGCACAAGGCCAAACTCTAAGGGTTGCTGGAGTACACTTGGAAAAACATTGTTTTTCGCATGGTCAGCTCTATGTAGCGTGTTCCCGGGTTTCCAGTGCAAAAAATCTGCATGTTTTTGCTCCACAAGGGAAAACATAATATAGTTTTGGTTTAACAACTAATTGTATCCAGCGTTACATCGCGCTTCTTAGATTTTTCCGTGGGAATGAGAAGTTTTCTTATAGTTGTGCTTTATACCGCAATATAACCGAATTCCACGCGGGCGAAGCCGCGGGCGGAAAGCTAGTATTATTATAAATGAGGAGTTTCCAATTTTACAAATAGGTTATTATATGGTTGATATTAAGAATCACACTAAGCGTTTTGGTTCCAGTTTTTGCCTGAGTCTGTGTTTTCTGATAAATTTAATTTAGGGGTCTTCAAGTCACGAGCGAAAATGTATCTTCTAGACCACATCTTCGCTTACTATCAGACGAGATACCGTTCAAGCGCTTACCTAATCACGATAAAAAATGCAAAAAAGAACAGCTGAGCCGAAACATCAATTTCTGAACACAACTCTTCCATAAGTCGAAACGTCAGGATTAAATTATAATAACAAGAATTAACGCATTGTTTTAATAGTACGAGTGGTTTTGCTTAAAATTATATTTATTATTCATTTATTTAAAAATTCCCTGTCACAGTGTGACAGGTTGTGAATAAAGCTTTTTTCATTTCATTTCACAGTGTTTGACTGCGATGAAGTACTCAACCGATTTAAAACTTTTTAAATATTTTTCTGGTTTTGTTCCTACTTGAGACAAAGGATAGATTTCATTTTAATTTATTACACAGCAACAAGTAATTAATATGGTTGATATACCAAATAGTCGCAGTAAGCGTTTATCCGTACCGCTAAAGAGACTCTTTGCCTGAGTCTGTGTTTCCTGATAAATACAATGTATGGGGTCTTCAAGTCATAAGTGAATAGGTATCTTCTAGGCAGGCGCGTCACATCCTAGATCGCATCGCCGCTTACCAGCAGTGGTCATGCACTTTCCTATTCACGATAAAAGAAAGCCCGGTTATAATAAAAAGTGAAAAATTGACAATATACGCACGAATTGGTTGCATAAATTCCAATAGTACGGACCGTTAGCGACCGTGAAATAGAAAGCAAATTCAAATCGAATATCTTTACATCAGCTTTCAACGTGCAACGGGACACCCTCTTTTCTCCCTGCTCCCCCCCTCCGCCCGTGCGCCGTTTCAGTCGCATCCGGCGCAACACCTGCGCCCGCGCAGCCAACAATTCTTCGTCACGCACGCTCCATGAGTTATAGCATTTTAATACTCTCCTCTACGGTTTAAGTAATAGACTTTTTGTTTTCAGTGTTGACGGCTTGTGAATTATTGTTAAGTTCATGTTATATTACTACAGAGGTACCCTTTTACTGAAAAAAATAGTACTTTCATTTAAACGTTATTATAATATAAGAAACTCTGTTGGATTGTATTCAAGTAACATTGAAAACTTTATTTTTTTAACAACTGTTCTTATTTATTGTTATTTTAAGGCTTTTGTATGTAAAGAATTTATTACTAGTTAAAAATCAAATTTACACTATCCGGACGTATTGAAAGTGTACTCGGGATGTGGATTCAAGTCTCGCCTTATTGGGACAAAAGGATTTTTTCTTGTATGAAATAGTAAATATATAAATATAAGACACCAAACCATACATTACGTTGAGCCCAAATTAAGTTGCTAAAGTGAAGTAATAATTATTATGTTTTTTTATAAAAAAAAAATAACTGCCATATTTTTATTTAATTTAACAAAATTTATTTAATCGAGAAACAAAGACTTATTATGGTAAGTAACAAATATACTTAATGTTTTGTTAATATATTTTAATTATAATTATCAAATTAATAAAATAGTAATAATTAAAGTCAAATATCGAAAAAAATTAGTAAAATCAAATTACTAAAATCAATTTATAAATAAATAAAAATCTATTTGAAAACATCACAAAGATTGTACTAAACTCAAATTAAGTAGCTAAAACACTTGTGTTATGGAACTCAAACAACAACGGTACCACAACACCCAGACACGAGCCAATGTACAAAATTTCATTTCCCGGCTGGGAATCGAACCCTGGACCTCGGAGTGACATTACCATGATACTCGGATTGCAAGCATGGAGGTCGAGTTAATTATAAGCACCGTATAACTACTTGTCAGTCATCATGCTGCGCGAATTGTGAAAAAAAAAATGTCGGACTCTTAAATAAAAATGCTATTTTCTCGCGAAATAATGAAGCTAGGACCAAACAAAAAATACTACCGTAAAGCTGGTTAAATAAAGAATCCACCACAGAATATTTGGATCTCCATAACTCAAAAATTAATAATTATTAAAGAAAAACAGTAGGCCACGCGGAAATTTGAATATGGTAGCCATTGCTACCAGGTTCTGACGAGGGGTGTTGGCTGAGATTTTAAAACCACTTTGATATTTTTTAATAAAGAGCTTTAAAACATTTTTTTACCTTCAACATGAATACTTAAAAAAATACACATTATTATCTTTAATACTATTAGAAAGAGTAATTTAAAAAATTAAAATACTGTAGGTATATGCGTAATGAGTAGATTAAAACGTAATGCTTGGTTGCTATACCTATTTGTCACACCAACCGCTCCCAACATCTTTCATAATGCGCACAGCAAAGGAGTGGAACTCCCTCCCTGCGTCTCTATTTCCGAGTACTTCTAACCCGTCCGTTTTCAAAGCCAGGGTGAATAGGCACCTTCCGGGTTAACTAGTTCCATCGTGGCTTCTGTCTCGTCTCTAATTAATTAAAATAAGCTTGTGTAATCCGTGATATTCTGTCTGCTATCATTATCATAAAAAAAAAAATGATTTTGCGATTTGTAATGCTAAGATATTAATATTAATAATACATTTAATGATTTATATTACATTTATTATAATTTATTATTATATTCATTGTAATATTTTTCATGATCATGCAATTATGTAAATTGATAATCCTATGATATTTGTTTTGTGAGTTATTAATTATGGAAATAAAAATATTATAAAAATAAAAACAAACTTGATAACCTTGATGTCGAGTGGTTCGTTACTGGTTTATAGAAACGCCACTCTGGTCTCGGGTTCGATTCCTGGCTAAATCAATGTATAAAACCAACGTTTCAGCATTGTCTCGGGTATGACCCACAGAATAAAATAAATATTTAAGGTGGCTCCCATACAACAAACGTGATGTTTTGCTCGTTTTAACTCGATATTGATAACGGCAACAGATAGACGCTTGAAATATTCACAAAATATTGACTTAGGGGAGAGTCGGGATATTGTACCGCAGGATGAATCGTACCATCACCATATTTCCTACCAAATGTTAGTATTTTATTCACTGGAAATGTCAAAACATGCGATACTCGCGCCACCTATCACATGTCATCTTATAATGGCGTGTGCCAGATAATTCTTACTCCAGTGATAAAAAAGTATTTTGGTTGTTTTCTTTCGAAATTTTGCAGTGCATATGTAAGTATCTCTCCTTCATAAAAAGTGAGTGAAAATTATCATTTATTTAATATATATCAATGTTTTAATTTATTACAAATATATGTGTTTATACTGTCGCATATTTTTGAGGTTATGTTTCAAAAACACTTTTTCTAATTTGATGGCTAGTTTGTTGAATTGTACCATTAAAAGTTTTTTGTATCGTACTTAAGATAAAGACGTGATATTACTTATTACAGGTACATACGAAAACAACTATTTAATTTTATATTATTCATATTCCATATTCGTGAAACAACAAAAATATATTCTAATTTTTGTTAACATCCTACACTCCCCTATACTATTCACTTTAAAAATAATAATTAAATTAATATTCAAGGGGGGTAAATTAATATTCAAATTCAATATTCAATAATTCATTCCATACAATAAACCTGATTTTTATTCCCGCGATGAACTTTACTTAAGTAAAAGTTTGTGCTGAATCCTCTTTACGCGAGTCCGCCACGCGTCGCCACTATATAACAATTTTATTTAAAAGTGGTTTTTATATTTTATCGTGTCTGGGTGTTAAGAATACCGTGTCTGGATGGCATGGGTAAATTTTTCTTTCTTTCGTACAAAGAATACGATCACGCGGGATGAAATTTTCAGTTATCTTTGTTTAGTAACGGTTAAGAAGTATAACTTCTTACATGCGTACATAAGTACACACAACGGTTTTTTTTAAATTTATGAAACCCATATTGTGGTAGCCGTTTAAAACTAACAACCGCTAATAGAAAATGTACAACTGATATCACTTATCGAGTTAGCGAATGAGTTCGCTAATTACTCGTTCGTACAACATGTTCGCACCAATGATTTAGTCGAAAGTAATCTACATGCAGTTGTTACTTTGTTAAATTCGAAGTACTAAGTGTAGATGCACGCAGACTGCAGTATATACGACTTAAAAGCTTAACAATCACAGAGTTAATTTTGTTGGGTTCCACTTGGCACTCAATGTTTGCCCCTTCAGTTATTTCATTTGTAAACCTATTACACATAATTTTATATATCATAAAGTTACTTCGTATAATAATCAAAAGGTATAAATTTAAATGAAATCCTTTTTTTCGTATAATATTTTTATACCTTATTTACTTTGGCATGAAATCGTAAGGTATAACTTGATATAATTTTCAGTTAAGATTAGATTTTTCAATTTTTATAGTCTTTGTGATCGAAGAACTGGCGAAAGAAACTCGGGCAGGGGAACCGACCACCAACTTAATTTTATTATGTGCAAAAGAGCTAACTACATCACTCAGTTTTGCAGTGTGTGTTTTTTTTATTATCAAATCACCAGCAGGTGGAACGCCCCAACCTTCTGCTCGCCTCATCAAGCCTCGCGTAGCATCCTAGGAACTTTATGTTCTCTAGCGAGAATTTGCGGGCTAACGAATGGATACTGGTTTGGCCCCTCGAAAGCACGCTCACACAGTGCAGACCTATTATCGCATATTGTGGTGCCAAGCACACAGACACAAGAGGATAAAACCGATTGAGCGGCTCTGTAGCTGTAGCATACATTATTAACGCCAAGCTAAGTGGCAGAGCCATCCGCCTCCAACTCCTATATATTATTCAGGCCCCGACTTGACACGTCGACGCCCTCCTCCTCCCGGGCCACGTCACTTCCGTGCCCAATTATGCGAACGCTGAAACGTCACTAGCACTTTAGTCGCTCCGTCCGGTTTGACCCTTAACCCAATGCCCTTTTATTTTCGTGGTTAGGATTTGCGCTTAATTATGAGGTCGATTTGTCGGCTTAATGTACGTCTGGTTCGACCTTTTTTGGGATTTCCCGGATCCGCAGACGGTTTTTGTTTTTGCATTTTTAAATGTGCTCAACCTCTTTTTAAGGGCTGTACGTTTGAAGCAAAGGTTGTTAAATGGTAAAAAAGGCCTTATAAATATTTTAAAAACATAAATAATATAAACATTTCTTAATAATAATACAAAGTTTTCTTTCAAATCGCGAACGAATAAGTGAGTTTATACAAACTGGCAGTTAACTCAGCAAAATGTTAAAAAATGGAGTCCGTATAAAGCAATGCATTTTCAACTTTTAATCAACGGAGACTGTTTCGTCTGGTTACATCGCAAATGCAGTGGGCAACTGAATTGGGTATTTTCGGACGCAGGTACACAGAAAACCGCTTAACCCGGTAGTTTATTAATGAAAATTGAGCGACATCCATTGCTACAGTTCGCCTGATTTAGATCAGACCTTAGCGGAATCTAGGACAAGATATTTTAGTTCTACCTGCCCCGGAACTTATTTTGTTGCTGTTTGATGTCATTTCATATGACATATTACTTATTTACAAAGAATTATTTATATTTTTATGCAAAATAAATATGTATAGATTTTTGCTTTATTTCATAAATAAATTATATTGACGCACGCCATAAAACTGATACTTGTTGACTTTGTTGTAATCAACGATGTAATGAAACCATAACACTACTAACAGAATAATTTTGGATGTATGGTGACGAATGTTGTTCTTTTTTAAAGCTGACGAGTCTCTTGTGTCCATTCCTCTTGTTAGTTAAAGACGGGTGGTAGGTAAAAATGATGGACGAAAATTTTCATTTTTTTAATTTTTTCATTAAATAATAAATCCTGTTTTGTAACTTTCATTAAAAAACAAGAATTTGATAACAATAATAAATAATTCTAATGGATAAAACTATACATACATATATTCTAATTTAACTTATGATTTGATTTCTGAATTTAGATTATAAGAATTTTGACATATACGAATATTGACTTGCGTGCACATCACACATTTAAATGAAACCACTTTTACTAGATTCAATTTTGTTTTATTTAATACTAGCGTTTCGACTCCATTACAGGAGCCTTTATCACATGATGACTAAGGTAATGGTGGTAACCTTCATAATATTTTTATTCCTATAAATTTAACTTTAGTCATCCGGCTCCTGCAAAGGAGTCGAAAACGTGCAATTTATTTTAGCATACTATTACCGTGACATTACTATTATTTATACGAGTATATATTATTTATACCTAGTAAATACATAATTCATAGAAGACCTCTCTGGTCGAGTGGGTTGCATACTAGTTGTCATGGTAATGCGACTCCTAGGTCCAGCCTAGGTCTACGTAGAAAATGAATTTTTCTATGTTATAGAATAGAAAGCGTTTATTCAGCACAAAATATTACATTACATTATAAATAAACAATTATTTTTTATGCCGAAACGGTCACATCTCAGCACATGTCACCGCCTCAGCACATGTTGACTCGGAAGTAACGGTTCCGTCGTTGTTTCTGAATTCAATAACACAAGTGCTTCAGCTACTTGGCTTAGAATGGTATATGATTTTGTCTATTTATTTATTTACACATGGTATGCTTACATTTTTAAAAAGAAGGTAGTTAAATTTCCTGTATATTTGACACCCTGTAAGGATTTGTAATTTCCACGCCTTGATACGACTAGGTCGATACAGTCGCTAAGAGCCTCGCTATCACCATATATTGGAGCGGAGCGTAATACTATTTATCAATGATAAATCATTAACCGGTAAATTTAAACAATATTTAATTAACAGATAATACTAAATAAAAAGTTTATATTCAATAATGTTTATTGAATTTTTAAATTTCATAAGAATGAAAACTGTCGAAAAGCGCCCGCTTTTTGTTTCAATGGGACATCCCATAGAGCCAATGTTTTTTGGTCATAACTTTTTATTTTTGCGAATTTCTCCGTCACGATCTAGTCATAAACCTGTTGATTCGATTCATTACGAAAAATAAGAAAATCGGCTCACAACTCACGGAGTAATAGCGTCACATACATTTCGTCTTTCAAGCGAATCCATGGGAGCTTCGCACGCTGCGCTCCAATAACATAATATGTGGTTTGTCGACCGTTTGGTGTCACGGTAGCGATTCTGCCTTTCTGATGAATACGCGCATTTATACTTGAGTTATGGGTATATATATTACTATAAATATTGATATCTGTATATCATATTATGTTTGTCTATCCGTTACCCTAGTGAACATAGCACAAGCCTTACAGTGCTAACTTTAGGCTAGGCTCATTGGTGTGAATGTAAAAAAATATTATTATTATTAATGTTATTTACAATAATATTAAGTTTAGCTTTTAACTTTAATATACATTTTATTGCACAGTATAATTATATATACTAGATAATGAGCATATTTACTTTATATTTTCATATTAGCGAGGTAATGTATTATTTATTAATTTGATCTCATATTTTATTTAAATAACACAACTTTTTTGTGCATAATTTATATTTAATTCTGACTTCTTTTGACTTCTTTACAGGAGCCGTGATCAACGTCAGGAAATAATATTAAAATAATGCGCAAAAAACAGTAAAAAAGTTTATTTATTTAAATGTGTAACGTGTGCGGAAGTGTATATTTATTGTGTGTGTTAGTGTTTACATTTATTCAATCGAATATTTATTTATTATAAACAATGACCACAGCACTTAGAAACTATTCCATTTTTCATTTTGTGATTGAAGTAGCCAATTGAGGTCATACTTAATATATAATAGAAATATTCTGTCAAATTATAAAAGCTTAATTTTTAACGGTTTAAATGAATAAGCAAGGATTTTAAACTTAAAGTTTAACTAAAATTTGCATTTGAGTCTCTTAAACTATCTATTTTATATGGAATGTGATTGTTTATTTTATTTATTTGTCTTATATTTATTATCTATACTGTATGTTTAGCCTGTCTTTCTGTCCGTATGCCAACGTCCACGTGCCACGTGATCCGCCCACTGCAATCTGTTCTGAATAATGCACTGATTTTATCCCAGACCTGTGAAGGCTCACCGCAATAGCTTCGGATGCGGTCGCATTTTAAAGGCCTTTCAATTAAATCACTCATCACCATTTTCATTTATATCACTAATCGTTTATTCTCCTGTTGAGTACTCATGGGGAGTCAGTAAAGGCAGATTTAAGCGAACTATCAGGGACCAGATGGATGTCCTGAAAAAAGATCACGTCAAAAGCACCCTTAACCGACGAGCTTGTATGAAAGAGCTGTGCAAGCGATTGATGTATGTCATGATCATAGAAAGCGTGTGTACCTATATATACATACATACATAATATAATGTTATAACAGAATACTAATTCTATTTTTAAGTGACATTTAAATATCAACTTGCTGCACTGGACACGATTCAGCGCAGAACTCATTAGTGGCAGCAAATTGGCGAAGAGCAAACTTCACACCTTAGCTCACCACCGCAAAGTTGCCTGTCTGTCGGTCTTCTACATAATACTTTCAAGAGTGTGCTCAGGAGCTGCATGTGCTATTACCTACATCTCCCTTTTTCCATTGGACATCCAGACACACTGTGGGCTTCCGCCCTTTCTTGGTTGCTATTTCACCTGTCGCAACAAGCACCAACATCTTTCATAATGCGCACAGCAAAGGAGTGGAACTCCCCCCCCTAAATCTGTATTCCCGAGCACTTTTAACCCATCCGTTTTCAAAACTAGGGTGAAAAGGCACTTTCTGGATTAGCTCGTTCCATTGAAGATTCTGTCTTGGCCCCCGGGCTTGATTGGGATCGAGAGCAAACCCATTAAAAACTTAAAAAAAACGACTGCAGTAGCAAGTAATAGTTTGATGTACCTACCGAAACACGAAAAATGATGTTATCACGATAATACATCTTTGCTCACCAAAGTTAATTGCTTTTTTGGAAGGAGAGGTAGACATTGATGTGTAATAATGGTGGCTTATTAACAACCAAGTGTTTGTGAACATCAAGAGTGATGGCAAATGAAAAGAAACGTAACGCAGGCATCTCTTTACGCTGTCTCATGGTCCATGGGGAGTTTTTGGTGACCTCACACACTATAGTGTCCTTACAATTACATTGAATTCAGGTAAATTAAATGCCACGTATGCGAACGAGATACATATTTCTCATACATTTATTTTTTTGTCCACCTATTTTTTATCTGTGGTCTTTAAATGAGGTCGTTTGTCGGAATTGTCAACTAAAATAATATTACTATTTCAGTTTGTGTTTCTCTAATTTGTTTTCATTTTACTGACGATAATAATAATATAAATAATAAATATTTCCAACATTTACACCAATTAACCTAGCCCAAAGTAAGCACTTTTAAGGCTTGTGTTATGGATACTAGGGTAACGGATAGACATACATATATCATACATAAATAAGTAATATTCATAGAAATATATACAAACATCCATGACTCAGGTACAAATATTCGTATTCATCATACAAATAACCCAGGACCGTCGGTGCGAATGGCAGGATCGCTACCGTAGCACCAAACAGTCGTCAGATTCAATTTTATTCAGTTTGGTTTAGATAATTGACAGAACTATATGATATTCTATCAAGACAACAAACGTTTGGTGCATCGGCAGCGATACTGCCTTTCGCATTGTCGGTTCTGGGTTCGAATCCCAGAAGGGGCAGATATTTGTGTGATGAATACGGACAATTGTACCCGAGTCATGGGTATTTATTTGATAGAATCACGCGTTACTTAGCGGAATTCCATATCTATTAGTAATACAAAAATATGACGCTTACTTCCACAAAACTCAAGCAGTGTGCACCGCCCGCCCGCCTACAAATAAATACTCGGTATTGTACGTTCTAACAGCTCCTGATGATGCTCCGTGAGGGGGCGAAACGCGCGTAGAGTAGTTGGTAAAGGTGCCAGGGTCTGCGGTTCCTGCATTATGTTTGCGCTTTTAGCGCAAAACGCCCGTTTTCAACTTAGCGTATAGAAAGACGCGAGAACCGGGTGAGAAAACTTGACATACCCTCCACTATAACAGATGTCAAAGAAAAAACTGTCATCTTATAATATACTAGCTGACCCAACCACGCGTTACTATGTCATAAATTAATACTAGGTGATGCAGTCGCTAAGCATAAAGCTACGCTAGCACCATATATTGGAGCGGAACGTAAAACCTAAAAAAGAAAAAATTTTTTTTTTTGCGAATTTCAAAATTATGGCTCCGTCACCATCTGGTCCTAAGCCTGTTGATTCGATTCCACGAAAAATATTAAAATCGGTTAAGAACACGGGGAGTTATGGCGTAACAGACATTGCGCCATTGAAGCTGATCCATGGGAGCTTCGCTCACTTCGTTCGCTCCGCTCCAACTAGGCGATGCAGTCGCTAAGCATAAAGCTACGCTTGCACCATATATTGGAGCGAAGCGTAATACCTAAAAAAATTTTTTTTTTTTCGATGGGAATTTTTGTGAATTTCAAAATTCGGGCTCCGTCACAATCTGGTCCTAAACCTGTTGATTCGATTCCACACAAAAAATATTAAAATCGGTTAAGAACTCTGGATGTTATGGCGTAACAGACATTGCGCCATTGAAGCTGATCCATGGGAGCTTCGCTTCGCTTCGCTTCGCTCCGCTCCAATAAAACCTATCCTATATACTTAGTCTGAACAAATCCAGCAAAACCAAAAAATATATCGAAATCGGTTGAGTAGTTTTGGAATTCACCGCGGTCAAACACTGTGACAGAGAATTATTATATATAAAGTTTTTTACATGCAATTACAAAAGAAATCTAAACGCGATTTAAAACGCTACAGCGCCATCTATGATCATAAAAATCAACTAAATAATTGTATGACTAACATGTGAGCTTTATAATAAACTTAAAGATAATGCGACACGTACAGTGATTCTTAAGTAAGCAGACCCAAGAAGATTACTAAAGAGAATTTTCATTATAATTGGTACAGCGAACGACGTCGCATATTTATTTATACAAATCGATCGCACAATTATCGTTCAGCATAGAATATATCTGTGGGATCCTTGACCGTGTGCTATTACCACCAGACGGAAATACGACTTGTTAAAATTATCCTTATCGTTTTGCCCTGACGTAACCTTATGTATATTTACTGCTAATACCGAACATGAACTTTTGTAGAATTATAGGATCGTCTGTCTGTATGGTTTTATTATATTAATATATATTATAGATAGATGGCTTTAAACTCATTTTTTTCTTTTTTCTTTCACATTTACAATGTTGTTTAGTAGTTTACCACAGTCACGTAAAAAGTATGTGTATTGAGGTGCAGTTAATATTTTATGTATGACTAAATTATGGTATTCTGAGAATGAAAGTGAAGTATATATAACAATTGTTTCAGAGCTATAACCTTCTAGCCTACGTGGCAAACATGACTTTATGTCACAGACTGAATACCGACATTGCGGTTGGCCACAGATTTGCGTTCCGCAACAGAGGCAAGGCAAAGGGTCTCGCCCATAATAATATTATTTTTTATTTTATTTTTTCCTCTCTCTTTGTAATTCAATGTATTGTAATATTTTCGTGAATTATTTTTGTTTTTTGCTTTATTATTATTTGATTTTTCTTTATTTATTAATTGTTTGTCCTGTTTGTAATCTATATGTTTGTTCTACGTTATTGTGATTTGTGAATTTAATTTATAGAATAATAATACAAATTTATGTAGGCCCGGCCAGAACACCAGCGCTGTATCAGCCTAACCTGATGCAGCATATGCTGAGGTCGGGTCCTAATTGACCATTAGCTATTAGTTTTATGTTTGATTTTTATATGTCACCTATATGTGCTATGTTTATTTTATGTGTTCCTTCTGTGCTTTGTGGTCAATAAATGTGTTTCTTTCTTCTTTCTTTCTTCTATAGGTACAATAACCACTTGTCAGTCCCTGGTAGCAATTGCTACCATATTCAAATTTCCCCGTGGCCTGTTCCTTTTTTTTAATCACGATTAATTTTTGAGTTAAGGAGCCAAATATTCTGTGAAGGATTCTTTATTAAAAGCTTTCCGGTAGTAATTTTTTTTGGTCTTAGCTTTATTATTTATCGAAAAAAACGGCATTTTTATCTTAGAGTTCGACTTTATTTTTCACATTTGCGCAGCATTGAGGCTGTTGAGAGGGGTGGGGCGCACGGTAGCGGACTGACAAGTGGTAATGATGCGGTGTGATGTGGAAGATGATATTATAGATAGATAGGTACAATATGTGACAAAGATAGAAAAGGGGCATGCTTAGATAGTTTGGACGTCTAAAGAGTATAGACGAAAGAAGGTTGACTTAACAAATTAAAAAGGCAAATGTCCATTGACAAATCGATAAGGGCAGCCCAAGGCGAACTTTCAGGGTTTAAATAGGAGCAATCCTGAATAAAGGCCAGGTCAAAAGTATCCTTAATCGACGAGTTCGTATGAAAAGTCTGATGAAAGTTGAAGAAGCGAGAGATGTATGAAGTCTGTGATCTCTGTCTGGCGGGAAGGCATGGTTGTATGTATGTGTAACACATGCAGCACACAACCTTGTTTCGCAGTCCCCAGTTTTTAGCGTTTTGGCTTCAATTTTTGTTATACGTAATGCTAAGGAGTGGAACTGTTTTTCTGAGTCTGTATTTCCTGACAAATACAATTAAAGGGTCTTCAAGTCACGAGTGAACAGGTATCTTCTAAGCAGGCGCGTCACATCCTAGACCACTTCGTCGCTTACCATCAGGCGAGATAGCGGTCAAGCGATTACCTATTCATGATAAAAAAAGATTCAAAATACACCTTTTAAAAACTTCATGTAGGATACGAAATCACGACCTTTCGCTACCTGGGCGAGGCGAGGTAGTCCCGTCGAAATTTACAAACGTTTTTCAATTTTTACAATGAGCTAGCATCGTCCCTTTAATGTTGAATGTAAACTACCTCTTACAGACGTATTTTGAATACTATAGAAATATAGCATTATGAATGCCATTTCAGACACCGATGACAATACAATTCAAAAAATCATCAGCAAAAAAATTTAAAAAATATCCAGAAAATAAAAAAATATTATTTAATGACCTGAGTTATGAAAAAATTCCCGCTTCTATAGTAGATCGAACTAAAACATGAACAATAAATTATTAATTAAAAAAAATTGGTTGCCTGTAAAGTCGGTATACGGGCGAAAGTTTTACGTGACAACGACTTTGAGTGGTAAAATAATTTAAATGTGAATATTCATTCGTATAGTAGGAAGAAGGATGAAATAATAGTAACAATTTAAAACATTTATTTATACAAAGAATTATATTTAAAACATTAATTTATAGGCACGCGTCCCTTCCACTTTTTATGTCTGTCTCTCTCGCTCTTAGGCGGGCTAACCATGCCCGAGTGGAAGGGACGCGTGCCTCTCACTCGCTCTCATTGTGAGCGCATAACGTGAGCGGAGCGTAACGCAGTTTCTTGAAGTGTCACCCGGCAAACCAATTTATAAGACGTTGTCACGTCAAAACTAAGGAACACGTTTTTGCGGTTTACCGAATTAAAAAGTAAAAAATTAATTCCTATATAACAATTGAGTAATTAACGAGAAAATTAATGTCATTGAAAGAAAGGCATTCTTCTTACACTAACTCTACGTCGAAATAAAAATTGTGAGTTTTCTCGGTAATAAATAAAATAATACAACAATCAATATCGAGCACCCTACGCTTTTCTTACAATGACATAAATTTTCTCGTTAATAACATAATTATTGTATTGAAATTTATTATTTAGTTCGGCTTACAATAAAAGCGTGTTTTTTGAGGTTTATTAAACTATAATTCATTGCGTTATTATTTTTAAGTTTTTTTATAATGTCATAATACAAGTTCATAGTTGTGTTTTTGAAGTGAAAACTTCTTTAGCATCGTTTTGATTTGGAAGTCGATGAAACGAAAAAGCGACAGTAAAAAGAGAGAGACACATAAATTCATAAGATTTAACGTAGGAGAAAATGAGATGGGAAGCATTATGTACGTGTTCATACGTGTTTGTGTGCGCATGCGTAGTACAAAGTATTTTGTATAAGCGTACGTATTATTTTTGAAGGATTCACTTCTACCACGTGTGAATTGCACACATGCTTATATTTTTTTACGGATTATGTATGGTGACGAAGTATCTTGCGCCCATTCTTCTTGTCAGTTAAAAGACGTTCTGAATGGGTGGTCAGTAAAAATTTTGGACGATTCGAAACAACTTATTTTAAGTGCATTTTAATAAATTTATTTTTCATTTTCATAGCAGTTGAGAAGCGATGCCAATAAAATTGTTTTCCGATAAAATATCGAGGTGTTGCGACTGAGACAGCTGGAAAAATAGCTTCAGACGATTGTCTGTTGAATTATAAACCGACATGCTTTCTGGAGAATGAGTCTGGATGCTGAGTAATTGCTGCTAAATTCGTACCATGTCTTGATAAGTTGTCATGGCGGTAATGTTTTTGGTTTAAAATAAATTGAAAAGTATATCTATAAGATATTAATTCTGAAATTTGTAAAACGCAGTAAGGGATAGTGATGTGATTTGGAAAAAATGGCGGGAAATTATATCGTTAAAATTAATTTAATTTATTTTGCTGTTACCATTCTTCAAGACTTGCGAGACTTGACGAGCCATTCCTGTTATTTCTTATTTTGTCTGCCTATTTCATCACAATATTTTTTTTCGTTACTATAAGTACTAATGCATTACTATACTTATTATAGTAATCTGCGGATAACGCTGCTGGTTGTATAATTAGTAATAAGATACTTTATCATTATGCAATGTGTCCCGTTACCAGTGTCGCAGCCTTTAATGGTGTGAAATATGGCATTTTTTATCGACAAATTGCCCCACAAATTTTGTTTTTCTCTTACGGCCGCCATTTTGTTTTCTTGGTAACCAAGACCTGAGCTCTCATACTAATTCGACCACCACTACTCATGTAAATGTCGTATCAACATTAAAAAGATGTCATTTGATAGCTAAACATGTAGACAACAGTCACACAGCCATCATGTTTCAATTGTGATGGAATAAAAAATAGAAAAAATATTAAAGAAAATCAAATAGATTCTTTTTTGTGTATTTTTTAATTGTTGGCTTTTTGAGAAAAACCAAATTTGAGGGGCAATTTGTCGATAAAATATGCCATATTTCACACCATTAAAGGCTCCGACACTGGTGACGGGACACATTGTAATAATGTGTAAAATACATTGTACAACTGTTTGGTATCCTTCTTGTAAACAAATAAATAAATAAACAAACATCTGTCCCTTCAGGGTGTCAAACCCAGGACCGTCTATGCGAAAGGCAGGATCGCTACCGTTGCACAAAAAGTTAATTTACTAAATATACATAAATGTTTGCATTTAATATATTATTCTAGTTACCACGTAAGGATCGACCTTTGTATTAAACTACATTTTCCAATTACAACTGTTGTCTCCAGGGTAAAACACTGATCTATATGTAAATATGGTATCGAGCTGATGATCCACGACCTTCGAAACTTAAGATGCACTTCATCCATATTCCCTTGCGAATAAAAAAACTAATTGTAAATAAGACTGGGGGACACTTTTTAATATCAAGAATCGCAGGATTTATTTGGATTAAACATGGTAAAAATAGGTGAAACATATGATAAAACCTACATTTTAAACCATAATATGACATGCAAATTAACATAATTTAGTATATCCAATTATTTTTTTTAAATATATTGAAAATAATAAAAAAGCATGTGTGCAATTCACACTTGGTAGAATGAAACCTTCAAAAATAATACACGTATACAATATACCACGGTTGTTGTGATGCCTTCTCTCAAACTTTGTACTACGCATGCGCACACAAACACGTATTAACACACGTACAGGCCCAAGCAAACTCCCACTATGCCTTGGTAAGCACGAGTGGAGGGGGTACGAAGCAGAGCACAGAGAACTACGAACATATTAGACACTGTGTAATGCTTCCTATCTCATTTTCTCCTACGTTAAATCTTATGAATTTATGTGTCTGTCTCTTTTTACTTTCGCTTTTTCGTTTCATCAACTTTTAAATAACAACGACGCTAAAGAAGTTTTTACTTCAAAAATCATAAAATATTACATTAATATTTTATAATCCAAATTTATTTTGACATTACATTCTAATTTTCGTTTCTTGTATTATTCATTAATATTTCCTCATTAATTTTTATATTTACATGCTATTGCCTCTTGCTGAGTATGTGTCACCTATTCACTCGTGACTTGAAGACGCCTAAATTGTATGTGTCAGAAAATACAGACTCAGGCAAATAGTTCCACTCTGTAGCGGTACAGATCACAAAATTGGAACCAAAACGCTAAGCGCTGCTCTTGGTTATAACAGCCATATAATAGTGGCGCCTATTTATTATAAAGACGTTTTAGCTGACGAACTGAAGAAAGTACAAATGTTCGTATTCATTACGAACCCAGAACCGTCGGTGCGGAAGTCAGGATCCCTACCGTTGCACCAAACAGTGGTCATTAACAACAGTATACATATACGATGGATCAGGTGGGATTCGAACCCATGACGTTTCGCTATCCGGGCGGCCTGACCGCTGAGCTACTGAGACGCCGGCAGACGCATCGTTTATAAACGTATTTCAACTTCTACTATGAGCTAGTATCGTTCCACCAATGTTGAAATTTAACCCACAAATTTGCAAATATTAAACATTCAATTAAGATGGAACCAGCTATAATTATGTATTTTTTTCATAAGTATTTTATATCTTATAGAAATATGGCATTTTGAATGTTTAAATTAAAATAAAATACAATTCGTCAGCATTATTCTTATGACAGTAAAGATCGATTGATTTATACGTGAAGCCCCTTAAGGACATGATAGTTTTATTCTGTCGTAAAACTAAATATTTCACAGTCAAACCATAAAAATCCACTCCAAACTCATTAACAAGTCGTAACTACTTTAAAACAAAAACCTATAGGTGATTATCACTTTCTGTAACAACTGCGTCATTTACTTTTTTGTTAGAAAAACCGACATTTGATGGTAATTAAATTCATTAGATTTGTCATCATTACCACGACAAGAAAATCTTTTTTTTTCGCCAAAAGTAAATTTTTACATTGGCTGTTAGATGTAATTTAGTAAAACTTTAAATAAGGGTAATTGTATCAATATATATATAAACTAGCTTTTACCCGCGGCTTCGCCCGCACTTTTTTTTTCAATAAAAAGTATCCTATGTTACTTCTAATAACTCCAAGAATATACGTACGAAGTTTCATGATGATCGGTTTAGTAGTTTTTGCGTGAAAGCATAACAAACAAACTTACATTCACATTTATAATATTATAGTAGGGATCACCTGTCACAGTATTTGATCGCGATAAACTCCGAAACTACTCAACCGATTTTGAAGATATTTTTATTGATATTACTGAATTTGTTCCGAATTAGGACATAGGATAGGTTGATACGTTTCATTTTAATTCATAAGCAATAAAAAAAAATATTTCAAAATATAATAACTAAGACACAGCAACGACTGGCCGGGTCAGCTAGTATATATATCTATATCCTGAGTCATGGATATTTATATATGTTTCTATGAATATATTAATGTGTAGTATATGTATGTCTTTCCGTGACCCTAGTATCCATAACACAAGCCTTATAGTGCATACAATGGGCTAGGCTAATTGGTGTGTATGTAAGAAATATTATATTATTATTATATGTCGACCAAGACCATACCTGGAAAATCGCAAGTTTGAATCTCGTCCACCTAAAATGAGTCTGAAAACCTGGTACATACATAATAATAAAACAATTTATTTTATAAATTTTATTGAAATAAAATAATTATAATTATACTTATGATTTTTCTATTAATGCATTTTCAGTGCCTTCTCATTTAATAAATTTTAATATAAAAATACTGGAACAATTCTTATTCGGGATTGAGTTGATGTTGTCTAGTTTTTTACATTTAAATTTTTCGCATCACTCCAATTAGCCTTACCCAAAGTAAGAACTGTATGGCTTGCGTTATAGATACTAGGGTATCAAATACACATACAAATACGACACGTAGATATGTAATGTCCATAGATATATATTTAAATACTCATGACTCAGGTATAAATATCGTATTCATCACACAACCTCCAGGGATTCGAAACTACACCAAACGGTCGTCAAAACACATAATATTAAGTGTCCTCCAGACTTGTTTTTTTATTATTATTATTTAAATGGGTTCGCTCTTGATCCCAATCAAGCAATCAATTGACAGGAACCTAGAAGATGTTTATTCAACCTGGCTTTAAGAACGGTCGGGTTATAAGTACTTGAAAATACAGACAGAGACGTAGGGAGGGAGTTCCACTCCTTTGCTTCGCGCATTATAAAAGAAGTTGAGAAGCGCTTGATGCGACAGGTAGGAATAAGAACCAAGAAAGGGTGATAGCCCATAGTGCGTCTGGATGTCCGATGGAAGAAGGGTGATGGCGTTATGCTGCATATCCTGCAGCTCCTGAGCACACTCTCCAAAATACAATCTGTAGAAGACCGAAGACAGGCAACTTTGCAGCGGTGAGCTAAGGTGTGAAGCTTGCTCTTCGTCAATTTGCTGTCACCGATGAGCTCTGCGCTGAATCGTGTTCAGTGCAGCAAGTTGGCATTTTGCTGAGCTGTCCAAAAAGTGGCTGCAATATTTCATACACGAGCGGACTTGAGCTTTATAAAGATTTAAAAGCTTTCCCGGCGTGAAATATCACATGACATTATTTAGGACGCCCAGCTAAGTTATTTAGTTTTTTATTCGCAAAGGAATATAGATGAGTTATATTCATAGAAATAAATATAAATAATACCAATGACTCAAGTGTGAATGCTCATATTCATCACAAAGATTACCGAAGAAGGCACTGAAGACGAAAATGTGGCGATTTTTGAATCTTGCGCGCGACAAGATGCAGTATGTAAAAAAATGTGGCATACTGGTATAACAGTTGCCACTCACATAATATAGGAATGAATTATGCAATCGTTTTTATATAAAAATAGCAAGTGTCCTGGTATTAAGTTAAAGCAGAGTCCAGTAAAAAGCGTCCAGAGTTCAATCCAGTAAAAAAGTGTTTTGAAACCCTTTTTTGTTATTTTGAATGGGTCCACGATTAATTTGTTAATATATTTCATAGAGACTAAGACGTCATCAACTGCCTCAAACTGTTAATTTTACCCCCGTGAATATTGTTTTCCTTTAGACTTTTTACTAAATTGCGTTGCTGATAACGAACATACAGTTAATTTTTACATTTTGAATTTTAAATACTTTCCTATATGATAAATAATGTCAAGAGAAATATATAAGAAAAAATTATCTCATCTCACAGGTTAACCTCAGGCGGGATTTTTCCTATTAAAATCTATGTTTGCTGACAAATACAATTTAGGGGTCTTCAAGTCACGAGTGAATAGGTACCTTCTAGGCAAGCGCGTCACATTCTAGATCACATGGACGCTTACCATCAGGCGAGATACTCGTCAAGCGCATGCATATTTTCTATAAAAAAAAATATATACGAAACCCTCTCTCTTTCTATCTTCACTAACTTATATTTATATCTCCCTGTCAAATTCCTTTCGCCTCGCCCGATCACACTTTTCGTAACGCTCTCGTCAAGCATTCACCAGCTTACTCCAAGTCAAGCGTGCGTAAAGAAGTTTTACTTCGAAAATTACAATTATTTAAAAATAAATTAAGTTGACCTGATTAAAATAAAAATTGAATTAAATTTAAATGGATAAAATTATAATTAAATTGATTTAATAAAAAATACATATCAGCGCTTTAGCTACTTAACTTGGCTTCAGCACTATGCAGTATGTATTGTCTAAATTAATTATTTATTTATTTGTGTGTAACAATCGCCACGTAAACCCGCAACGGTGGATATGAGGCTGACGAGCGGCTGCGTACAGGATGTGAGCCACATGGCCCCAAAGAGGCGGCTGCGGCACGGGCGCCCAAAGCGTTCGCTTAACAAGGATATTCCCAATTAAATAAAAAAAATGAACTACCTTTACCAACGAGCTTGTATAAAAATTATGTCTGTTGAAGAAGCGAGAGATATAACGGTGCCTCTGTCTGTCCATCTGTGAATGACAGAGAGACAAAATGCCGAGGCAGAGTATTTGTTGACCCCATTTATTAGTTTTAAGTTTTTATTTCTGTATTTTTACATTGTTCGTCCCTTATTTTCTACTCCTATTCTTGTATTCTCTCTCTCTCTGTGTATGTGCGTGAGTGTGTGTCAAAATGTTTTTTCTTTTCATTTAGATGTACCAAAGAAACCCTTAACCCACGAGCTTGTATGTATGTATCTATATATGTATGAACTTTGTCGCATTCACAACGCGTTCATTCTTATTTTTATATTTGATCCTGATGTCTCGACTCTTTTACCGGAGCGGTTCTTATATGATGTCTAAAGTAATGATCTTACATTCGCACTAATTAGCCTAGCCCAAAGTAAGCACTGTAAGGCTTGTGTAAGGATAGACATACATACATATTTTTATACAGATAATGATTCTGAAACCCTAAAATTATTTTACTTTATCAACTAAAGAACCCTATTCTTCCTTATTGCTGATCGAAAATATTCTTCCCACATTTGCCCAAAAATATTACTATGACAAAGCGCCCTTTGACATAGAGGAGCGAGCGAAGCGAGCGTGACGCGGCTTACACTAATAGGGACATATAAAATAAAACTGTTATTTAGTTAAACATGTATTTGAGAATTTGGACGAGATTGGAATCTTTTATATTTATTTATTTAGGATGGGTTAGCTCTTGATCCCAATCGAGCCCGGGGGCTAAGACAGAATCCACGATGAAACGAGCTAACTCAGAAGGTGGCATTGAAAATGGACGGGTTATAAGTTCTTGGAAATACAGACGCAGGGAGGGAGTTCCGCTCCTTTGCTGTGCGCATTATGAAAGATGTTGAAAAGCGCTTGGTGTGACAGGTAGGAATAGCAACCAAGAAAGGGTGGTAGCCTGCAGTGCGTCTGGATGTCCGATCTGTTATCTTTCTTGACGAACTTAATTAATATCCTACATCTTTTAGATCCAGTTTAGTAGTAAGATACATTGTTTCCATCTTATACAGGTATTTAAGGCTTAACTATGAAATATCCATCTTAATTTTCAATCGTATTTATCTTTATTATTTTCTTAGGATCGTTATGAATATTTGTTTTATCAACTAGACATTCTTGTAGTTATAATAAAAATACAAAGGATTTAATCCTCAATTCTTCGAACCAATTATATTAGTATTAAAATTTGAAAAATATGGTTTAACTTAAAAAAAAATATTGAGCTATAATAGAAAATTAATGAAAGTTATAATTCTTCTATACTAATAATATCAAAGTTTTTGGCCAAATACTGAGCGTAAAACAGCTAATTGAGGTAATGGTACGTCTGTAGTAAATTGGTGAGGATCCAACTCGATCCGTTCGGGTAAAAGCTGACATCTCAACCAATTGCCTACGGCTGTGTTAATTTCTATAATTATTGTTGTAAAAATAAATGAATTTTTTATCAATGGCATAATTTAAATGAAAAAAGTAGTTAAACATTGTTTGATTGTTGTTTTAAAATTGCGTACTTTAAGAAATATAACTCCTTTGCTGTGCGCATTATAAAAGATGTTGAGAAATGCTTGGTGCGACAGTTACGAATAGCAACCAAGAAAGGGTAACCCGCAGTTCGTCTGGATGTCCTATGGAAAAAGGGATGTGACGGTATGAGCACATGCAGCTCCTGAGCACACTCTTCAAAGTACATTCTGTAGAAAACCGACAAACAGGCAACTTTACGGGGGTGAGCTAAGGTGTGAAGCTTGCTCTTCACCAATTTGTTACCACTAATAAGCCTCTCAGCTCTGCGATGAATCGTATCCAGTGCAGCAAGTTGGTAATTTGCTGAGGCGTCCTAGAGGTGGACGATTAAAAATCACTTTATAGGACTGTTTTTTACCTAAATAAATAAATAAAAGAATACTACTACTAAATACTAAAAACTATAAGTCAAGCCGAGCCTATCTGAGGGCTCCGAGATGTGGTTGTTTTTAAGGCGTATTTTAATTATTATAGAAATGTGGCATTGTAAATGCAAAAAATAAAATAATTACCGAACTGTGGAATGTTTGAAATATCTTTTGATAAATATCCACTTAACTAAATAGTTCTTAATCCTGCCGTTTCGAGCGCTAAGACAACATCGCAGGTCGGTCCCCCTGCCCGAATTTCTTTCGCCAGCTCTTCTCGGAAAGGACTCCCAGTTTCCGAACTGGTAGTAGGCTCAGTAGTGTACAATGTAATCGAAATGAGAATTTAATAACTAAATAAAATGTAAAATAAAACAATTTGATTTATATTAAATATTTAACAATTAGGAATGTACCAGATTAAAATATTGTGTAGTAGAAAATATATGACGACCATTACCTTAGTGATCCCGTGATCACGGCTCCTGTAAAGGAGTCTAAACGTAATGATTAAAATGTAAAATAAAACAGCTCAAAATCCGTAAAAAAGTTGTTTTATCCAGATTTCTTTGTAGTTAAACGGTGTGCACCTAAGTATTTGTGTTTACCTTTATCATGAAGTGGTACTCGAGAATCGCAATCTTCTGGAAAGATATGTTTACAGGGAAACATTATAAGCATATTTTTTTGGCGATAAAACATATCTTATCCGATAAGTATTTGTATTTTGAATAACCAATTCATATGGAAGTTATTGCGTTTGTTTTTGAAGCGAATCTTCTATAAGGACGTTCGGGCCGCTCGCATATAGGAGCTCGCCGCACGGCCTATCTATCCGTGCTAATCGTCAGATTTTATCGTTACACGAGAGCATCAGTTTTAGTACCGTTACAGCCTTCTGTCTTGCTTTCACTCATGTCAGTGGTCGTGGCTGGCGTGGCTTTCTATCTCTTTTTCTATGCATCCACTCCAATCACTTTTAAATACTTGTTGTGAGCGTTTCGTTTATCCTTTTTTTTTAATGGGCTCGCTCTTGGTCCCAGTTAAGCCCGAGAGCAAAGGCAGGATCAACTATGGAACGAGCTAATCCAGAAGGTGCCTATTGACCCATTTGCGTTTTTCGTTATTTGAATCAGAATTTCTTCAACTACTTTTGACATCTATACTAACATCGTCATTGAGGAATGCAATAACTTAGGAATGAAAAACTTGATAACGATGTGGTTAGTGCAATGTCTAAGATACAGTTTAAGCCTTCCTTATTCCATTGTGATAGGCTTTAAAATTTTCCTTAATTTAAAAATAAGAAATTTTGTTATAAAGTATTGAGTTATAAGAAGCGTTAATAAATAATAAAATAAGAAAAAGTTTTCATTCTTAAAATTTACTAAATTTTGTATTACGCTCCACTCCAATTTATGGTGCTAGCGAAGCTTTATGCTTAGCGACTGTATTGACCTAGTTGTTATGGCAACCAACTCCCCTAACACCATTTTTTCTCTCCAGGAAATGAAAATGTTGATTTATTAAGAGTAAGTACCATATTTTTTCATGAGTATACCATCACGCGTATCCACACTAAGATGTCTTGTTGAATATTGATAAATTTAAAAATCGAGGTGGCAAGCACGTGCGTTCTGTAACCCGAACGCATGCACCTTATTGTACAATGAAAAAAACATTTACAGTAACATCGAGTACCAATCTTGTGGCTCTTTGGAGAAGTGAGTTTTAAACTTTGTGCATTAACCCGCCAGTGGTGACGTGAAATCAACTTTCATAGTTGGTGACCCCGATCTCATGGACCAGGATTTTGAAATCAAATTTATCTTTATCTAACAAATCTTTTATTACATTTTGCTGTTTTGAAAATATTTATTTTCTCGATAGTAAAACATAAACATATCTAAAATTACAACATGTTTATTACTAGCAAACATATAAAGATGCAAGCCATTAAAAGCTTCTTTTTTATAAATTGAAAATATCACTAAAATGTTTTCACAATAAGGTTAACACAATAAGGTCTATGTGATGCCTAGACATTAAGAACGATTAGGAAAAAATTAAGTATGAGTAAATTTTTAAACATAAATGGCAAGTTATGAAATACGGTAACCCACGTATCACAGTATCACTAAAACTTCGAAATATATGCCTCCATATGGTCATACGACTAATTGTCGAAGAGCAATTCCCAATCAGGCAGCTACACGGAATCATAGCACAAGTCACATGAAAATACGTTAAATATTCCTGTTTTTTAAATAAAGTAAAGTCAGTCAGTAAATAAAATAACCTAATTAAATACTAATATAAAAATCAAAAATGTGAATAGTACTGGATAGCCATGGGGTATGGATTCGAGGCCCGCTTGTCACCAGATCTAAGTTGATTTTTTTATAACAATAATATATTAATTTATTTAAATGAAGCAGTTAAATGCTTAAACAAAAAATATAATAATTAACTGTTTCTTTTTTAGCCATCGCTGGTTACTTGGTAAAGTATAACATTCGATATTGTAGTAGGTAGTAATAAGAAAAGATGCGCTTTAATATTTTTTGTGTGGAATCCAATCAACACATTTTGGACCAGATTGTGAAGGAGCCCGAATTTTGAAATTCACAAAAATAAAAAAGTTTTGGCCAAATTGGCTCTATGGTCTATCCATTGAACAAAAAGCGCGCGCTTTCTAAAAGTTTTCATTCTTATGGAATTTTAAAATTTACTAAACATTAATGATTTTTTTATTATTTTTTTGTATTAGCTCCGCTCCATGGTGCTAGCGAAGCCTTATCCTTAGCAACTACATCGACCTAGTAATAATATTTCTAACATTCACACCAATTAGCCTAGCCCAAAGTAAGCACTGTAAAGCTTGTATTGTGGATACTAGGGTAACGCATAGACAAACATATACTTAGATGTTAAATATTTAATAAAATATATGTAAATACCCATGATTCGTTCGTATTCATGATATAACAATCTGCCCCTTTTGGGATTAGACCCAGTACCTTCGATGCGAAAGGCAGGATCGCTACCGTTGCACCGTATGTGCAATGCAATAATAAATCGCAGAGGTCATTAAGTTTCGTCAATAAAACAAGTGCTATAACAGTGGTGATTAAGATCAGCAGCTGTACAGCCGACGCGACACATTAAGTGTTGCCAGCAATCCGCACTCTCCTTTTTTACGAGCACTCGCTGCCCTCCGTCAAACGGAGGGACCCGCACGTCTTAAAATAACTTCTTTGCACGTGGCTGCATGGAAAAGTATGCTTTTATTTCCATTTAAAAATTAATAACACTTCGCTACACAAATGGTTACGCAGAAATAACGTTTAGCGCTGATTTTAATAAATTTAACGACCGTCGTTCCTAGGTCAGAGTCCCGGAAAAGGCAGATGTTTGTGTGGTAAATACAAAAATTAATTCAAAACAATTTTGATTCGTTTGAATAAAACAACTTTTTGTCGGATATTGCGCATAATTTATTTTATATAAATTTTGAGCAAAATCCGTCAAAAAGATGTTTTCTTTAAATGTGTAATGTACTAAAAAAAATATTTGTATAAATTTTAAAAACCAGGAACGTGCACTATTTAAATATTGTGAAGGTAGCACATATATGACGACCATTACCTTAGTCATCCTGTGAACACGGCTCCTGTAAAGGGGTCAAAACGTTAGGATTAAATATAAACTAAGCGCCAATATCTGATACAAAAATGTATTTAAATTTGTAATGATCACGGAAGTGTCAGAACTAAAAATGTAATTTGTCAAAGCAATCATGAGCATAAAAATACAAAGAAAAATTCCGCTATTCCATATTTCTCCTCGTGCATATCATTGGTTGCGTGTAGTTTGACAACAGTTCACACTGGAGTCGGGTAGCTGTATCACATAGCATACATAAATAACCATATAAATAAATAGGTCTGCAATGCATGCTGCTGTTTGCAAATACTGAGCGAAGCACTACCTTACCTTCGTTTGTGAGTATTGGCGCCAAATTTCATCAATGTAGTCTCAGCGGTTTAGCTGTGATCAGCTTTTAAATTTTCTTTCGGAGATTATTCCTCCATGGTATGTCCGAATTCAAAACTTTTTTTTGCACATTAGTCACGACCACGATGTGGGTTTTGGCGCCAAATTTAATCAATGTAGTATCAGCGGTTTGGCTGAGCCTTTGAATCTTATTTCGGTGATTATTCCTCCATGGTAAAGTCTGTATTTTTTTCTACATAGCATATGTCTGTCAGGTTATAATTATGTACGTTCATGCCAAAATTCGTTCGAATCGTTTGAACCGTTAAGTAGCAGGAGGGAGACAAGCGAAATTTGTGAGTTGCCTGAAAGAGAGCTTCGCTCAACTATGCGATCGGTATAGTTTTTCATGGAAATAGCACAGTTTTGCATGATGCACACTTTATGCCTTTTAAACTGACAAAATCTGTAGATACTTAAAAGGTATAAAAACTTATTGACAAAGAAATTATACATACATACATACATAAAATTACGCCGATCACCGATTTCCACTTAACACGGTCCTGATATACACCACTCGCTTCTTCAACACTAATCAGACCTTTCATATAAGCTCGACGGTTATGGGTGCTTTTGACGTGGCCTTTTTTAGAACATCTTCTACTAGGTCCCGCAAGTTCGCCTTGGTCTGCCTTAACCGACTTGGCCATGCACAATTTCCTTGTTTTGTCAAGCTTTTTTCGTCAATCCCCTCCACATGACCGAACCAAAGAAATTATAACTAGACAAAATCAAATTGACTCAGGTGCCAGGCGGGACTTGATCCTCGTGATCCGGGCGAGTACTCTTCCAATTTAGCTACTGAGATATGACAGAATAGTCGAATTTTTCCAAGTGTTTATTTAACGTTAGTGCCATCTATCCTAGAAACTTCGACCTAAAGCAATCGATAAAGAAAAACTGGAAGAGTACAAGCCTAATAACGATGGGATGTAGGTTCAAGTTCCACACAATCTTTGTAACAGATTTCATCAAAATCGGTCCAGATGTTTTATTTCACAGCGAGGAAATATAATAGACAGAGAGACAGGCGTTAACATTCGCGTTCTCATATAATATAATATTAGCATGAATTACCTAAATCTATTATAATGATTTGTTTGTTTTAATAAGAGTCATATATTTCTTAACCTGACGCCAGCGTCATCCCTTTCATGTTCTAGATCGAATGTAATACTTTCAAAAGTACAAAGATCTAGCAGTTAAATGCTCAAATAACAAAAATATAATAACTTATGAAAAGGGTAAGACGGCAGACGTCACAACAAAGTTAAAGTATTCTCCGTGCTCAAACACCCATCCTTACCAATTTTTATGACGATAGCCTGCATGGTATGGAAGTTGATGTTGACAGCGCCATCTGTCGTGCTTTATTTCTTTGTTTTTGGGGCGAGAACCAGCAAAATTTGATCACAATTGGATAACCGTATAGAAACTCGTAGAGGATATCTAACTTACGTAAAGTGAGGACAGTATTTTTTCCTATAACCGGCCTTTTGCTTTATCTCCACTATCATCGCCTGAGATAGATAAACGTAACCCCAATGAGCTGAGAATCTTGTTATCAATACAAATGTGGAAAAATCACAGAAATGCTGCGACTTAAAGTACTTTTCAGATTGTACTTCCATTGAGGATCCATATTTATTATTTAACAAATTTTGAATTTGCAAAAATATATAAAAAAGTGGAAAATAAAAGTGGGATTAATCTTCCCGATCACCGAAGTACTGGAAGAAACATTTATAAATAATATCCATATGAACACTGATAACGAATTTCAAAAACCACTCGCGAATTTCGCAGATATTATAAAGGAGTAGCTTGTTTTATTTTTATCGATATTCTATTAAAAGGCGTTTTTTTTTTATTTTTTTTGTCACTGGTCTGAACCCTGTTAGAATAACAGAGCGCCACTATGTCTATTCTGCCCAGCTGTGAAGGACACAGAGGCAAAAATGCTGAGGCAGGGTATTTTGTTGACCCCGCACATTAGATTGAATCTTTTTTTTTAGTTTTCTTTACATTGTTCGTCCCTTATTTATACTTTCTTTCTGTTTCTTTGAGTGTGCGTGTGTCAATAAATGTATTTTCTTTTCTTTCTTTAAAAGTAGCTATTCAAGTCTATTATTTATGTTTTTATAATATATTAGATTATCAAATTGTTATTAGCCGTATTTCTCATTCGGCACAAATTTTTACCACAATTGATATAGCTTGCTCGCTGGTAATGGATAAAAAATATCTAACCAATCTTAACCTGCATGTATCACAAATTATGGCAAATGATCAGTGTACCAAATGATAATAGGACCAATTATTTTAGAATAATCAAAGGACTGTTTTACTTTAAATAATCACCTTCATTAGAGACACAATTTAAAGTTGTTAATATGATTACTTTTACATTAAATAAATTTTTAAATTAACTAGTTTCGGAAAACAAAATAATAATTTAATATAAATCAGGTGGAATATCAGCCGAATGCTACACGTGACTTTAAATAAGGATTAAAAAAGCTGGAACGCATTCTTTTCAACACCATTATTTTTTGTATCAATAAAAATTATCGAATCAATTATTGATTGAGACAATAATAATAAAATATATTTAAAAATAATTTATTCTTAATAATAGCCAATATAACAAATGTTTCTAATTAAGGCACCTCAATTAGACGTTACGACTTAGCAATACTTTATTTTTCTTGTACATGATTTCAATTAGAAATCTGTGCAAGCGTATACTATGATTATTATCATTAGTATGATTTACAATAAAACTTACTTTACATCTAAGATTTAAAATTCATACTACGAAAGAGTTAATGTTGAAAGAATCTTTTCTAAAATACTGAATAAGCATAGGATTGAAAACGTATAGGCGACGGTTGACGCAGCACCATTGTCGCCACCTTCTTCGTCTTCATCTTCATCTTCTTCACCCTCTTCATCCTGTCCAGCCTCTTCACCTTCTCCACCCTCTCCACCCTCTTCGTCATTTTCATCACCACTTCCTTCAACATTATCGTCATCATTGCGAGTCAACAACCTTTTAATTTGGTGCAATTGTTTCTTGTATAGATCATTCCAAAAACTCGTTTCCTTAGAATCTGCTTCGAGATTTAAGTCATTTAATTTTGATGAGTCTGTAAAATATTTCACCATTTTGTTTTGGAATGATTTTAATTACGCCCACATTTTTTCCTAAAAAAATGTGGCAATAACCTAACAATAATGAAAGTGAAATTTCAATAAGGTAAAAAATTATTTTTAGGCTAACAACTACAAAAACAATAGAAGATATTGTAAATAGTAAGGAAAAAAGATGGAACTGTTGCAAGTGCCGAAATATCGGAAACTCAATAAAAACAAGGTACATGGTATAAATCCCGAATATAACTTATATTACCATAGTATTATTATATTATTAAAGTAGGTGTAAAGTTTATTGAATACTCGATACTATAAAAAAACGGCACTGGGCTATCTTCTTAATTAAGTCGTGGATTCAATTTTCAATTCAATCTTATGAAATACAATTTAGTTGTTGGCTATTGAAGGTTATTAAATACATACCTTGGATTTCTTCTGTATTTTCTCCGCTGGCATCAATTATAACTTCCCATTTTGTATTGGCATCCAAGAAGTGTTCATCATAGATGATATCCCAAAAGTTAACCTTATCAGGATGAGGATTAATCAAGTCTACTTCTAAAGTACCAGAGGCATCTTTTATTTCATCATGATTGAGTACTCGAAGATAATGGGGATTTTCAGCTGTAAATGGAAGCCAAAGCACTTGTGAAGTGTCACTAGTAGGTAACCTGAAAGATATCAAAATCTTCTTTAGTAGAATTAGAGCAAAACAAAAATTAATAGTTAACCAACCAACCAACCACTAAACCAACTTACCCATTCTTGGCAAAGTTCGTCCACCTTTCTACGAGAATATCAGCTACAGTGAGATCCATTTCTGGAACTTGTGTATATTGTACCTCGGGGAATAAATATGCTAATTCTTCACCATGGGCAGCATATGGTACTGGGATTGGACCCTCAAATGGTTCTCCTAATGCACCTTTATAGGAAAACTGGTAAAGATATATGGGAGCTGAAGAAGATGCTGCTCGGAGACGTGCTTCTCTTATAGACGATACTAAAATCATCGTATCTCCATGGTAGGAAATAAACTCATCAATATCATCAGTGTTTATATCACCGTCTTCAAAATAAAATGATCTTATTGTATTAGCAACATCTTCTCTTTCTTTATCGGATTCAAATTTCAAGTCAGATTGTAAGAAATCAGGAAAACTTTCTCTCATTTTTAAAAGCCAATCAGATTCTATGATTTCATCGGATCTAATTGTACCTTCATTATCAACAAAACCTGTTATAAATGGAACTTGCAGATGTTCTCCGTTCTTGATTACTTCAAAAGGTGACTTTGTCATAAAAGTTTCTACGTTTGGTAAGTCATCTCTTTCCAGACAGGGAGAAAATGCCAAAGAGTTGTCTGTTAAATCTAATTCATTTATGGCTGCCATTAATGCAGGAACACTAGCCCTAGTAAAAACGGCAGAAAGACTTTCGACGCCTGTAACAATATGACCGAGCGCTTCGGCGACTCTTAAAGCATAGTGTAAGTTATCTCGACTAACAGCCCACGGAGCTAGTGCGTTACCGCTCTGGGTGATAACTTTATTTACCAGACCCTCTCCCATTGGTGATATAGTAACCAAATCCACAACTGCAGCTCCACTTCCATGGCCAAAAAGAGTCACATCGTTTGGATTACCACCAAATTCACCAATGTTTTCCTTGACCCACCTTAAACCGGCTATTATATCTTTGAGACCAGCATTCCCTGGGGCAGTTTCTGTGCCAAGGCATAAAAATCCTAAAATCGATTCACGATAGTTCAAACTAACAACAATAACATCTTTTTCGACGAATTGCTTAAAGGATAGTTCTTGGTCGTGAACGTGGTTGAATTCTCTTCCGTTCACCCAAACCATGACAGGTAGTTCTTTCGTATTGTCAAGAGTAGGAGTGTATACATTTGCTACTAAGCAATCTTCAGTTCCCTCGTATCCAAAACCTGCAGCATGTACACATTTTATGTCCCTTCGGCTCGCAATAAATGGCTCAGTGAAGTGTGGTGGTGGGCTTGGTGCCTGAAACACGATAAACCTTTTAATACAAATTAATGTTACTATATCAAACACTCTCAATAACTCTGTTTCAATGATATCTGTTGTTTTCTAACTTTTAATATAAATCTCATGGACTCGAGACTAAAGAACCCAACACCAGCAGTCGCAAAATTCCTTCGAGCTACAAATAAGTATTAAATAAGTTTTACGCCCGTTTGCTGCAACGGTAGCGAGCCTGCTTTTCACACCAATAGCCCGGAAGGGTCAGATTTTGTATGATGAATACGAGCATTTGTACCTGAGTCATGGGTTTTTATATATATTTCTATAAATATTACATATCTATGTATCATATATGTCTATCCGTTACATAACCTAGTATCCATAACACAAGCCTTACAGTGCTTACTTTGGGTTAGGCTAATTGATATGAATATAAGAAATATTTATTATTTATTTATTTGGAGTGAAATGAGAATGACGGAACACTGCTTTACCTTAAATCGATGGTTGCCTGAAGTAGAATCGGCGTAAGGTATACCAAGGTACTCGTAGTAATCCCCATATTTTGCCACAGAACCTATCACCATACCTGAAACTGTGTTAACTGCAGGATATTCTAGAGGTAGCTCATTAGTAAAAACATCTTCTAAAACAACCCCGAGAACTAAGCACAAAACACTAAAGTAGGATCGCATGATGTCGACACTATCCAAATTTTATACTAACTGACAAAGGAAATTCTCAATTATCTTTGCATATATATCTCTGTGTCAGGAATATTAAGATATAGGTGATAATGTCACATAAGTGGACATGTAAGGAGATAAATCTCCTTTCGCAGATCGCATGATGTTGAACGACGATGACCTTGAGATTGATTCAGTTCGACGAATATTTTTATTATCTATTTCCTAATTTTAAATAGCTCTCAACTCATGAAGATGGAATAAAAAATTCTGACCATTTATATATTTATAAAGATTAATTTATATTAATATTACATATCTATGTATGTATATCCGTTACCCTAGTATACATAACACAAGACTTATAGAGCTTACTTTGGGCTAGGCTAATTGGAGTAAATGTAAATACATTATTATATTTTTCATTAACAGTTGTATTTTATTGTTTTATTCAAGCTTTTTACAGAAATTTTAGTAGGTTCCCATCTGTGGTATATTATACAAATCAAGCTATATACTCTAAAATGATCTTTATTATAATAGTGTAAGGTAGATTTAATAGCTTAAGCATATAACTGAAAAATAACTCTCTCTCTGAATCAATGAGCTACGCACACCTTAAATTATATTCGGTAATATTTTTACCTGGTTGAATTTACCTACATTATTATAAATCATTTTTGGAATAACGCACAAATGGAAACAACAGCAAACATTATAAATTAAACAACAGCAAACATTATAAATTAGTGTGAGTAGAAAAATTTTTAGTTGAAAATTTTACGTCCAGCCTAGCCTAAAGTAAGCACTCATACATAAATAAGTAATATTAATAGAACTATAACAAAGCTGACGAGTTTATTGCGCCCATTCTTCTTGTCATTTAAAAGACGTCCTGAATGGGTGGTAGGTAAAAATGTTGGATGATTCAAAACAACTTATTTTAAGTTGCATTTGGATAAAGTTATTTTCATTTCGTTTGTTTGTTAGACTTTCACGTCTAACTACTCAACCGATTACCATCAAATGTGCATACACTTTGTCAGGAGTACAGATCCAGAAAAAAGTACTGTTCTGGAGGAATAAAAAACTAAAAAAAAGAATCTATTTACGCGCAGCAATGGGTAAAAGTTAATATTATGTAAAATATTTGATTCCGTACCGAAGCTAAGCCAACATTTCTCATGGGGACAGTCACATGTGGCGCACGTTTCAGAACCTCCCTCGCGTGGTTCCCGCACCCCCGCTAAGGGAACGCTGAAAAAACACAACACGCAAAAGTACACCTTATTCCCTACACTTAAAGATGGAGGACTGAGAATCCAATCAGAAAAAGGGTCATTTTTTTCTGCCACATTATAGGTCAATGACCTAATTTAGAGGTACCATTTTTTTTCTCTTTGCAATAGGTGTCTGTAACTAGACGACTGTTTGGTGCAACGGTAGCGATCCTGCCTTTCGCACCGACGGTCCTAGGTTCGAACCCCGGAAGGGGCAGATGTTTGTGTGATGAGTACGAGTATTTGTACCTGAGTCATGGTTATTTATATAAATACACATATTTAAGGGTCTATTAAATAGTCCATTTAAAGGTATTTTATTTATATGAATAATTTATCTTTGCGTTATCACAATTTTTATTGAAGTTACTTTTTTAAGCGCGTTATGGAAAAATGAGGAGAGTGAAATTTTAAGATGCGCGCGCATCACTGTAACACAAAAGTAGGTTGAAGTTGCCCGCAAAAGCGACATGGAATAAACCAGCAGGATGATGTTGGCCGCTTATTGGCTCAAGTTTTTTTGAGAACTGATAACTATATTCAAGGTAGTTGCTCAAATATTTATGAATGTGTGTGTATGTGTGCGTGTGTGTGTCATTTTAAATTATATATGTTTAACAATCATTTCTATAATATTATAATAACAATTTTATATTATACAATAATATTATAACAATTTAATGTAATAATTGTGATAAAAGTGGTTTTTATTTTATAAACTTTTTTAAGTGCGTTTATTGATTTTAGCTTAATAGTCAGTATATATTTCTTTTATTTGTTTACAATATAAATCATTATTATTTTTACAATTTTATTAGATAAATAGTTTATTAAAATAAAGTTTTTGAAATATACTTGATTCTGTATATATAGATATATAGCAAATCAATGTTTTGATGCTTTCTTACTGATCACTATATAATTTGTAAATTTATCTTTTTTCACAAACAAAGAGTACTGGCACACGGGAGGAAATTTTTAGTTATCTTTGTTTAGTTACGCTAAAGAAGTATAACTTCTTACGTGCGTACATAAGTACAGACAAGGGTTTTTATTTGTAATTTTTAGAGCAAATGAAGGGAGCATTAGCGTCGAAGACAAACGGGATCGAGTTCCGGTAAGGGTAGATATTTGTGTATTTATATATATATATATTTATGAATATTTGCCTATGTTAATATATGTATGTCTATCCATTAGCCTAGTATCCATAACACAAGTCTTACAGTACGTACTTAGGGCTAGTCTAATTGCTGTGAATGTAAGAAGTATCATTATTATATGTTAGAATAAAAATTATTAAATTACTTATGGGTCCCATAACTTAAATTACCTAAGTTAAATAACTTTCAATTGTGTTAATTAATGAAAGTAATGTATCAATAGCCACTTATTGGAGCTTCAATGGCGCATGTCTGTTACGCCATAACTTCCCGAGTTCTTAACCGATTTTAATATCTTTTGTGTGGAATCGAATCAACAGGTTTAGGATCAGATTCTGACGGAGAAATTCGCAAAAATTTTAAAATTCGCAAAAATTCCCATCGAAACAAACAAAAATGTTTTCTTTTTTAAGGTATTACGCTCCGCTCCGATATATGGTGCTAGCGTAGTTTATGCTTAGCGTCTGCATCGCCTAGTAATATATATAATATAAACTAAATGAAAAATCCTCGAATAAGGAATTTATAGACAATTTGCATTCCACGTTTTCAGAAGTTACTTATACGGAATTTAAAGCTGTTGAAAAATATTTATCTACATTAATTTCCTGAAATTTTTGTAACAACAAATTATTTGGCGATAAAAAATGTTTTAACCTTTTTATAATTAATTTAAAAAATAATTGGATTCGTATAATTTGTAACTTAATATTTTCTTTTTATTTGCAAGATTTAATTGAATATTCTTACGCTTTATATATAAATCGTTTTACTATGTCATATTTTTTTTTATATTGTGTGTTTTTTATACAATTAATCTTAATCGATTGATAATGTAAATGCATTTTATATTAGTGTCATTTGTTAGCTTGTAAGACATGTAAATAAATAAAACATTTTTTATTTATTTATTTATAACAAATAAACGGGTATATCCCAGTTACAAAATTGTTTTTCATAATAAAATCATAGAATTATACATAATCACCAATTAAAACATAATATAATCATCCATTCTCAATAAATTTCAAAGCCGCACTCATAATTGGTACACTCGCCAGCAAACAAGTCCAGTTCAGGATACTTTATTAGTACTTACTTCACTAGTGAAGCATTGGGGGCCGTATGCATTCGGCAGGGTGGGGAATGAGCGCGCGCTTTGATGCGGCATGCAGGTCTAGCAAATAAATGATGCCGGTTAGCACGATAGCATAGGTACTTGTCAGGCACATAGAGCCTGGAAAGCTGCTCCACCGCCTCAGGCAGGTCTAGTAGCCCACTCAAAATTTTGAAGACCTATACAGATTTCATTTAATGCTCTTCGGACTTCTAGTGTTTTCTTTTTTATTAATTCAAGGCTACGTTGCAAAAACTTAGTGGGATACAAAATGGTATTATTATTAATTAAGGTATTATTTTCAGTTTACCTTTCTTTAAATATAATTATTAATTACAAACCTAAATGAAATCCTACGTGTTCGAATGACTCCTCTGAGATCTCAAGTTCAATCCCCGGCCGGGTCAATATTGGAATGAACTTTTCTATATTTGCTCCGGATCCGGGTATTGTGGTAATGTTGTTTCTGGGCCCTCCATTTTCCGAAACGATGGCATTCAGTAGCTTACAGTAATCGTACTTAAAAAACGCAACTAAATAAAATGCAATGTAAAAAAAATATTTATATGAATTAATATAAAATATCGAAAGATAGAAATAGTTCATATATGATGGATGACCATTGCTCAAGTAATGCTGTGATCAGGATTCAATATATAAAAAAAAAAAAACCATTTTTTTTTTTTTTTTTTTTTTTTGCCTGTAAAGTCGGTTTTACGGGCGAAGATTTTACGTGACAACGTCTTTTTCTCGGTAGAATATTTATTGATATGAATATAATTAAATTGCACAATGCGCGCGGCAGACCGATCATAGTTGAGTGGGAGAGAGACGCAAGGCATTTGGCGGGCCTCTCTCTCGTTCGGTGACTCATCGTAACGTTACCGAGCGTTACACTTTTTCATAAGTGACTCCCAGCCGCAACCTAATTTAAGACGTTGTCACGTCAACAAAATAAAACGCATTGATTATCAGGTTGTTTAAACCCCTGTTTTCTCATAAATCTGAATCAAATTGAATGCATTTAAATGTATGTATTTAAACTGGTTGGCTTATATCCAAAAAGTAGTTTTTTGACAAAATTCTGTTATCTCGTCTCCCAGTGAATGCGCGATGGTCCCAACACATGGCACGCCACGTGGGGCTCCTGCAAAATAGCTAAAAAACAGCTTAACTCCACACATCAACCATACCAATATACACTTTATATTATAATCTTACGTACTATAATTCCACTAACGTTCAAAACATTTTAAGCTCTTTAATTGAAATACTTTTACCTTGTGGGAGTCACGTAGAGACAGCAAAAGGTTAAACATTATGCTTAGCACATTGTACGAAGTGCATTAAAAATCGGATTGGCCTCAAAAAACTATGTAGGCCACACGGAGTTCCCACATCTTTTGTAAGAATAATATAACTTAAAACATAATAAATAATCTATGTTTCCTGATAAATACAATTTAGGGGTCTTCAAGTCACGAGTATCTACCTATTTATATCTATCTAGGTATCTTCTAGGCAAGCGCGTCACATCCTAGATCGTATCAACGCTTACCATCAGGCGGGATAGTGGTCAAGCGCATGCCTATTTTCTATAAATATACATTTCTTACAACGATAAACCACACATACACACATATCTTAGAAGCTAGTCATCCCCTTCCTCCATTAGTGTCATATTACTCATATAGAAGTCATTTTAATCTAGATGTCTTATTATAAAGATTCAATTAAATAATATACAAAAAATTAAACCAAAACTGTAATTTATTAAATATGAACTAAACATGGAGAAAAAATTAAAGGGGCCAATTACATTTTTGAGGAGGGCCGGCCTCAATTTTTGGTCACATAATATGATTACCAAGATTAAATCCAATTCACATTTTAAAATACGTTTGTGCCTAAAAAGGCAAATATAAACAGCAACGAAACGTTATTTCAAATATTTATAATTAATTAATAAAGACCTTCTAAAGATTCTTGAGTTAGTATTCCGAAGTATGTTACAATTTTTAATTGAAATTCAATGACGAAAAATTTTATAGAAATTATGGTTTGTCATTTTTTGAGAACATAATTATGATTGCTTCCTTCTTCAGTCAGTCATAACTGTCAATCATCCATTACCTTCATGTTCAATCTTAAGGATTACTTGCACACAAATATTAAGCATATTCCATGTATTTATAACTATTATATACTAGCCGATGCAGTCGCTAAGCATAAAGCTTCGCTAACACCATATATTGGAGCGGAGCGTAATACTAATAAAAATAAAAAAATATTCAATAATGTTCGTAAATTTAAAAATTCCATAAGAATGAAAACTTTCAAAAAGCGCGCGTTTTTTTTTCAATGGGAATTCCAATAAAGCCAATGTGTTTGTTCATAACTTTTTTATTTTTGAGAATTTCAAAATTCGGGCTCCGTCACAATCTGGTCCTAAACCTGTTGATACGATTCTACACAAAAAATATTAAAATCGGTTGAGAACTCGGGAAGTTATGGCGTAACAGACATTGCGCCATTGAAGCTGTTCCATGGGAGTTTCGCTCGCTTCGCTCGCTCCGCTCCAATCAGTGTATATATGTATATTTTTTTTTTTAAATATATGTAGTTTATGTATTTTTTACCTATTTAGGGTATTATAAATATATTTGTATTAACCCACTTAAACCTACCGACCCATGTATGGGTATTAAGAATTTAAAAAATCTACCGTCTTTTTTTGTTACGTTAAAAACAAAATACACATATTTTTAGAAAATTTAAGAGGTACTTGTTATTTATAATGACAAGTAACATAGTAAATCAAAACATTACCAGTTGTTATTTGCGGCCGAAAACTTGTGAATCGAAAATTGTAAAACATATCCTCAAAAAAGTAAGTTTATATTAATTTACCGTTATTATTCTAATAAAACAGTAGTGAAACTAAAAAGTATATTACTTTAGTAATATTCATATTGTAAAGAAAATTAAAATTATCTTTATTTTTACCCTTTTATTCAGCTGTGCATTCCATGAACCCATACATGGGTCCGTCGGCACAAATATAGTACTTTTAACTTTTTAAATGAATATAGTTGTTGTTTGTTATTTCAGAATATTTTCAAAATATTGACTGAATTAGATGTTAATAATTATCTAGCTCCATAATGCATTATATTTGAACCACTTTTTAACGCAAATACTCCTGTCACAGATAGAGATTCTGAAGAAGAGGGTGCTATTACTATACATAATCTACCTAGTACTATTTTGCCTGCATCGTAGAGGCTTTGTGTGCTATTTGGTCTATATCTGATAAGGAAAGTGAAGATGATAACATTACTTTGACCAGTTAACAAAAGAAATCTTTTTCATAAGCCAATGGCATCTACATCTTAAAGAGTTAGTTCTTCGCCTTTATTCTACGTATGTCCGTAGAAAATAAGGTCTACCTCTGTAAAGACCAAAAAACTAAATACGTTATAAATTACTTTCACCAATTATTCAATTGCATGGTAATAAACTTTATAGTGGAGAATACGAATCTATACGTTAAAAAAATGTAATGTGACCATAATTAAACTGAAAAATGTTTCGTTGAAATATTTCTTTATAGTGGATATGTTTCTATACAAACTCGTTGTATGTTTTGGGAAAACATATCTGACTTTGGCGGGACTGATTCAAAATGATAAATTTACTAAAATGAGGCCTCTATTTGGTTAACTTAATGGTATTTTTCAAGAATAAACAACGCACTTTCCACTATAAAAAACGAAGCGTTTTTCTCAAATTGTCTAAATATATAATGTAAACATAGGAGGCGTTGATCTTTCCGATCTGAATATAGGTCTATATCGAACTTCTATCAGAGGCAAAAAATGATAGTTTCCTCTATTCTGTAATAGCATTGAAATGGCATAACATAATGTGTGGCAATATTCCGTAGTGACGGTGGAGACTTTGATCATGTCGGTTTTAGCAGGTCAGTCCCAAGAGCCTTTTTAGAAACGTTTCTCACAAAACGCGGGTCTTATCCTATACCAAAAAGCAGCTTTGGAGATTCATACAGTCTCGACCACATTGGTGATCTTATGTTAGTAATGATCTAAAATATAAAATATATAAAAAACTAGACTAAACATTTGAGTAGAATGTGACATACATTTACATCCCAAAAATGTGTTTTAAAATATTCCACAGTAATATTTATATATATTATCAATACCCGTTATCATAAATAAACTAATAGAAAGTTAGAAAACACAATTGTTTCAATTTTAAGCGTTTTATGTTTATTTCTATTTATTACTTAAGCGTTTAGTAAAACGCAGTGCTTATGCCGACCGACCCATATATGGGTCATCAATTTTCCAGCTTTTCTAAAGGTGAAAATTTTTTTTTATATTTTTCCAAAGATACTGGGATTATAACAAACCATATATCCAAAAATCTTCTCTTTCTAAGATAAAAATAGTTTCAGGCATATCTGGGTTAAGGTAATTATTTAAGATAGTTTTCTTGCACTTTCTGTCACTTAAGTGATCTATATACAAAGCCTTGGTTGACTGAAAGAGATCTACAAACCTTTTATTAATTCGTCTAATTAACTGTTTATATAGCTTCAATATACATATAAATTTGTATATATTTATATTTTATTTAAATGTTTATTTTTGTACATTATCTATTATATAAACATTTATTTTATTTGACTATTTGTCTGCATTTTGTGACACTCACTTATACGACCAACCACACATATTCTGAGTTGACTCGAAGAGATCTCTTTTAGCGATAAGTCCACTCTTGCGAACAATTTTGCCTGTCATTGTAACTTAACTGTCAGTATTGTACAGACTGTATTTTGGAGAGTGTGCTCAGGAGCTGCATATGCTCATACCTCCATCTCCTTTCTTCCATCGGATATTCAGACGCATTGCGGGCTACCACCCTTTTTCGGTTGCTATTCCTACCTGTCGCACCAAGCGCTTCTCAACATCATTTATAATGCGCACAACTAAAGAGTGGAACTTTCTCCCTGCGTCTGTGTTTCCGAGTACTTATAACCCGTCCGTTTTTAAAGCCAGGGTGAATTGGCACCTTCTGGGTTAGCTCGTTCTATCGTGGATCCTGTCTTAGCTCCCGGGCTTGATTGGGACCAAGAGCGAACCCATTAAAAATAAAAATAATTAATTATTCTATTATTAATTTATCTGCAATAAAAATAAAATAAATATTTTGAGTAAGACATGAGAAAGGACGGAACTGTCCTTCAAACTTGCTTGCAAGGCAATAGACTTTCTTGTGGCTTCTTCTCTGTATCCTATTTTCCTGACGTAGAACTTACGTAGATGTTTACCTTGAACAAGCACATTGCAAGTGTATTATTTTTTCATCCACGTTTTGTGATTGTCGGTAGAACACTTTTCCTTCCTTTAAAATGGCTATGAGTGAGGATTTTCTGTATTGCATGCCTTCTGCACCTTTTTTATGCTCGATTCGTATTCCTCTCGTTTGTATTCTAATAAAAAGAGTAGTAGACCGGGAATTGTCACTTTCTTTTGACTAATACATAGTATTTTCTTTATATTACGTCTAAAAGGAAAATAAAAGACTTAATTCCTTTGATAAAAGTTTATATGGAAGTGAAGGGGTATTAAAATGATCGCCGGTAATTCTCAGTTTTTAAATTAAAATAGAACCTCTGTACGAAAATCCAAGCAGACATAACAATTTCTTTAAATTTTGTAGTAAGAACGTTTCGGATTAAGAAAATTTTAGATTTTTATAGTGTTTTAAAAAAGCATTAACTAATTCAGAAATATGGAAGGTTTGTAGCGCGCATTTGTAGAAAACCCGTTCAATACAATTAACAAATAAGACCTTTTTAACCTCTAGTCGAATCTTTTATAAACAATGCAGCATTACTATTACTTTGTTTTAAACTTTCATGGTCACTAACATTATAGTAATATAAGTTATTTACGGGATTGCTACCATGTACCTTGTTTTTGAGTTTCCGATATTTCGGCACTGTTGCAAGTGCCATGATCACGGAGCGACGCTCCGTGATCATGGCACTTGCAACTTATATTACTATAATTACTATTACTGCTCAGCGAATGCGATTTTAATGGCTCTTTTCACAGGGTGAAAGTTTATTTATTTAAAATAAAATCCACATATTTTTTTTAGTTTTTCCACTTCCAAGCATGTCACCATTTATATATAAACTAATTTTTATAGGATTATTTGCTCATATTCCATATTTAATCCTGATGTTCCGACTTCTTTTTTTATTCTTTGATTGTTTTATTTTGCATTTTATTTGGTTAATTTGATTTTTCTTAAATTTTGGTTGATATACATTTTGAAACGTGCCCGATTAAAATATTGTAAAGGTAGTAGAAAATATATGAGGACAATAGTGTCCTTGTGATCACTATTTCGTAACTGTCAAAGTTTTTATGAATCAAAATTGTTTTATTTTTTGAAGAACTGGGGCGAATCGATGCCCAGTTTCTCCAGTTCTTCTCGGAAGGGCCTGCCAATTTCCGAACTGGTCTTTATTTTCAGGGGAGGCCTGGCGTTTACAAGCTTTTTATATTAATTTGCTATTTACAAAACTTAATAAAACACTATATATTTTTCTTGCTGCTGCAAGACTTGATCGCTGCAACAAGTCGCCATGATGTAACCACTCTAAAACAGCCGCTATTGATTTAACACGGCAACCCTGAAACGTCAAGCGTGCTGTACCGGAAATTATTCGTAAACGTGCCTCGTTTCAACTACACACTACTAAACTCGGCGTCAAAAAAATCGCACCTTATAAAAATCTTATTCAAAAATTCCTAAACCTTATATAGAGGATAGTGTTAGGTATCATTAGAAAGGTAACAAAAAGGAGCATCAAACAACAATTAAGTGCAATCTTTTTTTTAATTAAAATTATACAAAAAGCATAAAAATTTGAAAAATAATAACAAATCTTAATTAAGTCCTAATTAATAATCGATAATTTACAAAAAAAATGTACAAAAAGTGTCTTAAAATTAACTCAAAATCTAGTGTTACCCCCCCTTGCCCTGATGACGGCTTCCATACGGTCCCTCATAGACCTCACCAACTTCAGGAGCTCTTCTTGAGGGATAAGACCCCATTCTTCAATCACCGCGGTTTGGAGTTCCTCTAGAGTCGAAGGAGCCGGATCCCGAGATCGAACCTTACGTTTAAGATGGTCCCAGAGGTGCTCTATCGGATTCAGATCAGGACTTCTCGCTGGCCACTGCATCACAGGAATTTGGGACCTCCGCAGGAAGTCGTTCACGATGGCTGCAGTGTGTGCGCGAGCGTTGTCGTGCATTAATGTGAACCCCTCGCCAAAAGATTCGGCAAAAGGGACCACATGCACATCCAGGATCTCTGTGATATAGCGGCGCGCAGTCAGCGACCCTTGTCCGCGAGCACCTCCGGTCCGGGAGACGCAGACCAGGTCGGTTTTGCCGGCAGCCGACATACCGCCCCAGAACATGCAGGATCCGCCTCCATATTCCACCGTCTCCTGGATGCAGGCTTGAGCGAAACGTTCACCCTGCCTCCGGTATACTCTTCTTCGTCGGTCGTTGCAGAAAAGACACACTCGTGTCTCGTCTGAGAAGAGAACAGCTCCCCACTGCTCAATGGTCCAATCGACGTGGTCGCGAGCAAACTGCAAGCGGGCTCGTCGGTGCGCTGCAGTCAATTTTGGACCTGTAGCAGCTCTGCGGGCTGCTATGTTCTTCTCCTTCAGTCTTCTTCTAACCGTGGATACACTCACGGTGCGTCTGCGAACTGCCTGGAGCTCCTGTTGCAGCTGAACAGCGTTTGAGAAGCGATTTCTCAAAGAGTACGACACAACGAACCGGTCGTCTCTTTCCGAAGTGCAGCGACGTCTACCGGACCCATGTCGCCGGATATAGCCACCGGTCTCTAAAAAGCGCTGGTAGACTCTACGAACCGAAAAACGGCTCAGATTCAGTTGCCGGGCGACATCACACTGCCGCACCCCTGCTTGCAGTAGTGCAACCACTTGAGCGGCCTCATCAGCTGTAGTGTCCATTTTCCAGATGTTCTTTCTTCAGTAAAATCAGTGCGTGTGTCCCCTTCAACGGTTTAATAGCGAATGACCCACATTGAACCCGTGTTGACCTCTTTATACCCACAAAGTTAGCGCAACTCGCGACTCTCCCGAGCAGCAAAATTTCCTTAGAATTTTTGTGACCCTTTATTTGTTGCTTTAGGTTTTATTTGATAATGAAAAATAATGTTTTTTTATTAAGTTAATTAAGTAACCTTTTAAATAAAATTATAATTAATACGACTGCATGTGCATATCCAGAGTTAATGCCATTTGAACGTGATTTTCTTAGAGGTGCGATTTTTTTGACGCCGAGTGTATAAGAAACATTCTTTATTTTTGATGGAGTTACAGATTAAATTATTGTGAAGGAAGCAGAAAACATATGACGAACATTGCCTTAGTCATCCTGTTCGCAAGTACTTCTCAGAAGGACCTCCCAATTTCCGAACTGGTGGTAAACTCAGTAGTGTACACCGTAATCGAGGTGAAAATTTGAAAACTAAATAAATGCAAAATTAAATAAATTATAACAGTAAGGAACGTGCCCGATTAAAATATTGTAAAGGTAGTAGAAAATATATGACGACCATTGCCTTAGTCATCCTGTTATCACAGCTAAAAAAATAAAATAAAATACATCATTACTATCATTTATTATCTGTTAAAGTTGACAAAGAGATAACCCACATAACAAAAAACTCTTTACCGCCCATAGACAAAAGTAAAGACGACTAAAAACAGTTTGAACTCATCTTACACGCATCCATCTTTCAAGCACTGATTTCCAGTGCATCGGACCCAGTGCGTTACCCCGTGGAAAGTGCGCCCGCGCAAAGGGGAGCGACCGAAATAGAAACGCCGAGATTCCGGCGCGTGCTCATTTATTTGGTGTGGCTGATTGCCGTCCAACTGTTGCTAGGCGGGGAAAATTGAGATTAATTATGCCTCTACACAGACAGAAATTTACATAGCTTTTTTGTTTTCGATGTAAAACTTCTTTGACGAGGAGTAAGCTGGTGAATGCGTGACGAGAGTGTTACGAAAAGTGTGTCCGGGCGAGGTGAACGGAATTTGAGAGGGAGATGTAAGTCAGTGCAGATAGAAAGGGAGAGAGTTCCGTTTCTTATGTTACTGTAGGGGCAAGAGAGAGAGGTGCGAGCACGCATTTACTTTCTCTCTCATAGCCAGTTACGTTTCATATATCTAATATCTAATATAAGATGGAGCTAAAGAAGTTTTACTTCAGTCGTGTGGTATAATCGATTTTTTTTTAAATTCCACATCTTTAAAAAAAATATTAAGATTTTAATGGGGCCTATTGAACTATAGATAATATTATTTTATGTTGTGTGCTTTTCACTACAATTTAGTTGTATCGTTCTTAATTAATGTCATTGATAAATTCTTAGAAAACAGTATCCCATAATGTTATTTAAATACTAGTTGATAAGGTACTACTATTGCATGTCTGCTAAACTATTGCGGAAACTATATTGGTTAATGCATTGTCACTGATACTTGTTTTTTTACTTAGAATGCGTTCGCTTTTGATCCCAATCAAGCCCGGGAACCAAGACAGGATTCACGATGGAAAGAGCTGACCCAGAAGGTGCCTATTCATCTTAACTTTGAAAATGGACGAGTTATAAGTTCTCGGAAATACAGACGCAGGGAGGGAGTTCCATTCCTTTGCTGTGCGTATTATGAAGGATGTTTCGAAGCGCTTGGTGCGACAGGTAGGAATAGCAACCAAGAAAGGGTGCAGTGTGTCTAGATGTTATGTTAACGTAGCTGTTTATTTCTCTTAATAATAAACAAATAAATAGTTAAACTTAAATAACCAGTTTAAAAAAAACCTTCTCTACTCCGATTCCTGACACTCAATTATCATGTAACGTGCGAAAATCATGAGGACTATTCATATCGCTTCGAGCATTTGTTTCCTACTAAATGAAAATTAAAATAACTTTATTCAAATGCTCTTACAATAAATTGTTTTGAATCGTCCAACATTTTTACCTACCACCCATTCAAGATTTTTAACTCACAAGAACAATGGGCGCAAGAAACTCGTCAGCTTTAACAGAAGTAACGACATTTACAATATTATATGTCGTCACCATACATAATCCAATTATGGTATCACAATAATAGTAGTGTTATGGCTTCATTACATCGTTGATTACGACTAAGTCAATAAGTATCTGTTTTAAGTATCTTTAAACATTGCAATAACATATGGAGAATAAACGACAAATTTTCATTCGAAATAGGAAATTTCCTATTTTTGAAACGAGCTGTTTTGTAAGCAATCAACATCGAATATGACGCATTTATTTGTCAGTTTGAAAGTACATATTTTTAGAATTTTGTTATGCAAGTCTGTGTTTACCACCTTTCAAGTATGTATATGTTGCCATTTTTTATTTGTAATAGATGGCGGACTCCATATTTAAAAATACGGAAAATGCTTTTTACTTTTACATGTTTCATTGCATTTTTTAATGCTATCTTACAAGATAATACTATAAAATTTCGATGAGTGTTCACAAGGCTCGGTAGCTCAATTGGGGGAGCGTTGGACCGGATGCACAAAGGTTGCGGGTTCGACTTCCGCCTGAGAATTTACTTGTGATAAATTATTTTATGGAAAATGTGTTTCTTGCCATTTGTGTGGCAACGGATTGTGATTAAAATGGTTTCATTATTAACATAGCTGAAATGTCCATTGCTATACAATTTTGCCATCATTTCTACGTTTGGTAGACGGACTAAAAGACCATTGTTTAAATAACGCAATCAATAGCTACTTAATAAGAAAAAATAAATTCAGTTGTCAGACGAGAAATAGTGCTGAATTATGTTATGTCTATTTATTTATTACACACAAAAAAACTATGTAGAACTGGTGAACTTAATGCCAATAAGTTAGCGATTTTAGCGAGTGTGTATATATTTTATTTATTTATTCATAACAATTAAACGGGTTTATCCCAGTTACAAAATTGTTTTTCATAATACAATCAAATAATTATACACATCAATTAAAACATAATATAATTAGATAAAATCATTCATTCTCCATAACTTTCAAAGCCGCATTCATTATTGGCTTCCACTCGTCAGCAAACAAGTCCAGTTCAGGAAACTTCACTAGTAAAGCATTGAAGGCCGTATGCATTCGGCAGAGTGAGGACTGAGCACGCGCTTCGGTGCGGCATGCAGGTGTAGCAAATAGAGGATGCCGCCGGTTAGCTCGATGGCGTAGGTACTTGTCAGGCACAAAGAGCCTGGAAAGCTGCTGTACTGCCTCAGGCAGATCTATTAGCCCACGCAAAATTTTAAGGCCTATACAGATTTCATTCAATGCTCTTCGGACTTCTAGCGAATTCATTTCAAGGCTACCTAGCAAAAACTTAGTGGGATACAAAAAGGGATAGTAGCCGTAAAGGCGTTTATAAAAGTACCTAAGAAAAGCCTTCTGAACTTTGTCTAGAATAAGTGTGTATTTCGCTTCATGTGGGTTCCACACACATGCACTGGCCTCTAACTTGCTTCTTACAAGGCTGGTATAGAGAAGCTTTATGGCTGCAGGATCGTGAAAGTCACGTACATTTCGCATTACAAAACCTAGACGACTAAAAGCACTCTTCGCAAGTGTTGAGATGTGCTCATTGAAAGTTAAAGAACTATCAAAGATCACCCCTAGATCTTTTATGGAATCTGTGCGCTTTATATTAGCATTCCCCAACACGTACCGATACCTGATTGGTGACCGCTGTCGACTAAACGTCATTACAGAGCATTTCATAAAATTGAACTGTAATTTATTACGCTCACTCCACAGATACAAAGCATTAATGTCGTGCTGAATGAGCTCGCAATCACGTTCACTATCCACATCCGCAAACAGTTTCAGATCATCCGCATAAAGCAGACATTGGGAATGCCTGAGAACTTTCACTATATCATTGATCAAGATTAAAAATAGCAGAGGCCCAAGAATCGAACCCTGCGTCACACCAGAGGGAATTTTATATGATTCGGAAACGTAGCAACCGTAACGCACAAACTGCCTTCTGTCTCGTGATAGTCTTCAAAGACTCGCACAAGTTGGGGCGAAAATCCCATAGAGCCAAGCTTTAACAGGAGGACACCGCAGTCAACCGTATCATAAGCCTTACAAAAATCAAAATAAATTACATCAACCTGTTTGCCACGGTCCATACTACTTGAAAGATGCTCGCTAAAGGCCAGTAGATTTGTGTCAACAGACCTCCCCGGTCTAAATCCGTGCTCGTTACATAAATATGGCTTGATTTGACTGAAAATAGCATTGTATAATGCAATTTCAAAAACTTTTGCTGGTGCAGGAAGAATAGCTATGGGCCGATACTCCTCAACTAATAGTCGATTCCCACTTTTAGGTATGGGTGTGACCCGAGATAGTTTCCATATTGGAGGATAAGTGCCGGTACTAAGTATTAAATTAAATATATGACAAAGAGGAATAACAAAAGAAAATTTGCAAGCCTTTATAATATCAGCCGGCACTTCATCTGGTCCAGGGGTCACAGCAGACTTAAGACAAACGATTGCGCGTTCAACCATTTCCTTCGAGAAACCAGTGAGAAGCACGTGACGGCTGTCAGCCACAGTTTCAGAAACAAACGAATTTAGGCCAGGACCTGAGTGCGAGTCGGCATAAACGCTAGAAAAAAAATCAGCAAAAGCATTAGCTGCGTCAACACCGGACCGATGCAGCCCCTTACAGTCACCGCTCGGTTCAAACCCACTATTTGACTGCAAATTACCGATATGTCGCCAGAAACTTTGGGGATTGAGGTGTAAGTTTTCCTGTAAACGACTGATTTAAGACTTGTAGGCCAATGAAATCCTCTGTTTAAGACTGGCACGTAACGCCGAGAACTCTGCATAAGTCTGGGAATAGTTAAAACGCTTCCACTTAGGATGAAGATGACATTTTGTTTTAATATCGCGAATGATATCCGATGTAAACCAAGTGGGATATCGCCTTGAACGTGATTTCAAACGCTGCTTCTTTGGAACACTAGTGTCAAAGATGCCGAACATCGTTTGATAAAAATATTGAGAAGCTGAAACCACGTCTTTAGACTGAAGTACGGAACTCCAGTCCGCATTGCGGATCATTTCGGTCATATTGACAATGTCTGTTTTAGCAAAATTCCAGTCCCCACAGCTATCTATGTTACTGGGCTCTAACAAATCATTACGAGGACCTGGTGCAATGCGCAACTCTATATCCAGTGGTGGATGATAAGGATCAATGCGTACAAGACCACCACTCTCCGAGCCTGTGACCTGAACTGTGCCACACATACCTTCACCATCTAAGACAACATCAAGTTTTCCACCAAAGGAATTATATATAGCGTTTTTATCATTAAGATTACAATAAGACATAAATAACAGTAATAGTTTTTTACATTAACAGATGCACTGTTCATATTTAAATCTCCAACAATAAGCACAATACCCTTTAAATCATTAATAAAATTTTCTACTTTCGTAAACCATTCAAAGTAAACATTATCCGCAGCGCTAGGAGAAATGTACACTACACACACAAAGAACGTTCGTCCATGCAGTACAAAGGAAGCCCTCAGATCCTCTCCTCATCATCTAGAAATGTCTCGGTGAGCTGTGTATATATATATATACACAGCTCACCCGACCACGAGTTGCTATGTTATGAATGGCACCTATCCTATGTCCTAAGTCAAACAAATCCAGCAAAATGAAAAATAAACCATCTTAATCGGTTGAGTAGTTTCGTAGCACATAACGGTTGCTTATGTTACATTCAAACGTTTCCATCTTGAATGATAATATAAAAATAAGAATACGAGAAATTGTTAACCCCACCACACCTGCTATATTCCCAGGCCCGAGGAGCCAACGATTACATGTAACACTAATATTTTCCACTGGAATTAAACTGTTCCCATTGTGGGTAATCACAGTTTACGAGTTATAACCCGGAGCTTGAGTTACGTTTTCCTTAAAACATATTGTATATTTTTTTGTGGATTATGTATGGTGACGACGTATTATATTGTAAATGTCGTTAATTCTGTTAAAGATGACGAGTTTCTTGCGCCCATTGTGCTTATCACTTAAAAGACATCCTGAATGGGTGGTACTCGTAGATAAAAATTTTAGACGATTCAAAACTAATTATTTTAAGTGCATATGAATAAAGTTATTTTTAATTTAATTAAATTTCTTATTAGTGAGTGTAAATTGATTATTGAAGCAATAATATTATGCTACTTTATTTTAATAGAAAAATACTAGAAAAAAACCGACTCGGCTGTTGTTTTTCCGTATTTATCGATTTAAATAATTTATCATATAAGATAGCATTGAAAAATGCAAAATAAATTAGGCTACTTTATAACTAAGTAAGATTATAATTATGTAATTTTTTACCAGTAATAGGTAAGCGCTTGACCGCTATCTCGCCTGATGGTAAGCGACGATGCGATCCAGGATGTGACGCGCCTTTTTTTTTTTTTTTTGTTTTCGTAAATGCATTAGGCATTCCATCGTGTCGGGAGAACACGGTGGATATGTGGGACTCTCCTCTATGCCTCTACCCGGCCGAGTGCCCGGTAAAGGCTTGGAGGCCTACCCACTAAAAACTACGGCGTCCCAATACACAGTGGTGCGGGTCGCGGGGTCCCTTGCCGGACCAGTGTGGGTCCGCGCTCGTGGGCGGACCTCGCCTATGCTCCGTGAGGAACGGAGCAACGGGGTGAACCGTGACGCCCTGAACACCCCGCACGCCTGAGGGCCAAGTGCAATGCAGCTGCCGGTCTCCCGCCCCGACAACCGCTGGCCCCCTTTTGGTGAGGAAAGGAATAAACCACACCCCTCGACCGACACCGACCCACAAGGGACGGGACTCCCGCGCCCGCGATGATCACCCAGGAACAAGTTCCCGGGCGAGGATGTGACGCGCCTGCTTAGAAGCTACTTATTCACTCGCGACTTAAATCCCCTATATTGTATTTATCAGAAAACACAGACTCAGACAGAGTTCAACTCTTTAGCGGAAACCAAAGTTGGATCCAAAACGGTTAGTGCGACTCTTTGGTATATCAACCATATCACGGTGGCTCCTATTTGTAAGTCTGGTTGTCCGATAAATTGGGGCCGACGATTCTGTGCAATTCTGCTGCGCACTCCAAAATTTATGCTATAAAAAACGGATAAGTTGGCTACCTTCCGTCTATGCTCAAGGCTTTTGAACTTATTATATAACAGATCGTCATTATCGATGAGCTTCTTGGCCCTCCTCTCAACAATGGACTCAAGCGACTACAGCTGGAATTGAGTTACTTTCAAAAATAGTAGTTTAAATGACTATGACTTGAGTATACGAGTATTTAATGTCTTATCAAAACTTTGTCATGTTGTTGGAAATAAAGTTTTGTTTGTTAAACATTCAATTATAATGATTCCATAAAATTTTCCCCAACTCATAATAAATAGAACGAAAGTTTTGATTCCACCACACCTAACTTTACTTTGACTTGTATGGAATGATATAAACTTATTAAATGTATGCTACTGTATCGGTATGGAATTCATTAAGTGGCTATGTTCATTCTTGGTAGTTTGAGCCTTGCCTGTATAAAGTACAATAAAAATTATCATCATTTTGTACAAAATGTTTTCTTCAATAAATTTTACCTTTAAGCTTAGTTCAAAATCAATTGAGAATTGCTTTTTCGTGAAGCTTTTACGTTAATTTGGAGTTTACTCCTTAAAAATTTTCATATTAGGCGCCCGAACACAGACAGTAAGATATAAATTTTAAAATTGTAGAATTGATATCAGTTTTTCATAAAACGAATATTTATCATTAAATTTGCCCAAAAAAATAAATGTAAATACAAACCCTACAGATAAATATAATAATATAGATAGATAGGTATACTGTCTACGCAACTCATCCCATGAAGGCTGTATAGCTTCGACCCGCGACCTCTTTGCTTCAACTTATGTATTTTTTATATGTGCTCTATTCTTTTAGACTACTTCCTCATTTTTGGCGCGAAACGAGTACTTGTATTTTTAATTTTTCATTCTCAAATATTTTATCATTCATTCTGCGTAATAATCGAATATCCAGACTCACTGCACCGGGTGGTAGCAGAGCAGTGAGTCTGGATATTCAAGAACGGGTTTTCTCGGTAGCTATTCCTACCTGTCGCACCAAGCTCTTTTCAACATCTTTTATAATGCGCACAGCAAAGGAGTGAAACTCCCTGCGTCTGTATATCCAAGTACTCATAACCCGTTCATTTTCAAAGCCAGGATGAATAGGCACCTTCCGGGTTAGCTCGTTCCATTGTGGATCCGGTCTTGTCCCCGGGCTTGATTAAAAAAATACGAATTATTTTGAATTCCTCACAACTATTTACAAGAATCCTCCTCCGCTATATAATTTATTATAACATAATTATATTAAAAAGTCATAACGATAAATTGTATCAGCAGTTTAGTATTGTAATCATAATACTTTTCAAAACTTTGTGAGATTTAAAAACAGCCAGCTTTGTTATATAATATCGGCGGAAGAAAGTTATTCAATTATCAGCCATTGTATAAATTTCAGTTAATTTTCTTTTACGGACAAAGCGATGAAAATCGTTTTCAGTTCAAATGCTAATCAAGACTGTTGTGCTTCCATCTTTTTTTCTGTTACGTAAAGTAATTTCTGAATACAGTATTCCATTTTATATTTGAATAACACGTCTTTCAAAGGGTTTAAGCATGTACTTAGTACTCCTATATTGCTAGTAGGGGTCTAGAAAAATATATATGTCTGTCTCCCTCATTTAAACTTTGAACGCTGTGCGCATGACAGAGAGATGTCATGTCCACTGTCGCATCGCATGCGCATAACTCGTCAAGTATAAACGACTGTTTCTCTTGCTCGGCAACTAGCAGTATAGGAGTATTAGGTATATGGGTTGAAGCTATCCTTACTTAAAGAAATCGTAAACCTGTCAAAAAATATTTAAACTAAACTTTTGCACTATGATCCCAAGGTCACATTTTGAGTGGAAATATTTTATAGACAATACAGCATATAGATTTATTTGTTTATTTATAACAATTTCCTTACACGCTAACAGATGTCACCATCCAAAACGCTTATAAGTTAGATTAGAGCTTAAAAAAGGTCAAACTTAAAAGTAACATATTAATGATAAACTATTTTACATCAAAAAGGAGTGTGATGTCATAATAATAAAAGTAGATTAATGTCAATTATATTTTATCATTATAAATTTAAAAATAGCAATAAAAAAAATAAAAAAAATTATTTATTAATTAATTGACATCGGACATCTAGACGCACTGCGGGCACCCTCCTGCCTGTCGCACCAAGCGCTTCTCAATATGTTTTAAAATGCGCACATCTAAGGAGTGGAACTCCCTCCCTGCGTTTGTATTTCCAAGTACCTTTTGTGTTAGCTTGTTCCATACTAGATCCTGTCGTGGCCCCTAGGCTTGATTGGGATTAACAGCGAACCCATACATAATAAATAAATCAAATAATGCAAATGCATATAGGACTCCCCCTACCATCTAGTACAAAGCCTTAAGGTTAAAAACCAATGCAATATACCCCTCCGTTTCAGTGAGGTCCCGAGGGTTTCATGAATGAATAATGCACAATGCAGTCGGAAAACCAATGACGAAGTGCATAGCAACAGGTCTCAAATGCCATTCCTGATAATCATTCAAAATTTTACAAAGGAGATTGGAGAGTGTGCAGCAGGATTGCACAGCTTTATTCCACGATCGCCATTTTATTCCAACTAAACTTACAAATAGACGTCACCATCATATGTATGATATAGGTACCAATGATTCGCACTAAGCGTTTTGGTTTCAATTTTGTGATTCGTACCTCTAAAGAGTGGAACCTCGTGCCTCAGTCAGTGTTTACTAACACATAAAATTTAGGGGTCTTCGAGTCACGAATCTTCCTAGATTGTGTCTTCCTAGATTTCATCATAGTTTACCATCAGACGAGATAGCGGTCAAGCGTGTTCTGATCATTTGAATAGGAATTCGTTAAATTAACTTGTCAAGTATCATCAGCAGCCGTTACGAATCTAATTATGAAACAGGCCTCATCCTTAAAGCGTTACAAAAAGTGGTTATTAGCAATATGCAGCCATCGGGTTTCTGCAACCTTCACCAGGTCATTGGTCCACCTGGGGAGTCCGTTTCTAGCAGTGGTTGCGGTGGGGCTGTTCTTATTCTACCGCATTGGTGATGGTATTAGAGACGACCTAAAATGCCCACAAGTAGGAACTAGCAGTTTAACTTGAAAAGAGTATGAACTTACAGGTCATTGGTCCACTTAGTGCTGCGTCGTCCAATTCGAGTTAGCCACTCAAGGTCTTTTGGTTACCAACGGTCATCAGTTCTGTGAACCTTTATTAACCAAGCTTTTATGGAAAATCTGTTTCAGCTATAATTGTTTTAAGTAGTTTTATAAGAAAGTAGAAGCATAAATAGATTTATTTCAATATATTGTTAGATGTACTGAAAAAAGGCCAGGTCAAAGGCGTCCTTAACCGAAAAGCTTGTATTAAAAGAAAAGTCTGATAAGAGTTGAAGAAGCGAGAGATGTATGTCAGGATCGTGATAAGTGGAAATCTGTGATCTCTGCCAACCCGTGCGGGTGAAACATACACATTGCATGCCCGGTATGGGTACACTATTGTTACTTATGTAATACTGCCGCATTTAAATCTGCAAACTGTACACAGTATTGTTTTGAATACTCATGTCAATAACAAAACTATTCTATTCTAACGATGTCTAACTATACTGTCAAGTATTTGACAGTTTTAAATAGAAAAATATGGCCAAGAACTTAAGTGGGAATTGGAGCCCACGTATATCATCAATTCACATTAATAATTTTGGCTTTTTTAAAGGTAAAAACAAAAATATTACTACTAGCTTTTTTTAATATACTTGTAATTAAAATCGGCAGTATATTGTAATAAAATAGTAATTTACTACGTGTTCTTCCGTATAGTAGGTAAAAGCGGTAATTGGTAGTTGTGATATTTTAATAGCTATTTCTTTGCGTTTAACAATCGTAAACGCGATACAGTAGCGAAAAGAGAAAATGCTAATGGGTATTTAAAAGAAAGGTTCGCAAAAAAGATTAAAAGAGTTCATTTTTGTTCTTGAATCCCCTTTTTGACCTCTTCTTCTCTAATCTCGTTGCGCAGCCTTCACTCGTTCCGTTTCACGCAAAAGTTGGACATGAGACGTTATTATAAAAAATTGTACGTGTCAGCTCCGACGCGTGACTGGAGTTTACTTCTTAAAAACGATTATCTTAAAATATATGTATATAATAGGCAAAGGAAGGAAATGAATTCATATTAATTTGATAAAATATATTACTTAAATTATGGTATTATTATTTATATTCACTTTTTATTATTTATAATATTTTAAATGTATACTTAATGCTATAGTGAGAAAGAAAAAGAGAGAGGGAGAGTAAATGTGTACTTGGAACTGAGCAGAGAGTATATTACGCAGAGGAAATGAGACCCTTCACTTTTTGTTAACGTATTTTGTTTTTCGGATTAGAATACAAAACACAATATTAAATTTACCCCCCTATTCAATTGAACCCACTTAACAAGAAATCTAGTTCCAGGATTAAGATGTCGAAAGACGAATTTTAAAACAAAAATTTTCACCGTTAACATTTTTTTTCAATACAAGACTTTTCCCTCCATTATTTTTTATACGAAACTAATCTCAATCAACAAGTACGGCTCGCTATTCACTTAATCACTTTTTTTCGCTCTTAAATCTCCGATACAATTCCTACCCATTTTATTACAATTACCACTTTAAAAGCGACCATTTATTCTTTATTTCAAAGTCGATTTTCCAACGTCTGGAAACTTGATAGAATTCCGTTGAAATCTGAAAAAAGGTGTTGTTGGAAAATGAGCTGTGTGTCTCTTGTTTTAAGTTCAATTTCGATTGTGGTGTTTTGCTATTATGAAAACCTACGTGGGTGTTTAATGGTTGTGGACTGAGGCTTGGGGACAGCTGTCGGTCCCCGGGGCGTCGGGAGTTTTGTTTACAACTCGCTCTAATGACGATCTCGCTACCAAGAATCAGAATATTCAGTAACTACTCAAAAAGTGTTTGGTAAATTATCCAATTTTAACATCAACTTTGTTAAAGCTTTTTGCATAGCGTTCAATTTGTGTTTACTACAAAATCCTATTGTCTCAATTAAGATTTTTTAATTAGTACAGCTAAAATAATATCAATACAGAACTTTATTTACTTACAAATAGAACCAAATTATTTTTACTTGTATTAGAATGAAAACTATTGTTCTCTATTTGCAGTTCTCTAAAGCATTGGAATTATGTTAATTGGAAAGTGAAAAACATCTATTTTTTTCAGTGATTTAGTACTTAAGAACTTTAGCAATGAATACAAAAAAATACGAAGTAACTTTGTTTTTTATACAGACAAGGACATAAGGGACATTTCATCCAGAAAAAAGTACCGTTTCCAAGGAATGGAGAAATATATTAAATAATTTTGATAGAGAATTACTAGAAAAATCGTCTCGACTCACAAGTTCAGTTCCCGGCATATAAGTTGAACCTGGTTTTGAAATCACGTGACATGCGTAGTAGCAAGTTTAGGTACATTTTTTACTACTGTATTTATGTAATTTTTTACATAAATACAGACGAGACGAGACGATTTTATAGTAATTTTCTAATAAAATAATTTATCATATTATTTGCATTTCATTGAAAAATTCAATAAATATATAAAAATCATAGATAAATATAACTTTTTACTTGTAGTCTACATTACTGCAAGAGAAGCCGTGGGTAAAAGCTGGTTTTGATATAAACTCAGGAAAAATAAATGTTATTAAGTGAGTAACTCATTTTCAAACGTTGCTTTGATAACCTGAGTTGTTCATATTTAACAAAAGATGGCGTTAAGGTATTCTGCATATCTCGCAAAATTTTCGTTTTGTTTGATACATCACTTCAAATTGAAAACATATTTAGTCGATTGGTCGTTTTATTAAATACAACTTTAAGCATAGCACTCAACGTTCTTGTTGAGCTTAGGGCAACCGGACACTAGTATTTTTTTGGATCAGGTCACTTCTACGGGTGAGAATGTTTAGTAGTTAGGAACAGTTTAAATCAAAGCGCTTTAAACAGATTAATGACACTTCATTTTGTTTATTCTATTTAATCCTGACGTTTCAGCTCCTTTACAGGATCCATGATACTTTTTTTATTATTTGGGACTCACCCGTCACGAAGGCTGACGGGATACCCACTAAAACTACACTCCACCGCGGTACTACACTCCACCGTGTGGCCTTGTGGGTCACTTTTTGGGAGTCACCACTGTGGTCCGGTGGTTGGCCCCTGAAGCGGGCCCCTCCACGGATCGATGATGCCTGAGTACAGTTCAGGCATCGACCCAAACAATGGTACGAATGCAATGGCTCCAACAGATGCGCGGTCCGTTGAAGTTCACCCCATTACCTTCTCCCATTTGATTTGAAGCTGATTCAGTCATCGACCTCCCCCGCCGAATCCTGGCCTCTTCACATGCCCCTCTCGATGATCACAGGATACCTAAGGTACGCTACCTTCCAATATTTTAATCGACCACGTTCCTAACTTAAATGTATACAAACAAAATCGGTTTATTTTGCATTTTATTTTATTTTTAATTATATCTACGATTACTGTAAACTGTTGAGTCTATCACCAGTTAGAGAAATGGAAGGCCCTTCCGAGAAGAACTGGCGAAAGAAACTCGGACAGGGGGGCTGACCTCCATCATACATTGGATTGGGAGTAACACATGTATGGCGACCATTACCCTAGTCTTTGATAACGACTCCTGTAAAAAGAGTCGAAACGTCAGAATTAAATATAAAACAAAAAGAAAAGACGCGTAGTGAATCCGAAGAAAAATAATATTCCTTACATTAACACCAATTAGCCTATTCCAAAGTAAGCACTGTAAGGCTTTTGTTATGGATACTAGGGTAACGGTATATAACATATCTATGATACATAGATATGTAATATTCATAGAAAGATATATAAAAACCCATGACTCAGGTACAAATGCTCGTATTCATCATACAAACATTTACCGGGATTCGAACCCAGAATGAAACGATCATCAAGTAATAAGTTATAAGCTTTTTTAACAGTATTATTACCAGGTATGGACCAGTCGATACGACTGGTTTGCAATCTCCTTTTGGATTTTCTTACCTCCGACTAATTCTAACTGGTATAGTAAATCTAGGGTATCGATATTTTATTTTAAATAGATTATCTTAATATATATAAATTACGTGTCATATTGTTTGTCCGCGATGGACTCCTAAACTACTTAACCGATTTTGATCAAACTTCGTAACTATCTGTTATTTGATCTAACTTAAAAGATAGGGTAGGTTTCATTTTAATTTATAACACAGCAACGCGTGGCTGGGTCAGCTAGAGTTATATATGATATTACATATATGTAAATATATTTTTATGTAGTCTATAGCTCTAATTTTATATTAACATTACAATGCACCACCAATACGCTATCAGTTTTTAATTCTCCGGTTGACTGGTAGAGAATGCCTATGTGCATTAGGTCCATCACCGAAATAAATAAATTGATATGATTTGCCCACTATTTTGAGCTTGCTCTCTCTTCCCTTACAACATATAATATAGTCAGCAGACAATCATACTCAAAGAGATTATTTTGAGTGTTTGAGTGCTTTGAGTAATAATGGTGGACGCTTAAATAATGGTTTCATTTTGATTGGGCAGAATATTTAAAGGCATAATTTAAAAAAACATACTTTTATGTAACTTGCTTGCTGTTAATGGATAACAATAATTTTTAATCTAACTTAGCTTTCAATGTATATCAATTTGCCATTTCACGTGGTCCATTGTCGTCTATCACTCGTCGTATCACAGGAAGTCATTTTATTTAAAAACAAAGAAAATTTTGTTTAAACTTATTATATTTTCAGTAGTTTTATCAAAGTTTAAGCACTACTTAAATAAATACATGATTAATTTTTTTTATATTCACACCAATTAGCCTAGTCGAAAGTAAACACTGTAAGACTTGTGTTATGGATGCTAGGGTAACGGATAGACATACATATCTCATACATAAATATCTAATATTCACAGAAATATATAAACACCCATGACTCAAGTACAAATGTTTGTATTCATCATACAAACATTTGCCCCTTCTGGGATTTGAACCCAGGACCATCGGTGCGAAAGGCAGGATCGCTACCTGCCTCGTGAGATCGACTGGCTCACGAGGTATAGATACTGAATTTGTGTTCTATAAACGTTCTGAACCGTAATTAAGTATTGAAATCACTTGTATTATCTAAATCAAAAATATGGTGCCACAACACCCAGACCCAATTGAAAATAGCAACGTTCGTTATCTACTTTACCCCAGCACGAGAACTCGAGACCTCCGAGTAGGTCGCCATCAAACAATCACAATTTTTTTTTTCATCGCGACTTCTATAATTTACTTCTTCAAAATATTTTTAGCTAGAGACAGATATGAGAGAAATGTGCTTGGGCAAGTCGCTAAAGGCAGTTCAAGGTGAACTTTTAGTGAACAAATAGAGGATGTCCTGAAAAAAGGTCACGACAAAAGCACTCCTAACCGATGAGTGTGTCAGAATCGTGTTAAGTGAAAATCTGTGGTCTCTGCCTAACCCTAAGGGATAAAAGTATGTATCTGTATGTATATTATAATTATATGTGCTTTTGTAGCTATACTAATGTACCATAAAAAATGCACGCCGTCGATTTGTCCACATATTTCACAGTAATGTGTATTTAATTTCTACAGCAGTAGAACCCCCTACCTGCGTCTGTATTGCCGAGTACTTATAACCCATCCATTTTCGTCCCTCTCTAGATGGGTTGTACAAGCCAATCTCAGGTGGTGTTTAGTCAGTACGAGAGTGTCATAACTTCGAAGCCGCACCGGAGTATCCATAGAGGATTCACCACTTCCCTCCCCCGAGTCCGAAGGGAACCCTGTCGCTAGGGGTGCAAAAAATCAAAACCAGTGTGAATAGAAACTATCTGGATTCTGCCTCAGACCCCGGGGTTGATTGGGATCAAGAGACAAACCATTAAAAAAATCATTTTTGCAGACTTTTTTGATGGAAATAATGTAATTCACTAGAGTTCACACATTCGTCGGATTGTGGGCAGACAGCCGATGAGGTGGACCGACGATCTGGTCAAAGTTGCCGGAAAGTTCTGGCAGAGGAAGGCCTAAAACAAGGAAGAATGGCGGGCAATGCAGGATGCCTACACTCAGCATTGGGTGGCGAAAGGCTGAAGAAGAAGAAGAAGAATGTAATTATGAGTCAATTGAGTTTTTGATTCGTGCATGTAAATTTTCAGGTAGTCTTTCGTAACTATGTGTTTTAACATCAAGTTCCAAATATACTTGATATCTATAAACAAACTTTAGAGAATGGTAGCGATAAAATCTATAAGGACTGAACATCAATTTCAACTTACGTAATCGATTGAGATACAAACAATATACTTACCGAGATAACGATTTCAAAGCGATGTTGTTTTAATGACGTTCTCTTAATGAGCTTGGATTTAGTTACATAAATCGGTAATCTGTGTTACGCTTCATCATAGACTAGAACATATTACAGGGTAATTTTAGGCGGGAAAGTGAAATATCAATTTAGCAGCTTTTCTTTTAAGATTTTTAATGTTTTTAGATATGATTTATTTTCTTTTAAGATATGATTATTTTAATAGAAAAATACTATAAAAAATTGACTCGACTCATAAGTAAATTCTCAGGCGGGCGAAATCGCAATCTTTGGATGTTCTGTCCAATGCTCCTCCAATTAAGCTTAATTGGGAGAGCATTGGACATCAGAGCATCGGCAGCTACCTGAACACCTGTCGAAATTTTCTAGTACCTTTCTACTTTTTATGTTGTAGGCCAGAGTTTTTAGAGAGAGTAAAGAAACATTTTTACAAATGTTTGGACAATCGATAAAGATGAAACAGCCATTTAGTTTTAAGATTTTCATATATATTTATATTTTTAATGCTAACTAATATGATTTATTATTTTAATAGACAAATACTAGAACAAAACGACCTATTTTCTCCTTAATATTTCTGTATAGACGGTTGGGTTTGATGCAACGGTAGCCTTTACTGTGTCTTTAAAAATCTAGTCTGATTCTGGAGCTGGATTTCGGGTCCCGTACCCAAAGGGTAAAAATGGGACCCTATTACTAAGACTTCGCTGTCTGTACGTCCGCCTGTCTGTCGTCAGGCTGTATCTCAAGAACCGCGACAGCTAGATATTTGAAATTTTCACAAATTATGTTTTTCTGTTGCCGCTATATCAACAAATACTAAAAACAAAATAAAATAAATATTTAAGGGGGCTCCCATACAACAAACGTGATTTTTTTTCTGAACTTAAAGTTTGTACGGAACCCTTCGTGCGCGAGTCCGACTCGCACTTGGCCGGTTTAACTTTTTATCTCTTTTTATTAACAAGTAATAATATATTATAGTAATATAAGTTATTTACGGGATTGTTACCATGTACCTTGTTATTGAGTTTCCGATATTTCGGCACTGTTGCAAGTGCCATGATCACGGAGCGACTGAAGTAATTGTGGGTAGGCTGTTATTGGCAGAAATATCGGTCTACCCTCCGACGAAGTCTCTTATTGCGTTCGTTACCCGTACCACTGTTCACATTCTCACTATTCACTTGGGATTGTTCTCGACACACAACACTTACAGTATCGGATCAAAACAAGACACATTTTTGTTTTTTTCGTTTTTTACACATACGAACCACTGGATTCCAGACAATATAAAGTAATAATATAAGCTTGTTTTTTTAAATGGAATTCCATTTATATGCGTATTTTTAAACCTTTAAGAGAGTTTTCAGAGTTACTTGTTTATTTGCATCATATACATACATGCACACAACAAATTTATCCAAAGATTGTAACGATTTTATAACGTACGTGCCGTTACGACGCAAAGGGGAATAGCTCAACGATTCCTTTGCTCTGAGAACAAAGCGCTGATTTTCAGGTCCTGCCCAGAGAACTTACGAGAATTCATGCAACAGCGCGGACATAAACCCACAGAATAATATTAAACTTAGAAATACTTATATCAAAAAATGTTTTTGTCAAAATGAATGAATGAAGAGACATTACATAATCCCTGTCACAGTGTTTGATCGCTATGAACTCCGAAACTACAGAACCGATTTTGATTTTTTTTTTCTCATTTTGCTGGATCTATTTCGACTTAAGACATATGATAGGTTTCATTTTAACATGTAACACAGCAACGCGTGGCCGTTTCAGCTAGTTAGGCTATATACATAAAAATAAATATTAGGGGTTAAAGTATGAAATTGCCGATTTGTACTGAAAATCTATATTGTTTATTTTTTAAATTTTTAACAAATTTATTTAATCAAAATAGTTGCCATTATTATCTATACATTGCTGCCATCTAATGGGAAGGTCATTAATGCCTTTGCGATAGAATTCCGACGATCTAGACTGCACAAACTGTGTGAAAGCATTTTGTACTGCCTCCTGGGAAGAAAACTTCTTGTCACGTAGATAATTGTCCAAATCACGAAAAAAATGGTAGTCCGTTGGAGCAAGGTCTGGTGAATACGGAGGATGACGAATGGTTTCTAACTGCAGTTCCTGAAGGGTCAAAATGGTTTCTCGTGCTGTGTGAGGTCTCGCGTTGTCGTGGAGCAATAATGGTGAAGATCGATTCATGAGTCGGGGCTGTTTTACTGCTAGTTTTGTCAACATGGTTCGGAGTTCGGCACAATAGACATCTGCCGTTATTGCTTGACCAGATCGGAGAAAACTATAGTGAATAACACCATGCTGAGACCACCAAACAGTTACCATTACCTTTTTATTGGTAAGTTTTGCTTTAGGACACTGTTGTGGCATTTGACCTGGGGTCAGCCATTGCATTTTTCTTTTCCGGTTATCATAAAGAATCCACTTTTCATCACATGTTACAATTCGATCCAATATTCCTTCATTTCTGTACCGGTTCAACAAGGCAACACAAGTTTCAACACGCGTTTCTTTCTGCAGATCAGTCAAATCATGAGGCACCCATTTTTCGTATTTTTTTATTTTATTGATTTGACGCAAGTGAGTCAATATTGTGGGTAAGGTAACGTTAAACCATGCCGCTAATTCCTGGGTACTTTGACTAGGATCGGCTTCCACTATCTCTCTTAATTCATCGTTATTTACCTGTGTGGGCGGTCTTCCTCGTGGCTCGTTCTTTAAGTCGAAATTTCCATCACGAAAGCGTTTAAACCAAAATCGCACGGTGCGTTCATTAGTAGACCCCTCTCCAAACGCAGCATTGATATTGCGGGCTGTTTCTGCCGCGTTAGTTCCGCGTCGGAACTCGTATTCAAAAATAACTCGAATTTTCGCAGTATCCATCTTTCTTGTCTAAATTGAATAACAAAAACAATTGAAAGTCGATATTCAAATGTTTTACATTTTTTAAAAAAAGAACATCATAGAAACCATTTAAAAAAAGTTTCATTCGAAAACCTCAAACCATGAAGATTCTATGTCAATTCAAAGAACCTATTGCAATAAAACGGCAATTTCATACTTTAACCCCTATTATTTGTATGTTTGTTCCATTTGATCCGAAACTATTGATTCGACTGTGGTGTAACTTTGTTAACTTGTTGTACGAATATGCATGCCAGAGGGTTTAAATGTATGGTCAGCAAAAAAAGCATTGCAAAGGGTTGCAGCTAGCTTATGATTGCTCTATTATTAAATACTAGCTTTTACCCGCGGCTTCGCCCACGTTCTTTTTTTAATTTTATTTCAATAAAAAGTATTCTATGTTACTTCTAATACCACCAAGAATATATGTACGAAGTTTCATGATGATCGGTTCATTAGTTTTTGCGTGAAAACATAACAAACAAACTTACATTCACATTTATAATATTAGTAGGGATAGTAAATTTTTTTTTTTTTTATAAGCAAGTGCAAAAATCCAAATCAAACGACCACTGGTGCCTTGTCATTGCATTTCCAGAATTATTATTATTAAGCGATATTTGATGTAAAATCAGTACGTGATTTGTCTTAGTGGAGCAGGATTATTCCACTTGATACCATAAATTGCAAAAGTCAATGTTTTGGTGCACCTGTGTTGACAAGGGGGGACGCATGGGCCTTACTTCACTATCAGAGCAATGGTGTGTAAATAACTAAAACTTCTCATACTAATACCTCGGGTTCTTAAACACTATAATATTGAACATTAAAGTGGCAAATGCGTAATATAATAATAATAATAATAAAATATTCACACAGTCACACCAATCCAATTAGCCTAGCCCAAAGTAAGCACTGCAAAGCTTGTGTTATGGATACTAGGGAAACAGGTAGACATACTTATACGATACCTACATAGATTTCTAATATTCATAGAAATATATATAAATATCCATGACTCAGGTACAAATCGTACACCCAGATTAAGACTGCCTCATGTCCAAAAGTGTCAAACTGAGAAAACCAGAGTTGAAATTTTTAAGTTTTCAATATTTTTTCCAACCTAGAGTGCCATATGTATCTTCCATTTTGTAAACATTCGTTTTAGACTTGTGGCACTTTTTCACCATGTTCAACACATATCATGCTATCAGTTGGCATTTAAAACTAAATATCCCCTAAATACTCCTTTAAGACTTGTGGCAGTCTTAATCTGGGTGTACGAAATGCTCGTATTCATCATACAAACATCTGCCCCTTGAATAATGAATCGAACCAACAGATTTAGGACTTGATCATGAATTTTAAAAGTCGCAATAATAAAAAAGTTACGACCAAAAAACGATTGGCTCTATGGGATTTCCCATTGAAACAAGAAAGTTTTCATTTTTATGGAATTTTAATATTTACTAAACTTTATAGTTTTTTTATTTATTTTTTTGTAGAGACGCTCTGCTTCAATATATGGTGCTAATGAAGCTTTATGCTTAGCGACCTAGTATTATATATTATAGTATTTTCCTAAAATATAATATTTTGCCTCAGCTTAAGAAGGCCGGCATTATAGTTTTTCAATCGAGAGATTTATGTTATGAATATACTTAACTCTGGCTTTTCTCTAAGCCTTAATAATTACAAACTGATACATAGCATTAAGCTTTATATATTATTAGTAGTTGCCCGCGGCATTGTTTGCGTGGAATTAGATACGTTTGATTGATTTGATTAACTTCTGTTTCCTGCAGGGATTACAAAAAAATGACCAAAGAAAAAGACTCAAGTGACTATAGAACATTAGTCTCTTATGTTAATTAGCATTTTTCGCGTTAAAATGTTAGTTCTTCAAAAAAATATCACATTATAGTGGGATTGTTTATTGTCAGCAAAGTGAAATACTTTCTTTAATTTAAAAAAGATGTGAACGTCTATAAACCGCATATATATATATATATATATAAATATTTTTTTTTTATTTGGTCTGCCAACATTTTTTACACTTAAAACTATACACAATACATTTTTTTACATAAAAAGCACAGTGCAAAAAACAATTACAGGCAAACACAACTTGGATTTTAATAACTAGTTAAAATAGGGTAAACATAATATATATATATATATATATATATATATATATATCACTAGCTTAACCGGGCATATGCTGCTGTGTTATAAATTAAAATGAAACCTATCCTATGTCCTCAGTCGGAATAAATCCAGCAAAATGAAACAAAAATATCCGATGATTCGTTTCGGAGTTCATCGCGGTCAAATACTGTGACAGGGATTTTTTATATATAAAGATATTACCTCAGACAACATTAATATGTATTCTATTTATATTCCTATATAAATAAATAATTTCTTCCTCAGTCTTATTAAGGAAAAATCCAGTTTTCGATATTTTCACGGATATCTACTTAAACCGTATTTATTTTCTTATTTAAATTTAATGGAATTTTTCCTCCTTTGTAGCTCCTATGAACAAAGCCCCCGACTCTCTCCATACTTTGATTTTCGACATTCTTTCCATCGTAACCATGAAAACTTAAATGTTATTGAAATTAAAAAATGAATAATTTAAATATTATTTACATGCTTGATCCTAACTCCTCATTTAAAACTTTGTTAAATTATTTTATTTGTTAGTGTTTAATTGAATTGACGTTGTACTGGCAGGCAATCATTATGGCATTTAAGGTTTGACATTATTATACTTTTACATTCCATAGTATTATATAATATTATAGAATTGAATGACATAGTTATGGAAATAATAAATGAATATGTTTAAATGTTTAGATGACTTATTTTTTGTTAGCTTATTTTTATTTTTATTTTATTTCCACCCCGAATATGGCGGATTTGTATTATTTGTCACCTATATTTACTACCATATTTTTGGAAATAAACGCTTATCTTATCTTAAAGCAAACAAATTATTTTATCTTAATATATATAATTCTTCTGTGAGTGTGTATGTCACTGAACTCCTCCTAAACGGTTGGACCGATTTGAATGATTTTTTTTGTGTGTTTAAGGGGATCTGAGAATGGTTTAGATTCACAAATGGTTTAGATCGCCCGGCAGATGGCGCTGCAGTCGGCACAGCAACGCGTGGCCGGGACAACTAGTTTCATAATAAAATTCTTCAAGCTCTTGGTTATTTAATAAATACGATCAAAAAATAGTTTAAATATTGTAAACACATTAATTAATTCATCCATAATTATTGAATAGCTTATTGCGACTTTCAAGCTTATTACGAAGTTAATCTAAACAAGTTGTTTGTTAGTTTATGCCTTGGCAGAACTTAATATTTTACTTGGCAACAGAAACCGAAAGTTTTCCAAACGTAAACACCGAGGTGTTTCCTGAACATAACTCGACTTCTTCGTACCAAATAAAGTGTTATACTACCTCATTTCAATCGAATACTTATAAGAAAATGGGTTATGTATTGAGAAATAGCAGCTTTGGTTATTTTTAGCTGTAATAACTTACTTAATATACTTAATATAGCTTTGGTATTTTCTAGGCAAGCGCGTTACATCATAGATCGTATTGTCGATTACCATCAGGCGAGATAGAGGTCTAGCGTCTGTGTAGTATGTCTATGTAGTATAAAAAAAACATTAAACTTTTAGAAATGATAAAAAGACGAACTACTCTTGTTATTTTTATTTTGTCTCTGTTATTTTGCCATATAAAACTATCGTGCGGCATCTGAATTCCTATTTTCATGACCATAGCTCGAGAGTAGAGTCGGTGACACGATGTTTACATGCCTCCGATGTGTGTTAACCTTTTTTGGCCGGAAGCCAACGGCACATTACGAGACCGTCTGCGTAAAATATCCGGAAAAGTTTTCAGTAATTTAGATTCGGGCGATTCGTTTAACAAAGCACGTTTAATTTAATTGGTAACGTTGAATCAAAGGATGATGAACTCTTCGGGCACGCATCCTGATTTTGCGTTCGCCGCCCGGCAAAGCACACGCCCTAGCTGAAAGCTCTGCAGGGCGGGCGACTTCCTCGAAAGGAGCGCCTCTACCGGCCGGCGGGAAGAACTACGCGCCGCACGCCGATTGGTTGAGAGGCGTGACGTCACGCTGCACCGGACCAATGGGGGGGAGCGATGTCGCGGACGGCCGCAGTCCTCTTCGCCGCGCCTTCGCAAGAGCCGTGTGTCGGAGTCGCTTCCCCCCGCGCCCCGCGTCGACCCGTCTCGCCCGCATTCTAGTCGTGGGTGTCGCTCCGTTCAGTCCTCGCGTGTGTTGCCGAACTCAGTGCGCCGTTTGTGAGTGCTTAAGTTCCAGCTCGAGTGTCAGTGTGACGGAGAACCCGGTGACCTGCTTCGGAGGATGTTAACAGCGCACGGTGAGTGATCATATCGAGTCGTCGGACGCTTATCTAAACGCGCCACGTGAACGTGCTCTATTTATAAAATGTAAACATGCCGCTAATTCGATACGAAATGGTATTGCTCGTCAAAAGCGAGAGTAGACGTCCGGTGTGCTCCGGTATCGCAAATTAACAATGAAGACGCAGGACGGCGCGCGACAGTCGAGATTGACGAGTTCCTGTAAGATTACGGACGTGTTGTGTCGTAGTGGCGACGAACAGCCGAGGATTGGGTAGAATTTTGTTGCCGCATCGATGGGATGCTTTAGCAGCCTTGGCGCGGTTCAGGGCTGGCGATAGCGATAACGCGACCTTGAGCCGAAGTCTCGCGAATACCGGCCGGCGCTTGGAGTGCGAGCCACGGAAAATATCCAGACAAACAACGATAATTGTGTCGCAAATTTAAAGATAATACTGCTTATGCTCGCACGGAAGATAGTAATTATCTGAGAAGATGCGCGATTCTTATTTAATACAAAGAATTGTTGTGTTCTAATTGGAATCTTGCAAGACTGTATGATGTGATGAGTGACATTGATTCACTCACTTAATAAAGGAGATCAGCCTAGCAGTTTTGGATGCGTTTCAATTAAAAGCGAGTGAGGCTGTTTAAATGACTAATGAAACAATACAATGAGTAATTCAAATGAACATAAACAGCAATGATCCTGGCAAACGAGCTAACATCACACTTGTTAAGGAAATTGCTTTATTTATTGTAAGGAAAAATTTTGTTTTCTGTTCCGATTGAACAGAGGCGATCTCAATTTATCAACTGTGACTATTGCATAGTTGTATGATGGCCATTGCAAGCCTGTCCGGTTGAGATACCCCGATACGGTCAGGTTCGTGGCGTTGGACTCATGCCCCGTTCTACATACTTGGACCTATCATTCGCAATCGGATCGGTCAGTGGGGCTGACACCAATATTCACTTTGTTGCGAGCGAGTTCGAGAAACATTCCCTAAAGCCGGCTTCAGTATTATATCATTTGCTGTACTAGCGAGATTTTCGAGAATCACATCAAATTATACGCAGTCGTTGCCTTCGCACAAGGTCGCAAACTAAACAGAAACCGGAGTCAAAAGCAAAACATAAAAATTGTTAAGATTTGGGATTCTCATTCGCACTTACGCACTGTTGAATGTTGACGGAGCCGTCGCCATATGTAATTCGCTACTAAACTCCAGTCTCGAGCATATGTTTGCCATGTGTGCGAGAGAGACGGAGGTAATTCGCAGCGGTTACGGCTGAGCGAACCGGCCATGCGAGATGCTCAGTCGTATCATAAATATTAATCAGGCGCTGGTGTCAACAGCCACCGCGTAACGTGACACCGCCGCGATCCGCTGCTAGCCTGGTACTCAAAGAGGCATTCAAATGTCATTACATACTTAAATTAATAATATTAAATAAATCCTCCACACTTATTAACTTATCTTGCAACGAATAACGTAAGTAATTTGATAGCGAATATCTGATTGACTATAGCAAATAAATATTAAATCAATTGAATACACCAATCATAGTTATTCCGTTGAAAGACGTTTATAACACTATTTCTAATGCAATAAATACAATTTGTTACAATACGATGAGTAAATTATTATTTGGAAGCTGCAAATGCCATTAACACTGTTTAACCTTCAAGTTAAGAATATAAAAGAAAAAATTCAATGAAATATCACATCTGTTTTTAAAACGATAATGATATTGAAGAAGAAGCGAGTACAACTGAGTGGAATGACAAATATGAACAGACAAGTGTAACTTTGTATCTTGTGGATATATACTGAGAATTAGAATTTAATTGACAACAACGTTATCTAACGTATATCCGTTTATGTTTACTCATTCAGCCATGACCTACCCTACAACTTTTCTACTGTGATTGGAAATGCAATACGCTATGATAATCTCTTTTTACTATTTCACTAATGCCTATTTTTCAACATTTCCGATAGTTTTTATAACAAATGCTGTTAAATTATATTTCTTTTCGTTCATCAATAGTTTAATTGTAATCTAGATCATTTGCGAATTGAAACGTCACTGCAATGTAATCAACGCAATTCTAATACCTTTCTCGTAAATTATTTGCCACTAATGGCGGACCAAAATCGACCTTCACGTTAAATGAGTTCTCCAAACAGGTTCCGAGTACGTCACTAAAATTTTAGACTAGCTAGCTTTAGAGAATTAGCTGATAACTGCCTATTTGTAGACAACTGGTCTGATTAAGGAGTCGGAGAAATTGAGGGTTACTTATATTTACATCGAAATGGTCAGACATCATCATCTAGTAGCTGTATTTACGTAATGACTTAACATTAAAAGATAACTAGTACTGAAGAACGTCTGGTGAATGATATAAGTAGAAACATACTTAAAATGTAATTAAAAACGAGTTACCACTCCGAGCGGGGAATAATAATGGGCAAATTGCACAGGACCTGCACTGATGGTGGCGAGAGTGAAATTATTCAAAATAACATAGCAAAACTACTGCGTGGTTTGCGCAGGGAGCTCGGAGAAAACACTCTTGAGGCTTCGGTTGACACTGATCTTTAATCGATTGTTCGCCTTAACACGGACTTAGAACGCAAATTAGATAAGGATATTAAAGCATGTTGACACCTTCAAGAAAAACTTATAAAAAGTGTTATTTATTTGTTGTTCTTTGTTTTTATTGTGGCAGCAGAGCTGTCTAGCTAATTAAGTACATGCTCAAGAGCTCTTTATAGGCTTCTTCTTATTCGAGAAAAATAAACAGTTTTTACATTTTTGGAGAGTTCATTTTTCGTCTTGTAGAGTGCCCAAAGATTTTTGCTAAATATGCAAGGTGATAATTATAGTGTGTAATTTTATAGTGATTAATATAATAGAAAATGAGAATCTGAAATACAAACGCTGGAAATCGCAGGCAAGAGCTAGTTACTATTATAATCGTTATACATTAAGATCGCCTTTAAAAATTTGGTAATGCGAAAAATTCAACATTCAAAAATCTCCTTAAAAAAGTTAAATGATATAATAATCGTAACATCCATGTATCCGAGGCCATTAAAATGAAGGCGCAAACCATGAAACAGATTCAAGTTTATGAAATTTTAAGTAAATTTTATAGTTGTAGCACACTGCACAGTGTAGAGATGAGACGAACGTTTTTTTGTCGGTGCGTGTGAGCCCATCTGCGGCGTTTTTGCCGTCGCGTTCACATGTGTGAGTATATGATGTTTTTTTGCGAGTGTGTGCTGCGTCGGTCGTTCGGGCACTCTAGATATGCGCGTCGGCGGTCTGTGTTCATTTTATTCACTTCATTGTCAACAACTACTGAACACACTTATTTGATAATACTCTCTTATCATATCAAGATACGTATTATTAATGTGTACAATCTAATTTATTTCACGAAATATTAACTCGTAAGTGTAATCTTGTTGTGAACCTATATGTTAGCATAACACATTCTCATTAAATCATTTTTTATCACAGATCAATGGAACTTCGAATAATAGTGATAATGTGACCACAGTGTTAGATCAGTCGCGTTAGCATTCGCTACTGTAAGGAAGCAATAGATCTTAACGATACGCTAATCAAATACAGCTCTATCTTAATGTCAGTAAGACAGACAATGGCTTGGCTGACTCAGTTCGAGTTGTGACATTTGGTCTCTACGCCTGTGGTAATAAGAGTCACGAGTTGTTACGTAATTTGAACAATCTCGCTGACTTCATAACATATACAAGGTATGTTTTGTTTTGTAGTGTACTTGGAGACATAGGATTTTTGGCGCGTTGAGTTGTAAAGTTTGTTAAAAGAAACGGGTAATTTTACAAACGAAAGAGAGACGGAAAACTTAACTGTGTTATAATAATAATAATATTTCTTTCATTCAAACCAATAAGCCTAGCCCAAAGTTACTAAGACTGGTAACTGGTGGTTTATGGATACTAAGGTGACGGATAGACATACATATATTTTATCTATCTATATATATAAAAAAAATCCATGTCACAGTGTTTGACCGCGATGAACTTCGAAACTACTCTACCGATTTTGATGATTCTTTTTTCGTTTTGCTGGATTTGTTTCAACTTAGGACATAGGATAGGTTTCATTTTAATTTTTAACCAAAAAAATATATTTTGTAACATATAATAATTGAGGCAACACATACAATTGCTGGTATTTATCACACAAACATTTAGGAGTTAAATCTAAGTTCTTCGGTGCGAAAAGGATCGCTACCGTTGCACCGAACGGTCGTTTAATTTTTTATTAAAATAAATAAAATATTTATTACTAAAATTTTACTTATCTTATATGTCGTCCAGGACTCGAACACATATCCCTCGCTATACGCGACAGTTCTCTGTCGATTAAGCTACCGAGACCTTGATAGATCTGTCGAATTTTCGCAAGTAATTCTTAGATGACGTTAACGCCATCTCTTTATGTTCTATGTACAACATCGAATGTAATACTTTTACAAGTATAGATCAATCGATATAGGAGATATTGCTATTTAATGATTATATTTCTTGCTCTATATAATATACCTAATATGGACAAAATAAAGACATCAGATAATGACAATGAAATTAGTCAAGTTGAGAAATATTTTTGTTAGAAAGAAAGTTATGTTTGTGAATTTATTGTATAACAAAAATAATAAATATAATTTGTTAAGCATTTAACTGCTTTTTTAATAACCAAAATAATTTAAGTAGTAATAATTGTAGTAAAGTAAACTAAAAAAATTGATTTTTATATACTCTCTTATCTAATAATTATTAATAGAAAAATACTAAAAATTAAATCAACAAGTATGTAATTATTGTATTTCTTCTTATTTAAGAGTATAACTGTTAAATTATTATATTTTACGAAATTACTAAAAGAAAACAATCAACTTGTGTCGAGCTTCAGGCGGATCTCTTTTAAAATAAAAGTCTACCGATGCTTAAAAAACAAATATTATAATAAAAAAAATATATTTAATACTGTAAATGAGTGTCATTTTATGCCGAACATCTCCCGAGGGAATCCTCGAAGCCGTGTCCCGTTTCAATTAGTCTTTGAATTTGTTATATGACACATACTGATCCGTTACAACACCAATAAAATAGGAAACGAATTAACTACCGATTTTAAAGTTAAAGAATTTTGCACATGACAAAACTATTTATTTTAGTAGCAGTTGACTTTTGGAAGAAAACCAATGGGCCAATGGACCCTGACTTAATATTTTCTTTATTCATTCAATGATCGACCCTTGCGAAAATTATCACCTTTGCCTAAATCTGTGTTTCCTGAAATATACAATTTAGGGGTCTTCAAGTCACAAGTGAATAGCTCAATCTCATAGGTAAGCGCGTCATATCCTAGATCGCATCGCCGCTTACCATTTATTTACAATGAAAAGAAATAGGAGAATCTTGCCCTCATCTCAACGCTTGGCAACCAGGTTAGCGATCGCAGTAAAAAACCATAATTCGGAAAAGGCTGCTACCTTTTTGCGGTCATTGGATCAGGGAAAGGATCGAGTGTACCGTCAGTATCATTCTTGGTCTTATCAAGGTTTAATTTTGCCACAAGCTGCTTCAACAAGGAAGTGTCAAGCCTGAGATTGATTTCTCTTTATCACTATCAAGTCCGGAGGCCAAGACAGGATCTACGATGGAACAAGCTAACCCAAAAGGTACCTATTTATCCTGGCTTTGAAAACGGACGGGTTGTAAGTACTCGAAAATACAGACGAAGAGAGTTCCACTCCTTTGCTGTGCGCATTATATAAGATGTTGAGAAGCGCTTGATGCTACAGGTAGGGATAGCAACTAAGAAAGAGTGGTAGCCCGCAGTACGTCTGGATGTCTGATAGAAGGGATATGTCGGTATGAGCACATGCAACTCCTGAACACACTGTCGAAAGTACATTCTGTAGAAGACTAAGTTGTCTAAGTTGAGAAACTAGGAAGGTATAAATGTGTTTCACTTTTTTAAATCTTACCAGTTTGTGGAGTCTCTATCGTATTTGACTTCCTGTTTAACGGAACGATGTGCTTCCAGTATCATTTAAGACACCAATAAGAGTGAAAGGTTGGTGATATCTACTTTGTCGGAAACCTAACGGCTTGCGAAGATTACTTAATAAAAATTGGCATAACCATAACTAGTACTGTCGTAATAACATGTTATGTATATTTAATAGATTGACAAGTTTAACTTTTGCCGATTCATAACCCCATTGAAAGGATTACTCACAATGTTGCCAGCCAATAGTCAAAAAGTAACATTTTCACGGGAAAAGTAGCATTGTTTTATTTAAATAAAATATTTTTTTTACAGTTTTTTGCGCATAATTCATATTCAATGCTGACGTTTCCGTGAGAGTATGACTAAGGTAATGGTCGTCATACATCTTCTACTACCTTCACAATATTTTAATTGGGCACATTCATGTTAAAATATAAATAAATCTTTTTTTTTATTTTGATATTAATTTAGTAATAATATTTTGTTTAGTTAAATGTGTATGTGCGTGTAAGTATGAGAACTAAATTGTTATGTAGAAAAAAATAATCTAAAACTAGAAAACTGGCTTTATTTTATTTGTAGCAAAGAGAAAACTACATAACTTGGATGCTTGAAAACAAACCAAACATTTTAAACGAAACATGTTAAAGAACTTCATTAAGTTAAATCACAGATTAAATTATTTCTGTAATCCAGGCTTGTGAAACTTATTTTTTCATTATTTAATCATTTTCATTAATTATGTAGAAATAATGTGAAGAGTCTTGTAACATGGAGGTAACATTAGAATGTCAAAAGTTACGAAATAAAATGTAAAATGTTACAAAAGTAACATTCTGGCAACCCTGATTAAAAACTAACTTTTCACTCGAATCCAATATTACAAATCCGCGGGAAAGCTTTATGTAAGAAATCAATCATTTTATATACATAGCCACTTTGTAATAAATTTATTTGGAATTGACAGGCGTGAACTGAATGTATTTTGGCCTGAAAATCTTCCTCGTGATCCCGCGGCGTAGCATTTGATGGATGAGCTGTTATCACCACTGATAACCTTCTGGCGTCCCCCATCCCCCTTCAGAAGAAGCGTGTTGTGCGAAAGTGCGTCTTATCTTAAAGCGATTCGAATATTTTTTGAAGATCCGCAGGGAAAGGATTGAATATAATCTCAAATTTATATACCAAAAGGTTGAAACAAAATAACAAAATGGTTTCACAAACACAAAAATGTTATTAAGTTTTAATTATTACTTTTTTAATTAATATATTAATAACAGTAGTTTGCTTTCCCACGAAAGTAAACACTGTAAGGCTCGTGTTATGGACACTAGGTTAACGGATACACCTACATATATGATACAAAAATACTTAATATTTGTAGAAATGTACGTAAAAAATCAGGTAAAAATGCTTATATTTATCGCACAAACATCTGCTATCCGGGACTCGAACCCAGAACTGTCAATGCGAAAGACAGGATCGGTAATGTTGCACCAAACCGTCGTCTATGATACAAGACTTTGTATCAAACTATCATGACATTGGACCATAAACCAGCATGGGGTTTTTTCATAGGGTTTTTGTTGCGCAAAATTTATATTAAATCCGTGATCTTGGCTCCCGTAAAGGAGTTAAACGTAAGGATTAAAAATAAATTATGCGCAAAAAACGCTAAATAATTCGTTTTATTTAAAAGTATATTTATATTTACTGAGAAACTCATAGGTCTTACTTTTTTATTTGATAAGACGAGAACAAGTTAAATTAAAACACATTAATCACCTTGTTATTGAAATAAAATATAATTAGTATTAACTTTAAGTATAATTTATTTAAAGGACATCACTGACAGCAAAGTACCATAATAATTTGACTTTGAGATATAACAGAGTTCGCCACAGAATTCAATGAACCTTCATAACATAGTGTTGAGGCAATGCATTTATATAACCTTATTTCTTTGGTTTCTTGCATCGAACTTATAATAAATAAATAAATAAATATTTCATACATTCACATCAATTAGCATATCCCAAAGTAAGCACTGTAAGGCTTGTGTTATGGATACTAGGGTAACGGATAGGCATAGGATACAAAGATATTTAATATTTAGAGAAATATAGCTTAATAGACTCGGGTACAAATGCTCGTATTCATTCACACTAACATCTGCTCCTTCCAGGTTCGAACCCAGGACCGTCGGTGCGAAAGGCAGGATTGCTACCGTTGCATCAAACTTTGTATGTAGAGTCGTATACGCTTTTTTACATAGGGAAGACCAGTGAGATTATAAGGAAAGCCCTCTGTCCAATCCGTTGGGACACCAATATGCTAATAGCAATGAAAAATTCCCGAAAACTTCATTAGAACTTCCTTCGATTATTTCTATAATTTTTTTTAATTATTACAAATGGATAACATCACTGGATGGATAAAATAGGGGAGTTAAAACATTGGAATTAAATAATTAGTGTTATGGATACTAGGGTAACGGATAAACATGCACATATGATAGATATGAAATATTTATAGAAATATATAAAAATATCCATGACTCAGTTACTAATGGTCGTATTCATCATACAAACATTTTCCCCTTCCGGGATTCGAACCCAGGACCGTCGTTGCGGAAGGCAGGATCGTTACCATTGCACCAAACGATCGTTAATAACACTAACACTACACAATTACACTTCAGTCAGAATATGATTCCAAGTATAATGTTAAACGTATTAAAACCCCAATTATCATTTTCTTATAGGAATACATTTCGGAGAATGTTCAGCAGAATTACACAACCTTGTACCGCCGTCCCTAGTTTTTCGTCGGACAACCAGATTTACAAATACGCGTCACCAAAGTCATAAACCAAAGTGTGGGAATAAGCATTTTGGTACGTATTAGTACCGCTAAGGCGTGGAACTCTGTCTTTCCTGACAATTACAATTTAGGGGTCTTCAAATCGCGAGTGAAGGTGATTTGAATAGGTGTCTTGTAGGCAGACGCGTCACATCCTTGATCGCATCATCGCTTACCATAAGGCGAGATAGCATCAAGCGCTTCCCTATTGACCTACTATAAATAATAACTTCTAATAATGCAATAAAAATTGGTAAAGTACGTTAATAATGAAAGATATTAACTTACCCACGTGTGAGAATTGAGCTACCGAATTTTGTGAACACTCGTCGAAATTTTCTAGTATATTGCCACTTGAGAATTTACTTGTGATCTAAGTCGTTTTTTTCTAGTAATTTTCTATTGAATAAGTTTCATATAAAACAGCATTTTATTAATTATTATTATAATATCAGAAAACAAAAAGATACTTACAAAAGGTGCGTATTATTTAAAATTTCAGTAAAAGCTCAATTTAACCATAAACTACAGACTAAGGTCACGTTTGTGACTTCTTGTTAAACAACCCTCTTTTATCATTAAGTTGGTATCTTATACCTAATCTGTCATTATCATCATTATTTCGTCGTAATTCTCTCCCATCAAACCATTTGTATTATCAGTTTGTACTAAAATTTTATGACTCATAATTTAACTGCTGATATTGAACGTTAATATTTTAATAAATTTAAAATTACTTTGGTGCTACAGATCTCAATTTATTTTCTGGATCATAATTATTTATCAGTGAGTGAATTATATTATTTTATTTATGTGTTGTCACTACGAAAGAGCAGCGTTGCAAATTAATGTTTGTAACATAATGAGTGAAGATTTTTCATGTTGAGTTTATAAACGAGAAAATTAATGTCATTTTAAGAAAATCTTGGCGCGCTCGATATCAATTCTTGTATTGATTTTACATCGTTTCTTAACAAAATACCTTATATCTTTTAGTCGAAATGCAGAGTTAGTGTAAGAAGAACATAGTACAAATTTTTTTTGACACTGACATTCATTTTCTCGTTAATTAATTTAGTTGATTAGTTCGTTCTTCTATAGAAGAGAGATGTTTTTTCATAATTCATGTCATTTATTAAGTATAAATTTTCAGTTCATCGTATTTTAAAATTTTTTTCGTCATAGGTTCCTGATAAGTGTGGAAATATTCACATTAATCTGATGTTGTGAGGTGGTTAAAAATCGCGGTAGAAGATTCCGTTACAAATAAATACAGGTGCAGTTAAAAAAAGCGTTTTAAAAATAATTGATGGATAAGGAATGATGTGATAAGAGAGTGGTGTGGTATATAAGACAAGATGATATAGTGACAAAGATTGAAAAAGGGATGCTTGAAGTCTGTTCATTCTAACTTGTCCTATTTTATAAACAATCTTGGTACAACTTTTTAACAAAATCACCCATTTAAAAATAAAATAACAACAAAGTCAATAATCTATTACAATAAATCGTTATTATAGACTGAAACCTATTGAATCTAGTTATCAGTTGATTTTTAATGCTGCATTTTCAATAAAAAGGAGTGCCAAGATTGTTTACCAAATAGGACAAGTTAGGATGAATAGACTGTAGATGGTTTGGACACGCAGTGAGGATGGACGAAAGAAGATTAACAAGACAAATATATGAGGCAAATATGCATGGGCAAGTCGGTAAAGGGGAACTTTCAGGAACCAAATAGACCGATGAGCTTGTATGAAAGATCTAATGGAAATCCGTGATCTCTGCCTATCCCTGCGGGAATAAGAAGCTATTATATGTGTGTATGTGAAAGAATAAGGTTTTGCCTAGATTAGTCTCCGACCGTTTATGTTCAAAAACAAGGTGGAACTTTACAAATCGCGAGCGTAATCAACCCACGAAGGTTAATCGGTTAGATAACCTCGCCGTTGCCGGTTTGGCGAGTAGTGTAACTTCGCATGTTTTTTTTTCGGCAAACATTTCCTATGCGAATCTCTTAAGAACACCGTAGTTGAGCGAAATAAAAATGCAAAATAAACTTTATTTATATGCACATAAGTTTTTTTTTAATCGTCTAACCTATTTTAACATATATCATTTGTTTAGGATATTTTTGAACGGGCACAAGTAAAGATTTGTTCCCAAAGAAGTATTATGCGTTGTTTGAAGTAATATTATTCTAGGGACTTTTTTTGTTTTAGCATTTTCAAAGTTATCTTATACTAGCTGACCCGGTCACGCATTACTGTATTATAAAAAAATATAACTGTTATTCTTAGGCTAATGGTAACTATATATGGTAACAAACACACACACATAGTATTGTTATACTATAATTAGGATGATAAATTTTTAATAGAAAAATAGTAGAAAAAGGTCGACTCGCCTTATTAGCAAATTTTTTATAAAAAGAAACAAATCATATAAAAAATATTCTATCATCGCAATGATTGCAGTCTTATGCTTTCATTAAATCAATGGTTAAAACTAATAAATTAATATTTAACATACATTGTTTTAAACCCAAGTAAAGTAGCGAAACCAAACTAGATTCAGAATAGCAAAGGTTGTTTTGTAACAAACCCGGTAACGAAGCAGCGTTACCATTAAAATCGGTATGCCAGCTATTCGATCACGGGTGTCGTCATAACATCAACTTTCTGGTTTTAACAAGTCTTTTTTGTAACAAACAAATGATTAAAAGAAAAAAAGATTTCAAAAAACCCTCAATAAACAAGTTATTACCCATTATACCGTAATACTGAAATAACAACAAATAAATCACTCTCATCCTAGTTCTAATATCTAATATAAATCTTTTTTTGTTTAAAAAAAATACCACATATAATGCTGATCCGTATCACCAAAAGAATAAGGTTGAATCTCTACATGTTTGAATTATCAATTTCACGTAATACGCCGAAAAATATTAAAGTTCCCTTAGACTCTATTTCTGTGTCAATTATTAAAAAAATAAGACATGGCATACCAAAATTGAAATTTTTATGTTATTTTATTGCCATTTAAATTTTATAAAAATTCCCTGTCATTGTGTTTGACCACGATGAACTCAGAAACTACTCAACTAATTTTGATAATTATTTTTTAATTCTGCAGTACTTATTCCGACTTAGGACATAGGATAGGTATTATTTTAATTTATACAAAGCAATTTCAAATTATAATAACTGAACCAAAGCAATGCGTAGCCAGGTCGGCTAGTTGCAATTTAAAATCAAACTTTATTTAATATTCATTCACCTATTAATGCACGTTCAATTTTAGTTTTACGTTAAAAAGCCTTTCAAATGACCTCGCAATGACCTTATCACAATTACACACAAAAGCGATTTTCGAGTGAGAGGGTATCGATTAAATGAGACAAGATCGTTTTTTAATCGTAAATACAAACCATTTCTTTTGACCTGATTACTCGGATTTAATTAAAAAAATTATCTAAAAAAGCTTTTAATAAAAGCATTGTTTTTAAAGCTTAAAACGCTTTAAATAATCTTCTCGTCTTGACGACCTCGCGTACCGGTTGTCATGGTAAAATCACTCCGAAGTCCCAGGTTCGAATCTCAACCAAATCTAATATAGATTTTTTTTATATTGGCTTGTGTCTAGGTCTTGTGGTGTTTTTGTGTTGTGGTCAAGCGTTTCTGATTTCCATAGCACAAGTGATTTAGCAACTTTACTGACATTCACAACAATGTGCGTGATGATTTTCTAACATTTGATTTGTTTTTGATAAAAAAAAAGTTATTTTGCGCAGAAAATTATTTTCATATTTAAAAGATTCAGCAAACTCTATACGAAAGAAGTTATTTTGAATCCAGAGTGTCTTTAAGCTGATATGAAGAACTATCGCAAGAAACTCGCCAGATCTAACAACTAACGACATTTTTAGAATTATATATCTTTATTTTAATCAATTTAAAGTAACATTATTCTATTATCACAATAATTGCAGTAATATAACTTATTTGCTTGCATGATGAAATATGTTTAAAGATCAAGAAATTAAGAAGATCCCTTGTTACTCGTACAGTCTGTTTTCATTTATAATATAAAATAAAAATACATACAAATTTTATGTTTAATATAATATATTACATTAAAATATATAAAAGCAGAATATTGTTATAATTATAGATATTTTGTGGTATATATAACATATTATAAATATAGAATAGATTAAGACAAATTCCTTGTTAATAGCATTAATTTATTTATTTAATCTATACTTAATAATACTTAAGGTATACTAAAATTGAAGTAGGCGAAAATATCCCTTAAAAGATTGTAAGAAATTATAAGATAGAGTCAGACGTTACTTGATGTCCATATCTTTAAAATTATATTATATCTTTAAATCTTTAAAAAACAAATATATGTAGCTTTTTACGCAAAAAAGTAAGCTACATATTTTTTGTGTTATTAACGTTTCCAAGGAAAATTACAAAATCCGCTTACACTGTGAAGGATATTGGATTCTATCCTCTTTCAAATACAATAGCTAATGCATTAAATCATGTCACATTTCTAGATTGCGACTTTTGTTTATGAGTGTCTGCAACATTGGACGTTACGTTAACAGTCTATATCATTGCCAAATACGTAAAAAAATGAAAAAGATGTCACATGTTTAGCAACGAGCTCCTGAAGAAATAATTGCGAGTTTTTCCCTGAGAAAACAGGATTACATAACTTAAATCCTAAGCAAACGAGGAAAAACAAATTTCCTCATTTTCGTGTAAAAAAACATCGTGAGTCAGAATATATGAATGGAATTTGTTCAAAGCTTTTTGGAAATAGAGACAACTCTACACGAACAAATCGCTTACCGCGAACCTCTATTTATTTATTTAGTACACAAAAAGGTTACAGTTGATTAATCCATTAAAATAATAGCAAATTTAATTAAATAAATTCTAGACTCTAATCCTTAACAGTGTACATAGCAGGCATAAACGGATGAGTTAACAAATTGAACCACATAAACTTAAATATATTTAAAATTACGGTAAAAAAAATAAAAATAACAATTGGTGGTTAAAAACAAAATTGGACAGTATTGGACACAGACCTATTATTTTATTGTCTCCAGGGGATAAATTGGTAAACCTTTTTATATGCATCTAGTAAATTAGCAATTACACCTGAGTCGAAATATGACACCAAACCATATTTTTGTCAACTCTCCCTATGTATTTTTATCTTTTAAACGCTTAAAAAGCAATATAACTCTCCTATAATGAATTTTTAAAATAGAAAAGTGACAAACAATAATCAAAAAGCAAATAATTTTAACTAAAGATATGTCCATTTAATAATTTTCTTGTAAAACAACATGCTAAACCAAACTGGTTCAACGTATACACTTTTAATTCTAAAAAGCCGCAACTTGGCATAATTTCTCATATAACACATCCATAAATTTGTAAAACAATTTTTTTCGACACCCGGGGAAATCCCTTTTTATGATAAGTAACTACGGATTTTTTAAATCTTGTGGTCAAACACGCGTTCCCGGTTTGTTACATAGCAAAGTTATTTGGTTTAAATATTTTTTTTTACGTATACTCGCGTATGATTTATATCTACTCCTGACGTTTTGACTCCTTTAGAGGAGCCGTGATTACAGGATAACTAAGTTCATGGTTGTCATACATATACCAACTTCTTAATATTTAAAGTGGGCACGTTTATGTTAATTATTTATTTATTTATAACCTAATTAAACGGGGTTTACTCAATAACATATTTAATAATAGCATAGTTGCGATTATCACTCATTCATAGGCTTCTATTTTCATTCAAATCAATTTGGTATCTAAACTGGTAGAGTTGTTTCAATTACTAAGGATATTATGATTTCTATTAAGTTTTTTTTTTACACCCAGTACATTATTGTGCATAATTATCTTTCGCGTTGCTAACTAGTTTTTAGAAATTACGAAACGCAAAAAATGATTTTTATCTTTCTTAAAGACAAAGTCATCCTTCGAACGTAATGAAAATTTTTGACTATTTCTCTTAAGAAATTTAGAGCTTTTAAGTCTCTTTTCTAATTATTTAATAAATTTAATTGTACGTTCAAATGCCTAAGCAATTATTTGCTTTGCTAACTGGATGTAAGAAATTACGATACGCAAAATGATTTTTATCTTTCTAGACAAAGTCATCTTCCGAACGTAACGATAATTTTTGACTATACCTCTCAACAATTTTAAGCTTTTAAGCCTCTTTTATAATGATATTGTAATTATAATTGAAACTGTATTAACATAAATTTATATAATATTCACTTGCTATTTTACAAGGTTTTATAAGTGAAAGCCATTTATTATAATTTGAAAAAGATACATTGTGTATTTTATTAATTAGCAAATCAAGACATTTGAATTTGAAAATTGTAATTTTATAATTTCAAGTGGTTTATTTATCACACAGCTAAATTTGCCTTTATAATTGCTTTTGCTTAATTAACAAATCTAAATATATACAAAAATTCCCTGTTTGACCGCGATGAACTTCGAAACTACTAAACCGATTTTTTTTTCTTTTATTTTGCTGCTCTTGTTCCGACTCAGGATAAAGGTTTTATTTAAATTTATAATAAAAAAATTATAACTGAGCTACAGCAACGCTTGGCCAGCTAGATATAAGTGTCATTAAAAGATGATTTTGGCAGTCTCTGAAAGAATAATGGGCACATTGCCATACATGATGAAATGGTTTCTGTTTGACGGCTGTCATGACATGACAAAAATTTAGATACAATACGTTTTTTTCTAAATAATCAATACTTTCCTTTAAATTTACACTTTAGACAATTGCACACGTGAAAAGTTAAGGCATTTTAAATTGTAGAGTTTAAATGAAGGCACCAAAAACCGCAAAGATAATTTTTTTAAATAGAAAAATACTAGAAAAAAATCTACTCTGCTCACAAGTGAATTCTCAGGCGGGAATCGAACCCGCAACCTTTAGAAGTCCGGTCCAATGCTCTCCCAATTAAGTTACTGAGCCTTGTGAACACCCGTCGAATTTTTTTAGTACCTTTCTAATTTTATGCTGTAGGCCAACATTGTGTCATCAATGAGATGAACATCCTCTCGTATTCGAGAGAAACATTTTTATAAATGTTCAATTCCCACCTGAGAATTCAATTGTGAGCCGAGTCGATATTTTCTAATATTTTTCTATTAAAATAATTTATCTTATAAGATAGCATTGAAAAAATGTCTAAACACAAATATGAAAAGCGACAGTCAGAATTGGAATAAGAAATATATTTGTTTTTTATTTTTTTTAAACAGAATTAGCACTCTATCTTTTTTAATTTAAAAAAAAATAGGGGTTTTTTAACTTAACAATGACAATTTAACATGTGACGTTGAATTTCTGCAGTCTTGCTATACTCGAAAAAAGCATATTATAAACACTCTACTAGTAATAACACAGTTTAAAAATAAATACAAAACGTGATTTCTTAAGAGTTTAGCACCTGAAGAAAATGTATTTATAGTCATCCATCGGATATACGAAATTCAGCATGCAGCTAAAACTAGTGACGTAATATTCTAGCTGTAGGCGGCAAAAAAACATACAAACATCGGTTTTTATTATTATAAGATATAAATAAAATAATGTAGTAATAAAATTCCCATAAAAATATCATGTCACAATAAAAAATTACACAATTAAATACTAATAATAATTATAAACAATAATAATAAAAATGTAAAGAGCACAATGACATCGACCAATATTTTCACATTGAAAAATTCATGTCCGTATAAAAATCTATAAAAACATTATGATTATAAACGATACAGCTCACAAGGTGTTTCGTACGCGTGGCCTTTGACAGGCAGTGCCTGGGTGACGTAATGCGATAGCAAAACAGTAAATATTTGATAGAGAACCATTAGCCCGCGATAACACCCAAGTTCACTAATGAGTACAGACCACAAAGATACGCTGGAACAAACGCCTTAGTTATTCCACTACTAAATATCTTCATTTGCGCATTCACGAACGCTTAAAAACAAAAAATAAAAAATTCAGACGGATAAGCAAATATAGCGCCATCTAGGGAAGACCGATGTGAATTACTGTTTGATGCGACGGTAGAGTTCCTGCTTGTCGCATCTATAGTCTTCGATTCAATTCCCGGAAACAACAAATGTTTGTGTGATGAATTCAAGCATTTGTACCTGAATATGTGTATTTCTATCCGCTAACCTTGTATACATGACAAGCATTACGGCTAATTGGTGTGAACGTAAGAAATTTTTGGAACTTCGTGATCGAGTGGCTCGCATATCGATTTCCATGGTGACGCCACTCTGAGGTCCCGGGTTCGATACCCGGCCGGGTCAATGTAGAAATCTAACTTTTCTAAATTCGTTATTCTTGAATTTCATAACACAACTGTTTAGCTACTTGGATTCAGAACAATGTACGTGATACTCTATAATATTTATTTATTAAAAATATATATTAGTATTATCTAGGCAGGAGTTCATAATGATGATAAATAAAAATAAATCCATCGTTAAATCAAATGAAATGATTTAATTATTCAAAGAAAATCATTGACAAAGCCCGGATTATCGTTTTTGAAAGTGGCGGCGGGTTGGGCACGTTTTTCGTGGAACCGACAATCTTTAGAGTAAATAAGTCCTGGTGTGGACGCTCTGCGACTTGGACTGACCTTAGGAGAACTGCAAGCAGTGACTGGATAGGGAAAGACCAAGACCGACATATGATTGATTGATTGATATTTGAAAGAACGCAGACACGAGGGTTTTCTGTCAACTGGTCTGACGTAACAACATCATAAGGTCACAGTCGCACTGAGAAGCCATGAAAGTATGTTCTGGTTAGCATTTTTTCATATAAAATGCTGTTTTAATTAGTTTATTTAAAATCAAATCAAATGTTTTAATTGGGAAATGAAGGTTGATTGTTGTACAAAGATTGTTGTGAGGTTTGAAATGTCTCACTTCATTTCCACATGTTACAGGGTATACAATAATTTACTGCTTATGAGATTGTAAAAAAATACTTAAATAAACAATCAAAATTAAAAAAACAGAAAAAGTAGGTATACGATGACAAAACATGTGAATGGTAGTCAATTTTATGATTCATTTAAAAATATAAGATATGCTCATACGAAAGTCATTATAAATTTGATGAACATTGAATACTTTGGAAGCGTTTCACAGATATTTATGAATAAACGACAACATTTATGAAAAAAAATATTATAATGTGTATGATAGCTGTCATCAAAGTAAAGGAGCTTGGAGTGTTCCTGGCAGAACTGGCAGAACTGGGTGCCTAGATACCCTCCAGAGGCAGAAAAGACGATGAATTGTGGAAATCGCCCGTATAAAAGACGACGTGTTTCACTGTTATCAAGACAGCGCATGCTGGATGGAAGCAGTCTGGTCTGCTATCTATGATACCAGTAAAAGACGACAATTGGAAAAAACCATGCTGCCCATTTTGATGGCTTCGAGTATCATTAATCGCCTTTCTAGACCCTCTTTATAATTTGCCACTCTTTCTTCCTTGCTACTACTACCTGTCGCACCAAGCGCTTCTCAACATCTTTTATAATGCGCACAGCAAAAGATTCTACTTTACCACACTCTACACGACCTATATAGTACAGCAATTAATAATACAGCCTAAGAAAGTCACTGGAATATATGTATAATTACATCCTAAGGTCATATCTAAACATTTGCACATGTTGATAACGCGACCCTGCATTGTCTCTGTCGCCTTGTTATTGCGGTGCAATGTGCATTATGTGAAATTATAAAATAACTGTCACTTGATGTGACGTAAAAACCCGCGGGTGTAGGTTCCAATATAATGAGAAACATTATTTTTAGTTTACTGTATTAAAAAGAAATAAAAACTATTTAGTTCTTTCAATTCCGCGCAAATTACACATTTGAATAAAACTACTTTTTTACGGATTTTACGCATAATTTATTTTTCATTTAATCCTGACGTTTCGACTCCTTTACTGGAGCCGTGATCACAGGATGACTAAGGCAATGGTCGTCATACATTTTCTACTACCTTAGCAACATTTTAATCAGACACGTTCCTAATTGTTAAAATTTTATAGAAATCAAATTGTTTTATTTTGCATTTTGTTTAAAATAATAATCGCGACTACTGTAAAGGAGTCGAAACATCAGGATTGAATCTTAAATAAATTATGCGCAAAATCCGTAAAAAAACTTTTCTTCAAATAAAAACTTAATATTCAAATCAATAACGACTGAAGTGTTTGTAACTAGAATAGAGATAAATACACTTTCAAGTTTCAAACTCGAAAGCTTTTAAAGATTCACGCTATTATTACCACTTCAACTTGAAAATTCTATATAATTAGATATAAGACAGCAATAATTTCAAGTTAAACAATATTGCTTCCAGAATATTCATAAGGATAACAAAATTGCTTCGTATGTATGTATTAAGAGACCTGTTACGTCAATTTTCAGGATCTCATTCCTGAACTCGTATGTGATAAATAGTCAAAATACAAACAGTAGATTATATAAATTCCACTGAATACATTTGCATCTGACGGTTCACATGGTAATGGCACCCCGAGGAAGACCGAACTTTTTCATATTGTCTCGAGTCTGGGTGTTGCTTGTTTGTTAATAATATTACAATGTCTTTGAATTCACCTTTATCAGCCTGTTTATGATCCTACGGTTGGGCCAGGGATTTTACTTATGGACAAGTACGAAGGGAAAGGCGATAATTTAAAGTCACACATACAATAGGAAAATTCTAGGAAAAGCCTGAGCCAATCTCATTTAAAAGGCATTATTTTAATATTATACTAGCTCACCCGGCCACACGTTGCTGTGGCTAATTTATAATTATTTTGTATTTTTTAAATTATAAATTAAAATGAAACCTATGCTAAGCCGGTTGAGTAGTTTCCGAGTTCATCGCGATCGAACAGTGTGACAGGGAATTTTTATATACATAGATATTAGTTAAAAATTAAATTAAATTGATAAAAAAATGATAATATCCGCTGCATAACTGAGGCTTATTAATACTTTTGTTACTATTTCTTCTTGGTTTTATATTTAAAGCTGGACTCAACATTTTGATACATAATTAAAATAATAATGTCTTAATTAGCTTACAAAATTACACGTAAAAATATAATTAAACACGCTCTTTGTGTTGCGTACTATCCATGTTATATATAAATTGATAAATAAAAACATCCTTCACACTCCTTCATTGATATAAGTATTATTATTCAAGTCACGAGTCAATGATATCTTCTAGACAAGCGCTTTACATCCTAGATCGCATCGTCGCTTACCATTTATTTTTTATTTATGCTATTTTACATGTATACTGAATGCTACAGTGAGAAAGAAAGAGAGAGAGAGAGAGAGAGAGTAAAGCTTTATTTGAAACGATTCTTAAGGAGTTAAATTCCAAAAAAGATCTTATACTACTCAATTTTTACTATGTTAGTAATGAATGAAATCCTTCGGCTGTTTTCGGAGGCTTTCGTGCTCCTCCGGTTTCAAGGTCGGGGGGTAGGGTGACCCCGTTTGCCAAGGATCGATGGGTGCCCCCACTAGGGGGGTGTTACCCCCTAGTTTCGGGTGTTCGGTTGTGTTCATGCGTTTTCAATGTCAGGTGATTCATGACTGGGACGGTGCCCAAATTATGGGCTGTTTCCGTGACTACGAAACGTTAACGACGCCCAGACGAGATCGTATGATTTCCCGTCGAAAAAACTGATAAAAAAGCGCTCGAACCCATTCGAATAGTGATTATTGTAATCTGACACCATTAGTTTTTGTGACGCACGACGCTTTTCAAAGGACATGTGCCTTATACGTTGAAAAAGAGCTTTTTAAAGCAGTTATCTTTCTGAAAGGTTAATTAAATAAATATTTAAATAGTGGAAATTTAAAAAGTATGTCCTTTTGAATCCACGCTGTGTTTTTCATTATTAAAAAATTTTAAAGATAAAAGATTAAATGCTTATTATTCTATATGAGCAATTACAAAAGAAATATGCCATGGCTTCTTAATGGGAGTCATTTTACTGAGAACAAACCGCATGAAACTAGGCAAGGGCTATTTTTTATCCCTTTACGTATAAGTTACAGAATTTCTTGAATTAATTTAACTTTGTACCGTGCTTGAATTTGCATCGAAAAATTTACTTTACCTAATTTTAATTTCCAGTGCAGTGAAATTAATAGCGTTAACTGCTATTAATTAATAGCATTTAATATCAATAACCATTAATTGTACAATCATCTTTTCTCATTAATCTTTTTATTCCATTACAAATATTTCTTACATTCACACCAATTAGCCTAGTCCAAGGTAAACACTGTAAGGCTTGTATAATGAATACTAGGGTAACGGATAGATAGATAGATAGTATATGATACCCATGACTCAGGTACAAATTCTCGTATTCATCATAGAAACATCTATCCCTTTCGGGATTCGAGCCCAGGACCGTCGGTGCGAAAGGCAGGTTCGCTACCAATTGATCGCTTAAAATAATTTATTTAATTTACAAAGCATCAATTCTGCGAAACCAAACAGAATTTCACTTTATTTTTAAATTAAGATAGATTTTACAACTGGATTTTATTTATAGAAATACTAATTGTCAAAAATAATAAAAATATAACTTAATTTACAATACGAAACACAAACTAAAATCTGAATAACAAAGAAAAAAAAATCAACGATTTCATAATTAAAACTTTGATATTATAAAAAAAACATCTGACACATTTAAATGATATCTAAATGAAATAAACAATTGTTAACCACTTTTAAATTGGAAGCGATTGCTTTTTATCCCACGATAGGTTGTATTAACTACAAATTACATAAGTGCATGCGATGCATTTAAATTACTTCAACACTACTTTTCGTATGACATATGCAGTAGTAACCAACTAACTGGACAGTAATTACGCTATAATAAGCTTAACTATTGAACTATTGTCAAGTAGTCAGTTTTAAGTGCTTAAGCGAGTCGAGAAAGTTTCGATAAGGTAAAACTCACTTTCAGCGTAATTTCTATACTTTAAAAAATACTTGAACAAATAAATCTTAAATAAACAATTCAATAATTGGTTGATAATTATTTTTAGTGAATTAACTTCAATTGAAAGTGTGAAAGTAATGAGCTTTTAATAAGAGACATAAATTACTAAAACCTTACCGTGGTCGAATATTTTTTATATAAATATCGCCATTTTTAATTTTTGTTCATCTTTACATCTAACAAAAAAAAATAAAGTTCTAAGCTGTAAGATATTCCAAAATAAATTAACTTAGTTGCGTATTACTAAATTAAGGATATTGTTTGTAAAAGTAAGCTCGGAATAAAACGCAAGTCAATGATATTTGAGATTTGAGAAAGAATTTTAATAATTAATAAAAAAAACCTTCATTCTTGTCTAAGTGATCAGATATTTCTTATGGTAAAACTACAGTTGTTTACACTGTAAGAGGTTTGACATCAATGTCATATCTCCTAACATTGAGACATGATAAAATACTAGACATATAAATAAAATTACGCTATTTTCCCGCAGAAGAAGGCAGATATCTAAAAAAAAGAATAACAAACAAAAATTGGCCAATGGGAAGAGTACTTGTTCCCGTCTGACAGCTGAGACAATTATTTTCCGTAGTAAAAACTTCTTTAGAATACTTTTAGCTATTATCAAAATGCATTTAGACAAAAGCGATTATATAATGCGTATCGTAATGGTGGTTATCCTATAAATCGCTCTATCACTGTCGTCACTGCTTATCGCATTTTATTATCGGATATACACCTCATTTCGGCTTTGCTTTTAGTATCTTTGTTAATGGTTGACAACAGCTTGTGTGTAGTACAAACACAGCGTCAATATACGAAAACGAAATGTGTTGTTGCTAAAAATTACGCATTCTTCTTGCTTTTTGTTAAAACTAATATAAATAGAACATGTGAGTACGTTTCGGACTTTACACAGTTAGGGTTTCGCACTAAATGTAGAAATGTATTCGTAAGCAGTAGGTGAGTGAGGAATCTTTGGAGCTTGTAATAAGAAATAGAGGGAATTTGAAAGAAAGAATCTCATCTATCAATTTATTTGTATTTGTTAGTAAAAAATACGCAACAACAAGCATTATCACTAAATTTCAAGGTCGATAGGAAGTTAAAAATTCATCGGAACAAAATTTTGTAAAAAACGCTGAATTTGGTGGCGTCTCGTTATTTTTTTTCAATATTTTTTTAAACGATACATATAGTAATTATCTGCTTAACGAGTTCTAAACAACAATACCGAAAAATTTTAAGGCTGTAGCCTAAAATTTATCCTAAAAAGCACACCAAAAATTACAAAACAAAACTGTAAATAAAACTGGTTGGTTGCCTGTAAAGTCGGTATACGGGCGAAAGTTTTACGTGACAACGACTTTGAGTGGTAAAATAATTTTAATGTGAATATTCATTCGTATAGTAGGAAGAAGGATGAAATAATAGTAACAATTTAAAACATTTATTTATACAAAGAATTATATTTAAAACATTAATTTATAGGCACGCGTCCCTTCCACTTTTTATGTCTGTCTCTCTCGCTCTTAGGCGGGCTAACCATGCCCGAGTGGAAGGGACGCGTGCCTCTCACTCGCTCTCATTGTAAGCGCATATATAGTTGAGTGGGAGAGAGACGCAAGGCATTCGGCGGGCCTCTCTCTCGTTCGGTGACTCATCGTAACGTTACCGAGCGTTACACTTTTTCATAAGTGACTCCCAGCCGCAACCTAATTTAAGACGTTGTCACGTCAAAAAACCAATTAGTTAGCTTTCTATTGTGATTAATATTTTTTACTATATCCACGATTTATATAGTTGTTTTTTAAGTGTTCAGTTGTAAAACGTCATGGAATTTTATATTTACGTCAAGTTTGTTTATTCTCTGTTTATCTCTGACACTTTCGACATTCATTTTATATCAAGTGTTAGTTTTTCTTCATGGCTCATTTCGAATTTCATTAATTATTTGAAACTAGTAGTTGTTAGCACAATCATTGGGTATCGATTTTTTAAATTACACACGTATCGTGTTCACGAACATAAAAGATTAGTTTAACTTTCAAATTAATTGTTTATGAAATAAAACAAAACAAAAATAGAAGTGAAAGCGTTTATGGAAGACAATAGAGTATTTTTATCCTTTGCAATACGATATTTTTTATAGTTTTTATGTACAATTTATTTTTAACTAGTTTCTGCATGCGAGTTCTTCCGCGTTGACTTTTGAAAGTTACGTTATGTATGTCGTTGTCTAAAATTAGACAAAAACTTTTTTTTTTACAAGTATCCTACATGTTAACTTGGGTATAAAATTATCTTATCTTTCATCTTCAGTTGCGTGAATTACCCTCCAATAAATACGTTAAGAAAAAGATAATATTTTTTAATATAATATGAACATTCTCAAACTCGGTACGGACTGTTTTTCTCCCTCAATTTGTTATACTTTTTATTGCAACTAAATGTTTTAACAGTGTGATATTAAAAATGTCATATGAACTCATGCCTAAGAAAACATGATTTCTTCCAGCTTAACAAATAATTGGGTCTTTTAATATTTTTGCTAATATTCACAAAAAATAGTTATTTATTATACAAGAGTGGAAAGTTCCTTTTTAACCGCGTGCTCGATTTGGATGACCGAGCAAGCGAAGGATTCTAAAGTTGAATCACGAGCGCAGCGAGTGATTCTAAATTAGAATCCTGAGCGTCAGCGAGGGAAACAAACGAGCACAAGGTGAAAAATCTTTCCACTCGAGTGCAATACGTAACTTTTCATCCCACCTCAGCGAGGAAATGACAAAATGAAAAAGAAAACAATTTATAATGACAAAATATTTTTATTTCAATTAAAACACATTAAGATAATCTATAAATTGAAGAAAATAATAAGAAGTAGAAAATAATTAGGAAATATTAAATGTAACGTTGCTACAGTTACTTATGTTAAGTTTAATATTTTTGTTAGGTAATGTTATGTTGGTGTTTGTGAATTGTGCGCTGTTTTGTGGTAAACTATCAGTAATTTTAAATAGTTGTGCCGATTCATTGGATTCTATTGGCGTAAATGTTGGCGAGAGAGGGCTATTGTTTCCAATCTTATGGGGGCTCATTTTAGATGTAGAAGGGCGAGACCAAGAATCTGACAGAGGTTCTTTCAGCGTTATGGCCTCCACGATACTATTACAAATTTTTGATTTACTTTGGATTGAATCCTCTATGTATCCCTCTACAACCGAATTAGACTTCCAGCCTCCATGGCGCTTAAGCGATAGAAGATCAGCCCCTGATTCGGCCAAAAGTGTGGCTGAGGTTCTTCTAAAACAGTGACCGGTGTATAACGGGGGTTCTAAAAGTCCGAGAAAAGTTGCTATTTCTCGTGGAATACTGCCAATTTTATTCTGACCCATAGGTTGTCGGATACACTTTCCGTTGCGATATTGTAGAAAAAATCGTTCAATTGGGGTGTTAGAAGGACGTAAAGCTTGATATTTCTGAACAATGTTTACATATTCCTTGCGAATAACGAAGTTGCGGTCTTTTTTTGTCTTGGTATTTAGTACATTAATTAATAGCAATTCATCAGAATTATGAGAATATTTTGATACGTTATTGACATTAAGTAGTGTAAGTTCATTTGTTCGACATGCTCCGGTTATACCAATAATAAGAACAACCTGTAACAAAAGAAGTATTTATAATCGTAAATAAATTAATCAAATTAAAAATATTGTAAGTACTATGTACAATTTTATCAACAACAAAAAATTACACGTATTGACTTACTTTTGCCGCTAAATATACGGAATCAGGTGCTTTATTAATAAACTTTGCAATTTCAGATGCTGTGAAAACCTTCGATTTTTTTGGCTTATAACCAGATGAGGCTCTTTTTAAAAATGCCACTAATTTATGATAGGTGTCGATATGAACGTCTTTCTTCATCTTAATTGTTAATTTTAGCATTGAATACGTACTCCATAGCGTGCTTGCTTTCTTGGTCTCAGATAATTCTATAAAATATGCCAGCAAAACGTTTTCGGAGAAAGTTTTTGCTCCTTTAGCTAGTCGCCACATGTTAAATATATCGTACTGTTTCAAATACTTCTCTCGTGATTGCTGAGGGAGAAGGCTCATTTGCGCATTATTAACTGTTTCAGTTAACTCAGTTGGCGTTAGATAAACTTCATCGTCGCTAATGTCACTCATTTTAGTTGATTTTTTTGTACAGTTTTTAGGTTATGTTAATTATATTAAGCAATAAAACGTGAAAAACTAGAATGGCGCGAAGCACGCAAATAAAACAAAGAAACCAAGAAGGTTCCAAATTTAAATTTTTTCACAATTTAAAAAGTTCTTATCATAAATTTGGCACCATAGAGGTTACATTAAATAGGTTTAATGACGTTTTGAATTTACAATTATATTGAGTACTCATTATATGTGATGTTCTAAATTCAAATCTACTTTGCCGCTCAAGCGAATAAAATAGAATTTTCCAGCCAGATTTCGAAGCGCAAAATTACACTTTCCGAGGTGGTGGGATGAAAAATATTTTAAATTGTTGATTAATTATGAGTATTCATTTTCTTCTTAAACTAACTTTTGTTTGAAAAAACTTTTTCAACTAGAAAAAAAATCCATATTTTTCTTGAAAATTTTCCACGTTCTGAAAAATTTCATAAAAATTATACATCTCTACCCAGAGTGCAGAAATGTGACGATAATAATTATGTAAAGAAAAAATGTTAATTAATAAATTAAATATAAACAAAAATATAATTAAAACCGTTTCTTGTTGACTTTGTACCTCATCAACGTGATAACAAAATAATTGTGGTTTTTTTGTGGATTATGTATGGTGACGACGTATAATATTGTAAATGTGGTAACTTCTGTAAAAGCTGACGAGTTTCTTGCGCCCGTTCTTCTTGTCCGTTAAAAGACGTCCTGAATGTGTGGTAGGTATAAATTGGACGTTTCAAAACAACTTATTTTAAGTGCATTTGAATGAAGTTATTTTTATTTTTAATTTAACTAATGAAATAATAAACATACAATAGATAATAAGTACGCGATATATTTATTTTTACTGGGTTTACTCTTGATCCCAATCAAGTCCGAAGCCTAAGACAGAATACACAATGGAACGAGCTAATCGCTACCTTAAACGCTATTTATTATAGAGCAGCATTTCTTAACCGAGAAATGTCAGAGGGGCGTAATAAGTAAGTTTGCATTTCCGATAAAAAAAACTATTTAATGCGTGGATATATAAATTAGGTTTATATAAAAAATGAGTTTCTTATTTTTGTTAAAACTTTTTTTTTGGTTCGGGAGGCTCGGCGTAATAAATGTTGGGAAACACTGCTATAAAGTATGTTTAGATTATAATATTCGTGCAAGAAAACAAACCTAAAATATTATATCTTACATAACATAGTTAAATAACTATTAAAAACTCTTCTTATACTTATTTACTTCTATACTTATTTATTTCTTATACACTAAATACTTATTTTTTTACAAAATTCAGTAGCAATCAGTCGTCAATTGACAGTGATCTGATCATCTCATTAGCACACAATGCACTTGTGTTGACACGCCTTCGCGATTACCCGGCGCATTATAATACCCCCACCTTCTTAGAAGTCCGCTTCAGATCGCTGACTTCCTCGCTTAGTCGGGTTACCGTGGCGAAACTTACGCGCGTCTAGCCACTTCTTACAGCCTTGACTGTGACGCGTCAAGCAAACAATTATATTATATTTATTGTAACGGTGCCTTTTATACGATATAGCACTTGGAAATGTGATTAGATTATCGTGTGACTATTATATTTTCTTGATATTTAAGCATTATTATGTTTTATTTATTAGTTTATTATAAATAATCATAATAAGTTATTAGTATTTGACATTTATTATTTTATTATTAATTAAATGACCTTGATGTAGATGTTAAGTATACAATGTATTCACTCACGAGGTTTGCTTATAATTACGTGACATTTTTAAGCCAAAATTCATATGCCCTTGTTGGCAAAATAGACGGACTTTATATGAAGTAACACCCAGATTTAGACCTTATTTTAAACTAGTGGTATTTAAACCTATTTAGGTTCAGATTTTTATGTCTAATCAAATTATTACTAGAACAAAATCAACTTTTCTATCATTATCTCTTACCTTTTACTAATTTAGTTACTGTATTTTATTTTTTATTTTACTTTACTTAAATATTTGTATGCCTACATTTTAAAGGCAAATACTGTGGATCTACCATTTTATTATTTGTAAAAAATAACTTATACACTAAGAATTCGCAAATAAATTATTTTATTCTATTCTACTTCATCCTTAGAAGTAGGTACTCTAATCATTGAGCCTAGTCTATAATCTGAGACAAATTAATTATTTTTAGTAATAATTTCTTTATACATAAAATTCTTGCGAATAAACTTAAATTACTAAAAAATATATAATACGCACGCATTGGTGTAGCTCAGTTATTATTATAGTGAGCAAAAAAAACCTAACCTTAGTAAATTATCATATGTCCTAAGTTGCAACATATCCAGCAATATATAAAGAAATCGGTTGAGTAGATTTGAAGTTCATCGAAATCAAACAATGTGATAGGGATTTTTTATATACACTAACTGACCCAGCCACACGTTGCTGTGTTATAAATTAAAATGAAACCTATCCTATGTCCTAAAAACGAAAAAAAATCGCCAAAATCGGTCGAGTATATTCGGAGTTCCTCGCGGTCAAACATTATTACAGGGAATTTTTAAATATATAGATTACATAGCTATTTCTTTGTCAATTGTTAGATACTTTTAAAAGAATTACATTCGATGTTTTAGTAAGTTACCAAAAAAATTAAGAGATGGCGCCGCTATTCAGCTTAAGAAGCATTTGGAAGAATTCAATGGGTTTGTTAAGGTCGTAGTAGCTAGATTAGAGGAGCACTCGTCCCAATGACGAGGGGTTCTGGATTCATCTCAAACGACGTTTAAAAACGTTAATATTTTCTAGTAAAAAATACTGACGATAGTAGTACCTAGAATATTAACAGATGGCGCTGGCTTCAAGTTAAGAAAAACATGAAAAAAATCGACGGGGTGAGGGGTTCAAATCCCGCCTTGTCACCTTCAATAAGTTGATTTTTTTTCTAGTAATAATTTCTTAAATAATACATTGTTATAAATTTTGTAGTGTTTAAAAGGCTCCGTGTTCTTTGGCCTCTACAAATTTTTGCTAAATAATGAATTATTTAATGTTTTGGCCTGCATACCCGCTACGAAGGTCAAGCGATCATAAAGTATGATAATAAGAACGTTAACTCATACATCGCAGCCTTCCGACCATCGACCAAGTGATAAATAGTTTTTACAAAAAGTAGTAAAAAAAAACAAACTGGTGATCACTTCAATGTCAAAATATAAACACATTTATATGATAATACTATGTTGGATTGTATATTTCATATAAGCGGAGCTAAGTGATATATCATATCATATCTGCGCAAAGCAACGCGAACGCAAATGCAATATGAAAACCGTTTGATGCAAGGGGTTCGAATCCCGAAAGGGGCAGATGATTGTGTGATGCGAGCATTATACCTGAGTCATGTGTTAAATCTAATAACGTACATGTATGTCTATCCGTTACCCTAGTATCTATAGTACAAGCCTTATAGTGCTTACTTTAGACTAGGCTAATTGGTGTGAATGTAAGACATATTATTATTAAATAAAATTAGCTAACCCAGCCACGCGTTGCTGGTATAACCCGGCCACGCGTTGGTAGTATAACCCGGCCACGCGTTGCTGGTATGGTAACAAACACACACACACACACACACACAAAGTATTGTCATAATATAATGTAGATAAATAATAATAGACAACATCACTTTGTTCTAAACCCAAGTTAAGTAGCTAAAGTACTTGTATTATGGAATTCCCGAGAGTCCGGAGATCGAACCCAGGACTTTGAAGTGGCATTACCATGAAAACCGACATGTAAGCCACTTGACTACAGACGTCGTATTACTTCAAAATAATTAATTTAAAACTTGTGTTGCGTTTAAAGTACAATTTATTAGTTTTATTATTGACCCAGCAGCTTAGTGGTTTCCGCATCGGGAGGTTCGGGTTCGATTCCCGCCCCTAATTTGATGTCTTTTTTCAATCTTTAAGTTGACAAAAAAAGTGTTTAAGCATTTTATTTATTTATTTATATTTAAGGAAAACCAATAAAATATACACCGGTACAATATCCATGAACATTCTCCAGTACTAATTAGGTGATAATTACATAATTAATAATAATTAACAAATTAATAATACAATAGTAAAATATTGACAATTGAATTACATAAAAAAAATAATTAATTTAATTAGAATCGTTATAATCAAAAATATTTATTTTAACAATTAATTAATTGAATTCTTATTCTTCCGTGAATTCATTATCTCCTTTTTAAAACAACAAACTACTGCCATATATGTTAATACTATCATCTAACTTAACCGGATTATTATATAATTTATAACATTCGGCTTAACATATTTTGAATAAGAATTTAGTATAGCTATTCAATATAAGCTTACGAGTAAACACATCTTTTAGTTACTCCAAGTGACGCCTGTTTCTATGAAATGTTTTTTATAATTATAATGTCGGCCATTAAATAATAATTCCGACATCTTAAAACATGTACAGTGACGTAATTTGACACAACATCGTAACAAGAGACATTTACCATTTGACATCACAAGATTAATATTTTTCGTTGATTAAAACCAATTCGCTCACAACAATTGCTTAAATGGCTGCTCTATTTTTAGATTCCAATTAAAAAACTTTATTTTTAACAACACTTTGTATCGTTAATTGAAAAAAACACTTTCCATTTAAAATCTTGTGAAATATTTGAAGGATATAATTATTTTCATTTTAAACGTTATATTTACCTGAATTATTCATTATTTAAATCTATATTATTTATAAAGAAAATGGTTTCTTTTGTTCATCATATTAAAATCTATAATTTAAGATCACAAATTTGTTGTTTGTCTCTCCTCTCTTTTTCCCGATCTCTTTCCATTGTATCAATAACGTTACCATAGCAACGCGTTAACCGCAGGTAGTTCGTCTACCGGACGCTAGATGGCGCTAACGGAAAAATATTTAATAATAGAACAAATTTAAAGAATTTTGTCCACCCGTGCGAAGCCGGGACGGGCCGCTTGTTAATAATTAAAATTTTGACAACATTACAAATATTGTTCTGAATTTAAGTATGAAAAGCATTTGGATTATGGAATTGAAATACAACACTCAAATCCGAGCAAGTATAGCAAAGTTCGTTTTTATTGACCCGGCCGGTTCGAACTCGGGACCTCGGAGTCACCATGAAACTGGTACGCAAGCTAGTCAACCGCGGAGACCGCCAAAGGCGTCATATTAATATTAACAAAGATTTGAGCAATTCAAAGTTACTTTACGTTTCAAAATAAATTCAAAACTGTAAAATTCTTACAATAAACTTCATGTCATGTAAGACTATAATAGATAAGTCAAAACACGATTAGCTTCCACCGTCTAATAATAGAGAACTTAGAACGCTACATATCTATATAAGATTACTAACTGTTTTTACATATTATATTATAAAGATTATAATTCATTGCCCTTTTTAACTCCCCACTCCTTCACTATGAGGAGTACGAAATGAGAAGTTTTTCAAGTATTTCTAAAAATATTTATGGCAAATATTCCAAAATTAAATCCAATAATATTTATTTTCTATTTATTCACATAAGAAATTTAATTTTATTCGTTAAATATTGTAATTGTTGAGAACGTTATTTAAATAATTAAATTATTTTAACATCTCAGCGTACCTATAATAAACATTTGATTTTTGTGGTCAGTTTTGCAAATGCAACAAAGAAAGCGTCGGCCACAGCAAACATCTTTAACGAAGTGGATATTTGGATATTTATATTGTCGATATTTATATATTATTACAGTAGTATACTAGGGCGATGCATTCGCTAAGCATAACGCTTCGCTAGCACCATATATTGTACTAAAAAAAATAAAAAAGAAATCAAAAATGGTTAGTTTTTAAAATTACAATAAAATGAAAACATTCAAATCGCGCACTTTTTGTTTCAATGGGAAATCCCATAAAGCCAATGTTTTTTAGTATTAACTTTTTTATTTTTACGAATTTCAAAATTCTGGTCCGACCGTTACGATCTAGTCCTAAGCCTATTGGTTCGATTCATTACAAAAAAATACGAAAATCGGCTAAGAACTCATAGAGTTATAGCGTCACATACATTTCGGCATTGAAGCTGGCCCATGGGAGCTTCGCTCTATATTCAGGATACATTTAACAACAAAATAACAAATGTAATATACATTTGAGACACATAACTAATATAGCTGATTATATTACTCGGTCGCGTTTATGAATGATTTCGTTGAAACAGCGGACGGCGATTCGTAAATGCCTTACGTCATTCCGAGGTTGTGTAGAACAAGCGCTATTGTCGTGGTAACAATTAGTTATTATAACATTTCATAACTAGGTCTGCAATGCATGCTGCTGTTTGCAAATACTGAGCGAAGCACTACCTTACCTTACCTCACCACTAGATATGGGCGTTTTGGCTACTTTTTGAAAACCGTTACGTAACGTTTTTGAAGTTTCAATAAAGTTATTAAAAACCGTTTTCAGTTTTGGTGTTCACTACCGCGGTTGACGAGATGGTTTGGCTATTGCAAAACGAATGAAAACTAAAACGCTGTTAGCTAACGTAACGCAAGTTTTTGTTTTAGTTTTACATTATTATGGTTATGACGATATCCCTTTGTGTTTTTACTAGACTTAGGACTAGTTTGTTAAAATTAAAATATATGAACTAGTAATCTTTAATGGGAACTAATTTTTTGAGCTGTTGTTTAAATATTCGAGATGTTATTATGATCAGTTGGAAAACATATTGAGCAGTTATTTAATTTAATGGCGGTTGATTAATCATTGCGACAGTAAAACATGGACAGGAATAAAAAATCAATTAGTCGGTTATTTTGTCATACAATGTCAATCCTAAAAAAAAAATTGAGCAGTCCGATAACTGAATGAGCGGTTAAAATGATGGAATGAGTGGTTCGATAAATAGTTCGGCAGATCATAGCGAGCGGTGACACCCGAACTCAATTTCATTGAGATGAGAAGTGGCGGAAACGACCAATCACAGGGTTGGTTAGGGTAGGTTAGGTTAGGTTTTTTTTTTTTTTTGCTTAGAATGAGATTTCTTACCGACAAATTCCGATTTATTACTGCCCACACGTAACCGCTCGTTCAATAATTTTTACCGTCCATTTAGTTATTTTCCTGCTCAATTATATATTCACTGATCCATTTCTTTCTCATTTTTGTTTACTTTACTGCTTTGTTTTATTTTAACTACTGAACTAGTTATTACTAGATAAATGAATAAAAATCTTCATATTTACAATAATTTGTATTTCGATTTTGTTTTGATAATATTTTTGATAAAATTACAAAATTATTTGTTTTATTATTGAATTTACCACTTTTTTGGCTCATTTACGCGATCGTGGCGCGGCGCAGGGCGCGGTTTTTAGTTTTGGTTGCATTGCGTTGGTTATGAGAAAAACGGTTTTATGTTTTGCGGTAACGTGACGTTTCGGTATGAAAATCAAAACGGTTTTTAAGTTACGTTTTGGTATAACGTTCTCATGCCTACTCACCACCTGACCTTACCTAACCTAACCTCACCTTAATCATTAACAATTGCCTCGAAAATATCGCGCACCAAACTGGTTGCCTCTCGCGGCTACCGCCGCTCGAAGCTAGAAGTTCTGTGAGGCAGAGCTAATACAAGATGATCCGAAAAGGGCTTCGCCGGACTTTGCACTATTGAATTTGAAAAATTTTATTGTGCACGTGAACATTTTTTCAATGGTTTTGAATTAGATTATTGAAGGGTGATTATTCCTCGATGGTATGTCCGATTTCAAAACTTTTTTTGCACATTAGTCACGACAACGATGTGAGTTTTGGCGCCAAATTTCATCAATGTAGTCTCAGCGGTTTGACTGTGATCAGCCTTTGAATTTTTCTTTCGGTGATTATTCCTCCATGGTATGGCCGATTTCAAAACTTTTTTGCACATTAGTCACGACCACAATGTGAGTTTGGGCGCTAAATTTCATATATATAGTTTTAGCGGTTTGGCTGTGATCGGCTTTTGAATTTTTCTTTCGGTGATTATTCCTCCATGGTATGTCCGATTTCAAAACTTTTTTTTGCACATTAGTCAAGACCACAATGTGAGTTTTGGCGCCAAATTTCATCAATGTAATATCAGCGGTTTGGCTGTGATCAGCCTTTGAATTTTTCTTTCGGTGATTATTCCTCCATGGTATGGCCGATTTCAAAACTTTTTTGCACATTAGTCACGACCACAATGTGAGTTTGGGCGCTAAATTTCATATATATAGTTTTAGCGGTTTGGCTGTGATCGGCTTTTGAATTTTTCTTTCGGTGATTATTCCTCCATGGTATGTCCGATTTCAAAACTTTTTTTTGCACATTAGTCAAGACCACAATGTGAGTTTTGGCGCCAAATTTCATCAATGTAATATCAGCGGTTTGGCTGTGATCAGCCTTTGAATTTTTCTTTCGGTGATTATTCCTCCATGGTATGGCCGATTTCAAAACTTTTTTGCACATTAGTCACGACCACAATGTGAGTTTGGGCGCTAAATTTCATATATATAGTTTTAGCGGTTTGGCTGTGATCGGCTTTTGAATTTTTCTTTCGGTGATTATTCCTCCATGGTATGGCCGATTTCAAAACTTTTTTGCACATTAGTCACGACCACAATGTGAGTTTGGGCGCTAAATTTCATATATATAGTTTTAGCGGTTTGGCTGTGATCGGCTTTTGAATTTTTCTTTCGGTGATTATTCCTCCATGGTATGTCCGATTTCAAAACTTTTTTTTGCACATTAGTCAAGACCACAATGTGAGTTTTGGCGCCAAATTTCAGCAATGTAATATCAGCGGTTTGGCTGTGATAAGCTTTTGAATTTTTCTTTCGGTGATTATTCCTCCATGGTAAAGTCTATATTTTTTTTACATAGCCTATGTCCGTCAGGTTATAATCATGTATGTTCATGCCAAAATTTGTTCGAATAGGTTGAACCGTTAAGTAGCAGGAGGGAGACAAGCGAAATTTGTGAGTTGTCTAAAAGAGAGTTTCACTCTTTCAGAGCTTCACTCAATAAAATTACACTAACTAGGTTCAATACAATCAGCTACTTACATTGTATAATTATGGAGTTAAATGTAAAGAGTTTGCTTTTAAAATGGTACGCGAGGTTATTGAAATCAAGAAACGTCTTAATTTCCTATGTATCAGTTTTTTATATGATACATTTCGGAGAGTGTGCAACAAAATTGCATTTTTATAACCAGCCTTAAAATAGGCACACTTTTATATGGTTGATATACCAAAGAGTCGCACTAAGCGTTTTTGGTTCCAATTTTGTAATTCATACCGCTATACATATACCATATCAACTTGGTTGCAGCAGCAGCTGAGAATGCTATACACACTTTTCTTTATCCTCTTTAATTCCCACTCTTCTCACCACTTGAAATGCATATTTCTCCAACATTTATGCCCGTCAACTTCGATCTATCACGTCATTAGCACTCTCCTTCTCTCTATTTCACTCTAGTTTTATGGCTAATTCTTGAACTCTTCTGATACAACCGTTCAAAGTAATTACAGAAAACCTCTTAATAAATTCGACTTCAAGCCAATCTCCTTACGTTATGATTTTATCATCATTCGTCACTTTAACACTAGTGTGTGTATATATTATTTAATAATTTACGTATGTCTATGCTTATCTTATATATGTAGTAATAAGTTTATCTAGTTTATCATTTGTTATCTATTTTTCCATTTTGATGTATTTCGTTCAGTACACTTTTTAAATACCTCTATTGTACCAAATGACATTCTCTCTTTGCCGTTCGTTAAGAAAACTGTAATTCTCGTACAACTCGCTGTCAAACTCAAATCTATAGCTTGACTTCCTTAGTTGCTTACGAAGGCGTCACGCTCGAACAACAGTTTACGGAAACACAACAATTTTTTTTTACTATTGGTGTAACGCTAACTCGACTCACCACGGTCAATGTCGAGCGGGCGACCTTGTGATCAGTCGAGCTTGCGCCCAAACACTGGGCTCCATTACGTAGGTCGCAGAACAATTTGCTAATGTGCCGCGTCACAAATTCAAATCTGGTGGTAATCGATGCGAGCGTGTTTTGTTTTCAAGAAGAACAGCATTTTACGAAATTTGTGATTTTGAGCAGAAACAAAATCATTACGCTCTTTTGTTTTGCACGTAAATGGCAACGAAGCAATCAAAATGCATCTTACTTAGAAATCTATTTGGTCCGTCACAAAACATAAGAAATATTTTAGCCGACAAATTGGTGCAACGTTAGCGATCCTGCTTTTCGCACTGACGATACTGGGTTTGAGTCCCGGAAGCAGATATTTGTGTGATGACTACGAGCATCTGTACTTAAGGCTTGGGTGTTTTAATATATTTATATGAATATTACATATCTACTATCGTCTTTCCGTTATCATAGTATCCATAACACAACTTTGTGAAAGTAAGAAATACTAGGTCTGCAATGCATGCTGCTGTTTGCAAATACTGAGCGAAGCACTACCTTACCTTACCTCACCACTAGATATGGGCGTTTTGGCTACTTTTTGAAAACCGTTACGTAACGTTTTTGAAGTTTCAATAAAGTTATTAAAAACCGTTTTCAGTTTTGGTGTTCACTACCGCGGTTGACGAGATGGTTTGGCTATTGCAAAACGAATGAAAACTAAAACGCTGTTAGCTAACGTAACGCAAGTTTTTGTTTTAGTTTTACATTATTATGGTTATGACGATATCCCTTTGTGTTTTTACTAGACTTAGGACTAGTTTGTTAAAATTAAAATATATGAACTAGTAATCTTTAATGGGAACTAATTTTTTGAGCTGTTGTTTAAATATTCGAGATGTTATTATGATCAGTTGGAAAACATATTGAGCAGTTATTTAATTTAATGGCGGTTGATTAATCATTGCGACAGTAAAACATGGACAGGAATAAAAAATCAATTAGTCGGTTATTTTGTCATACAATGTCAATCCTAAAAAAAAAATTGAGCAGTCCGATAACTGAATGAGCGGTTAAAATGATGGAATGAGTGGTTCGATAAATAGTTCGGCAGATCATAGCGAGCGGTGACACCCGAACTCAATTTCATTGAGATGAGAAGTGGCGGAAACGACCAATCACAGGGTTGGTTAGGGTAGGTTAGGTTAGGTTTTTTTTTTTTTTTGCTTAGAATGAGATTTCTTACCGACAAATTCCGATTTATTACTGCCCACACGTAACCGCTCGTTCAATAATTTTTACCGTCCATTTAGTTATTTTCCTGCTCAATTATATATTCACTGATCCATTTCTTTCTCATTTTTGTTTACTTTACTGCTTTGTTTTATTTTAACTACTGAACTAGTTATTACTAGATAAATGAATAAAAATCTTCATATTTACAATAATTTGTATTTCGATTTTGTTTTGATAATATTTTTGACAAAATTACAAAATTATTTGTTTTATTATTGAATTTACCACTTTTTTGGCTCATTTACGCGATCGTGGCGCGGCGCAGGGCGCGGTTTTTAGTTTTGGTTGCATTGCGTTGGTTATGAGAAAAACGGTTTTATGTTTTGCGGTAACGTGACGTTTCGGTATGAAAATCAAAACGGTTTTTAAGTTACGTTTTGGTATAACGTTCTCATGCCTACTCACCACCTGACCTTACCTAACCTAACCTCACCTTAATCATTAACAATTGCCTCGAAAATATCGCGCACCAAACTGGTTGCCTCTCGCGGCTACCGCCGCTCGAAGCTAGAAGTTCTGTGAGGCAGAGCTAATACAAGATGATCCGAAAAGGGCTTCGCCGGACTTTGCACTATTGAATTTGAAAAATTTTATTGTGCACGTGAACATTTTTTCAATGGTTTTGAATTAGATTATTGAAGGGTGATTATTCCTCGATGGTATGTCCGATTTCAAAACTTTTTTTGCACATTAGTCACGACAACGATGTGAGTTTTGGCGCCAAATTTCATCAATGTAGTCTCAGCGGTTTGACTGTGATCAGCCTTTGAATTTTTCTTTCGGTGATTATTCCTCCATGGTATGTCCGATTTCAAAACTTTTTTTTGCACATTAGTCAAGACCACAATGTCAGTTTTGGCGCCAAATTTCATCAATGTAATATCAGCGGTTTGGCTGTGATCAGCCTTTGAATTTTTCTTTCGGTGATTATTCCTCCATGGTATGGCCGATTTCAAAACTTTTTTGCACATTAGTCACGACCACAATGTGAGTTTGGGCGCTAAATTTCATATATATAGTTTTAGCGGTTTGGCTGTGATCGGCTTTTGAATTTTTCTTTCGGTGATTATTCCTCCATGGTATGTCCGATTTCAAAACTTTTTTTTGCACATTAGTCAAGACCACAATGTCAGTTTTGGCGCCAAATTTCATCAATGTAATATCAGCGGTTTGGCTGTGATAAGCTTTTGAATTTTTCTTTCGGTGATTATTCCTCCATGGTAAAGTCTATATTTTTTTTACATAGCCTATGTCCGTCAGGTTATAATCATGTATGTTCATGCCAAAATTTGTTCGAATAGGTTGAACCGTTAAGTAGCAGGAGGGAGACAAGCGAAATTTGTGAGTTGTCTAAAAGAGAGTTTCACTCTTTCAGAGCTTCACTCAATTATTATTAATATAATGATAAGTAACTTTGGCATTTTTCATCGTCTCTGTATTACGTAGTAATTTGTTGATTCTATCACAAAATTGGTGTAGTATCACAGCTTAAAAAATGGTCAAAAACTTATCCTTCCACTACTTTTTGAATATCGTGTAAAAGTGTCTTGAACTTTATTTGTTTGCGTAAATATTCTATTGTTTATAGTATATTTCTTTAAACAAGTATAGTGTAAAAAACCAGATGAAATATTATTTGACAAATAAAAATACAATTTATCGTAACGCTCAGATATGATTAGTTACTGTCACATTCGTGTAATAAACAACTGTATGCATGGAAATTTTATTCCCAATACGTATATAAGTATGATATTCGCAAACGTTATGCCATTGGTCCATTTTGACAAATTCACGGTCATCAAACGTTACGTAGCACATCACAGCATGCATATTCCCTGTCTCTGACAGACAGTCATGACTTTTTTTGTTTTTTTTTTTATTATGCAGGCTTGTGTTTTTATGTTTACCTTTTTTTTGTAGTGTTATGTAAGACCTGTGATTGTTATTCACTATTTTAATTTTTCTGAATTATTGTTTAATTTTTGCACACATATAAATACATATATATATATATATATATCAATTTTCCGTCTTCCGCGCCGTCAGAAACAGGCCCCGTCAGAATTGTCGCGACACGCATTCGTGTCGTAACAGCACAAGCTGAGGCGGGGACCTGATTGACCTGCTGTGCTCTTTCTTATCATATCTTTTTAAATGTTTACTTTATTATACAGGTACTGTAATTTTTTCATGTGTTGTGTTGGTCAATAAATTTCTCTCTCTCTCTCATATTCAATCAACTAACAAAAATTACTTACGGTGTTTTATGCCAAAATAAACCGATCAACCTTGAATTTTAAACATTCGTAATTGTCTAGCTATGTACAATTAATATGTTATCTTATCTCGAAGCAGAGTTCGTTTCAACGAAAGAAGGAAGTATTTTCGTTTGCAACATCGCACTGTAGATTTCGAGACTTAGTACACTCTCGATGTCACCCTTTCCTGCACGTGATAACCCCCTGATAGTAAACATTATAATGCACAAGTCAACGACTCACAGGCAATATTAGTATTATCAAACGGCCGTCGGTGCTCGGGCACAGTATTTTTAGCCTAGGCCGAACTAAAAATAGTACAGTGGTTATTACAGAATTAATATTTCTAAAAACGGATCGTCTACGCGCGCCTGATAACGTTGTATGACACCGATAGCGGTGTGACGTGGCGGCCATGTTGGTTTGTTTTTGTTTTTTAGGCTTGTTTGGTTAAATTGGCGTGAGTTTGTTTTTATTAGGCTCAGCTTAAAGTTTATATATTAATAAATAATATACAAATATTAGACATCATCTAAACCCAAGTTCAGTTACTGAAGTACTTGGTTTTTCATCCAAGACAGGATCTACGCTGGAACGAGCTAACCCAGAAGGTGCCTAGGTGTTATAGAATTCAAAAACAATGACAGTATACAACACCTAAACTCGATAATACTAAAATCACTTTTTCACATTGACTTAGCAGAGCTTAGCTTAGCTTTAAACCCGGAATTGACGTAACCATGAAAAGTGATATACGATATATATATGTATGTATATAAATACTGAACGTTATACTGCTAAAATCTTTTTAAGGATTTAGTATTTGATAGCTTTGGGTAGCAATTAGTTGGCTTATTGCCATGCCTTTTTACCAACAATGATATTCTCAATGGGTCTTTCAATAGTATGCACAAATTCTTTAGTAACTTGGTAAATTGTGGCACTGTCTGTTACTGTAGACTGTCGGTTAATATATATTGTTTTAAAGTTTCATAGATTTCATTCCCATTATATATTGGAGCCTTTAAAATAAAAATAAAACTGATAGCAATCCCGTTTTAATGAATACTAATATCGGTTAAAATGTCCACTTCAAATTGGACTAAAAATTAAAATGGACAAAGATCAAACCTCGCCGATGTACAGTCTACGACACGATAATGTATATAAAATACCTATTTAAATTTTATATTATTATATACTGAATAATGAAACTATTCTTAAGTGGAAATTCAGTCAATGTCTTCTCAACTCCATAGAAGCTCTCAGAATTCATAACACTCCCTGAAATATGACAAATTTAATGAAAACCTTAGACCTAACTCTAGAAATTATTTGAAAATCAAGTCCTAATAATTTCGAAGTTACTGGATTTATGTTATGAATATACTTAACTCACACTTCTCTAAGGCTTGACAAATGACAAATTTACACGTGCTATAAAACTTAATATCTTAGTAGAGGTTGCCTGCGGATTCGTTTGCCAAGACATAAATTCTTACTCGCTAACTTTTTTCCTGAGAACGTATGATTTATCCCGCAGGTTGAGGCATTTCGGTAAATTCATTTAACTGTAAAAATATAACAGACTTTGACACATATAGAGTCCATCATATCAGTTAGCAAACATCTATTTTTAGGCGAAGGTTTTCCCCAAAAATGGGGGGATCTTCAAGCTTGATAGGATAGGCTTGTTGGAGATCGCTGTAAAAGCAACATAATTCGGAAAACGTTTCTTCCCATATTTTGACAACGGAGGTACCTACACGGTAATTACCTCAAGCACTTTAGTCGCCTTTCCTTACACCCTCAAGTCTTTGCTCATGTGGTTTATGCTAATCTACTTAGACGAAGTTCACGCAACTCTACAGAATAACATAATATTTTCATTTGTATATAATCGATAAATGTTTCCCTAAATTTTTGTGTATATTATTATTAGCTATCCCGGCCACGCATTGCTGTGTTATAAGTTAAAATGAACCATATTCCATATCCAGCCAAGTCCAGCAAAATGAAAAAGAAATCATCAAAATCGGTTGGATAGTTTCGGAGTTCATCGTGGTCAAACACTGTAACATTGAATTTATATATATATAAAAAGGCTAACATACCTAAAGATCCCACGCTGAAACAAAACAAATCTTACAATCTCCTAAATTAATTAACAAAAAACGGTTATGTAGTTAGTCTATATGCTGTAGAAGTAGCAGTTGATGTACGTCGGAAAGTTGCCCTTAAACCTACACCCGTGTCTCAAGTCTCGGGATCTACTCGGAGTTTGTCTTTCTTGCACACGATGGACCCGGCACCCGCACGGTGAATCTATAGAATGCGAAGACGTTCATCTCTTAATTAAAATTTTAATAAGTTTTTGTTTATATTATTTTATACAAAAGGCTAGGTGTCGGCCAGCCTCATCTTGCATAAAAAATACCGCAAGAGCGGGCCTTTCTCTTGATTCCCCCGAATAAAGAGTGAAAGGCTTAGCCGGTTGTTCGTGGTCAAATGCCATAACGAATCACATAAAAACAAGTTTAAGGCTATGCAAAAATTTTCCTATGGAGTCTCGAGTGTTTGCTGAAAAAAAATCGCTCATATCTTTTAAGCACCGCAACTAAAGGTCATCTCAATTACTCTACCACAAGATATAAATACAGATATGTTTTGGCACTTAAAAATCATTTAATCTTCATGAGAACTGAGAAGCCGGACTGTTAGTAATATGCCCAAATAGATAAAGAGAATGTTCAAATGGACAGAGAGGATTTACAAATAGATAGGTATTGCCCAAGCCCCATATTTGGGCCATTAACAGGCTAACGATTATACCCAACACTTTGATATTTATTCTAAATTATACTAACTAAATTCCAAAATTGTTAGTTGAAATTCCTGCTTTTCAACAACATTAGATAGTACAATTGAATGATTCAATTAAAACTGTGCGTTTAAATATTATTCAGCTCATTAAAGCCCGCATCGTAGAGGCTTTAGATAGCGAGAAACCTAGTTGTTTGACTATCAACTATCACTACAACGCGCTGTGTTTAACAAAAACTTTACAAACCAAACAGAAATTAGAAGTTCATGACTAGTGTAAATTGAAATGAAAATATTTGTATTTAACAAGAACTATCAGTGTTGTAACGTGTATAACGTCTAGAATACAAAATAATGCGCCTCATATTTAGAATTTGTTATCGAAATTTCTGGACTCTCAAAAGCTGCGGATCGTGGACGCCTCGATGCTTTTGAGATGTGGTGCTGTTGAAGAATGCTCAGAATACTATGGACAGCACTTCGGATAGGCTCCGTCCCAAGCGTGTCCTTTATTACTTTGGCCACATTGCCTGAAAAGAAATCGACAACCTGACAAAATTAATAGTGACAACGAAAGTCAACTGCAAGAGTATTGGCAGTCAAATTCGTTGTTGTCTGATTAGATTCGCACCACTTCAGGCAGTTCAGTCTAAAATGCGCTGCATGCTGCTGACGACAGTGGAAGAGAGAGAAGAAAGAGAGAAAGTGGTGGTCACGACACTCAGACATGGAAACGACGCGAGGAAGAGTTTTTTGTCGAAAATTTCATAACGCTATTCATATTTAATTAAATTAATGAACAATGCTAAAACCTCCTGAACTTATTCTTATTAAAACTCTTGTACTTAATATCAATCATCTTTTGTTTCAGGTATGTTTCTGCCTCAGAAATTACATCGTCCATCCAAAAACTTGGAGCAGAGCAGATTAACAATGCGTATTTTCATTTTGCCCTCCCTGAAGGTTAAATTTCATGAAGGAATTCGGTTTCGTAACTAAGTTACGCCACTGTCCTTCCAATGTCAATAAAGCTCATTATTTGAGAGGATGATGTGTCAAAGTTATAAATAAATACTCAGAGGTTAAATAACTTAACAGCCCGCTATGTGTTTAGTGTAAGCTAAACCTTGGCTCATACAATATAAGGTGAAGTTTCTAAGAAAAGCCCGTGTCATGACATATTATTACTCCCAAATTTCGAAGGATGATGTATCAATTCACAAGTTAAATAACTTAAAGGTCTGCCTCCAAAATATTGATAGTAAACAAAAGCTTCAATACCCAAGATTTTGATATCATAAAATCTTTCCTAATTTCAAATATCTCGTGTTTGCATTATGTAAAATGCATGTCTTCATATTTTATTCTTCTGGATACGTATTTGAGGTAAGTAGCCAATTTTGATTCTATTCAAATATATTCAATAAACTGCCTAGTCTTTTTACTAAACGACAGCGTTTAGCCAACAGTCTAATTTAGCCAAAGTCTAACACAATACTTAATGACGGCTTAGGCAGTTCGTATTGAGTGACTTTTTAAATCTCAACCTACTTGAGAGAGAATTATTTAACACTATATTTTTTTGCCCAAAATTTATGTTAAATAAAAGTTAAACTGTCTTCTGTAACTATTAACAATATCAATATTATATAATTATCATGATCCTTTGTATCGAATATGTAGGGCATGTAGTGGAATTTGTAGATATTTTCTCTTAAAGCATCTATAATTTTAAAAATATTCTTAGAAGCTGTTTTTAGCTGTAACACCTGGTTTAATTTGTAATTTTTTATTTCTTTTTTTATTAAGTAAATTAAGATTTTACACAACTTATTGAATATATGGTAGATCTACACAAATCTCGTATTTTTAAGAAACGGACATTTGTATAAATACAGTTTTAATACTATATCTAGCTTTATGGAACTACTTAATAACGGTTTGAATTGTATTTTGTTTCTGATCCTTTAAAATTAATAAATAAATAAATATTTTCTTGAGTAAAGGTATACAATTTAGGGATCTTCAAGTAACGAGTGAATAGGTATCTTCTAGGCAGGCGCGTGACATCCTCAATCGCATCGTCGCTTACTTATTTACAATAATAATAAAAAAGATTGTAAGCGTCACCAGAAAAATTTCCCCTTGTCGACCCCATGCTGACAGTTTGATTGTCAGCGCCAGGTTACTGAAAATGGAACCAAATCTAAACGCTTTGACTAGGCAAATCATTAAAATTTACTGAAATTTTTACTCTGCTTAGATTAAATAGATATCTTTTATGCCATTGTTTGAACTGTGTCGTTTTGTAAAAAGGCTAGGCTATTTATTAAAAGGCATACGACAAACTTTTTACCTATACTCCTGTCGTTTTTATTTCGATGTAGTGAAATAACTATAAATGTCACTTTACAAAATTACACTTACAAATACTTACTAATTCATGTCTATTCTTACACTTTAGCTGTATGTCAGCTAAAGTGTAAGAATAGACATGAATTAGTAAGTATTTGTAAGTGTAATTTTGTAAAGTGACATTTATAGTTATTTCATCAGTGAATATACCCAACGTTCACGGCCAAAGGGTAAAGGTTAGGTTAACTCAATTGTTGGTACGATTTAATTATATCAATTTGGAAGTTACGCCTAAAATTTAATTGTGATCTCAAACTCGAGTCACTGCTTACAATTTGATTTGCACGTATAAAGTTTCCCATATTCCAAATTCAAGGGATTTCTCATAATTAATTTTGGTTTGCTACACACGAGAACAAACGACTTTATATCAAATTATATACTGTATTTTAGTTAAAAGCTTTGGAATTGTTATATGGTGACAAAAAGGTTTTGTTTTAATATAAAAAATATATATATCAACAAAAGTGCTGTATAAGTATTATTTGAAGTATTTACACTTACGATTTAAGTTCTTACACTATCGCATACATTACACATTTTAATAAAATAACTTCTTACGGATATTTGCGCATACTAAACTAACTAAGGCAATGGACTTCACATTTGTGTTAAAGTTTATTGAAATCAAAGATTTATTTATTTTGCATTTAGTGTCAGGTCAAAGGAGTCGAAACGTAAAATGAAATATAAATTATGCATAAATGTCAATTAAAAACATTGTTTTATTTGAACTTGAAGTGGCTGTTTAGACCTGACCCTGATTAGAATATTTTTTCTGCGTTACCTTTTATTTTATTTTTTAGGTCTGTCAATATTTTTAACACTTAAACTAGCAAAACACATTTACTGGCAACACAACTTGAACATCAATAATTACTTAAAATAGGGTAAAGAACATTATAAAAAAAGATGGGTTCGCATTTTCATTATATAATTAAAATATTTATATGATATTGTACGTTTAAATATGTTTTTCAGTTTATTCGAAGGTACACGAAGGCATAAAAGATATTTAATTCAATGTGGTGGATTGACAGAACCTTCTCGTGTTACAAAAAATTGCTTATCATTTGAGAAGGGTGAGAGGACAGATTGGAACAGAATATGCTGTCACGCCGTACACACAGACCTTAAATAATAGATGTTACTTCCAAGAAATAAGCTTCAAAAGCGTACAAAATTGCTTTCCTATTGCTTTCAAGATTTAATATATGTTTTTCTTTATATTATTTAAAAGGGCTTTTGTATTTTTTAACATGTCAGCCCTTACACAACAGGAACCGAAAATTCAAAATTCATTAATTCATAAAATTACAGTGCAACAAACTTAACTGTTCCGTTAGTCGTTATTGTCGTTAGTGGTGAGCAAAATGTCATAAAAATGACAAAATTTTTGCGTATATTGTAGTTTGAATTTTTGCTGCCGGACCAAATAAGTTTGTGGAACTATACCCTATTTTCTGTTCCCTTTTTTATAGTAAAGAGGTAGGCGCTTGACCACTATCTAGCCTGATGGTAAGCGACGATGCGATATAGGATGTGACGTGCTTTCAAAAAGACACCTATTCACTCGTGACTTGAAGACCCCTAAATTGTATTTGTCAGGAAACAGAATCAGTCAAAAAGTTCCACTCCTCAGCGGTACGTATCACAAAATTGCAACAAAAACGCTTTGTGCTACTCTTTGATATATCAACCATACTGTGTTGTTTGATACAATGTTACGATATAAGCAAACGAGGCACCTGATCTTTGGGTCATTAGCCGTCTCTAAAATTATAAATCACCGGTCAAAACGTGGGCGAACCGTTACTATCTATTTATAGACAGTTGTGGCTGCGAAAACTTATTTGAGGTTAACGCAAAAATAATCTTGAAGTGGTAAGAATGAAGTGCTTTAGCAAGACACTGTTATTCTCGTTAACGTTTTCAAAAGTTCTGTGTATTATCTCCCTTCTGGATATTACAAGTGTACAAGCATACTAATTTACATTTTAAACGCATTTAGTTTCTAAAAATAGAGTTTTAATAACAACCAATAAATTATCGTCGAATTAATTATATCTCATTGGCGAATCTATTTTTGTTTACGCAAAATACGTACGTTTTGTTTATGTCATGGAAAAAATATGAATGAGAATTAGAAACAAAAAATACTGAGAGAGTGCTTCAGAATGGGTTTGGCCCATTCTCGGTTTAGCGACTTCATTCGTAAGAAACATCTGTGTTTCTGCAGTAAAGATATGGGTAGGCTGAAGTTGAAGTAATATTTTTTTAATTAAATAGACTGGCAGTTACACCAGATTTTCCAGAAAACGTGAATACCTTTTCCACTTGAAGTACACTTTTGAACACATTATTGTATATTCTTGGATTTTTAATGCTATAGATAAAATATCTGTAATTTTCTTGGTATAAAACAAAGTCGCTTTCTCTGTCCCTATATCCCTATGTATGCTTAAATCTTTAAAACTACGCAACGGATTTTGATGCGCTTTTTTTAATATATAGAGTTATTCAAGAGGAAGGTTTATATGTATAATACATGCATAATATAGTAGAGCATTGCATCCGTGCGAAGCCGGGGCGGATCGCTAGTTTAATATACTTACAAAGATAAAAAAATATTTAATAGAAAATATTGAAAAATTCTTGCTCAGTAAACTAGAAACACTGAGGATATTTTCTTTCTATACAACATTTCTATAATTCATATCATTAAAATCTAGCAAAACTAGAAACCCAAGCTACTAGTTAAAACATCATTGCGCATTTCATATATGCATGTGGTTAACTCCACCGACAGCTAGAAGCAATGCACAAACGCACTCCGTAAATTGAAGCTATTCCTACAGTTCTGCACTGACCGGTCTCACTAATTATGAGACTTACTGTCATTAGTTTAAATGCAATTTCAAGTTAATTTATATCGCATTAAAGTTATATGTATTTGTAACTAAATAAAATGCAATAAAATACTAAATAAAACAATTCGATTTATATTTTAACAGGAACGTGCCCGATTAAAATATTGTGAAGATAGTAGAAAATATATGACCATTGCCTTAGTCATCTTGTGATCACGGCTCCTGTAAAGGAGTCAAAACGTCAGTCATAATCCGTAAAAAAGTTGTTTTATTCAAGAATTATACAGATTTTTAGAGGACTCGATATTTTGGCGTAGTTGTATGCGCCATCGTTACGGAAGAACTGATTTTTGCGGATGAAAGTTATGGGAACACTTATTTACTACCCTACATCTTTGTCTTTTATTACACACGATACCGGTATCACTGTCCGTAACAGTGGTACTGGTAGCAATAGTCTAATAAGCTGTGCTTCGGAAATTATAATCAAACTTAAGTTTCTTCTGCACCTGCAGTCGCCGACACTTCGTCCATTCTCTCGAAGCTTACATGAGGAATCCTGTTCCTCAACAGAAGGGATATTAAATGAATTGAAAATAACTTTATTCAAATCAGATGAGATTCGAAAAAACATTGTGAATGCAAAAAATAAAAAATTAAATACATTATTTTAGCTGGTACCATCTTAATCGAATGTTTAATAATTGTAAAAATATAAATCTCGATGTTGAAGGAAGTAACGTTCAAGATTGGTGGAACGATGCAAGCTCATAGTAGAAGTTGAAATACGTTTGTAAATTTCGACGCCTCAGGTCAGCGGTCGGAGCTCTCGTCCATATAGCGAAAGGTTTTGGATTGTAATCCTACTTGATGGCTCGGAGGTGTGTTTGCTTTCTACGGGCGTATTTTATATCTTAATTAAGAATACTATTAATTACCAACAAAGTCACCGCTGAAGTAAAGTCACCGATTGACTTGCAGAGAATTGGCATTAAGTCCGCCACTCGTAGATTTAACCTGTGTGCAATCAAGTTTAAGCAAATAAATATTGAATAAAATACAACAATAGTTTATTGTTTCGCGAAATGTTTATGTAGAAGTAATCAAATGGAGATTGAGTTCATATATACTTAAATATTAATAACTTTATGTCACATTTTGTACTTTTATTCACTTAATGAAATTTAAAAAAAAATGACGCATGCTGCCTAAACTTTTTTTTTTAATTTCTATTTAATCGTGACGTAAATTGTCTGAAAAACGAAATCTTTTTTAACGTATTCTTTAAGCAAATCCAAACATTTTAATTTAAACCTCGGAATCCAATTCCTACGACCGACATCTAGATTACCTCTTTTGAAGTAAACAAAGTCGTTATTTTTTTTTCTGTTTAACTTTTTAGTTTCTTTTTTACGCACAGGCAAAGGAGTGGCGATACCTACAGCTTCGGTGACGTATTTCGAGTGGGCAAAAACATTTTGTTTTCTTATCACGATGTAGTTTTCACTACATTAATACCTAACAGCTATGTCGCGTCTTGGTATATCTAGTGACAGGTGCAGCCAAACCGTTTATGGCCTAGGCGAGTTTTTTTGTCGCCTCCAACTTTTTTTTTCTTCGAAAACATCCTTTATGGCTTAGTAATACAGTCTACGGCGGCTGAGCAAAAAGTTTGCAGTTAAGATGCACTGACGCCGGTTCCCAGGCGAACGTCGCGTACTGTACGCTTGGTTTTTTTTTTTTTTTAATGAAACGGGTCTTCAATGAGAAGATTCTGGTTTTGCAAGGCAACTCGGTATTGAAGTCGATACTTGATAGCGGCGTTTCGATTATATCGAATCGCCATATCAAGTATTATAATATTTAAAGTGATATCTCGTATTCGCTTATATTTGAAACCATTTCGAATTAACAGCAATTTTAATGACAAATTATAGCAACATTACTATCGACGATTATATATTTTTGCTTCAAACATATCTAATTATAAAACAACTGAGTATTCATGGTTTAAAATATTTTTTAAATATTTTCTAATATAAACCATAAACATGATAGAACATGGCATTATTAAAATATATTTTGTATAGCTAACAATTAATATTCACAGCCTGATAGATGTTGAAACTACTTTCACATTTGTTAACCATGTTACAGAAAAATATACCTATCTATAATTATGAGATATTCTTCCAGTTCATCCGGATGTGTGTTTTTATAATTCTGTTGTTCTACAAAAAATAGTTTTACAGATAAATAATAAAAGGTTATTTTCTGTCTTCAAATATATATAACGTTATAAAATTCTATATTTATTTTTCTATTAATAAATCCATTCTCTGTTCTTTCGAAAAATGCACACATTTCCCCATTTAATTATTGTTCTTTACTTGACGTTGCCTCGAAGAGATAGCTATTAAGCAACAAGACCACTTAATAGTAGTTGCTTTGTGATTGAAATTATTTTGTATGGTGTATAATCAAGTGTCTGTTAGTATTATCGTTAAAACAATAGCATTCGCATACCGATTTATTAATGACGATCGACCATTTTTACATCTCATTAAAAACATTTTTTTTTCAATTAAGTTTTAATTACTATTTTATGTTATTTATACTTTAATGTCACATTTGTATGAGAGACCCCAGTAACAATAGTTTAATGGTCATCACACAAACATATGTCCTTACCAGGATTCGAATTTAAAACCGTAGGCGCATAAGCAGGATCGCTACTGTTACAAGGTAGTCAATATACTTACTACAAGCTTATTTTATACAACTTATTAAACGATTCGAAACTTTTTTTTTTATATTTAATTAGTAAATACTAAAAATAAATCTATTTCCTAATAAAGCTAAAAATATTCTACATATTATTTAAATTTATTTGATTAAATTAAATTTGATTTAGTTACAATAAAAAATTCCCTATAATTTGTGTTACAAGTAAAAAATAATTATTTCCCCAAAATTAATAAAAAACTAACCAAGTTTATACTACCCGCAGTATTTGTAGATGGTTTGAACACAACGATGCTACCGCATGAAACATAATTTTATATTAACCCGCTCTCCAAGCCCTGTTGCGGTGATAAAAAAATGTAAACGCCCTCCGTGACTAGGACAGCTTCATGTGACCTTGGCGGCGGCCATTTGCTTTTTTTCGCGCGCTCAATGTTGCCAGCATGACGGCGTTCACTTAACTTTTTTTAAGGCATCTCGTTATGCAACTTTTCTTGTTCTCTATTTTGAAATTGGAATAGTGGTAATTAGTTGGCTGCAGGCATGGGGATGGTGTACAGTCACAGTTAATATTTTATATCTGCTCCGGTGTTAATATTATCCCAATTAGAATAATTACCTCCTGTAAAATTTTAGATACAATTTGTAAGATAGTTCAATCGTTGTGTGAGCTCATTAAATACTACATTACAGTATTATAATAATAATATTTCTTACATTCACACCAATTAGCCTAGCCCAAAGCACTATAAGGTTTGTGTTGTGGATACTAGGGTAACGGATAGACTTACATATATAAAACATAGATGTGTAATATTTATAGAAATATAAATAAAAACCCATGACAAACAAATCCTCGTAGGTATTCATTACACAAAAATCTGCCACTTGCGGGAATTAAACCCAGGACCGTCAGTGCGGAAGGCAGGATCACTACCCTTGCACCAAACGATGTGTATGTAAAAACATTTCTAACCACCAGATTCAAGTTATGGGAATATTAACATAAACATGTTATTCATACCACCATTATCATATACGAACGAAACAAAAAAGAAAACCAAAGCCTACAATTAAATACAATGTGTACCAAAAAAACTGAAACTGAATACAAGGCTTTCCTCCCGATAGGATAACTAAGGTAATGGTCGTAAGTAACTTCGATGTTGTAGCAGCGTCAGGACTAAATACATAAGCAGAATTGAGAAAATTCTGTGTAAAACTAACCGACCAATCAGAACTTGTCCTGTCATGATACTGGTTAAAATCTTACGTTTATAAATCCCTTAGAAAAGGACACTATAAAATCACCTGTTTTAAACTGAAATAGAATACAAGCTTAATATTGAGTTTGAGACTTATTAGGATAAAAAGATAATTCCAGACAGTAAAAACTTGTATAAGACAGCAACGCTAAAACAGGTCATAAGAAATTAATCTGTACGTCCCTGATAATTTTCTACCCCAAGCCTTGGCATGGTACGTTCATCATCGTGGCTACTAGATGGCAGTAATACGCTTTACATAAATTATTATTCATATCTTCCTGCGAAATATCGAAATGGAATACACATGAAAATTAAATATGAATCTGCTGATCTTTGGATCTAAGCTTTCCCTTCCTTAATTAATAATAATATCTCTAACATTCATGCCAATCAGCCTAGCCCAAAGTAAGCACTGTAAGGCTTGTGTTATGGATACTGGACCATATATTGGAGCGGAACGTAATAGTAAAAACAAAAAACAAATATATATAATGTCAAGTAAATTTTAATATTCCATAAGAAAGAAAACTTTCAAATAGGCGTCCTTTTTTCAATGGGAAATCCCATGGAGCCAGTGTTTTTTGTTCATAACTTTTTATTTTTTTTATTTGGGCTCCGTCACAATCTGGTCCTAAATGTGTTGATTCGATTCCACACAAAAATTATTAAAATCGGTTTAGAACTCTGGAAGTTATGGCGTAGCAGACATTGCGTCATTGAAGCTGATCCATGGGAGCTACGCTCGCTTAGCTCGCTCCATCCAATAAGTAGTATTAATAGAGATATGTATTAACACCCATGACATAGGTACAAATGCTCGTATACATCACAGACACATCTGCCTCTTCCGGGACTCGAACCCAGGACCGTCGGTGCGAAAGGCAGGATCGTTACCGTTGCACCAACCGGTCGCCAAACAGACCTTGATACAGACTGTCAATCAGACAGATGTAAATTCTAAATTTAACATCACATTAATATGTCATTACATAAAATTTGGCAATTAGAAATTACAGACGAATATCCATTTTATCTCAATATAACAGAATTTTCTTGTTGAAGTTATACTTCTTTTAGCGCATTGAAGGTGAAATTTTTCATGTAACGGAAGTTGCGCGAGCGGCATGCAACGAAAAAGCGACAGCATGAAGTTAGCTGTAAAGTGAACAGGCTAACTTCAAGATATCTCATTTCAAAACTTTATATAAAGTATAATTTCTGCCGCGCGTACATAAAAACACGCACGCTTTTTAACATAAAATAATTGACTCTCAACAATATTGACAAAAATATTTTTTATAACTCACCAATTTTTTTTTTGTTCATTTGTGTTTTGGAAATGTTTTCGAAGTCAATATTAGTCATCATTCCAATAATATGTTTCTTTGCGAATAAATCGGTAAAAAACACCCTTAACCACTTCACAAGAACGCAAAAGAGAAAACTAGAGTTTCTGCATAATTGGCAAATTTTGGCATGATTAGAAATTAATATGATTAGATTAATCTCATAATTGTTATAACTTATCATTTCAGAATAGTAGTTTATGATACTGTTGCATAATAAGGGTTCTTATAACACGAGTGTGTTTTAAAAAAACGAGCCGTAGGCGAGTTTTTTTATAGTATCACACGAGTGTTATAAGACCAAGTTATGTATAGTGTCATACACTACTTTATCTACTTTCATACTATAATACGTAAAACAATATTGCAAATAAAACGCTGAATATAACAACAAATTTTTAAATGTCAAATGTTGGCGCCAAGGTGCAAATATCGATTGCGCATGCGTGTTGCGTCGTCACGGACTCGTTCATTGAAACCTTTTTGAAGTAGAGGTTCAACCTCCTTGGTCCAGCTGGAGGTTGTATAGGTGTATCGTTATGATTAAAAAGTTATATTATGATACAGGTGTCCATACAAGACCTGTATCGTAATGAAACTTTTTTTTTATTATTTTTGGCCTGTACGTAATGTTTGTCATAAGCATTTTGTTTTCAGTTTTAGAATCTTTGTATTATAGTATTAGAGTAGATAAAGATCCTATCTAAGCTGATATTGATCAATAATCTGTAGTTAACGCTCTTTTTCAATAATTAACTTCACCTGATCGTTTCTTTTTTTATCATTAATCAACAATAATTCCACATCAAATAAATAAAAATTACACATTATGACGTATAAAACTATGAAGACTCACTTTACATAAATACTTACAAGCTCTCAAACTAAATTTATATGTCAATAAATTTCAAACTATGTAATATGTTTATTAAAAAGATAAATTACGGAACATAATCTCATTATACCTGGCATACCTGCAATTGTAGGCAGCGCAATTAATACTAAAAAAAATCGATATAAAGTATTCTGATCTTATGCTATCCATTCCTAAATTAGTAAAGAAAAATTAAAGAAAGATTTTTTACATACGTATGTCTTAAGTGTTTCCATTTATAATGCAAGTCATTATAAATATTCTTTTCCCTTTGTTTAGTACAAAAATGAATAATTCAAAACAAAAGAAAACGCCAATCTAGGCGTTTCGTAACCATCTTGAAAACCGTATCAGATAACAGTGATCAGAGATCAAAGAAAAGCGTGTTCTCAACTCGAATGTTATCTATCGACGTATTGATCGTTTACTAGTGATGTCACATGTGGTATCGATAATGCGCCCGTGAGTCGCGGATCTAATCCGTTTCCTGGCATAGATAACACGTCTGCGAGATTTGCGCGCGAAATTAGCAGACGAAGCGTTAAGATTAGGGAGTGCGCCATTAGGGAATTAGTCGAGTGGTGTAGCAACACCGTTAAAACAACATCAAGCTTGATATTGCAATATGGAATCTTGTATTATCGTAATAAAGCTCATTTGAGATATTTCCAATGTTGAAGATATTTTAAAATTATGTTTAATACTTAGTTTAAAGTAAAACGCAACTAAAATTGACTTATCAGATATTACTGGACTCGAGTCCCGAACGGAGCAGATGTTTGTGTGATGAATACGAGCATTTGTACCTGAGCCATGGGTAATTATATATATTTCTATAAATATTACTTATCTGTGTATCATATGTACATCTATACGTTACCCTAGTTTCCATAACACAAGCCTTACAGTGCTTACTTTGGCCTACGGTAATTGGTATGAATGTAAGAAATAAATAAATAATAGAAATATATTTTTATAAAATTAATCAGTTATAAAATTTCAACTAATGTTTTTTTAGTTGTCTTACAAAAAATATTCTTTATTTTTACTTTGATTGTGAACTCTTAAATGATAAAAGTAGTGACAAAGGTCGCAGTTCACATTTCATAAATCCAAATGACGAAAAAAAATTACCTACAATTTGCTTACTGAAATACATAACGTACTATTTCAGTTCACAAATTATTGACGTGACAACGTCTTAAATTAGGTTGCGGCTGGGAGTCACTTATGAAAAAGTGTAACGCTCGGTAACGTTACGATGAGTCACCGAACGAGAGAGAGGCCCGCCGAATGCCTTGCGTCTCTCTCCCACTCAATTTACTCTTAATCCTATAACAAAGGGTAATCGTAGTGTCTGCTTTTAAACGCACAACACAATGTAGGCATTGCTTTTAAGTATAGTTTTTTAACAAAATACAGATGGCGCTATTTGTCTTAAAATTTTAAACTGTTGGGTTTTCTTACACACCAAAGTATCGGACTTGCAACGATGATGCAATAGTAAATGATTGAAATCCAACGACATATTTTTGATAAAATTGATCAATATTGAAAATTAAATATATTTACTAAAAAATTATATTACGAAAAGTATATTTACTTTTCTTTTTGACGTGACAACGTCGTATAAATTGGTTTGCCGGGTGACACTTCAAGAAACTGCGTTACGCTCCGCTCACGTTATGCGCTTACAATGAGAGCGAGTGAGAGGCACGCGTCCCTTCCACTCGGGCATGGTTAGCCCGCCTAAGAGCGAGAGAGACAGACATAAAAAGTGGAAGGGACGCGTGCCTATAAATTAATGTTTTAAATATAATTCTTTGTATAAATAAATGTTTTAAATTGTTACTATTATTTCATCCTTCTTCCTACTATACGAATGAATATTCACATTAAAATTATTTTACCACTCAAAGTCGTTGTCACGTAAAACTTTCGCCCGTATACCGACTTTACAGGCAACCAACCAGTTTTTATATTAAATCCTCCTAACAGAGATTCACAGGTTCCTTTTTCCTCCTTCTTCGAAGGTCGTTGTTCCATGCTCACTATGCTGATTCCTGAGGAGAGCTTAAAGTAATTAGCACTCTATGCGTACAGATTTATGTGTGATTTTTCCACTGATCTGTCTCGTACACAGATTGAATAAACTGCTTGACACATATTCGCGTTTTGGGTCAGGCGCGATGCCCGGCCAGTAAACAAAGTACCCGTTGCGACATTGGGAAGACACACCAAATGATTGGCAAAGAGTTTTTAATACAGCCGACGCCATGTTCTTTGCATGTCGATAAGTAATAAGTATTATCATAACATTTGTGTCTACATGGAATATTTGTGAAAAATATTTAATTAATATCGACTTTTTATGTCTTCCATTCGATGCTGACGTACGAAGCTATTAATATGTGCGTCAAATATTTTTGGAAGGATAACTTCTTAAGAATCGTTTCATATATAGCGCACGGTATGAAAAATAGATGGGTAGTAAAATCAAACGTTAACAAAAAGTGAAGGGTCACATTTCCTCCGCGCTCCTCAGTCCCAAGTCTTTCTCTCTCTCTTTCTTTCTCATTATAGCATTCATTAAACATGTGAAAGATATTTTATCAAATTAATTCATTTACTTTCTTTGCCTATTACAAATGTTTTACGATAATTGTTTGTATGGAGTAAACGCAAGTCACGCCTCGGATCTGATACGCATATTTTTTATAACACAAATTACTATTTAGAGCTGAGGTCAGTTTAATGATTTTAAATATAGTTTATGTATCAAATCAAAATCAACCTGATTGTTGATAGATTACCGCAAGTTTTTAATGAATCTAACAATTAAATCATAAGTACGCACACGGTTTAGGAAGACGCTCTTCAAAAACATGTTTAAGACGCTACAAAACTGTATTTTTTGTTGTAAATATATGTGTTAAGCTTTAATATAACAAAAAAGTTTTAATAACATGTTTAGTGCGACAACAACTATCATATATTCATGTTCAATGACATTAATTGCCATAAAATTATATTTATAAATAGAATGTACAATTCTTGTTAAATCTGTTTACTTCTAACCATAGACAATTTTTTATATTCAGTTGGTAGAATATATTTAATTACACCATAAATAGAATCAGATTAAAAGGTATTATCTCTTGTCTCTTTGTTTTGAAATAGATTTGATTTCTCGTAATACTTATTGATCAACATCATCAACCAAGTGCAAATATAGAACTACTAATTACATTTTGTATTGTAGTAAAAACACTGATTATTTCTTTGTTGAATTCTGTACATGAGGCCATTTATAAAATATCTTTATATTTACCTGTTACATCATTATTAACAAACCCATTGAAAGACGAACATGTGTTCAATCCAATATTTACACGTTCATATTGTTCAATTTGTAAAGCTATAGTCTCCAAAATAATATTTTTTTATTTTAAAAGAAATACCTTAACTACAAGACTAAATACATATTTTGTAATTTTATATATTTTTTTCTATTTTCAATGCTATCTTATAAGATAAATTATTTTAATAGCAAAATATTAGGGGTTAAAGTATGAAATTGCCGATTTGTACTGAAAATCTATATTGTTTATTTTTTAAATTTTTAACAAATTTATTTAATCAAAATAGTTGCCATTATTATCTATACATTGCTGCCATCTAATGGGAAGGTCATTAATGCCTTTGCGATAGAATTCCGACGATCTAGACTGCACAAACTGTGTGAAAGCATTTTGTACTGCCTCCTGGGAAGAAAACTTCTTGTCACGTAGATAATTGTCCAAATCACGAAAAAAATGGTAGTCCGTTGGAGCAAGGTCTGGTGAATACGGAGGATGACGAATGGTTTCTAACTGCAGTTCCTGAAGGGTCAAAATGGTTTCTCGTGCTGTGTGAGGTCTCGCGTTGTCGTGGAGCAATAATGGTGAAGATCGATTCATGAGTCGGGGCTGTTTTACTGCTAGTTTTGTCAACATGGTTCGGAGTTCGGCACAATAGACATCTGCCGTTATTGCTTGACCAGATCGGAGAAAACTATAGTGAATAACACCATGCTGAGACCACCAAACAGTTACCATTACCTTTTTATTGGTAAGTTTTGCTTTAGGACACTGTTGTGGCATTTGACCTGGGGTCAGCCATTGCATTTTTCTTTTCCGGTTATCATAAAGAATCCACTTTTCATCACATGTTACAATTCGATCCAATATTCCTTCATTTCTGTACCGGTTCAACAAGGCAACACAAGTTTCAACACGCGTTTCTTTCTGCAGATCAGTCAAATCATGAGGCACCCATTTTTCGTATTTTTTTATTTTATTGATTTGACGCAAGTGAGTCAATATTGTGGGTAAGGTAACGTTAAACCATGCCGCTAATTCCTGGGTACTTTGACTAGGATCGGCTTCCACTATCTCTCTTAATTCATCGTTATTTACCTGTGTGGGCGGTCTTCCTCGTGGCTCGTTCTTTAAGTCGAAATTTCCATCACGAAAGCGTTTAAACCAAAATCGCACGGTGCGTTCATTAGTAGACCCCTCTCCAAACGCAGCATTGATATTGCGGGCTGTTTCTGCCGCGTTAGTTCCGCGTCGGAACTCGTATTCAAAAATAACTCGAATTTTCGCAGTATCCATCTTTCTTGTCTAAATTGAATAACAAAAACAATTGAAAGTCGATATTCAAATGTTTTACATTTTTTAAAAAAAGAACATCATAGAAACCATTTAAAAAAAGTTTCATTCGAAAACCTCAAACCATGAAGATTCTATGTCAATTCAAAGAACCTATTGCAATAAAACGGCAATTTCATACTTTAACCCCTATTATTAGAAAAAATCGACTCGACTCACAAGTGAATTCTCAGGAGGGAACTTTAATTTAAATAAAAATTTAACTAAATACATAGTAACTACAATTGAATACAATAACCTACTCCCAATGTACGTGTGCTCGTACCTGGTTTGTGGGCGAAACATCGCATATCCATTAGTCGACCATAAAGATCTTACGTGAAAGAAAGAGTTTTTGAAAATTCACGACCATAGTAATACACCAGGGTGCGATTCGTACACATTGTACCAGCTTTATCAACACAAACTACTGTAAGAAACAGATTCAACTGTTTCTACATTAAACTCAAATAGAAATTCAATGAGTACTTTAAATATTGTTAAATACCATTCTTTTTAAAGTCGTCGTGCAACATTGATGAGCGTACGATAACATCGGCAGTGGCGCCATCTCTGGATTAACATATGAACAGCCGGGAGGTCAGTTATCGATACCTCAATCGCAAGCAACAAAGAAGTCAGTTGACATCTCTTATCAGACACAGCCGCCGTTGTATATAATGGTAACAATAAAAGATCCATTTATTTAAATATATTATGAATTTTGAGAGTAAATAAATAAATTACATTCAAAAACATCCTGGGACATTATTTACATTTAAACCAAGTGAATTACATATTATATATTATATAAATCAACTAAATGTACCCGTACAATATACTTAACAATTTAGACATCATACGCCACCAGATATTCAAAATAATTCAAGGAAATTGAATATTCAGGTTATTTCCGCTCACTTTTCCGGAATAGATATTATCCAAGAAGATTTGTGTCCATTTTTCAATATCCTAATAGCAAAATCTTCATGATTGTATAAATGACATTTTTATGTGTATCAAACACAGCATTCTTATAACAAAACATGCAACAAAGGGTTTCAAAATAATTAATCATATGTTAATTAAGTGCTATTCTTCCCGTAGACCAGTCCCATTTCTATAGTTTTCCTTCACAAAGATTTGAAATTCCCGTCAATTGTCCTGTTTTATCGCTAACGGTTTTGTATACATTTTAATGATTTATTTTCCTTAACTAACTCATTAACTTAACTTCGCACGACTTAAACGTAATGTTGACATATTAAATAGTATATATTTATTTTGAATAATGTACTCTGTTAATAGTGAAATATTTTTCAAATAGATACACAAACTGAGTCACTAAAAACGAACTTTTTATTTGCTGGTCAGTAACCTAACCTAATTGAGTTAATCAGTAATGTTTTATTAATGTAATTAATAAAAATATTTGGGTGAGTTCGGAATGAAATTGCAACCAACAATTAAAAACACAAGCAAACAAAATCAACTCTCTCTGTCACTATAATATTAGTATGGCTTTTATTATATTTTGTGAAACATTTACTTTTAAACTTCAATTTATCTCTTCTAGCGTTATTTTCATTATATGATTTAAATTAACATTTTTTAGGTCAATTTACTAACGTTATTGATTTTTGTAGACTGCAATCTTGAAGTTGGGGCGCCATATTTGTTTACAAGTGTTTATCGAAATCGATTAATGTCTCGTCTAACGTCTCATCACTATCTTATATGCAAAGTATTTAATGCGATGTTTGTTGGTTTTACTACATAGATGGCGGTAGTAATTACTTCAGTTCTTGGCGAACGATACAGTGTTCTCAACACCCACACGTGTGTAGATGTGTGCTGCAGTGAGGATGACGTCATTCGCAATTGTCACCGCAGTCACGGCTAACGAGACTCTCTCGGTAGGTTACGCGTAAAACATTCAATTACCGAGTTCAACATTATCGAACGTAACTTGAAAGTTCTTAGCTCTACCAACCAAGTTTTTCCTGACGCGGCATTCTATTTCGCGCGACTCACTCTCATTTTCGCTGAACTTGGCATGGGTCAGATGACACTTGAAAACTAAACAAACCGTACGCCGGTGACGTCATGGCGGACGCAAGCGATTGTGTGCTTTATGCGGGTTGTTTGACTTATGTTTTTCGCGGATCAAAAGTGTCTTTGGGTGCTCAAGGACAGCCCTTAATTCGGGGCTCAGGTCTCTTTTTCATTGGGAAGTGACACGGTCGACGCTCGGCCGAGAGACCTTGTGAGCTCCCCCCTAACCCCCCAGCCCGGCTCAGCTGACGTCATCGGCGCCATCTTGCGACCGGTTGCCTGGCAACGTAATAACACGCTACGCAGTTTGAAGAAAAGTCGTGTGGTACATGTAATTAATTAAAATTTAAGCCGCTCACTTAGTTTAATGGACCTTTGGTCAAGTCTACATTCACTGTTCGCTTATTTTGTGAATTTTAAGCTGAACTGAAGGAGCGATGATTAATTAAAGAAAAGAAAATCCTTACTTTTACTAATGTTTACATCTTGGAAATATGCTTAAATAATCTCGAAATCGACGTGATAAATATAAATAATCTTAACTCTCCTTATGTTTATTTTAATGTGTATTTATATAGGTATGGAACTTATTCTTTAATAATTTGCCTTCCGATATTAAAGTGAGGCCATTATTTTAATAGAAACTTAATGAGCTAGTCATTTACTAATGTTATCTGCACCAATATTTTGATTTTAACACTTGAGAGTACGTACTATTGTTATTTTTATATGTTTTTTGCATCTTTTCAACGCTATGTTATAAGATAAATTATTTTAATAGAAAAATACCACCAAAAATCGACTCGGCTCAAAAGTGAGTTCTCAGGTGGAAATCGAAACTTATTTTAACTTATTTTTACGAAAAAGTGTTCACAAGGCTCGGTAGCTCAATTCGGATAGCATTGAACCGGACTTCCAAAGGTTGCGGGTTCGATTCCCGCTTGAGCCGAAGAGCGCGCTTTACTAGTGAGCCGAGTTGATATTTTCTAGTATTTTTCTATTAAAATAAATAATCTCGTAAGTATGCATTGTTATTCCTAATTAAGATGCCTGTTAGATAAACTGTTTATAATAAAAATGTAAACTTAATTGTAACAAATTTTTAAGTGGGTATCCTAAGTTTTGTTTCACGAACTTTGAATATTCAAATTTTCTTAGTGTTTATAAATCAACTTACGAGTGGTATTTACGCAATACCTATATATCGATAATAACGTTAAAATGCTTAACCAACAGTTGTTTGCATTAGCTCAATTAATAGATCACGATATTTATTCTAACAATGCATTCTGCTAAGTATTTGAAGAGTTTCCTTACGATTTATGTAAAATAATATTTCTTACATTCACACCAATTAGCCTAGCCTAAATTAAGACTTGTGTTAGGGATAATAGGGTAACGGATAGACATAAAATAATAAATATGTGTCATTTAATAGAAATATATATAAATACCCGTGACTCAAGTACAAATGCTCGAATTCATCACACAAATATCTGCCCCTTCCGGGACACGAACCCAGGACCGTCGGTGAGAAAGGCAGGATCGCTACCGTTGCACTAAACGATCGTCAGTGTTATAGTAATTGCATGGAAATTGTTGAAGTGCCATAAATAAATAAAAGAAAGGCCTTCAGTTAATTGTGACCATAGATTATTTTAAAACTTTTTTATACAAGTGGGATAAATTAAAAAACAAAATATATATCTATGGAAATAAACGGTCTGTAGCTTTCAAAGTTTTCTTACGTCCAAAAGGGTTCATTAAGCCATGAATAAATTAGTAGCTGAGAAGTCATTTAATGACATGGCTTTTAATTAATAAAATAATTAAGCAATTAATAGCTGAAGCAGCGAACAGGGCTAATTAATGATTGGATAATTCAAACGATAGTTTTAAGTTTTCATTAAAAAAAACGTCTTAAAATGGACTTTTGTTTAACTTTGAAGAAGTATATTTTTACTTTATGAAGGGAATTTGAATGAATTTTATTCAGGAAAGGGCAAATGTTTGTGAGGTGAATACGAGCATTTATTCCTGAGTATATTTTTTTTTGCATATATGTTACATATCTATTTATCATGGATCTGGATACTAGGGTAACGGAGTAGGACAACGGTAACACATGCCTTATAGGGCTTGATTTCGGCTAGGCAAATTGGTGTGAATGTAAGAAATAATATTATATTTAATCGTTACATTGCGACTCTTTTACAGAAGCTCAATTACTATGAATCTGAAACGTCAGGATTACATAAAAAACAAGAATAAATAGTAATTTTATTTAAAAATACCCATTTATATTTGATTAATTTCAAGTTCTTTAAAATCAATTACAAATACGTAATCTCCCTTGAATGTACTACTAGATACTTGCGTAGGCCGCGAACGAATTGGGATTTGACATTAAAGCCAGCACTGATTTAATTATCTCATCGAACAAGAGGGGAAATGTCAGAGGACGTCAAAAAGAGTTCATTAGGACCGCGAACGAAGTTATCCGGGCTTTCCACGTGAAAGCTTGGGGAAATTCCAGGGAACAGGTGGGCGTATCCGGGGACATAATGAGCGACTAACAAACATTTGAGCAGATTTACTTCCCGTCGATAGATGGCGCTGATCTTTATTTTGCGTCTTGTATATTATTTGTTATAATATAATTTTTATTGTGTAGGTTTTCACGTTTACATGTAGACTCTCTGGGTAGGAGCTGAAAATCAGTGCTATGCTATGGTATCGCTGAGCTTTTTCCCTTTGCGTCGTGCCAACACACGCTTATATTAAAAATTATGTATATATTAAGACTGATTGTTGTAAACATGTGAGTGTTTTTATAATGCAAATAAACTAATTCTCTATCTATTTATTTTTTGTTCTGACTACCGTTTGGTGCAACGGTAACGATCCTGTCTTTCGTACCGACGGTCCTAAAAACATCTCGATTCCAAAAAAATGCAAAAATAAAATTGATAAAAAATGAAACCTATCCCATGTCCTAAGAGGGAACAAATCCAGCAAAATGAAAAAAATATATCAAAATCGGTTCAGTAGTTTCAGAGTTCATGGCGGTCAAACATTGTGACTGGTAATTTTTATATTTATATGTTTCAACTATATAATTCTACAAGTGAATCGACGTCACCCGGATTTACACGTGCCACTTGCATAGTATACACACACAAACATCCTCTAACCACCCCAACCCGAGGCCGTAGGGGGGGAGAAATCTTGCTGCCAGTCCAAATTGATTTAAGATATTGATACTTTATTAAGCACCTTCAATAGATTGATATCAATTGCTCAATTCGTCTTTATTAATATTGAATTACGATTTATCAAACACGAAATATAATTATTTTTACGATAAAAAGAGGTTTTAAAATTCCCGATCGTTTTGAGTAAGTGGTGATGGTCTTGAAGGGAATGGCTTCGTAGAAAAATTACGTCAAAATTGTCGTAATAGTATAACAAAATACGAGTACATACAATAGATAGAACACTTAACAGAAATCTCATCTTGGCATGTCTTTTCTCCGCTAAAAGGAGTCCTTTCGACTTGACTCCTACTTTCCAAGGTGCATCCGTGCCGATCACTGATCAAATCGAGCTTCACGGCAAGTCATTGTCACCAACTCTCAATTTTGGCTATTTTTTTTTCGTTTTATCGACTTTCAAATCACAACGATTATAAAAGTTTTCATTTCAAAAATGAGTTAAGATCACAGGGTTAGACTTCCAGAAAGGGCAAAAGTTACTGAGTTAAATACGCACCTTTGTACCTGCACCACAAGTATCTATGTAATTTAATGTATATCTATTTATTAACTATTATCAACATATTATTAACATCTTATTTAAGCTCAAAAAATCGTTAAGTTTATTCATTAAATATGAAATACTTTAAAATACACACATTTCAATAGAGAAAGTAATCAAATGTTCAATATTAATGACATAAATAAATAATGATTATTCTCTAAACATATTGATTATTGTAGTACAATAGTATAATAGTACAAAACGGAAGTGAATAAGATACTGCGCTAATTAATTCTAATGCACTACTAACAGTTTATCGTTAAACGCTATTGTAGAAGAAGATTTAATATTTCTTCGGTCAATTAAAGAATAATTGTCTACAATTTGAGCAATAGTTGATCGTGAAGAAAATATGTTTTGTCTTCAAGTAACCGGCTATTAACTATTATCCTTTTAATTACAGTTCCGACATCGATAATTTCTGTGTAACGAGAAATCGCTATGTTGTCTTTTCAAACGTTCATTGAAAATGCATAACTTTTAGTTTGTATTCCTAAATAATATATATATATATATATATATATATATATATATGTGTGTGTGTGTATATATATTCACAGTATCTGTCACTGTCACAGTGTTTGACCGCGATGAACTTAGAAACTACTCAATCGATTTTAATGACTTTTTTTTCATTTTGCTGGATTTGTTTCCACTTAGGACACAGGATAGGACCTCTGGGAAGAAAAACGGAATTCTCAAATGCGTCGCAATATCTGTTGTAATAATAAATAATATAATATAACTACATATGTGTAACTTGCGACTGCATATATAAGATAAATATAAATAAATTAACACATAAACACACAATAGTAAAGAACTGGCGAATGACTTAACGTATCGATTAGCTTGCTTTGAAGTTTTGAAGGCGAAATTATTAGTAGATCGTAGTTTTTAATTAAACGTTTAAAAACGGATTGGCTAGCTTAACTTACGCTTATGAACTTATTAAAAAAAAAGATCGTCATTGCCGATGAGCTTCTTGGCCCTCAATTCAATGGACTTGAGCTTCTGGAGCTGATATTAGGTGGAACCATCTCAAAGATGTACTGCATACACAATCCATTAGATTCAAATTATGTAAACTAAAATAATGTGTGAATATTTCAACCAAATAATCATAAAAACTTAATAAGTGACGTCCAAACTGACGCATAAAATACGACAATAATTCCCGTGAGGAAATTATTACAGGAAAAACCGATGAATAGGTAAACGTTTCTTAAAAAACATTATTTTCAAATACCCAACAAATAATCGGTCTCTTTATTTGAAAATATTAATAACGTTAGTAAAATATTAACCAAAAAAAAATGAAAAAGAGATAGAAATCCATGCCAGCCACGCACACTGACATGAGTGAAAGTGAGACAAAATGTCACAATGTACATATATATTTCTATGAATATTACATTATCTCTATCTATGTCTATCCGTTACCCTAGTATCCATAACACAAGCCTTACAGTGCTTACTTTGGGCTCAGTTAATTGGTGTGAATGTAAGATTTTTTTATTTTATTTATATGCTATACAATTAACGCTTTCTTGATCAAGTTTGCTACTTTTAAACTCTCAGACTGTGCTTGTAAGTTGCACAAGTTCGTGTCGCGACAGCCTTGCTCGATGCGGAGATAAGCGAATGACTTCCGACTTTAATAACGCAAGCCTTCCTCTGAAGGCTGCTGAAAGTACTGAACACAAACCGAGTCCGTAACTACATAAGTTTTAAACGTAAACTAGTATGTTATTAGTTTTGACATGACCATACACTCTGGCGATAAAACTGTACAATGGTCCACTAAAATGTATTAGGTAGTAAATCGAGTTATATAATAATGTGTGTCTAAATAATTATTTATAATAATAAATGTTATTAAAATCTTAATTAATTTTATAAGTCTTTGCAAGTATATAGTTAATTTCATACTGGTAGCAATTGCTACCATATTAAAATTTTTCGAATATTTATCGAAATATCTATCGATATCGAGGGGTGTTGATGAGGATCAGTCCCTGGTAGCAATTGCTACCATATTCAAATTTTCGCGGGGCCTGCTGTTTTTTTTTTTTAATTACAACAAATATTTGAGTTCAGAGATCCAAATATTCTGTGGTGGATTCGTTATTCAATTAGTTTTACGGTAGTATTTTTTGTTTGGTCCGAGCTTCATGATATGACATTTTTTTTTTGCTGGATTTGTTCCGACATAAGATATAGGATAGGTTTAAAGCTGACAACTCAACCGGGCAACGATCGCCTTATATATTACATTTCTATAATGCACAAAATTATAATTTTATGTCCTTTGTCAATGATTATGTTAAGTGTTTTAAAGATAATATTATAATTGAGTTTGATTTTAATTTTTAGGTGGTTAACTACCAACATTGTTATTGGAGCGGCGCGAGCGAAGCTCCCATGGATCAGCTTCAATGGCGCAATGTCTGTTACGCGATAACTTCCCGCGTTCTTAACTGAATTTAATATTTATATTTTTTTATATTTAATGCATTTTCAATGCGATCTTATAAGATAAATTATTATAATAGAAAAACACTAGAAAAAATCGACTCGGGTCACAAGTGAATTCTCAGGCGGGAATCGAACCCGCAACCTTTGGAAATCCGGTCCAATGCTCTCCCAATTGAGCTACCGAGCCTTGCGAACACTCGTCGAAATTTTCTAGCACTCGATAATCGATTGACCAAACATTTGTAAAAGTGTTTCTTTCGAATACGAGAGGATATTCCTCTCATTGATGAAACAACGCTGGCCTACAGCGTAAAATCAGGAAGGTGCTAGAAAATTTCGACGAGTCTTCGCAAGGCTCGGTAGCTCAATTGGGAGAGCATTGGACCGGATTTCCAAAGGTTGCGGGTTCGATTCCCGCCTGAGAATTCACTTGTGACCCGAGTCGATTTTTTCTAGTGTTTTTCTATTATAATGATTTTAATATTTTTTGTGTGGAATCGAATCAACAGGTTTAGGACCAGATGGTGACCGAATATTGAAATTCGCTAAAATTCCCATTGAAACAAAAAATTTTTTTTCTTTTTTTAGGTATTACACTCCGTTCCAATATATGGTGCTAGCGTAGCTTCATGCTTAGCGACTGCATCGCCTAGTATTTACAGGCCTCTTGTGTGTCACCAAATATGTTTATTTTAAAATCATATATGTACCACATGAAATCTAAAAAAAACAGACTATTCCAAACATTTCGTTCAAGATTGTATTAGCGCATATTAAAAAAGTTTTTACTATAGATAAATTAAACCATTTCAAACATAATCCAAATATTATACATCAGACGATTTATATAAAATTCTAGCTTTATAACTTAATACAAACAATCAAAAACATTGCTTATAAACGCGCCAGATTTTAATTAAAATCAAAAATGGTTTCACAAATTAAAAACTTTCCGGCAAAGCGATGCTGAGCGACCCGTGGGCGTTTAGGCAATATACGCCTACGCCATGAAAAATGGCAGGTGGTTTCTGCGAAAAATTTGTTTCAGTACCGCTCAAAAGCGTTAATTCCTTGTAATGCGTATATTACATTAAATTTGCCACCACTTGTATTAAAGAATCCATTATAATCATAAAACTCTCCAAACATAATTATTAATTACCTATTATCGATCAATCAATGTCCAAGTTACATTTTTATACATTTTAAACTTGGTAGAGATAATAATATTTCTTACATTCACACCAATGAGCCTAGCCCAAAGTAAGCACTGTAAGGCTTGTGTTATGGATACTAGGGTAACCGATAGACAACCGATATGAACCATAGATTTATTTAATAAATATAACCAAAAAAACATACACTATAACATAAAAAAAATTGTATCATAAACTTAAGTGCCGTTTTAATTAAATGCAGTCACGACGTACCTTTGGTGCAATGGTAGCGACCTTTCGCACCGACGGTCCTGGGTTCGAATCCCGTAAGAGTCAGATGTTTGTGTCATAAATACGAGCATTTGTATTATAGTCAGGGGTATTTATATATATATATACAAATACTAGGTGATGCAGTCGCTTAAGCATAAAGCTACGCTGGCAACATATATTGAAGCGGAGCATAATACCTAAAAAAAATTTTTTTTTGGTTCGATGGGAGATTTTTCAAATTTCAAAATTCGGGCTCCGTCAGCATTTGGTCCTAAACCTGTTGATTCGATTCCACACAAAAAATATTAAAATTGGTTAAGTACTCGGGAAGTTATGGCGTAACAGCGTAACAGCGATCCATGGGAGCTCCAATTACATATTTATATATCTTATATGTATGTCTTTCCGTTACCCTAGTATCCATAACACAAGCTTTACAGTGCTTACTTTATTTGAATATGAAAATTATTATATAAAAATAAATATTTACAATTTCGGATAGGACTCTAAGTTAAACAATTACTTTTAAAAGTTTGGTCAATATCCATAAACACAATGTCAACATCGGAACAAATTTCATTGAAAAACATACACATTGTATGCATTAGATTATCTTCATATCTATATATATATCTATATATATATATATATATATATATATATATATATATATATATATATATACACATATATATATATATATACACATATATATTATCTATTATATGCATTATTTATTTATTACGCATACTTGTGTACTAGGTACTTGTCCTAGTACACAAGTATGCGTAATAAACTCGTCACATAATACGTAACATATCTTTTGAGCGTAGCTTAAAAGATATTTTTCACTTATTTACCTTTCAACGGAGTGAAAATTACGCTCACACGCCCGTGTTAACCTTTTAAGAAAAAAATTTAATGAGCCATGAGAAAAAAGGGAAGGCGTCCGTGACGTCGGTATTCATCGAGTTTTACCTTAAAAAAAAACCTTTTTTGCGAATATGAATTTTCAGTACGTTAAGTTTTCCATTAGGAATTTTTCTCACAAAATGGCGGGTACCTTTTCAAATATTCATCGGGGAAGGAATTAGTGGCGTGACAGATAAAGTACAGAAGTCTATTCTTATTTAAAAAGTACAAACATTGAAACATAAATGAAATCACGCTTTCTCCCTCAGAAGTAGGCAGAGATCACCGATTTCCACTTACCATGTTCCTGACATACAACTCTGGCTTCTTCAACTTTGAAAATGAAATGAAAAAATGCTATATTCACCTATAAAGGCATGTCTTTTAATGTAGTCATGGTTGTATTTAATAATTTCAGTGTTTAAAGATATATTGTGGGTGAATAATTTTCAATAAATAAATAAATAGTTTGCGGGAAATAATTAAAAAAAAATACTTTAAAAAAAACTTGTGTTATAGTGAGATTCAAAAAATAAGTTTTTTATCCAAATGTCCGGCTGGTCTTAACACGTTCGCTGCGGCAGTAACTTTCCAATACTTTCCATTCCTTCGGTACAACCAATACACCTGGTAATAAAACTTCCATTGTGGCGGCACAAGGCTTATAGACCCTGTATCATTTAAGAAACCTTAATCCTGTTTTTGGCTTCCGTGCGGTGCCAGGTGTCTAAACCTGGTATTAAGGTAGGTACACCATTGGATTCTATTTTAATAATACATCTTATATATTTATTTTTTTCTTACACCGAACCAAATTGAAGCTATGCCTTCCGCACAACAAGGAATGCTATACTTTTCTTAGTCGCACTGTAAGCGAGACATATACAAGATGTTTAGACCTGGTTTCGCACTCAAGGTGTTAAAACTTGACAGCCCTATACGTATCGCGATAAAACATGTCGCCATATGAATACGCATGTTTGACCCGACTATAATAAATCTACAAACACAGTGACCTGACACGCCACCATCCCGGTGCAAACACCCCCTCCTTGACCCACACAGTTGCAAACGTGATGCACACAAATGTAATTCGTACCACAGCCTACGCAATATACAGCACCCCTTTCTATTTAGTTTACGAAAATATCGTATAGAAAGCTTTAAAAAGGATTTATTTGTTATTACTCTTAGTCTATGAATTCATTTCATGACTTTACAAATATAATGGAATAGAAAAATAATTAAAATACGAGCATTTGTGCCAGAGTCATGGGTGTTCATATATATTTCTATGAATATTAAATATCTATGTATCAAATATGTATGTCTATATGTTGCCCTAGTATCCATAACACAAGCCTCCCAATATTTACTTTGGGCTAGGCTAATGTGTGTAAGAAATATTTATTTCTTTAAAAACCCGCCAAAAAATCATGCCGCACACTGGCTTCAAACACGTCACACATTAACAAAATAAGTTGAATACTTTTTTAAACCTCTATTTTGTGTAAATTATCATTGCATTACTTAATAAAAATTATTTTTGTCATATCAATGAAAATTGCTTTATTAATCAATTGTCTATTTTAATACCTAGTTTTACCTGCTGCTTCGCTCGCAAAAAATGTAGTGGGGTGAAAGTTCTTTTTTATACCTGTAATAACTTGTATGCAAAATCTCATAATGACCGGTTTAGTAGTTTAGACGTAAAGAGTAGCAAAGCAACATAAAAAACTGACTTACTTATTCATAATAACAGTAAGGAATATTTACAGGTAATATTTACTATAAAAAACAACAACATAAAACAATATATTTTACTTTCATAAGTATCTAAAACTTAAGCAATCTCCATAAAATATTAAAAATATAAAAAAACGACGGTTTTAATCTTTTTAATTTGAGTTTGATGTTTCGACTCCTTTATTTGAGTCGGTTTTATTAAAGGATAGTGTATCACAATACAATAATAATAATAATATTTCTTACAATCCCACGAATTAGCCTAGCCCAAAGTAAGCACTGTAAAGCTTGCATTATGAGTACTAGTGTTACTGATAGACATACATACAGGTATAGATATATTATAATTATAGAAATATATAAATACGCATGACTTAGGTACAAATGCTCGTACATCACCCAAACATCTGCTACTTCCTTGCGAACCCAGAACCGTCAGTGCGTAAGGCAGAATCGCTACCGTTGCACCATACTGTCATCAATTGATGACAATCATAGAAAGATACTGTAAAAGTTATCCTGTATTTGAAGTAATTTTTTGTGTCAAAATATAAATTTTACGATATAACTTGCTTGCTGGTAATGGTTACAAAAATATCTATTTTTACCCGCAATATATATCACTGTATGCCTTTTGATGTTATGCCAAATTAGGCATAAAAATTATGCGATAGAAATGGGCGATCTGATATGTTTCGCCTATATCTATCGTCGTGTTTGAAATCCACGCACACCTAACCACGCGACCTAGCATGCATTACAGAAATAATGTTTCGTTGCAAGCTACAAGAAATCTTTTTTCTTACAGAATTTTAACTTTCCCTTACGATAAAGCTGTAGCTCTTACATCGTGACATAAAACAGTAAATTAAAACTAAGTGAAAATATTATAAAAATCGCGCCATTTTTCTATTTCCATAAGAGTAGTTGGAGAATGATTTATTCATGAACTTAATGCTACGAATGGGTTTCTTTTTTCTCTTTTGAAACTTTGACTGATAGTTACACTTAAGAGACAGACATTGACTCATTCATCCTGTAAAGAGATAAAACAAAAAATAAAATTAGCAATTGCAATAAATTAATTTCAGTGAGTAGACGTCAAATTATAAGAACTATTGATTCGACATTACATGTCTTTCACGCTCTATTCTTTCTTGATGCGTTTAAAAACATATAAAAATAGGCAATTTCTTGGTGTATTAAATTTTATTAAATTTATTAAATAAAAATTTATTAAAATATTAAATTCAATTTTATTAAAATATGAAATTAAATTTTATTAAATATATGAAATTAAATTTTATTAAATATATGAACTTAAATTTTATTAACTTTATTACATTAAATTTTATGAAATTTATTACATTAAATTTTATAAAATTTATTGTATTAAATTTTAAATAATTAAAAACTATGACTGCTTTGGCAGAATAAGATTCTCCTTTGTCGCTGTTAAAGAAGTGAAAAAGTCGGTCATAATTGTAATTTTCATGCCAAAGATGCGTTTCTCTATGACAAAAATAGTGTATTTTTTATTTAGAATGGGTTCGCTCTTGATCCCAATCAAGCTAAGGTGCCAAGACAGAATACACGGTAGAACGAGCTAACCCAGAAGGTGCCTATTCACCCTGGTTGAAAACGGACGGGTTATATGTACTCGAAAATACAAACGTAGAGAGGGAGTTTCTAATTTGTAAATATATTTGTTTTCGTTTTATTTAATAACTTACATTTTACTTAATAGTTTTAAATTATCCAACAAATTATTACATTCTTTAACATTAACTGCAAAATTTTATATAGGTTCGAGTCCCGATTATTACTTGAGACAAGTAATTTTTTTTTTGCATTAATTACTTTTGAATCGTCAAAAACAGAAAATTTTACGTTGTCATTATTTCTACCAGTGATTGACAACCTTAACTGCACGACTTTATTTATTTTGACATCATTTTAAACTTTTTAACTTTCCAAGTTCAGTAATAATTGGAATATATGATCTTTGTTAAAAGCTTACGCTGCTATTGTAAGTTCAAGGACATTGCGTCCATGTTTGATCGCTCATGTAAACCAATCAATACATGTTAAACTGTAAAAGCTTATTGTTTGTTTGACCTAGAAGGTATCGGCGTATTCCTTTCATGATTGTGAACTTGATTATAGTATTTCTTACATTCACACCAATTTGCCTAGCCCAAAGTAACTATAGGCAAAGGTAACGGATAGACATACATATAAGACATATAGATATTTAATATTTATAGATATACAATACCCACGACTCAGCTACAAATGTTCGTATTCATCACACAAACACCCGCCTCTTCCGGGATTCGAATCCAAGACCTTAGCTACCGTTACACCAACTGTTTGTCAAGATAATATTAATTCCGTGTCAATTTCGATTTTTTTTATTTAATTTTTTAATGATTTGATATTAATATAATTTCTTTAAGCATTAGGTAACAAGTAAAACGGTTAAATATGTATTAATTTAATTTTAAAACAAATCATCATTTACTACCTAAAATATATTAAATATTTGCGTTTATTTATTAAAAGGGTCACTAACGTAAGTTACAGTTATAAAAAGAAATAATATTACTATGTAAAAAAACTTAAAAATAAATTACTTAGGGCTAACTACAGTTACAATTATAGGTTACCGCAGCATACATTGTAACAATTAAATTATACTAGATTTAAAAAATCTAAAAATCCCACGTTTTTCAATGTCCTAAAAAGAATAAAATAACCCTGCGGGGCAAAGCGAGGGGCCACTCAAAACGTGGGGGCGCATATTACTAAGAGGAGATTTTAAAGAGATGAATGACATGCATTGATGCCGATTATTGTAAAGATGCGCACCCACGTTTTGAGTGGCCCCTCGCTTTGCCCCGCAGGGTTATTTTATTCTTTTTAGGAAATTGAAAAACGTGGGATTTTTAGATTTTTTAAATCTAGTATAATTATTTTATTCTTTTTAATTATTAACTCAACGAAGTAACCATGTGTTACGCAACAATGGGATAAGCCCCATACAAAAGTGAAAGTTGCCGAAAGTGGACCTGAAAGTGCATCTGGAAAGTTGAAAGTTGCTTTAGAGTGCATTGTCATCGGGTTCTGAACTATCCTGAAAGTTTCAGCTTTCTAGCTTATCGGAAAGTGCCACAAATTTAAGTTGCAAGATTTTGCCCGGACAGACAAACAAATAAGAAAAGTGAGATAAGAAAAACGTGGTAATAAAAACTAAGTTCGTTAAAATAAACGTGTTTAACTGGTCTTAATAAAACAATTAGAGACAGTTTAAAGGAAAATACATAAAAAAGTTATCATTAAAATAAAATAAAAATACAATTTTCAAACCCAATAGACGTGGAAATTATCAATCACACGAAATAAAATGAAGAAAAAAAAAGTAAAACTAAATGACAAGTGTAGAGTACCTACGTAGTGTAGGGTAGTTGAAGTAACAGATTTCCTAAATAATATAAAAACATATTAACGCAATGTTAGTATTACTTATTAAATAAATAATCAAAAACACTTAATAATCGCCATCGAGTACTAATACACCTTAAGTATGAGTTAAACATACCTGTTCCACTTGTACTATTCCAAAGCCTTAGCTGTCAACAATTACCTGCCCATAATGCCTGCAGCCAAGCCTGGGTCACACTGATTTACATAATTACGCTACTATCAACCACGCCGACCTCATTTTTTCTAACCCCGCAAGCGAGCTAAGCAAACATTGTTTTTCAGAGTATTACTCCCATTCGAAACATTCTCCTACTTATTCTAGAAGGTATTCTAGGGCTTTTCTTAAATTCCTGTTGTTTTTGAAGTTAAACCAAAAAGCTGGTGAATGCGTGACGAGAGCGTTACGAAAACTGTGATCGTGCGAGGCGATAGAAAGAAAAACAGTTACTTTTCGTATATTACTGTAGGTGCAAGAGATAGAGGTGCGAGCACACATTTTCTTTCCCTTTTTCTCTCATAGCCAATAAAGTTTCGTATATCTAATAAATATCTATACATAGATGGAGCTAAAGAAGTTTTATTGCAGTCATGTGGTCTAAAGCACATTCGTTTTTTGGTTACAGATAGCAGCTGTTGATGTCCGTAGTAGCAGCCAGCCTATAGGCCAGTTTCATTCTTACCCAAGCTCCTTATACCCCCTCCAAGATTGCTGCCACTATGGGTCGGAAGAAAATACAAATATCCCGGATCACGGACGAACGGAATCGGCAGGTTAGTCAACAAATGGATATTTTTATTTTGAAACAAACAAACAAGCCATAGGCGGAATGATGAGTGTCTATCGGTTTTCTACATAATGTACTTTGGAGAGCGTGCTCAAGAGCTGTATCTGCTCATACCGCCATCTCCCTTTTTCTATCGGACCTCTAGACGCATTGTGGGCTACCACCCTTCTTTGGTTGCTATTCCTATCTGTCGCACCAAGCGCTTCTCAACATCTTTCTTAATGCACACAGCAACGGAGTGGAACTCCCTCTCTGCGTTTGTATTTCCGATTACTTATAACCCGTTTCATTTTCAAAGCCAGGGTGAATTTGTATATTCTGGGTTAGTTCGTTCCATCGTAGATTCTATTTCGGCCCCCTTGTATGTAAAAAAATAAACATACAAGCCGTTGGTAATACAATCGGAATATAATACTAATAAATACTATAACTAATGATAAGAAAAGCAAAATATTTTTGCTCTGACGTGATCTTATGAAACGAGTTCTAAACTGGATTAGTGTGGTCGTTTTTTTATTACTTTTTACAAATACCGTCATATATACAAGTTTGTTAAAGAGATATGACCTTAGCACTCGCGTTGACCCAACCAATGGACATATCAGCGAGCTCCCTTTGCAAAACACTATCGCCAAGGGCAATGACCGCTCCCGTCCGTAATTTATTAATTATACGATTACGCTGTACTCCCTTGGCCAGTTTAACAAGATCCCATGAAGTTGGAATGAACAGAGACTTGTTTATTGCACACTTAGGATTAGCAGAGGTTGTGAAAGCTCACCAAAAGTTGGTGTTACAATAGACATGGCAGACGTTCGAAATGAAAGTTGCGAAGGTCAATTTTGTGTCCACCAAGGTCTCTATTATCAGATTAGTGTCTAGTTGTCCTGTTCCTGACCTTGTTAAAGTTGTAATGGTTTAGGTTAAGATATTTATTGAAGCATAAGACAAACAATTAATCACAGGTAATTTAACTAAAACTTTCGGCATATTAACAGCTAAAGTTGTAACTGTTCATCGAATTCAATAAATAAGGAAAATGTATATCCTCTGCTTACAAAAAATCTTTAGTCTTTAATGTTGAATTCTAAACCGCCATCGAGTTGATTTGATGACACACAGTGTGTACAATCTGTTCCAGTAATATTGTACGATATGAGGCCAACACAAAGTAAACTTTGTTAATAATTCTAAGTGCATTCAATAAACGATATTACTTTTCTAGTTATAAAACTATATTTTATACTTTTTTGATCTCATGTACCAACTACCAACGTACTTACAAACGTTGGTATTTTCATGTGTATTTGAGTTGTAGAGAGCAAAAACAGAAATTATGACCCATCGGGATTTATTAATAACGTCAGTCTGGTTAAGTTATCTCTAAATGAAGCAATCAAAATTGTGTATCCTCTTAAACCTTAACACCAATCAAACATGAATTTCACTTATCAAAAGTCAATACAGTTGTCAAAGTTAACTTTTCTCTTTCCCAAAATTATCATATTTTATAAAACCATTATTTATGACAGTGAATTTGTCGGTAAGCCAGAAGTTAAAATTGATGTCTGTGACAAAATTATGACCATACATTTATTGAAAATATATTACGTAGCTTCCTGTACAAAACTGTGTCGTGATACTGGTTGTTGGAAATACCTTACTGATCACTTATAAACATCAAACTAACAGATAAATTAACAATGTATAAATTAACTGGAAAGTAGCATTATCAGAAGTAGTAAGAGTCATAAAGTGGGAGGATGCGGTTGATGACCAGACTTCACCATATCTTTCCCGTTAATTATACTAGTTTCATATTGTTATAACATCCTTAACAAGTCGTCTTCGTATTCAGGTTGTGCACTGTCTGATCAATGCCGAGGTTTATATTTAACGACTTACTTTTATATATCACTTGACTCGCCTGTCTTTTTACAATAAATCTGCAATTTGTTTAAATATATCACTTTATTGAGCTTCTACTTGCCTTTTAATACAAGTGGGGTATATAGTATTTTCGCCAATCACCAAAAGTTAAGATTAAATTTTATACGTTAATTTCAGGTGACGTTCAACAAACGTAAATTCGGTGTAATGAAGAAGGCCTATGAATTGAGTGTGCTCTGTGACTGCGAGATTGCTCTCATCATCTTCAGCTCGAACAACAAATTGTACCAGTATGCGAGCACGGACATGGATAAAGTAAGCATCTCTTCATACTGATTGAATGGAAACGTGGCAAACGTTATCGGTCCTAATTGGCATCGTTTCGAATTTGCTATTAAATAGATGCAGTTTTCGCTTAGTCAGTTATAGTCATAATAGTTATTGCTCCAAATTGGTGACATACAGTCGGTCTTTAATCTAGAAAATAGCTCGCAATATGAGCCTTACAAGGGCGCGGTGAATCTTAAAAACTAATTAATACAATTTTAAATTTTGGTAAGTTATCTACAACAGCGCAAAGTGGTTATGACAGCAAATCATAACAAAGCTTATTTGATACACGTACATATATTTAATTTCTAAACATAATCCACTTCGTTGCAGGTTCTTCTTAAATACACTGAATACAACGAGCCCCATGAGTCGCTGACCAACCGCAACATCATCGAGGTACATTAAGTACGGCGTCATCTGTGTGCCCGTGATCGCAATGCAATGTCCATGCAAACTTGACTTATCCCATTAACCGAGTGCTTCCTACTTACAAGCAAACCTAATGCATACATATTTACTAAACCAATCCTTGTTTTCTACAATCCTTGCCAAATTATGTGTCGTATACTTACCTGTTGTAAACCGTTATTAATATCAAGAAGTAGCATTACACGGCCCTAAAGCGGTTAAACGTATTAGCAGAATATACTCATGGACTTTAGGCACAAGAATAGATAAACAAAAGCCCAATAAAGTAGGTACCAGCATGTTTATTTCCTGTTAAAAAACAAAAGTATTGAACACCAGACGCCCCGTTTTATACTAACAATTTATGACTAGACACCCCCAGTGTTTATGTTATTTATTCCTTGTACAGCATGGGTTTTGTAAATATTTTTGTGTTTATTTGAATTAACCGCGCCTACCTGACTCTGTTTCGATGTTAGGGTAAAGTCAGAGTTGCATCATTGCATTCGACACTACACACATATGTACGCTAAAAAGTTTCCCAATACATTTTTAGTAAACACCGTAGTATTGATAGCACTTTTTTTATTTTAAGCCCTCCACTACATACTTGTTTAACGTAATACTTTGCCAGAACTATTTCTAAATGTCGTGATTACTGATAAAACTAATGGTGTGTAGAGAGGGTGCCTCCTAATATATAACTTGATTTTAAGCATGCCAAAATTAATACACGTAGACGTTCCATAATTTTGGCTCGTCAAGCCACCTGAGCTCGTTTCGCTGACACTTGCAGGCCCTAACGAAGAAAGAGCATAAGAACGGAGTGATGTCACCAGATAGCCCTGAAGCCGAACCGGAATACAATTTGACGCCAAGGACTGAAGCCAAGTACTCAAAGATCGATGAAGAATTCCAAATGATGATGCAAAGGAACCAATTAAACGGAAGTCGTGTTGGTGTGGGAGTGACGGGAAGCAACTACAACCTACCAGTGAGCGTTCCCGTCGGCGGTTATGATCAGTCACTGTTACAAGCTAGTCCACAAATGCATACCTCTATAAGTCCACGGCCATCGTCTTCTGAAACTGATTCTGGTGAGTCCAATTTATAAACTATATATTTATAATCATAAATCACTTGAGTTCAATTACTTGTCAGGATTTTCAAAAACAACATTTTTCTGATTAAAAAACATTTTCGAATTATATTATTTACTGTTATTTCCAACCCGCCTATTGCTGCCGTGACTTCTTTCCATTGAGATGATAATTTATCAAGAGGGACAATTTAGCACTATTTTCTTGCCTATGAGCAGCAAATTACTCTTCAGTACAACTGCTTCTTATATTTGCTATTTTAATTCCATTGGTAAGTTGTATCTTGAAGTGACAAACCATTTAACAGTGTTTTCATTTTCGTATTACAGTGTATCCTAGTGGCGGAATGCTCGAGATGTCTAACGGCTACCCTGGTTCAGGGTCCCCATTGGGAACGGCGTGCACGCCTTCTCCGTCTCCGGGACCAGCACCATCTCCTCACCGGCATCCGCACAAGTCACATGGCCACGCTCCACCACCTCACCATTCGCCTCGTCACAACAATCTGCGCGTCGTACTACCAAGCTCCATGCCGCCGCCACAGGATGACATATCTTACACCGGAGAGGTGAATATCGAACTTATGTTTGGCGCCCCTGGCAACTTGGGCACCCTCCGGACGCAGGGGAGGGAGCTGGTGAATCCTGCATGGATACGCCGGCTACGGAGTTATGTCAGACTCGTACTGACTAAACACCACCTAGAAAGTGGCATAGCCTAGGAAGGCTGTATGGACTTCATCAAAGCGATCGCCTCGGGGGAACCGCGGCGGCGCAGCAAATATCGAACGATATTGAAAGCTTTATAAACCTCTCTAATGTAGTTTTTCATAGAAAATTCCTACTTATGTAGAGGGTCATTTTTACTCCCATTTATCTGTAAAAACAATATACGTAAAAACTGATAGTAGGCAACTTCGTGAACCGAGTCTAATTTGTCATTTCTTGCTAGTTCACGGATATTCTTAATAAACAATCTTAAAGTACACATTATCGAATTACTAATAACTCTTAATTTTTAGCTATTTTATGACAATATTTTATGATGCAAGCTAAAGTTTTATAGCAAAAAAAATCATAGCATTTCTTTAATATTACAGACACCGCTAAGCTACTCGGGAATCGGCAATTTCGGACCACAGGATTTCAGCATGACCTCGGACATGGGAATAGGACTGTCTTGGGGCGCCCACCAGCTGCAGACGTTACAGCACAACAGGTACATGTCTGTGCCCAATTTTAATTACTTATTACTTTTGTTTGTTGTGCTTGTTGCATATTGAAACGCTTCTCTGCTGTTTAAAATTATTTAAAAATAAGTTGCACTACAGTTCATTAATTTGTCTTCTGCTTAATTTTTTATTATATTTATACAAGCAAAACACATCTACATTTAAATCAAATTAAATCTCTCAGAATTAGCTCGATAAATTTGGTTAGTTGTAACTGAGCAAGAATAAAAAGTATCACACTTTTCTTCATGAAAAAAAAAATTTAAGCCCCGCCATGACAGTGTAACCACTGCCGTGACCAGGATTCGAACCTGGGTTACTACGGCCACAACGTAGGGTCCTAACCACTAGACGATCACGGCTATTGGAGCTGTTGTGTACGAAGCCGAAAAACAGCTTGATATTGAAGTGCGTTGCGATCGAACCAGTTTTTATTGAGCCACCTCAGCCCCCGCTGTTGTCGCGTCGACAGGCGAATGAGGAGGGAATGGAACAAGCCATCAAGGTCTACTTTTACTGTGGCACTGCCTTCCGGGGATCGTAGCGTGACCGAAAGAATTGCAACGTTCCGCACGAGCAATTTCAAATCGAAGCCGTATTGGAATCGACGCAAAAACTGCGAGGCCCATATTGTGTTTCGATATTGTTTTGTTTTTGTGGTAGCTCTTCTGATTGTTTCTCAAATTAGTGGAGATTCGTTTTTCATTTAAAGACTTCCCTTAAAAGTGTTATAGATTCCTACTGCAATGGAATGTTCAAATCATCTCTGGAACTCAACACGCCATCTTAACAACTTAATACTACGAAAATTTTTTTAATTCCTGATTAAAATATAGTCCCCGGCATATAAGTTGAACCTGGTTTTGAAATCACGTGACATGTGCAGTAGAGTATAATGTGCCTAAACTTGCTACTGCGCATGTCACGTGATTTCAAAACCAGGTTCAACTTATATGCCGGGTGACTATACATAAATCTAACGAACTACAATAACATATCACAGTCATTGATAAACAATTGAAATAATAATATTGAAACACATTTTACGTACAAATTAAAGACAAAAAAGCTCCACCATGACAGTGTTACCACTGCCGTGACCAGGATTCGAACCTGGGTTACTACGGCCACAACGTAGGGTCCTAACCACTAGACGATCACGGCTACCGGAGCTGTAGTTTCTTGCTCTAAATTAAACGACCAGTTGCTTGCATTTCAACGGATTGCCCAACATTCACTTTTGTGTTGCGCAAGCGTTGTTATTTTACAGCATTTATTACAACAAAGTTCGTGTTGATATAAATAGATGGCGCTATTCTTAATTATACAACTTTACATATTTCTAACAACTATATTTAAAATCAGGAATGATTTAAATAAAAATGTTTGTCTTCACTAACAGAGCAGTGCGCTTTCCGCTTGTAATTAATTAATTTACATTATTATAACGCCTATCTTTATAACTGTTTGCTTTACTTATACTTTATAAAAAGACATCCCAAGGAATTTTCGCAATAGTAGACCTTTGATTGCATGTTTTTTTACTCTATCATATGAATTGATATTAAAAAATAAAGCCCCGCCATAACAGTGTAACCACTGCCGTGACCAGGATTCGAACCTGGGTTACTACGGCCACAACGTAGGGTCCTAACCACTAGACGATCACGGCTACCGGGGCTGGTAGTAGAACTGCCGAAATAACGACCACTTGCTTAACATTACCTAATCATTTTGCGGTGAACCACTTTCTTTTATTCGCTTCATTGTGTTCAATTTATCGATTGAAGTTCTTAATATGTTTCCTAGATGGCGTTGAGTGCTGTATTTATAACTAAAATTAATAATCTAAATGATAATTGAATCTAGTTATGGATCAGCTCATACTCCGTTTCATATAGCATGGGTGCAGTAACTTTTGGGATATAACGTTTCTTATTATTAAAATAAATAAATATAATTAAAAAAATATGACTTAAAATGTATATTTCCAAGAAAAGCTTATGCTATAAAAAAGTCAACTTTATTTTAGGTATTGTGTTTGTGACCGATTAAAATATTGTGAAGGTAGTAGAAAATATGTGACACCATTGCGTTAGTCATCCTGTGATCACGGCTCCTGTAAGAGTCGAAACGTCTGGAAAAGTATTGTATTGAAATGTTTAATCGCGGAAGTATAATACCTAACTATGCTTAAAACTGATTACTAACTAACGTCACTGTACACATGATATGTAAAAAGAACTATAGTGTAAATATAGATCCTCACTAATACAAGTAAAAACTCACAGATCATCAGAGTATTTGTCCTTTCAATCAAGATCATGAGATAACAGGTCAATAGCTTTTACAAGTAATACGACAAAAAAAAAATCTTAATCTTCTCCAAGTTTTGTAAGTAACATTCAGGAGTTTAGAAGTTCTCTACGTTGTTGTCATTTACAAGAAAAACCTGTGCCCTTGGGTTGGTAACATTAATAATATTTCTTACAATCACACCAATTAGCCTAGCACAAAGTAAGCACTGTTAAGGCTTGTGTTATGGATAGAAAAAAATAATAATGAAATAAATAATATTGATAGAAATAAATATAATAACCCATGACTCAGGTTCAAATGGTCGTATTAATCACACAAACGTCTGCCCCTTCTGAGTTCGAACCCAGGCAGACGAAAGGCAGGACCGCTACCGTTGCACCAAAAGGTCATTAAAAGGGTGATGATGACAAAAAGGCTCTTAAATAAATAACAATAGACACTTTATGCACATAATAAAAGTATAATTAATTGATCATATTATAAAGTTCATGTTTGTAAGTTTACACTTTCACAATCAATCGTTACGCATGAGTGGTCGGACGCAGATAATTATTAACGCCTACGTAAATCATCGCTATCAGTGTGTACAGGTCTTATTAAAATATTTTTTTATCCGATAACACCAATGTCTTACAGTCTTCGTATCTGACAAATAGTTTGTGATTCAGCTTGTTAATTAATATTTTTATCAAAAGCTATTTTATTAAAATCAACAAACAATCCAAAACGGACATATGGTATTCGGCAGTTTAACGAAAATATCTCAAATTATTCGTTATATCGTATTGGATTAATTTCTCTCGTATTCTTTGTTAATTTCTCTATTTTTTATTTAAATTACCATCAAAGTTTATGGCCCCCTCCTCCCTTTTCCGTAACCCCCTTTGTCGCCATACCCCCGCGCCCCTGTACCGCGCGGGCGAACACTCATTTAAGCTCATTCGACCTACACAACAGTGTGATCTATATTTTCACTGTAGTCAAATACCATTTTGAATCCAGAAATCTTTCGCAAACTCAGGAGTTAGTAATTGTGGATTTTCATAACTCCCTTACAATCGCGCTAGCTTAGAACTACAAAGATAGTTGTTACCCTATCTTTGAAAGTTAAATGACTTCTTAATATGATCCAGTATTCATTTCTTTCTTATTTTGAGTATCTCTTGATCCCAATCAAGCCCGGGGGCCAAGACAGGATCCACGATGGAACGAGCTATCCCAGAAGGTGCCTATTCACCTGGCTTTAAAATCGGACGGATTATAAGTACTCGGAAATACAGACGCAGGGAGGTAGTTTCAATCCTTTGCTGAGCGCATTATAAAAGACGTTGAGAACCACTTGGTGCGACAGGCAGGAATGGCAACCATAAAGGGTGGTAGCCCGCAGTGCTTCTGTATGTCCGATGGGAAAAGGGAGAGCAGCCTCTGAGCTCACTCTCCAAAATTCTGTAGAAGACCGACAGACAGGCAATTTCGGACTAAAAGTTGACTTATTATAAGTAGATTAGCATTTTAATTCTCGTTTTGTTGAAGTCCACGTTCGTTCAACAGTAGCAGCTTGCCAGTGCTCGGAGGAGGTGGTACCCCTCCGCCGGCTGCGTCGCCTAGCAACGTGAAGATAAAAGCGGAGCCTGTATCTCCGCCACGAGCCCCGGACCATATGCATCGCGCACCCCCGCCTGCTCCCGCGCCTCAGCCTGCACACCTTTCTGGCGTCATCGATGGTTGGTAGATAGATAGTTGTAAGCACGTACTAAGCCAAACTAGCAGAATAACGGCAAGAGGTTATTTCTCGTCGACAAACCGAAGTATAATGCCTCAATTGACAGCAAGACAAACCTTTTATAGCATCAAATGGTGGGGGAAAACCCTTACTTTGGGAAATAACTGATTGCAGCACACGGCGAAAGTAATCGTTTAGTGACTTTTAAACACCATGATACTAATTTAATAATTGTTCTCTTATTCATAATTTTGTTTTGAACAATAATTACTCAACATTTGCTAGCATAGCTTACAATAGATAGATAAATAAAAGCTTTATCAAAATGTGTGTGTGTGTGCCGCAACAGTACGCATTAACTCGCGAACCACTTCAGTGGTCATACAAGTACTAGAAACAAATAATATTTTTGTTTCAAGTTTCAGGCTTCAGAAAAAGAGGCTCATTGTTGAGTTAAGATTTTTATAAAAAAGTTCTGCACGAGTTATAATGATAATATTTCTTACATTCACACCAATAAGCCTAGCCCAAAGCATGGGGTACCATTTCATACAAAAGATTTTTGATTCTAAAAAACCGCAATAGATGTCACTACCATTAACATTTGTAAATAATAACATTTCACATGTTTAGAAATAAGACGAATTAAGTAAAAATATTGAGATTAAAATAAAGACTAGCATATTTTATATATACAACTTCACATCAACCTTAATTCGACTCCTAAATTTGAAGATAAGAAACACCGCAAATAATCAATTGAGAATACGAAAGTATAGGCTACATGTGACTACTTTTCAGCTATGAGGCTTACGAAGTGTTTTGCAATTGTAACGCTAGATGGCGGGTTTTATGGAAACAAAATAATTTACACCTTAAGGTTTTTGCATAAATCGATTATTTATACCCTAATAAAGGCAAGAGTTCAATTTCCAAATCACTTTTTTCAGTAAAAAACTATATGAAGTAGTAAAGTTTTTAAAATTTGCGCATATAAAAAAATAACAATTTAATTTCTTCAAACGACTTCCATCTCTCTTCTATCCAAAAAGGTTCCATATCTGTCCATGAGATATTTGCCACTTGATAATGAATTATTGAAGGCATAATGTCGCAATTTTATTTTATTCATAAGTGTCCTACTTTCTGAGTAATACGTATTTTTTTAAATTTTGATTTTATTTTTTTTCTCCAAAAATCGGCAAAAGTGGAACCTGGATTTAGTATAGAAAGGTTCTATAAACAAAATCCCACTTTTGCGGTTTTAAGAAGTTATGATAGAATTTACATAAAGGTCAACTTTCATGATCTGGGATTGTCACAAAGATCAACTATGTGTTAAATGAAAATGTTTCATTTTGTTTGTTAATTGATACCGTCAATGAATTGAATAAATTAACAACACTTATAGACGAATACAATATACTTACATATACTACCTACCTAATGTAGATGTGGTAATGTAGGAATACTTTATGTATGTTCGACCACATCTTTAATTTTGTACCTTACACGCCAAATGGTCGAAAAAATAAACTATGTTGATTGAAATAATTTAACACATATAGACACATCCTATACTTTAAACGAGCAATTCTTGCATGTACCTATATGTATAAATATGTTGGTATGTAATTGGTTTCTTGGAAACGGGTCTAACGATTGTGATGAAATTTTAGATTTAGAAATTCATTCACATTTAAAATCGATCTAGGTAAATCTCATCACCTGCCGGCACCTTTTTAGTGCACCACGTCTACTTGAACTTGACGCCAGAATTTATTTCAGGACTCAGTCGCCTTGTAATGAGGGATAGGCTGGGTATCCTCTCCTATTAAGATCTGCCGTTATTTGTTTACATGTCACTTGACTGTCTATCTATTATCATATTAAGAGCTTCTTTAGGCGTATAAGGTTGTGGCTTTGCCGCTTTAGAAGTAGGGTTATTGTGCCTTTCTACAAACTACTTTCGCTCGAAAAAATACTAGTGGCGAAGGCTTTAATAATTTTACCAGTGGCTGAGATGGGCCCGGTGAGGTATAGTCTTTGGCTATGGCTCTCAGTAGGTTGGGTAAGCCCCTGCTGAGGCAATACGGTGCCATGGGTCTGTGACCCCGCGAAAAAGTAACTTCTCATACAAATCAATCTAATCAGTTGATCGCACCTTTAAAAAAAATTGCATTCGATCAGAAAATAAAAGCATAGTACAAAGTCGTGGGCATAAATCGTTTAACAGGTATGTACCTATTTTTGTAACAAAAAACCTTAGAAGCAACTTGTGTCTAATTGGGTCTCCGAAACACACAAAACAAACAATTAACAGTTAACACCCAGACCCGAAAACGAAAATGACGAGTGACGAGTGAGTGGACGATTCAAAACTACTTATTTTTAAGTGCATTTGAATAAAGTTATTTTCATTTTCATTTTCATTTTCAAAATCGATGTTCTCGTTCAAAAATAATACACATATTAATATTTTAAAAATTGTCGTCGAGATCAAGATCGGTGACAACCCTAGCATAAAAATTTTAAAATGAATATCTTCTAATCGCCGCAATAGTGGGACGTGGCTCATTAATGTATATTTCTATTTAAGTTGTAGGTTCCACTTTTACGTTTTTAGGGAGAGAAAATAATAAATACGAAATAAAAAAAATGCTGCTCCCAAACCAATGGATTTTTAAGCTAAAGAAACGCGTTTATATGCGTGTGATTATGTCCGATTCACTCATCACTACATAGTATAAAACAAAGTCGCTTTCTCTGTCCCTATATCCCTTTGTATGCTTAAATCTTTAAAACAACGCAACGGATTTTGATGCGGTTTTTTTTAATATATAGAGTAATTCAAGAGGAAGGTTTATATGCATAATACATGCATAATATAGTAGAGCATTGCATCCGTGCGAAGCCGGGGCGGGTCGCTAGTATTTATTAAAATATATATTCTTTTATCTACTCTCACATCGTAAAATTAAAAATATTAAACTCAAAACGAGTTTATATTGACGAACTTTACAAATAGTATATCGTAATGAAATTAAAAAAAATTAATACAACACCATTTGTCTAACAAAATAATGTTTTAAAATTTTTTTTTTTTCATTACGTTTTGATTACAGACCATTGATATAATACTGCGCCAATTCGTATAGCACTGTTACATTTTTTTAATTTTTTATCTGTGGCTGAGCACGCTTTGGCGCATGCGCGGTGATATCGGAAATTTTGGCGCCATAATACGTTTTCTTGCAATTCTTTGTTGTGTTTCGCTGGATAATTATTATTGTTTATTAAAATATCTGATACTGAAAGTGAAGAAAATTTAACGCAGCCCGACATTTTAGAGACTGCGGCAGCAGTCACTCTGAATCTACTAACAGTAAAGTCATTGTAATATACAAAATGTTAACACTTACAATAACCAATAAATAAACTGTATCAATCTCTATCTTTTATTTGATATATTCAATGTATGAGATTAGATAAAGTATTGTATGAAACTGCACATAACTAGGTTTAACACCCCTCATTATGTACCAATTTCATAAACTACTATTCTATTCACTTTCTATTCATTTTATAAAAAATATTTTAGTTTTCATAGGTCAAAGGTCACGATAAGTTCATGATTTTTTTTCTCAAAAAGTATTGGAGTTAGACTTCTGGGAATTGAACTCATGCTTTTTTAGGGTATAAATAATATATTTATGTAAAAACCTCAATTTGTATTGTGTAAATTTTTTTGGTTCCATAAAACACTGTGCTATGTTAGACCAATCGGAAGTACATTAGTAGGCCCAATCATGAAATCCTGAAACCCTTTAAGATGGTCGACATTTTAACGACGAATAAAATAACTCTCAGTCACTGAAAAGTAGGTACGTACATGTGATAGTGACAAATGTTTTGTCCGTCAATAAAATGCAACCATACCTATTACGGCCACGGGTGTTTTCAGTAACAACTGCACCAGTTACTATTTAAAATACCTAAATCTCGATAGGTGTGCCTCTAATATTTTATTTCCCTCAATTTCTCCAGGATCACGTCACCTGGCCCTGACCTGATAACAAAGGAATAAACTAGAGTTTTTTTTTAGTTTCAATTGAAACAAAAAAACAATTTTCCAAATAGGTATAATACGCGACACGTTCGTAAACCTGAGCCAAACATGAGTAAAAAATACATAGTTAGAATAGCTAAGAAAGTGGTTTCCTAAAATCGTTCGCAATGTTCCGTCAATACAGTAAAAGTTCCCCATTCACGGTTTCCTTATCCGAGAGAGAAAAAATTGCAACACAGTTCCTGTATTCGCGGCTAAAAATTTCATTATTCGAGGATGAAAACAGTAAATAGAAAGAGATTCAGTCTTTTATTAAAGTAGCGGCATTATTTGAGTTCTGGTATATGCCCAGGCGGCTTTCATGAAAGATTTGACCAAGTGGACTAATGTCAATTAAAGCAAACCTTACCGTCACAATACAAAAGCAAGTTAAAAAAAGAATATTACCCCTCGTGGTAATAGAGTAGTTCTACGTTCGTAGTACATCGACGAGGATCGAACTACTCATAGGTCCGCTTGGTAAGGAATACCTACATTAAATTTAAAAAGTCTGAGTGAAGGTTTATACGCAAATTAACTTTGTGATCATGAAAGCTGATCGATCTATGGAAAGGAGCCTTACTCTTAAAAGGTAAATTTATAATGCTACAGCTCAAATTGATTTTATTTTTATAAATATTCGTTTTATTTTGTAACTTGTAACGCATCCCCTATGATTCCATACTAATTACCATTCCATATTCACAGTTTCTATATTCGCGGCATATTTTTGGAACGTTAAACCCCGCGACCGTGAATAAAGATATTTTAATGTAGGTACTGTTACTGACATACGAAACTTCGATTGATTACGCATCCACCAACGTCTGTGAGTAGGCTATAAAGAAGCGCCATCTAACAACAACAAGCGATAACCGTATTCTTAGTGTCTCACTAGATGGCAATACGTATCGTGTTATTTGTGTTCTCACTAGTGTCATCTATCGTAAAATAGAAGGAAAGCAATATAGCCAGTTGAATAACCAGTTTTAGGGTGTAACCATTTTCTTGTACTAAGTGGTGTCTCTGTATATTATCTACTTTGTGCCCAAAGTAAGCATTGCAAGGCTTGTGTTATGGATACTAAGGTAACGGATAGACATACATATATGATACATAGAGCTGGCTGAAAATTTAAGGAGGTAATGCACTCTCGCGCAAAGGCATATTATATCGGAGATTATTTAAAAGACAAGATTGCTTGAAGTTAATTTTTCTAATCATTTATAGGTATATATTTTTGTAACAAGAGATAATCGATGTAATAGTAAGTTTTCCTTTTACGTCTTGGTAGTATAAGAAGTTTTCTTAAAATTTTACACATTATAAAAGGGAGAGAAATTAATTTTATGGGGTTCTTATAAAAATTATAAAAGAATAGTCAAAAGCGACTTACTCGTATTATTGGTCATAGGTTATTGTATTTTATTCAGTTCATACATTTTATTATAAAGTGACTGTTTCATTCATATCAATTATACGCAAACAGGAACGTCCTGGAACAAGAAGACATAGCTGGTGTAGGTTTTCAACCAGATATCTCCTATAGAGATCTCAGAACCGTTCGCATTTGACATTCAATGGAAATGAATATTTATTATAGTAAAAAAGACTGATGCTCAGATATCGAAGTCTGTTCTACTTTAATTTGTACAGGAAAGCTACTTAAATAATACAGCCTTTCAGAATTCGCCAGCTCTAGTTTCGATAACATCAGCTTTTATGAAATATGACAGTACAATTTGAAAAAACAAATGCTTATTGTGTATATACATATTTACGGTATAACTTTTTTACAGTTGCAAGTAATAATAATTATTCTTACATTCACACCAATTAGCCTAGCCTAAAGAAAGCACTGTAAGGTTTTTGTTATAGATACTAGGGTAACAGATATATATGATACATAAATAAGCTATCTTCATAGACAGATATAAATTCCAATAACTAAAGTACAAATGCTCATTTTCATCACAGAAATATCTGCACCTTCCGGGACTCGATCAAGGACCATCAATGCTAAAAGCAAGATTGCTACCGTTGCGTTAAGCGATCGTATTCAAAAACTTTTTTAACTTTTCAGTTCTAATATCTATTGTTGTGCTTTTTCTGTTATTCGTTTTATTTTTTGTTTACAACGCTTTAGAATACTTAACTATAAAGTCTTTAGAAATCGTTTGTGTAGGCGAGATTTGATAGAGTATTTTTCAATTTCGATTACAACAAAGTTCTTGCATGATGTAGGTACACAAAAGAGTAGTTTGAGTATTATAATACCTACATCTTAGTTAGCTTTTCAAGGTCATCGTTAGTGCTCCGTAGTGCTGCTTAGGCACAGACCATTCGTGCATGAATAGGAAGAAAGAATCACTGGTTTTTAGATGGATTGGTATATTAGCGACAAATTCGAGTCAATAAGTAATCAAATAATATTGTTTCCAGGTTCAGTAACATCAAGTAATATGGGCTCGCCAGCTGGGCAGGACATGAGGCACTCCAACGCCGTCCCGCTGGACTACGAGCAGCCCCACACAAAGCGGCAACGGATCGAGGGTTGGGCCACATAGCTAGGCTATGAGGCCTTCGGCTCATACCCGAGGCCCCTCCACCCGCACTGCTAAACCCGGCCCTGGCGACCACCGAGCTGCGGATCCCATAGAGCTTCGGTCCACCGTCCTACTTCCGGTATCAGTCACGCTTTCCCACGCTGACAGTGTTATAGACCAACTCTGGGAATGGTGCATCAGAATAGAGGTGCTTTTAACACGGCACGGTCAACTTAGTGCGCATACTTCTAAGTCAAGAGACAGACATAGGCCCGAGTGGGCAACATAGGGTTAATCCAAACCGTTGCTGTTTCCAACTAAATTGAATGTTATCCAAGTCCACACTACCTTTTATCGTATGTAATGATGATGTTATTATAACTGCACATGTGAATACACTGTAAGATTAAATGTTAAAGATAAGTACAATGTTATTGATTAGATGCAACTGTTCTGGATCCTCTGAAATGTTAGTTAGTATTCCAAATCCCGTGTACATAAACGAAATTAAATGTGCGATCCGTGCCATTGTCTGTTTAGCTTAAAAGTTAGTCAATATAATTTAAGTGACGTTACACTAGCAGAGGAAGTGGCTAATATTCGTGGAGTTGATTCGGTCGCACCGGAGGCTGCAGCCGGCCGGAGTGGTGAAGTGCATGATGGACAACTGTAAAAGTGTGAATAGTGAGTTGGAGACTAAAAAGCGACTGTTGACTTCTGTGTTAGTGTTCTAAAAAGTTTTTGTGCCATTATAAAATATTATAATAGTGTGACATCCGAACTTGAATCTTTGTAAATTTAGTAAGCGTAGTGTCATCACAGAAGTTAATAAATCTATGTATTGTAAAATCTACTTTATCTATTGACATATTTATACATGAGAAGCATATGATATTTACATGATATGTATACACGTCCCGTTAGGAACGAATGTTATGTATGTAAGTAGGTAATGTTAGCTAGAGTTGAGTATATAAAAGTACCACACGAAGCTTTAAAATTTCTTATGATAACACTCGCACTCTAAGCAGTCTGTAAGTTAATGAACACATTGATTATTGTAATGAATTTTAGAGAACGGACAAAAAATATTTTTCACCTAGACCCTAAGAAAGGAAACATGATATTCTCCAACCTTGTCTAGCTTGTTACGACTTGTTCGGATGACACGTCGATTAATACATAATATCCAACTGATATGTTACCTGCATAAGACTATGCACATGCCTTCTATCAAACATTAAAAGGAGTACAATATTGCTATTTTTCGGCGTGGCAACTGTTGTTAATTTTTAACATATTAAAAATATATTATCATTTGCGAACCAAAACTTGAAGTCAATTTTGAATACCATGCCGTTCGTACTTTGTATTTTTGTTAATTATCGTATAGTTGCTGTAGTAGATTATTATGAACTATGCTTGTTGATAGAAAATTTTATTATTTTGTTAGTGTGATCTGAAGAAATTTCTTGCATTTCTAATACCACTTAGAAGTAATTAGTCGTTGTAACGATGAACAATATTGATAACGTAAAATAAAATCAGCTTTAACTGCACATACAGAATTATAAAGATTATAGTGAATATTGTACCTATTTTGGTATAGCACTATTTCACAATCCGCCCTATTTTTAGACGATGTTGTCTGATGAATTAACATAAAATGTATAATTATTGGACTAGTTAGTGTTATATCTGCCACAATAATGTAACCGTCTTTTAAATCTTCCTCTGTCTCTACGAATCCTAGCATTGTAATTGTCATTTGCTAGCTTATTGTAAACTTTGGTATCTTCTTTTATTTATCCTGTCCCCTCATATCATCTCACTGTAGATGCCTTACTCACAGTGCCTAAGTGTACCATTTTGTACGAAATTTGTATGATACGATAGAATTTTTGCTTTTTTTATATATTTTCACACCCTAATAACTATAAGTCTTTAAAAATGTTAAATTGTTATGGCCGTAGAGAAAATTAACCACCACTTATAAATGTTATATGTATTATAGAATTTGTACCCATACGTTTTTCTCTAGGAGTATTCTACGGTCATAGCAGTACTGGATCTGGCGCTATAACATGTTTCGAAAACAGTGAAACTGTTTATAAAATAATTATGTGATTGTAACAATATTTATGTTATAATAGTAAGTATATATAAAATTGCAAAATAGTCCTTAGATTAATCCTTCAAATCACAGTAACAAAATGTTGATGTAATGTTTATAAAAAATTGTACAGGGAATTACAGTTTTGATGTTCAAAAGTCTGAACTCGTAAGAAATGTATTTTCGCATTGTAAAATAAGTACACGATTAGTTTGTAAACGAATTAATATTTTAATACCGAAACATAATGTATGTTGACCCATTTTAGGGACTTTAAAAATTCATGTAAGTACACCTTGAATGTTAGCATTATATTGTTAATGTGATATAATTACGTACACTGTTAAATTCCTTGTATTTTGAGATTCTACTGTTGCGTTGTCTGAAATGGTTTTTCGGTCGTTCGTTCCTAATAGTTCCTTTGTCTGGAATCGTCGGTGTGCTTGTATTAGGATTTGCTCAATTGTGTTTTCTTGGCGACAAACACACATCTGCAGTCGTTTCTCTTTTTCGTTTGTTTAGTACCATCCGTTATAAGGTATATTTGTTCGAATCGTACGGAGCAGTATCGTCGCTACCTACATACCTATCACAATATGCACTCACTAACGGAGCAACCATTGAAACACTTAAATGATACTTAGGCAACAAAATTGTTGTAATGTTGATTTGCACAAAATTGAAGTTAAATCAAGTATATTGCGGTTTGTGTAAGAGAAATAATTGTTGGTATTTGATCGAACAAAATGTGATAGTGACATTGTTACGCATGTAGCGCCTCGCTTCATTGTCGCGTGCACATTTTAAATATTGACTTACCTTGTATAAAATATTCAACAGTAAGCTGGTATTGGGAGCATTATTTCCGAGGTTGTGAGTATATCGGGAATGAGTTCACGTTTAATTAATAAATATTGTATAATATGATATTGATTTCAACGCACAACTGTGTTGTGTGTTCTTGTAAAAAGAGTTTGCTTGGTTTGTTTTTAGATGTACCTACTTTCGTGTATGTTTTACCCGTATATATCCGCTGTGCACCAATAGCAAACAGTTCTTTTTCAGTTTAACTTATTACCCATATAGGATGAGTAACTCATTGCATTTAATGGAAATATAGTTGTAAGTATGAAGTGTTCGGAATCGGAATTTGATTTCGCCACCGTAGATTTATAAATGTGTACTGTGCTCCCTCGTCTCTCTTTGCTATTGTTCCACAGCATTTTATGGAGAACCCAAATAGTTAATAGGAATATAATACATATCCTTAATGAATACTCAAGTCGATTTCACATTGTTTTCTCTTGTAACATCAGTTGTGCAATACATAATAACAAAATGCTTAGGTAGGTATTAGGTATATTTTTGTTTGAATTTACAAATAATGCAAAATCTGTTGTATTTTATCGATATTTTTACTGATAATGAGGGAGGGGCCACAGTTTTGGTGGTGCCTCCCGCGAATTAAGTCATAATGTATAATTATTTTCTAAGATAAGGCCGGGCCAAATATTGCATTAATTTAGGTCTCGCGGCGCCTGCGTTTCTGTGTCAAGGCAGCCAATTCTACCCTGTGTATAAAATGTACGATGAATGAAACATCTCAGTGGCTGAATGAAATATTAATGTTTATCGACAGTGTTAGAAAAATTGTTATAAATTATTTTGATGACTGTTCGAAGGATAATAAAGAGTTGGATGTCATATTTTTTGTTTTCATTTATTTTATCATTCTCATTTTAAACTTATATAACCTACATTACTTCAACGAATGCATATTAAGAGTCAATAGGTTCGCCAAAAGCTCCTTTCGAAACTGTTGGTTCTCTATTTTCATCTGGGACTTCAATAATATCATTGCAAAAAATCTGTCGCCTCTTCAAATCTTTCTCGAAAATTTCTTGTACTTCTCGGTCTAGATCTACCGAGCTGGATCTTCTCGAGTCCCATCTTTCAAACTCTGCATTATTATGTACCAATATATTTTCTTCTGTGACATTTATCACTTGACCTTCTAAAGTGTCTGCAGAACCAATACTAGGTGGTCTCGTTTCAAAGCGCAGTCTACTATCAGTGTCATCTGTAGCATCTTTTAGTTCACTTTTATTATCAGATTCAATCAATTGATTCTGAGAACTAGCATTCGAAGGGGCTTTGTTTTGTCGCCGGCATCTTCTTGTAATACCACCCATCCATTCAGAAACAAGTGCTGATGCGGCTAAAAGAAACCCTGCACCTAGGAGTAGAAACATGCCTTGTGTATCTTCTAGGGTCAGACCTTTCTCTTCAACAGACACCACTTTTAAAGCACCAATCCCCGCCTAAAAAGATTCAAAATGTGGCATGTTAGGAATGTCTGCAATATCTTTAAAGATTGATAAGTACGATCACACTTCTTACTGATAACAATTTTCCAGTACTACTGCGTTGTATTTCCCATCGCACTTCATTTGCTATCTTATCTACAATGCCAGTTTGATACATTCTTCTTAAATCGGCGCTCAATTTTGCTGAATACACAGAATTGTTTGGAAAGCTCATTGAGACACCAAACGGTACGAAGCATTCATTGGAAATGTGCAATACAGCCCGTTTTGATCTAAATAACAAAAAGAAATACATTTTAACAATGGAAACCTTTTGCAACTCTACTCTTTTGCAATTTTAATTATGATAAAGTCATTTGGCACACTAATCAAAATGCATAAATTAATATGCAGGTAAAATCGGATAAGATCCATTTTATCCATTGCCACCCAGTTAAATCAAATTATACTTTATGAGATCTTATAGATATTATATAGGCAGAGATCACAGATTTTCACTTTTCACCATCCTGACATACACCATTCGCTTCTTCAACTGACCTCAGACCTTTCACACAATCTCGTCGGTTTAGAGTGCTTTCCTCAGGTCAGAATAAAATAACGAATAATGTGATAAGAGAGCAGTGTGGTGTGGAAGAAGATAGATAAAAAGAAGAGTGACAAAGATAGAAAAAAGGATGTCTAGATGATTTGGACATGTAGAGATGATAGACGAAAGGAGATTGACAAAACAAATATATGAGGCAGATATGCATTTGCAAGTTGGTAAAAGCAGACTATGACGAACTTTAAAGACCAAATAGATATGTACTGAATCTCTTAAATTTATACCGAATAACAATTAGTGAAAATAATATTATCACATAAACAAATATGTTGAACTTTTTGCTACAGTGAATTCTTAAATGTAATTACAATAGATTAGATTTTTTATTAAGTGCTTACATTTTGGATGGTAAATAATATTTCAAAGTAAATATTTGGTTTAATTTAGAAAACATATTTTAATTTACTATCAAAACCATTTTCGGGTGTTTCACGTAATAGAAATATTTATATAATTAAAGTCACATTTCTGTCATTCACAATAATTAACTTAGCCTAAAGTAAGCACTTTAAGGCTTGCATTATGAATACTAGAGTAACGGATAGACATACATATATATGAAATATAGAAATTTGATGAAATATAGAAATATACAACAAATTCTCACATTTATCACACGAACATCTGCCCCTTCCGGGACTCGAACCCAGGACCGACATTGTAAAAGGCAGTAGTCCTACCGTTGTACTAAACGGCAAATGAAATAGGTAAGTAGTTTGTACTTACGTTGCCTTTGAAAAGTTCGCTTGAACGATATATTGCAATTCAGCTTGCGATCCTAGGAAGGCGTAAGGCCAGAAAAATGCTTTTGTAGTATTCCTTATGCCGGCTCTAACGTTAGAAACGAACTCAATTTTTTTAAAAAGCTTATTAGTTTTATAATCTGACGAATTGAGAAACCATCTCTCCCATCCGCCGCGATCTAAAATAAATTACACAGTTTGAATCACATACATGACCATTACATGAATTTTCACAATTATTTTCTTAAAACACTAACTATAAAGGATAATTTTCAAATAAATTTATTACAATTCAATTATCTGTTTTCTTCTTATTCATTTTTCTCTCTTTTAATTTATAAAAAAAAACAGTTCTGTAGAGCGAGGGAGTCGTTCATACAGAAACAAAATAAAAATATAAAATGTAAAGATTATACTTGACTATACTAACAGACCCACAATCAGCTGCTTTTAGTATGTTTATGTATGAGTGACCTAATTGTTCCAACGAATATTTTTTTGGTACACTGATAGATTACTATCTAAACCATATAAAATAAATACTTTATAAAAAAAAACTTTTAAAAAACCACTTTTTACTACGGGTTATAGATGTACTAAAAAGGAGAAAATAATTTTTTACAAATGGACTAAAAAGATAAAAATAAATTTTTAGTAATAATGAAAATTTACGATACAAATATTCTAAAATTTATTGAATATTATGTATTGTTCTGAACATTCATACGCAGAATTTGAAAAATTTCCAAAAAATTAAAACGTGGTGCGTAATTTAGATCAACAGCGTTATTGATATTATATTAATATTTTCATTATCTTTCCTAAATCCCTTCCTAACTAAACCAATGCAATAGTAAAGCTGTGGATGGCATTGAATAGTTTTTCAAATATAATGCGCACCACGTTTTAATTTTTTGGAAATTTTTCAAATTCTGCGTATGAATATTCAGAACAATACATAATATTCAATAAATTTTAGAATATTTGTATCGTAAATTTTCATTATTACTAAAAATTTATTTTTATCTTTTTAGTCCATTTGTATAAATTTATTTTCTCCTTTTTAGTACATCTATAACCCGTAGTAAAACGTGGTTTTTTAAAAGTTTCTTTTTATAAAGTATTTATTTAACTCTTTTTAGTTTTAAATTATCTGAATTGTGCCTACTCAGTTCTTCAATATATACACGTAATACATATCAAATATCCAGACACACCACGTGGAGGTTAATTAAAGCCTAATTAAGTGGTTTTAGGATGTAAAACTGATTAAATATAAAATTGTTAGGTGAAACAAGCCTGTATACAAAATTTCAGCCAAATCGGATAAGAGGAAGAGGTAGAAATAAGGATCTCAAATTTTGACGACAAACCAACAGACAGACAAGTGAAGTTAAGTAAAACGTGGTAACAAGTTTATTAATTGAGGTTAACTAGACAGTAATCCATAAATAGTGTACACAGCAGGTTATAGTAGTTTATGATACTGTTGCATAATAAGGGTTCTTATAACATGAGTGTGTTTTAAAAAAACGAGCCGTAGGCGAGTTTTTTTATAGTATCACACGAGTGTTATAAGACCAAGTTATGTACAGTGTCATACACTACTTTATCTACTCTCATACTATATTACGTAAAACAATGTTGCAAACAAAACCAAACTTTGTTTAAATATTGAAAAGATTTTTTAAATGTCAAATGTTGGCGCCAAGGTGCAAACATCGATTGTGAATGCGTGTTGCGTCGTCGCGGACTCGTTCATTGAAACCTTTTTAAAGTAGAGGTTCAACCTCCTTGGTCCAGCTGGAGGTTGTATAGGTGTATCGTTATGATTAAAAAGTTATATTATGATACAGGTGTCCATACAAGACCTGTATCGTAATTAAACTTTTTTTTTTATTATTTTTGGCCTGTACGTAATGTTTGTCATAAGCATTTTGTTTTCAGTTTTAGAATCTTTGTATTATAGTATCAGAGTAGATAAAATTAATAATAATGCGTATTACTACATATTAAACAACAGAGTGCAGTGCAGTAAATCATTTTATCTACTCTAATACTATAATACAAAGATTCTAAAACTGAAAACAAAATGCTTATGACAAACATTACGTACAGGCCAAAAATAATAAAAAAAAAGTTTCATTACGATACAGGTCTTGTATGGACACCTGTAACATAATATAACTTTTTAATCATAACGATACACCTATACAACCTCCAGCTGGACCAAGGAGGTTGAACCTCTACTTTAAAAAGGTTTCAATGAACGAGTCCTCGACGACCGACGCAACACGCATGCGCAATTGATGTTTGCACCTTGGCGCCAACATTTGACATTTAAATAAATTTGTTGTTATATTCAGCGTTTTATTTGCAATATTGTTTTACATATTATAGTATGAGAGTAGATAAAGTAGTGTATGACACTGTACATAACTTGGTCTTATAACACTCGTGTGATGCTATAAAAAAACTCGCCTACGGCTCGTTTTTTTAAAACACACTCATGTTATAAGAACCCTTATTATGCAACAGTATCATAAACTACTATAAAGAGAAGAGAACTTTTGGATTTTATAGAATCCGTAATTATTCTTTTATACTGTGCAAAATTGGCATTAAAGACATCAATGTGTTTGCTACTTCGCACCACTTCGTTATAAAAAGGACACATTCTAACCAAAGGGCTGTAGTAGGATGTGTTGTTTTTGTAGACCTGCATTGCGATTATTGTGATAACAGAATAATTTTGTTTTTTTTTGTTGTGGATTATTTCCATACATAATGTTACCATTAGCGACGTATATTATTGTAAATCCGGTTACTTCTGTTAAAGCTGACAAGTTTCTTGGGCCCAACCTTCCTTCTAGTTTTCTAACTGACTGAAATGACTACTTCGCACGACTTCGTTATAAGAAGGGCACATTCTAACCAAAGGGGATACCTGTAGTAGGATGTGTTGTTTTTGTAGACCTGCATTGAGATTATTGTGATAACAGAATAATTTTGTATTATTTTGTGAATTATGTATGGTGACAACGTATAATATTGTAAATGTCGTTACTTCTGTTAAAGCTGACGAGTTTCTTGGGCCCAACCTTCGTTCCAGTGGGTGGGTGGTAGGCAAAAATTTTAGACGATTCAAAACAACTTATTTTAAGTTTTCTTATATTTTTTCTTGGAAATCTTTATATTTATTGGATATTTATGGATAGACGGCTCATAATTTCCGGAAAATCATTTACACTGGATAAAGACTGTGTGTGTGTGATAGATACATGTTTTGTTCGAAAATAAATGAGTAATAGCCATACCCAATGTTCCGATTCGATAAAAACCTGACAGTAACTGGTCTATGGTATCCACTGTCTCTGGGTAAATAGGTAGAGTCACAAACGCTATTATAGATCCAGTATAACAGCTTGTAATAATTATTGTGAAAATCCAGTACCACCCTAAAATAGTGGAAAATTATTCATTACACTTAAAATAAAGATTTTTATTAGATGCACAAATTAGCAAATAAGGCGAAAAGGAAAAACAACTTGTGATAATTTTTTATGATTTTTATATATTTTTTCATTTTTTAATCCTATCTTATATGATAAACTATGTTAATAGGAAAAAAACGACTCTATATCGACATTGTTTTTAGTATTTTTCTTTTAAAATAATTTGTTATTATGGTAATTAATGTAAATTGAAGTTAAATTTTTCAAAATAAATATATTACGATACGTTAAATTAATGATTTCTAAAATATCAATAAACTTCACTAATCTGTTTGAATTAATTGTTTCCTGACCATCCGATAAGTAAATAAATTGTTTTTTTCCCGCTACTTTTACTTTTAAATGAATATCTTCCTTCTAGCAGTGGCTGAGATGACAGTCAACATTATTTCAACCTATACAATACTTTTATATTTCCCCATTCCATTTTCAGTAAAATTCATACGATACAAACGTTTCCATTCTGTGTAAGTATGAACTCAAGCATAAATAGTAAAAATATTATCTGACAGATTAACAGCCTCTTGTTGTTGAACCCCAACCAAACAGTGAGTAAACATGTCGAACAAAAATAAGTGCACATGAAAGCGAACGAAACATTTATATTTTTAATACACTTTTTGATTCGATCACTTCCGCGCACATTATATATTTAAATAAAACAAATTATTTACGGTTTTTTTGCGCTTAATTTATGTTTAATCCTGTCGTTTCGCCGTAGATGACTAAGTAAAGGAGTCGAAACGTCAGAAACCTTAACTTATTAACATAAGTTGTTTAATTAAAGTATACTTTTTAAAATATTTTGTATTAAGAATGTTTAATACACTATTTTCATAGAAAAATACTAGAAAATATCGACTCGGCTCACGAGTGAATTTTTAGGCGGGAAATTCACTTATGAGCCCAGTCCATTTTTTCTAGTATTTTTCTATTAAAATAATTTATCTAATAAGATAGCAAAAAAAACATATAAAAGTTAATAATGTTTAATACAAGTGAAAAAGCGCAGCGTAATATATGTATATATATTTTTATTATTTTATTTTGCCAAGCCCTGAGAAAAGGAAACATATAGTCCAGTCATTATATACATTTAAAAGTGAAAATGAACCGAGAAAGCCAAATTTTGGATATCACGTGGGGGGTGGCTAGAAAAGCTTAAGTTCAAATTGTCGACCAAAATAACCTTGTGCAATTTCCGCCATCTTGAAAAAACCCTTAAATTCAGTTTTTTCATCATAACTCAATTCCCCGTTGAGATACGAAATTTTTTATTGAATACTTTTTTGTTGCTCTTCTCGCGATCTACAATTAAGGTCCCATGCATTTTTCACGTATTGATCGTCGTTTTCGAGATATCGATATAAAAACAATAGGTATATAAGTATAACTATTGTAAGATATTTAGCTGGTTTAACTTTAATTACTTTGACATAGTTTAGGAAAATTATATTATTAGGTAATAGATATTAGGAATTATTTTTAAATTTTTAGTTTTCTTTTGTGTTCACGCATTTGAAGTCGGTTTTATTTTTTTTAAAAAGTTAATTATTTTATTTTAATATTTTTAGTGTTACTTTTTTGTAGATACTAATCGTTCAAATTGGTTCATAATCGGCGGAGATATTGCGTATAAAAAAGTTCATCCCCAATTTTCTACCCTTGGGGGTGAAATATTTTCTTCAAATTCGCATGAAACCCCCCTTTTGATAATACCTATTCAACAAAAAAATAATCGTTCAAATTGATTTATAATCGGCGGAGATATTGCGTATAAAAAAGTTCATCCCCAATTTTCCACCCTTGGGGGTTGTTTTTTCTTTATTATTAAATTTAAATGGGACCACCCTTGAGGTATTACCTATACGCCGAAAAAAGATTTGTTCAAATCGGTTCATAATTGGCGGAGTTATCGCGTAACAAACAGAAAAACATACGGGTCGAATTGAGAACCTCCTCCTTTTTTTTTGAAGTCAGTTGAAAAAGGGTCTTTTATACCTGACCCACGCTCAAACTCTAACGGTCGCATAGTCACGTGCTCCATGGCGAGACGCCATGATGCGCCATGGAGACGCGTCGGGCGCGCTGGAGCCGAATGAAAAATAAAAAAACGAATTTGTAGGTCTGGACACGCTCTACAAGTTTTATTTCAAACATTTTTCGATATCTTTCACCAGAAAAAAGTAAATAGCGAAAAAAAAAATATTCTCCCCAAATTTTTGATATTTTTGATCGATATCTCGAAAACGACGATCAATACGTGAAAAATGCATGGGACCTTAATTGTAGATCGCGAGAAGAGCAACAAAAAAGTATTCAATAAAAAATTTCGTATCTCAACGGGGAATTGAGTTATGATGAAAAAACTGAATTTAAGGGTTTTTTAAGATGGCGGAAATTGCACAAGGTTATTTTGGTCGACAATTTGAACTTAAGCTTTTCTAGCCACCCCCCACGTGATATCCAAAATTTGGCTTTCTCGGTTCATTTTCACTTTTAAATGTATATAATGACTGGACTAATATTGGAATATAATATCATGTCACAAAGGAGTTGCGAATAGAATTAGACGCATCTCTACATCGAGAAAATAAAAAACAAGCTCACAATGTGAGCTCTACAATGCCATACCTATCAGAAGTCTGGTGGTAACTTTGGTGGTCTTACTCCAAGAATTTTTCCCGGCAAAGGTGAAACAATTAGTAAACGTCCCGAAGACATACCAAAACATATTTTCAACTTCACCACTATTATGTAGCAGGTGCTTCAAAGTGTGTTTATCTGAGAAAGCCAAGGGAAGTATTCCAATAAGGTAAGTGAACGTTAAAGCCACCCAAACGTGCCAATGAAACGGACCTAGTATCGCACGGTATCTGTAAAGTAAACAAGTGATATTATACAAGCACGGCATACGATACTCATTTAGTTAATGAAAACCAGACCGTGGTAAAGCTGTAGACATCAATGTAATGAAAGCGGCGCAATCCTGCGAATGGGAAAATGACATATCCATATTTCTTATTCTTTCATCTGTTAAATACATTCCGGCTACGCCAATGTCGGCACGACCCGTTGCCACTTCTTCAGCAACAGCATCCCCAGCACTGGAAAGATGCGTGAGTTATTTAAAGTTTCTTCTGATCTATTCAGAACATTTCAATTACAAGTGATGTTGCTATTCTTACCCTAATTCAGGATCCCGAGGCTCAGAAATCTCTATTGAGAAATTGTTTCTCTCCGCTAGAAGTTGCAAAAGTCTCATTTCAACTCCATCCCATACCACTTTCGGATTACCACCGTCGAGATCAGCTTTAATTCTAATTAAAAAAGATATCTTTACACAAGTATCGAGTAGTAAATAAAATTATAATATCATTTTATATACTTCTATTGTAGTAAACACGAAAATATTTAAATCAGCCTGACGATTTATTTTTAGAATTTTCTAACAGCATTTTTATGCACCTTTTTTCGTTATAAGTAGGAACTATGATAATCCCAATTTCATGAGTTCTTATCATACGCGTATTAATGACGATTCGACGAGATTTGAGTACGGCTTAAATTGTCTCAATGTCAAATAGCAAAAGGAGGGCAACCTTTCTTTTCGGGCCAAAAATGTACCTTGGTACAAGTTATTTGAAAATATTCATAATAATGTACAAACACTTATTTCATATATAATGTACCCATAAATTAAATTTTTATAAAGTTAATAAAACACAATAAATTATACACTAAATCACAACTGCGTAGAACGAAACGCTAATGTTGCACTTGTGTGTGACAGTCGCTTAGACTTAACAAGTTTTTCGCGGCTCTGGAACACAGTATTTTAGTAAAGTCAGTAGGCTGATAAAATAACTAAACGCTACGCAATTTTTGCTCTTGATCCTACTATATATATTAAAAACAGAAGAATTCATAAAGCAGTATGTTGCTGATAAACTTGTATACATTTTATGTTTAAGAGTGAATATCGAAAAATGTTTATATAACTTTAAGCTACAAAACGCTTCAAAATCAAAACAGTTGTGCTTGCCAGCTAAAAAAAACATTTGTTGCAAGTAATGTATATTTTTGAATGATTTTTTTTAGTGGTACAAATATATTTAAAAATAAATAAGTATTTTTTTCGGAATATACAATTTTTTTGCTATTTTTTGGTATCTTTGAATCTTAGGTACATGTTTAGCCTGAGTTATATGGAAGAAAGAAAGGTTCCTTTAGCAGAATACCTTCGAAAGACGAATGGTGGTTGATTGGATGCAGCCACAATGAATCGGTGTCCAGCGTAACCTTCAGTCATTTTAAGTGGAAATAAATTAACATTTCTTGTATACTTCCCATGTGCCCATGAGCTGAGAACTCTTGGCTTACTCGCACCCAATCCATCAGTATACAATTTGTGTGTATACAAAATGTATGGCGCTTCCTATGGTTCAAAATAGCAGCTGAGTAAATAATAATATTATTTCTTACATTCACACCAATTAGCCTAGCCCAAAGTAAACACTGTAAGGCTTGTGTTATAGATGCTAGGATAACGGATAGACATACATATATGATACATAGATATGTATTTATAGAAATGTATATAGATACCCATGCTCGTTCATCAGACAAATATTTGCCCCTTCCGGGATTCGAACCCAGGACCATCGGTGCGAAAGGCAGGATCGCCACCATTGTACCAAATGGTCGTTTAAATTTAAATATTAATATTTTAAATTATTAATAGATTTACTTACTATTGTGTCATCGTCATCGTCTTTGAAGCTTTGTCCGATAACAAGTAAATTCACAAACATTCTCGAATATGGACCAGACAAAAATTCCTGAACCGCCCATTGCGATGATCTAGCGACTACCACAACTCTGCTCTCAGATTGTTTACCTAGAAATTTAGCACTACTCGAAACGTCGGTCAAAAATACTATAAAATGAAGACATTCTCCCACAGGAACCAGGAGATTCGGTTCTTTCAATTTATTGGTATCATCAATATACCCGTGGACGTAGGAAACAGGAAAATCTTTAAGAAGATTCTGAAATAAGTTGCTCTCACGAGATTTTACTTGGCTGTCGTATAGCAAAACAGGTGTACAGTCATTAAGGTACGTTAATGTGATATTATGTATTAATTTTATCAATGAAGGGGTCTGATCGAATGCACTACGTTTGTTTATAAACCGTTCATTCCATATCTGTTCACGAGTTTTAGGATGTCCGTGAAAAACAGTATCAGCGGCTCTTTTACTTTTCATATGACTTCTCTCATCATTTTCGTTAAAATACCTCCAACTTATTGTAGAATTTAGCAAGAAATTCTGATTAAAATCATTGCTATTAATCACATGTTGTGGTTTAGCTGATCTTTTTTTGATTTCATGATTCTGAATCACAGACTGTGAAAGATAGTACTCTATTTCCTGACAAAGGGCAAGAATACTAATAAACACAACTTTTATAGAAAATATTATAACAATTTGCCTCATGTTGCGAACTGCCGTGAGGTATCTGTGTTATTTGCACTAACCTAGTTCGTTTTTATACGGCCTTTTTGGTCAAAATGTCATCAGACAGGTGGTATGATTGGAATTTAATTTTTGATGACTGCTGAAGAGTTATCGTGGTCACGGTCGTATACCATGACTTTGTATCGTTGTTGTGTATGAAGGTCGTCATGAATTTTTATTATTTACATCACGTTTCTCATTACAGACTTTCATTATCAACACCTTGAACTTCTCCTTTGCTCCTGAATGTATTAAGGGGAATCGAAAATAGACACACGTTTTTCTTTATAGTATTTTATTGATCAGCACTGGTCACAACATCGTTCAACCCTTGTACATAAATAAGATTTCCAGAAATATCGATATAATCTTTACATCGATTTAATACGTCTTCGATGGTAACACCACACCAGTCACATCCGAGTAGAAAAATGACAATCGAATAATTTGAAACTGTGCCGAATACATATATACCAATGTTGAAGTGTAACTAAAAAATTTAAATACTAATCTAATATTTACAATAATAGGACTTATAAATAACCAATATCTAGATTTAAATAGATTCGCAAGCGCTTCCAATAACTTTAGTAACGGTAGCATACCAAAGCTTTACACTAAAAGATGTAAGAATCAATTCTTTATAGCAGAATAGTTAAGTAATGCCATCTGCAAAACATCGCATCAAGCATTGCGGAAATATAATTCTAAGTTATTATAAGTTGACTCAAGTTGGAAAATAAAGTATTCTTTTCAACCGAATATGTCAAATAGACATGTGCTACATCAGTCCAATGAAGATGTTAACAGACGTCTACACAACACCGATTTTCATTGTTCAGTTTATAAATTTGACGATGATGGAATGTAATATTTTCATAAATCACATGACTAACTCCTTCGAGCATTTCTTTTTGCAGATCATTACAAACTTATTGAACTCAATTATTAACTAATTAATATCTATTTATATTTACAACATATTCAAAGGCAGTGTCAACCGCAAATCTGGCAAGATTAAAATTATATAAAAACGTTTAATTTTCAGTATGGCTTCAAAAATGATGGATAAATTGTGGTATAAAATTATTTGTGACTTTTGGAAAGGAATGTGCTTTAATTGGTACTGAAGGTATTTTTATATATTGTGAATATATAACACACATATTGGTTGCGTTATTGACTTAAAATATGTTTTTCAATTCAGTAATAATTAAACGAGTATTATTGAAGATATATCTAAGAGAACACAAAATAGGAAATGTATCGCGAAAAAACATTGCACAAAAAATTCGCTTAGTATAAAAACGTATAAAATTATAAACCATGGACATTACACATTCCTCACTCTAATTGTAAGACGATTGAAAACACTAAATATCACAGTTTCCAATACAATCGCGTGACGGATCACTTAATTAATGTAACGGAAGATACTATTATTAGTGGTTGTGAAATTGTTAACAAAGGTTGCTTTGTGACCATCGAAATCTAAATGGCACTCTTTAGTTGGTGACAAAACAATATTATCATTATGGAAACTACACCACAAACAATCTTTGCCTCCTGGGCTAGTTTACATATTATGCATTTCTCAGGATGAATCCTTACAAGTGGAATATTTACAATTTCTAATTTGTCATTTCTTCTATTACAATGATATACGCTAAGAGCTTATTCTCCAATATCGTTGTCGATGCGCGAAGACTTGATGCCAGTTTTGCCAGTCCAAGGGTACACTTCTGGGCAGGGTTGGCAGGTTCTCATGTATCTGACTCCAGACTTATGCCAAAGGTTGCATACTTTCGGGTTGTTGCACTTTTTCGGTCGATCCTGAAAAATAAATTATTATATTTTTTGGGTTTTCAACAAAATAACTGCTCAACAGGTGATAAAATGGGGAAGGCGATGGATTCTATTTTATACAAATTGTTTTCATTTCTATTTGTCATTTAGCGCACAAATTGTTGGTATAACTGATATAGCTTGCTGGATTGTAATGGATAAAAATAAATCTAACCAAAACCTAACCTGCAATTTATATCAAACTATGCCAAGTGATTAATGTAAATGAAATTCGGACCAATTATTTAAGGCGGATCAAAAAACACCTATTGGAGACATTAGGTATGAGGTGATGAATTATATATTAAAAAACCAAAGAAAAATAGTCCTTTCGGTAATATTTTTAGAGTTAGGAATCAGCTTAAGTGTATATTTTTCCTAAAAATGTGTAATGTCGTTGTCAATTACTAAACACTACAACTTTGTGGTAGAAAAAAAAATTAAAGCGGATGCCTTGTTCTGTTACCTGATAGTTACACTGGAACGGCTGGAAGTTGTTAAGTCTTGAAATGGGAGTGGGATCCCTAACCCACTGTAGTGCCTGCCAGTTCGTGATGATCCATACATCGGACATTTGGTTGATAAAGTCCAGGAACATGATGAACCCTTCTTTGTGATGTGGTTGGGTGAACCACGCGGCGTGGTAGTACAGGCCGAATGGAGCTCTGTAGAGAAAATCAGATAACGAGGAGTCATTACCACAATAATTAATGTGAAAATTAATCTGTCTGTCTATTACGATTGCGCGCTTAAACAGCTAAAACAATTGTGTTGTGATTTCCTGAATAATGAAATTTCTTGAAATTTATATAAACGTGATTTAACCTAATTCTACGCAAATGATATCGCGGACAACAGCCAATCTTTATTAAACATTTACATTCTTAGATGTGAAATTTGAGCTCACGGCTTTCTGGCAAACAGATCCAGGTTGTGTAATCGCTAGGCTACAAAGTCTTCTTATGTCTTTTTTAAATAATATTATAATTGGTTTGGAACATTTGTTTAATATTATTATTTTTAAGTTTCTTGTCATTACATCATATATATACTAAGAAATTATGTATCGACATTAACAGTGAGTCAATAGTAGTCAAAACTGAGTGTTATACACATTTATTTGTATCCAAGATCAAATACGAACGAATCATAGATAAGATATGTAATATTTAAGAAATTAAAGGGACTATGGAAGGTAGAAGGTACCTGTTTGTTGTGTAATGCCTGTCAAAGTTCTTGAGAATCATCTTATAAACACCTTCAGCATCAGGTGGGTTGGCACAAGCATCACCCATAGAGCAGCGTCCACCGTTCAAATCCTGCCACATAACCATGGGAACTTCCCAGACACCTGGAACACATTGAAACAATAAGGAAAAGTAATACAACAATATGAAGTAAGAATTTTTTATTATTTTATGGTTGAAAAATCAAAATAATAAACTTACCTGGATAAGATTTAGTTGGGCATGGTGGTATCATACAATCGTGGAAAAGTTTGTAATCGAGAGTATAGGGCCAGCTAGGCGGTCTGTTCTCATAAACTGGCAGAGAGGAGTCGTACGTGAAATTCGAATCATACAACATCTTAAACATTTTGTTGCCTCCAACTGATAGGAAAGGCGCCCTCATGCCTCTTACATCTTCTAATTTTACACCGCCGTAAGCAGCGAGAATTTCTCTTTGACCACCCACCTCTCTGTTCCATTTCTTTTGGGAGAACTGTTCTCCAAAACTATGGCTGCAATATCAATAAAACTGTCAATGATAGTGCGTTGTGAAATATATTTAGAAATAAAATTGCTAGTTAAGTTAAAGAAAGAGGGAAAATATTATTTTGTATAATAACCAAAAAAAAAATAAAAGAAAATAGGCATAATGAAAAGTAAAAAAAGCGTCGTTTGGTCAAAATATATCAGTCATGAGGTGCAACTTTATATTTGTGTTGTATTACTCATTCTGGAACTTACGAAACTGTGTGTGAGGCCATCTCATGTCCCGCAGAGTATAGGTTCTGAACCTGACTGTAGTCGGTCCACTCATGTGAGACGTAAAACGTGGCGCTGATTGGACACCCGTTTGGATTCACGCGGCCTTTCTCAAAGAGGTCAGCATACAAGGCTTTGTTCAAGTCGTTTACCGAGTCATCAAATGTCAGAAGCACTATTTGTGGTACGCTTTCCACGGGCATGTCACCTGTTTGTCGTAGGATGTAGGTTCGTGCGTGTGGTTTGGGTGTGTACAAGTCGTGCCAGGAAGAGGAAAGAAAAGTATAGAGGTAAAAGAGAGGAGGAAGAGAAGGAAAAAAGAAATATATTAATTAGTATCTGATAGATAATATTATAAAAATTAACCTGTAAAATACATACATATCTATAGATGGCCAAGAATATTATGTTAGAGGCAATACCAAAAAAGGTTCACCAAAAGATAGTTAGGAGATCCAACCAAAGTATGAAGCTCTCTAGTTATAAACTTACGATACGGTGTGTGAGGCAAATTCGTGGCCATCTGCATATAGATTTTGGACTTGACTATAGTCTGTCCATTCGTGGGATACATAAAATGTAGCCGAGATTGGACAACCGTTAGGGTTAACTCGTCCTCTTTCGAAGAGCTCTTCATAATACATTTTGTTCAAATCGTTGACGGCGTCGTCAAAAGTTACTAACACAATTTGCGGTACTTCGCTGACGTGTAAATTTCCTGAGTTATAAATCATATTTTAGGTATCATTGTAAAAACATATTTTAGCAAAAAATTTGGAAGATGATAAATTATGTCAAATACCAATAAAAGAGACATACCAGGAATATCTCTGCCACCGCAGTAGCAATCAGGAAGAAGACACACGTCTTTCCTGCATTTGGCCGCGGTCTTGTCTGGTGTGGGTTGGGGATACACTGGTGCTGGTCTAGTCGGAGGGTGGGTGTAAATGTCCACAAACTCAGTACTCTTTGATACGATGGCTGTTGATGGCTTCAGCGTGGGGCGACTGCGACTGCTCACAAAAATATAATTATTGCAATGGATGATGTAATTAAATAAACTTGTTTTAATGTGCTGCATCTAGAATAAATATTATAATGAAATACTGCTGAAGGAACTAAGTCACAGTTTCAATCTTTAAAACATAAAAGTGACAGCATGAGATTGATGTTTTGAATAAAAAATAATTAAGTGAATATTTGAACAAAAAGTGATACTAGTGACAATGACAGTAGCTATAAGCTAAAATGATACAAGTGAATTAAAAGCATGAGTGTGCATAATTCATTTCGTTCGGTTCTAACGTTGGTGGAGTTCCTCTATTGGGGATCGGCTGAGGCGCATCGGATGCGGTAGAGTAGTGTGCGGATCCTCTCCCTCGAGTACTGCTTGGCCTGAAACACAACATGTTGCCAGTTAAACAGTCATAGATGACGACACAGTTAGTACGCGTGATTTAAAGAAGAAGCGTCCGATTGATTCACATAATTTGAACAAATTCAAACATAATGATAAAATAATCAACATTTTATCATGGTGAGACGTCGATTACAAATAAATAGTTAATAAAAGCTTGACGCATAAAATATTATTTTTTATTTCTTTGAAATAATTATCGTTAACCATGCTATTAGGGTTTGAAACGAAAAGGTTTATACCCAAAAGTGATATCGGTGCACTTACATTTAATCTATTAATAATATGAGTTGCAATGAGGTGCTAATGGTATCAGTAGTATCAAGATTTAACTACATTGAGGAACTTTCAAACCACATGTACAAAACTTAATTATGCATAGACAGATATCTAGTTATTAACAGTATAACTATGTACAATATAGCTTATACAGTGCAGGAAATGGAAATGGTTCGACAGGAGTTAACAACTTTTAGACTCAACCGACTAGAAGTCCCCCAATGAGAGCTGAGTAAAGTTAAGCGACAGAGTTTAGCTGTAGGTGCCATTATGAGATGTTCGATGGGAAGTCATGCTAGTTACTTCGCGAGGCGGAAAATAAGGAAGTAGACGTAGCCTCCACCTTCCATAAATATAATATGATTTCTTTCAGGCATAGACTACTGGCCGGCGAGCATTGTACCTCTGGTATTTGATTTCGTTGCATTTTGGATTCGCTTGCAGACTGTTGTCTGATGAACATTTGGACGTCGTTTGGTAACTCCTGCGCCCACCTCCAGGGTTTGTCGCAGCTAACTTTATGGCAGGATTGACGCGCGAAGCTCGAGTTGGGAAGGATAAGCTCTTAGTCGAAGATGTCGGTTCAATTTTTGCAGTCGACGTCGCTTTAGTAGTGCTTGTAGTCGAAGCTATTTCGCTAAATGCTTGGTAAGTAGGTCTGTCCCATTCAATCTCAGAAGGAGTTTTGGTTGCGTCTAAACTTAATTTCTTTGTAGTTACATCGTTGGCGTTTCTGTATGGTGTACTGTCGTAATTATTACGTTCAGACAATTGATTATTAAAAAGTTTTTCGAATTTATATGACGTTTCCGTTTGAGGCTTACTACTAGTTGTATACAGATTGAACTTGCTTTCAAAGGTTTGCCTATCTGGCAAAGTACGATAATCTTTATTAGTAGAACTTTCTATCAAAACTGGACTTATTAAGGACTTTGTAATTAAGGGAGCTGGTGTTTCAGTTGATGTTGAAGTTGATGAGAAATCATTAATGTACGCACTTTCAGTAATAGTTGTTACATCATCATCCGATGGTATAAATCTATTGACACTAGGCTCTGTTACTATTTGTAACCTTTTAATATTGTTACGGACTGGTTTATCATCAACGTATTTCAGCATTTTCTTTTGAAAACCAATATTAACTACTTTTTCCTCTGGTTGCGGTGTAGTTTTAACAGTTGTGATAGAAAATTCGTCTAACAGTCGAGGAGTTGGCGTACTCGCTATATTATTAAAGAAAGCCCTGAGGACATTTCTTACTTTGCCACTAAATATTTCTGTCGTTTGATCAGGAATGATTTCATCTACAACGCGATAGCTATAATATGATGGTTTTGATCGAGATCTTTCTGTTTTTACATTCCTAGGCGGATTATAATATGGAGTTGTAGATGTAGAACTCGTAGTCGATTCTTGGATAAGATTATCGCGAGCATTTAAATTGCTTCTCGAGTTATCTAAAAACTTATAATGTGTCACATCTGGTTCATCTAATGTTTCTTCTGTTTTTTCTACATTAGATGAAATATTTGATGAATAATTTATCTCTGTATCTTTATTTTTATGCTCCAAAACCGTATCTGGAATAGCTTCTGTGTTAATAGAATTTTCAGGTGAATCAATGCGTTGTTCGCTATTACCAGAAGACGAAGACGGCCGTCTAACAACAGTTTTTAAATAATATTTAGTAGCATTCCCTGTCGTTGGTTCTGTACTAACGGCAAATCTTGTCTTTGATGTTGGTATACGAATTCTTGGTCGTATATAGATCGGTGAATCTTCCACTGTTTCTACATTGGAGTCTTTACGTTTAGCCATTGTTTCTGTTGTAGTATCTATATTGGGTAAGGATGATGACGTCCTAACATTAAATGATTGTTTATTATCATCAGCATCATAATGATAGTACCTACCTTGCGGAGTTTCACCATTTTTTTTTATTTCAAAAATATTGCCCCTCTGGGATTTACTATAATCTTCAGAAGGCCTTGTTAATACAGTCAAAGTATAAGGGTTATTGGTATTATTAGGATCTCTTCTGATGGAAAACCCAGAAGTTAGTGACACAACTTTTTTGTTTTCTTTGCTGGAAGGTTGTTCCACATCCAAAGGCACCTTAGTGTTAGTATAACGAGAAGAATGTCTAGAAGTCGATATATTTTTAGTCGAAAGTAAAGTCACACCAAGTCTATGTGAATTGTCAGTCTTTTCAAAAGGTTTGGCAAGGGAAGACAAATTAATTACTGGCAAAGGAGAGGTTGGGACTGATTCATTGGACCCGTCTTTAGGGTTTTGATTTAAGGAAGATTCAGGATTTTGAATTGGATTTGCATCTGTGGATGATCTGTAGAATACAAAGCAAAACAATTCTTTCTAATTTAAGCTCTTTGCATAAATTAACTTACGAATTAATATATCGATAAATTAAAATTAAAATACGTACATAAGAATTATATAATAAGCTTGGGTTAATTTCTATACTAGAAGGAAGAATACTCGTATGTTTGAAGAAAAAAGCGGAAGATTTTTTTTGGAAGAAATACGTAAAAGGAGTTTTTGGAATTTGTAAAATAAAGATACCACAAAAGCCGAATTATATTACACTATCGCCAAATATGTTCACGAAATAGATAATCTAATAATATTTACACTCGGTTTTAACAACCTTTAAACCGATGAAGGAACTTTAGAAAATTAGTAAAGAAAATGTTAGAACGAATTAGGGGTTACAAGAGTACCAGTTCAAAGGTTGTTAATTAATTAATGAAAAGTAAAATTATATAAATGATTAATGATTATGAATGTTGTTAGAGAATTTCCGTAATATGAAATAAGCCTGGATGATTTGACTGCTGTTTCGTTTTAAGGGGATCTTTTGTAGTACCTTGCGGAATATCGAGACGGAGTCATTGCTTCAGTGAAGGGTGCGGTAGTAGAACGTTGTGTGGTTGTGCTTGTGCTAGTCGTAGTAGAAGGAGTAGTGCTAATAGAAGTTGCTTCGTAAAAGGTCGTCTTCACGCTGCTCGGATTATGCTCATATCCCAATTCATTACCATCGCCCCTGGATCGTACGCAATAAGTTAATAGGTTGGTTAAACAATCATTGAATCATTGACCGAGCAAAACCTTTTAACTTTCAGTGACATTATTTATATGAATTTAAAGAATCTCACCTTGTAGAGTGGCGTATGGGTGATTGGTATTGATTCTGGTTACTAATCTGAAAACGTTATTAAAACACGATTATTATTTAAACCAAATTATATAATTCGATTAGTTTGTGCAAATAAAAGCAAAACTTGAATATTGCGCAAACCAAATTTCTACTCTAAAGGGGGAAGAAATAATAGAAAAAAATAGACGTTATAGTATTGAAAATTAAAATTAAAGTTATGAACTAATTAGATGTTACTTAATTTTTAGGAAGAAAAAAATATGATCACTTTTAAACAAAATATGCTTGGATAAACAATTCCGTCGGCTGTCCTATTAACCAACCCCTAGCTACGCTGTTGATTAAAAAAGTGTTGTCTTCTGAATTCTTATTAACCTATTTTCATCATCTGACCGGCTGGTAGCAGCGGTAACGGTTCTGCCTATGTGAGAAAGATCCTGCGTTCATATGCTGAAAGCGTGCCTACTTGAGAACTAATTCCTCATCTTCATTTTGTACATGAAATTGTATAACGAATACGGAACTTCCCTTATAAGGCTTGACCGACATTAATGTTTTTTCTGAGTGTGTTAGTGTCCTCAGACAATACAATTAGAAACAATAGGTGGCGCGGATAGGGCAGGATAACTGCCAAATCCACTAGTTATTTATGTGTTCTATCAGTTATTGAATACACATGCCCGACTTTTGTCTTCATTTGTACCATGTATCTACGAGAATAGTTACAATTTGGTTTAGACTTTAATTATTTAAGTTATCTGGAATTAATATATCATTATTATTTGAAATATTGAAGTAGAATAAAATGTTTTGTAATATTTTTGGTGTATTTCATACCTGTCCTTGGATTAGTGCGTCGTCGTAGTCGTCAACTGATACGGGCCTTGGAGTGTAAGTCTCCACGGGTCTTCTCGCTGGCGGCGGAGTGCCTCGGTACGTCTGCTGGACTGCCGGTCGGAGCGAAGCGGTGTTATATTGCTGCACATAGTCTGCCAACACCGGTACCACCTCCAGTTAGTACGTTATTGTTTACAAATAGAAAAGTACACACTTCTATATTGCAACCGAGATTTTTATTATGTTCAATGTTGACACAATTAACAATTGGTTATTCGAAATCATCTTAGCGTACTTTTCTATTCTTTCCTGACTTACCAAGAGTTACCAGGTTTATATTTGATGTGCACATTAAATATTAAATAGTCAAGTGTCCTCTTGGAAAATATTAAATAGTCAAGTTTACTCTAGTTACAGCTTTACATAGTGAATAATATGGATAACATGTGCTATTAGGAATCATGTTATATCATCAGACTTTCACCCGTAATTATTTAATCAATATGATACTAGTTTAGCTATTTGCCGATAGCCATTTATATTTTTATTACCAACAGAAAGGATTATTGTTAAATTTAAGGTATGTTATTATTATTTATGTACATAAGATTCAGGGACATGCACAAACCGTGATATTCATTGTTATTCAAGTAAGAATTATTCCCAATCCGATTTTATTTCATGAAAACAATTTTTTTTTGGTTTATAACGAAATATTCATATTGTCTTACCCGTATCCTTGTATAGTTCACCGTCTTCGTCATACACGGCGTAAAATGGATCATACTGATCGGGGGTATAGTTCTGTGATCCATTATATAGCATTTTAGGACGAGGGTTTGCAGAATACGAAACAGGAGTTACACTTTCAGTCGGCTCCAAACTAAAATATAAATTGTGTTCTTAAAATTTCTGGACTTCTGGTTGTCTTTGCAAATATTAAATATGTTCCTTATCGCTATACACAAAGCTTCTAAATTAGTCAAGTCTACAGTCCAAGTCTACAGTCATATTAATTTTGTCAGTTCAAGTGCCCAACAGTGGTGGAAAAGAAGTGAGAAAATTAATGTTTCTCTGTTATAACGCTTATGAGTTTTTGTTAGTATAGTGAGTAAATACGTGGTTGGTTATGTTACCTAAAGACAAAGAAAATGTTAGTAGTTCATCTTTTTGCTCTTTACCTGTTCGTCTTATCGTCATATTTAGTCTTTGTATAACGAGTCTCTTGATTGTGGTTGTCCCGAGGAGTCGTGTGTATTATTTGTGCTACTATATTTTGATGTCTTTGTCTGCCTTTCGTCGTTTTGGTGTCATCATTTTGGGCTAGCATTTGACTAGAAACAGTCGGCTTTGCTAACCTATGTCTGACTGTATAAGGCCTTAAGGTTGTTTGATTAAGATATTTAGGAGGCTTTAAAGTAAATGGACCACTTTCAGACTGTACTGGTTTCCTAATATGAAGAGTTCTATTTCTGGGGAAATGATGAAGAATTTCATAATTAGAAACCTCTGGACGTATCAATACTGTTGATGCAGGTGTTGCATAATTTATCAACACTGGTATGGGTATTTTACCATTTAGGTCTTTGTTAAATTCCTTTAGTGAACCTTTTGTGACAACGGATACATCGTTATAATTTTTAGTTACGATTTCTGGCCTCCGTGTAGTAAAACTCGTAGGCGTTCTTGAGCTACTATAAGGTCTTATATTTACTACTGGCTGATCTTCTTCATCATCGTATTCTTTATAGTTTTGAGCCATGGGAGGTCTTTGTGGTTTTACTTCACTGCTGGGCATATATTGTGACTTGACGGGAGGTTCGTAATAATAATGCTCGTCCTCTTCGTCGTCATCATAATAGTAATCGTTCATTTCTGGGGAAGGCTTAGGGATTGGTCTACGCTTGGATGGAGTTTTCGTTGAGGTACTTAAGTGATCCTTGACAGTTACGGAATAATGATTGTGACTTTTAGTAGGGGTTGGTCGAGTTGATTGAGAAAACAAATTTTCTATTTTTGGCAGTTCAGAAGATGGTGGTCTGATAGACGTTTGAATTGAAAAATACGATGCTGGTGATGAATTTCCCCAGTAATGTTGAAGAGCAGCAAGTTGTTCATTTGCTAACGTTGTCAGTGGTTTAGGGGTAGATTGTTTGAAAGTTATGTATGGATTATGTGGTTTCATAGTGGAATATAAATGAGGTTTAACAGTTGCTAACTGTTGTAATGAATATTGTTGTTTTTGTGTAGGTAAAAATAAAGGAGCTCCTGATGCTGTCAAAAATACAAATGGTTTCTGCGTTACTGGATATAATTGTGAGTTATGTTCATTTACATGTGGAAGATTATCATTATAATTTGATTGGATTATACTCTCTCTTGGTCTGTTAAAACTATAACTTATAGGCAGCTGACGATCGTCTTTAAAGTTTGGTGGTTTAAGCTTTGGTCTAATAGCTTCCAATGGTATTCCTGCGTTTTGATGTGGTACTTGATATACATGTTGGTTTAATGTTTGCTGTTGCTCTAAACCAATATTTTGTCGTTGAGGTTGAGGCCTCTGAGTCCACTGTTCAGTGTTTTGTTTAGTTGATGATGAAAATTTGTGGCTGCTTTCGCTGGGTCGAACAGTAATACTGATTTCATCTACTCCGTTTAATGGTTTTGGTGTACTCATGCCCTGATAATTTAATGTAGATGACCGTAATCCCGAAATTTTACTGGACGAAGTGGTTATTTCAACTCGAGGGGATGTAGCTTTCAATGCACTATTTGGATGACTTGAAGGTCTTGGTGATGTTAGCATGGTGTATTGCCCCCCACTAATTTTAGTTAAGTAAGCATCAAAATCAAAGTTGGGATTGGCAAAAGGATTTTCTATTTCCTTGAATTTATAATGAGTATATTCATGAGGTGGTTCTGGAAAATCATATTTGAAATCATCATCAGATTCATCAGATTCTTCTTCGTCTGTCGAATCATTTTCTGATGATTCATCATCATCTTCGTCAGATTCCTCTTCATTCTTATTTGGAGGCGCATTATGTGGAGGTTTAGGAGAACTTTTTATATCGGAAGCAGGACGATAAGCTTGATTATGTTGATTACTTTTAACTGTTTCTGCATTATGTTCATGTTTATTTGATGTATGAGGAGAAGTAGAAACGATAGTAGGTTTCCCGGTGACAATAGTACTAGGAAGTTGTAATGCATCTAAAAAGGAAGAATACACTGAAGAATATGGACTATTTTCTTGTTTATTGCTTTGTCTAGGAGCATTATTGAAAAATCCTCCTGCCAGAGAAACAAACGGATTTTCGTTGTTTTTCAGTGCCGAAATCGGCGGACTCTTAGTTATAATATGTGTTGCTATATTTGAAGGACTATGAACAAGTTTTTGCTTAGTAGGGTCAGGTAAACTAGGCTTAAAAGGTCTTTGTGACTGCAAATTTACTGAATGATACAACTGATGTGTGTCCACTGAATCCACATCTGCCGACGGTCTTTGGGTTATTTCTGGTCCATATCTTATATTTTGTATACCAGGGCTATAATTAGGCTGTCTTAAATCTACTAACTTTATTTGTTTTGGTAAGCCCCAATGTTTTCCTGGCATTTTATAACCGTTTTTTAAATAATATCTTATTTGACTTTTTTCTCTTTCACTATCATCTTGACCGCGCTCATCACCATAAGTAGGCATTGTTTCTGGATCAAATTCAACATATTCCATTTCTTCATCGTTGCTACTTCTTTCAGAAATACCGCTAATGCTAGCATTTGCTTTAACCAAACTTACACCACTATCTACTACATCTCTTTTCTTTCTCAAGATTGGTTTTTCTATAACCTCAGTTACAGTTATTTCATTAGTCGCAATGTCATTGTGTCTGTCATGATGTGAGTCAGTCACGTTGTCACTTTTGTCTTCACTGAAATGATAACGAGTCTATTAGATATGACAATATTTAATAAAGTCATTAGTAGGTAGGAATGTAAGTTTTTACCTGTACGATTGTGGGGCTTGAGTTATAGTCGCTGTTCTCCTTTCGTCGTTTCGTCTCTCTTCTACTCTTCTTTCATCTACTTGGGTGCCAAAGGAAAACGAACCTATTTTGCCGTTATTTTGTGGTATCGAAGCAGGTATAATATTAGAATTGAGACTCCTTCCTGAATTTACTTGAGCATAGCCATCTCTGTCTTTCTGGACTTGTCCTATTGTTGAAGGTTGTCCGCGGTAAACTCGCTGCTGCCTGTCACTTTCGATTTCTTCAACAGGAGGCAAATCGTCTACTTCGGCATATAATTGCTGTTGCTGTAACATTGGAAGAATTAATTTGTCATTTGATTTAAAATTATTTTTTTTGCATTCACAATGCAATATTTCTATAAGATATAAAATACGTGTGTAAAAAACAACTACGCCTCCGAGCCCTCAGATGGGATATGAACCCACGACCGTAGTAGAGACGTAATTGTTTTTTACACACGTATTTTATATCTTATAGAAATATTGCATTGTGAATGCAAAAAATCAAATAAAAAACATTATTATAGCTGGTTCCATCTTAATCGATTGTTTAATATTTGTAAAAATATTACTTTCGATGTTGAAGGTAGTTAGCGTTCAACATTGGTGGAACGTTGAAATAATTAGTTGTTTGTTAAAATTACTTTTCTGTCAAGAAAAAATATTATTGCTGCAAATTCCTTGTGCAAATTCTAATGTATTATGGTATATTATCCAAGATGCTATAAGTTATTTTTAAGTTTTCATATTCAAAATACAAAAATATTTGAAAATATTTTTTTCCATTAAAATTAAATACATTGATAGTAACTTCAATTACTTCCAAGGTTTTTTTTCATGTTTAAAATACTTTTAAAAATATTATTCCCGGCGTCTTAGACCTTTTACTGATAATATATTTTCAGAAATACTAAGGCAACTGTTATCTTCAAAATCAACTAGAGTAATCTTTTAATACAAATTGTGTTGCAGTTTACAAGCTAAGCGATTTTTTTATTTGTCAAAGTAGATCTCTCTCAGAGGAGGAGTGAACTTGTAGCATCTTTCTGAACTTTCTTATTTAGATTAACAATGATATATCTCTTTACCTTCTCATACTCCTCGCGGTTGAACTTTGGCTGGCCTCTAGAAGTGATGACAGGATTGGGTTGCGCACGCGGAGGTTGTGGGGGGGTACGACGAGAGGGTGGTGGAGGTGGTGGGGGGTCCCTCTCCCTTTCACTTATTCTCTCTAGTTCTTCACCTCCCAATGCGCTAACGCCATCACAACCGACATTCCTTGGCCAGTCGCATGTCTGGAGCTCGTGGCTAGAAAATGAAATAAATTTCATCAAGTAATCTGATTAAGTTGACAACCCCCGTAGTCAAGTGGCTCGCATGCCGGTTTCATGGTGATGCCATTCCGAGCTCCCGGGTTTGATTCCCGGCCGAGTCAATATAGCAAAGGAAATTTTTCGTATCAAATCAGGTCTAAGTGTTGTACTACCGTCGTTGTTTCTGAATTCTATAATAGATTTAGCTTCAGCTAATTTTCATGAGTTCAAAACAGTATATTTGATGTTAATAACTATTAATGAGGAAAGTTTCCCATTTATATTTGTTATTTGTCTATGTTGTTTGATCGCAATGAACTCCGAAACAAATCAACCGATTTTTATGTTTTTTTTTTAATTTTGCTGGATTTGTTCTCACTTATGGGTTTCATTTTAATTTGAAATATTTTTATTCCAAGTTATAATAACTGAGCCACAGCAATGCGTGGTCGGGTCAGCTAGTACTTTTATAAAGCCGTTGCTTACCTGTACATAAGGCCACCAGTACAGGACTCCAGTAAGGCACCTCCGAACACGCAAACATAGTAGAGCGTGCAGTCGCTAGGATGGGGGTAGTAGCCAAACTCTTCAGGACAATCAAAGTCAACATCCCGCTTGATATCAGCCGCCACCGGTACGCTTCTGATGGGACCGGAACGCTGCCTCGAGCGGTCTGACTGAGCGCCGAAACATTCTAGAAACAAAACATGTATCCATTAGATATAAGAAAGAATACGCCTGTAAATCCTCGACCATTCGCTACACAGGCGAGTGCTGTGACTGTTAAGCTACCGAGACGCGTCGAAATTTACAAATGTATTTAAATTTGTACTATAAGCTAATATCGTTCCACCAAAATTCAAACCCAAGATCGTCGGTGCGAGAAGCATGATCGCTACCATTACACCAAAGTACAGTACTTACAATGCTTACTTTGAGCTTTGCTGATTGGTATAAATATTACGTCAAAATTTTAAACAAAAAAAAAAATGTTTTTTTTTTTTTTTTTTTTGCCTGTAAAGTCGGTTTTACGGGCGAAGATTTTACGTGACAACGTCTTTTTCTCGGTAGAATATTTATTGATATGAATATAATTAAATTGCACAATGCGCGCGGCAGACCGATCATAGTTGAGTGGGAGAGAGACGCAAGGCATTCGGCGGGCCTCTCTCTCGTTCGGTGACTCATCGTAACGTTACCGAGCGTTACACTTTTTCATAAGTGACTCCCAGCCGCAACCTAATTTAAGACGTTGTCACGTCAAAAAAAACACTGTATGTACTGTTTTAAATTCAAAACCATCTCTTTAGTTTGCAACATCTTCATTTAAATTGTTAGATTTGAATGTTAAGTTGTAATATATGTTAATTTGTTTAATACGACTCATAACTCGCAAGATCTCAGGGATCAACTGTGAGAATGGAAATCGCAAGTTCATTTTAGAGATTTATCTTATTTGGGAGGTTATATTTGGTCACGTTCGCGTTGAAATCACGAACGGTGTGGGATTTAGGCCAAATGGAGACGTCTAACTTGTCATACATACTGAAACATCTTTTATAAAAAGACCTTTAACTTTCTAGTTTTTACGCTGTAGGCCAGCGATGTTCAATGAGAGGCTCGGTAGCTCAATTGGGAGAGCATTGGACCGGACACCCAAAGGTTGCGGGTTCGACTCCCGCCTGAGAATTTACATGTGAGCCGAGGCGATTTTTTCTAGTGTTTTTCTATTAAAATCATTTATCATATAAGATAGCGTTAAAATGCAAAAAATATGAATAAAAATCATAAAACAAATATACTTAGTTAGATAAAAAAGCCTTGAACAAGGACGAAAGGTAGCTAGCCCATCTGTTATAGGATACATTTCGGTGTGCAGTAGAATTGCACAGCCTTGTTCCGCCGTCCCCATTTTTTCATCGGACAACCAGACATACAAATAGGCGTGACCTATGGTTGTTAAACCAAAGAACTAAGTGTTTTGGTTCCAATTTTGTGATCAATACCGCTAAAGAGTGGAGTGGAACTCTTCCCCTGAGTCTGTGTTTCCTGATAAATATTATTTAGGGGACTTCAAGTCACGAGTGAAGGTGTCTTCTAGGCAGAAGCGTCACATCCTTGATCACATCGTCGCTTGCCATCGGGGAAAATAGTCAAACACTTACCTACGTAAAAAAACTGCATGTCGCAAGCAAGCCTTGTATTCGAAACCCCTTCAACAATAGGTAGTAATAATTTTGACATACCATTGAACAATAGTAACAGAAATATTCAAACAAAAGCTTAATTTCCCACAAATAGTTAATCCATGTTCAAAACAATTGTAGCGATTGTCAATACATGTTACGACGTCAATAGAAAATGGTCTTTGAAATTATGTGATTAAGTATGATAATTATATGAATGGTGGGTGTCGACATTCGGCCACCATGACTTCGAACGCGTGACCGGCGCACGCGCACAAATCAATGCCCCAGGCTGTTGAGCGCGCACGCAAGCATAATATAAAATTATTAGTTGAAACCATTGTGGCGAATTGTTCTCGTAATATTATGCAAGTATTTCATTCACATCTTTTATGGTTTAAATATGATTAATGAACGTATGAATGGTGCTATCGCAAGAATTGTAAAGGTTACTTATTTCTTGATAATTTATCAAGTGTTTTACACATCAGAATAAAACACTTTTTTACGGATTTTTGCGCATGTTTTATTTTATTTTATATTTAATCCTGACGTTTCGACTCCTTTACAGGAGCCGTGATCACAGGATGACTGAATTGTGATGCGGAGACGATGCGCGTTTCAGGAACACGCGTTTTCTGCGCCAGATATGCTCTGATTTGTGTCTGTATTACTCAAACGCGCTTAAAATGCGATACACACGCGCGTATGAAAAGCGGAGCTGGAGAGCATGCTAACGCCCGCCCTCGCCGTAATTGCAATACGCTGTGTAGTATGGGCCATAGTCAATGTGCTTTTATTGTTAACTTTGTATTTTGTATTTAAAAATCTTATCATTTCTATTATTGTGTAATACACTTAGGGCCGGTTTCACAAATTCCGAGTATATCCATATTAATATAGTTGACGAAAAAGTTTTTTTCACTTTTAAATTAAACCAGATATCAGTGCTTAATTATAGATTGTGAAAAGGGCACATAGCATGAGATGTTTACCTATAATTGACTGTCTACTAAGATAAACATATCAACCAAAACATTTTGCATAGTGGGTGCTGCTGGTAAACCAATAATTAAATAGAAAGAAGTCAGTCACAATGGCTGCCATTACATTCTTTAATGGCATTGCAACTTTCATAATTATTGCTTCTAATATTATACAAATTGTTTAAAGTTCATATTTTCAATATCATTATTAAATTAGTTATTAATTAACTTCTGCTGTGAGTAGTATAATTTTTGTGATAGCAATTCATAAGTTTACTGTTAAGATGTTTATTTTATGTATATCTTTTATATGTTGGGGATTTTCATATAATTTTTATTGACATATAGTAGGAGTCTAACTTCACTGTATGTAATATTGATACTGTTATTACCAACTAACAATTTAATCGCAATCTGGGCTAATTCTCTTATATTTGGTCTTAACTTGCCATCAATTGTAGCTAAAATATGTGAACAAATGCTAGGGTTCTTTCAGGCGTAGACATTTACTCAAATATATTCACTTGCGTATCCATAAACCGGTAAACCATAGTGTGATTCAATTATGCTCTTGTAGCGACATCTAGTGACATCTAAAATCAACTATCAATAAAGTGATGATTTTAAACAACATAGGATAATCTGATATCGGAAATAGATTTACTACTATAATACACTTACACTTCAACGATTGCTTATTCCTTAGAAACATACGCTAGCCCGCTTGTTAACCATTAATCAAAAAAGTAGCAAAGCGTAGCATTATCGAACTACGAAAACGACCTGGTTAACGTAATGTCCACCCCATACCTCGGCTGCCTCATTAACCAATAGACTGATTCCTTGATCGTGGCCAGGTGTCGCAAGCCAAGGGTAATATGCCCGTAATCATTCGCGGACTAACTTTGCTAACACAAGTTCCATAATAACAGTCGATTGTGTGGGAAATGCTCGAGACGATTTACAATCTGCATATTGCGAAACTACGTGTTGAAATACCGCTTGAAGCGTATAGAAATTACAAATATGAACAGTATACATTGCCTTAATCTCAATCGCTTTATTTTATTAATTAAGGATCTTCAAAAGAGGTAACGGTTACAATACGGCGGAGACAACATGAAATTAATTTTAAATATTATCAGCAATAGTTATATATATAAAGGTCAGAAAACAAAGTGACTAGATAGATAAATTATACTAATAATCGCATTAAAAATAACAGTAACAGTACTTAAGTGTTTAGCGTTAGGTTAACAATAGCAATTCCTATAAAAACCTTTTATAATTAAACAAAGCAAGACAGATATCAAACCCATGAGTGAGAGGGTATAGTACTGCCTACAGAACCTGGGCATGGCAGCAAAGAGACATTGACCGCTAAATTCTTAAAGTTTCTTCCTTTTGTAATTTAAGTAACTCCAATTGAATTTCCATGTTTGTGAAATCAAAAACAGCCTTTATATTATTAGACGATAACTGCAGGATACCAGTGGGCGGCTGAACGCTGGATATCGGCGACTATTGCAACATCATTTGCATTCTACAACGATCTTAAGTGCACCTACTCCCACGAGGATAACAATTCCTAAGATTGGAACGCAAAAGGATGACAAAATTGTATGTTTAATTGACTACTCTTAATAAAACGTACGTATGGATCTGTAAACTAATGAGTGCCCCTTACTCTTGAAAGAATTAAGATTTAATACTCCATTTAAGTTATCACATGTTTCTAAATACAATTTGTTTAAATTGAAATCTGTGACATTTTTCATCTTTTCATCATATGCAAAAATTGTACACTAAAATCTCTAAGAGGTACAGATATTGACCTATTTGACAAATCCGGATTTTTTTCTAATACTAAATTAGTGAGTTTAGCTCAATACCAAGATAACTGCATCGTAGACCTGTGCAGCTGCCATGGATCGGTTCAGGACACTTTGTTCACAATGTTTTCAATTTGAACATCAGTAGTTTTATAGTCCCTTTTTTAACTATATGTTAGCTTGCTAAACATTTTTGTGGATGTCGCGGCAGCCTTTAATTAAGGCGTCACTTTGAAATGTGTCTTATAAAGTAATGTATATGCCTGTTATAAGTGAAGGTCTTGTTGGTTGTCCATTAAATAACTAAATAAATAATTTAGAAACAAAGAAAGACTCTGATAAACGCTGTAAGATAATTCAACCTGCCTTTAAAGGCGCTGTGAAAAGCGATTCATACTTTGAAACAATTGAATCGACCTCCAATAGGTACAAGGAGGCTCTCAAGGAACTTAGTGACGTTTTACCGTCACAAGCTTAGTTAATACGCACTGCAATATTCATGCACGAAAATGGTAATGAATGGGCAGTTCTATTGCCTTTTTAAGCATCCAATACCATTAAAATTTCCACGACTGTGAAGATCACTGTCAGGATTAAACATGACAGTAGACAGTTGTGTGGGAGGATGATCAGCATGATATTGTGGGTGAGTGCCCTCCTAGAATATCGTTGGTAGGCGAACGCACTTGGACATTGAAGGATTTATGATATCTCCAATCTTACAAACGTTAATGTCGCAATAAATAAAAGATCAAAGGCCTTCTCGGACAGTCATTTGAATTGTAAACAACAATAATGCTTGTTCACAAAGCTCAATATTGTTTTAAATTCCATAAAATGGGATGTTGAGACATCATAAAGGACTTATATTTCAAAACACTGAATCCATGGTAAATATTTGTTTTTCTAATGCAAATTTTGAAGTAATTTTAGTCGTATTATCGAAGTTACTTTTATATCAAACATCAAGATAATTAACAAATCCACTCAGAACATTATTTCTATATAAATAATTACGTTGTTTGTATAAGTTTCTATAATATATTAGGGGTTAAAGTATGAAATTGCCGATTTGTACTGAAAATCTATATTGTTTATTTTTTAAATTTTTAACAAATTTATTTAATCAAAATAGTTGCCATTATTATCTATACATTGCTGCCATCTAATGGGAAGGTCATTAATGCCTTTGCGATAGAATTCCGACGATCTAGACTGCACAAACTGTGTGAAAGCATTTTGTACTGCCTCCTGGGAAGAAAACTTCTTGTCACGTAGATAATTGTCCAAATCACGAAAAAAATGGTAGTCCGTTGGAGCAAGGTCTGGTGAATACGGAGGATGACGAATGGTTTCTAACTGCAGTTCCTGAAGGGTCAAAATGGTTTCTCGTGCTGTGTGAGGTCTCGCGTTGTCGTGGAGCAATAATGGTGAAGATCGATTCATGAGTCGGGGCTGTTTTACTGCTAGTTTTGTCAACATGGTTCGGAGTTCGGCACAATAGACATCTGCCGTTATTGCTTGACCAGATCGGAGAAAACTATAGTGAATAACACCATGCTGAGACCACCAAACAGTTACCATTACCTTTTTATTGGTAAGTTTTGCTTTAGGACACTGTTGTGGCATTTGACCTGGGGTCAGCCATTGCATTTTTCTTTTCCGGTTATCATAAAGAATCCACTTTTCATCACATGTTACAATTCGATCCAATATTCCTTCATTTCTGTACCGGTTCAACAAGGCAACACAAGTTTCAACACGCGTTTCTTTCTGCAGATCAGTCAAATCATGAGGCACCCATTTTTCGTATTTTTTTATTTTATTGATTTGACGCAAGTGAGTCAATATTGTGGGTAAGGTAACGTTAAACCATGCCGCTAATTCCTGGGTACTTTGACTAGGATCGGCTTCCACTATCTCTCTTAATTCATCGTTATTTACCTGTGTGGGCGGTCTTCCTCGTGGCTCGTTCTTTAAGTCGAAATTTCCATCACGAAAGCGTTTAAACCAAAATCGCACGGTGCGTTCATTAGTAGACCCCTCTCCAAACGCAGCATTGATATTGCGGGCTGTTTCTGCCGCGTTAGTTCCGCGTCGGAACTCGTATTCAAAAATAACTCGAATTTTCGCAGTATCCATCTTTCTTGTCTAAATTGAATAACAAAAACAATTGAAAGTCGATATTCAAATGTTTTACATTTTTTAAAAAAAGAACATCATAGAAACCATTTAAAAAAAGTTTCATTCGAAAACCTCAAACCATGAAGATTCTATGTCAATTCAAAGAACCTATTGCAATAAAACGGCAATTTCATACTTTAACCCCTATTATTTCAGACTTTTTTCTCCAACGCAGCCGCAACGTTTATAACCACTTTTGTAAATTCTACCAATGAACAAACGACATTTAACGTTTCATTAATTACGTCCAGTGATAACCAAGTCGATTCAACAAAAGCCATAAAACCTGATGTGGGTGTTAGCACACGGTATTGAGCTAAAATCGTGCTGACAAGCACGGGCGTGCCCTTTGCGTTGGCCTTTCGTCCATAATTCCTATCTACAACCTATATCACTCGGCCAAGCTGCCCGTTCGCAATTGTCCCGCATAATATAGTTAATGATACATCGAATTCAGCCTTGGACCACTCGCTCACAACAAATTCATTAATAACAATAACAATGGAGTGGGTGTACATTTCAAACTATCAACGTTAGACGTACCCAATTTGATTTTGACATTTATTCGTTTGGTTTGGTCATTACAGATTGTTAGTGCATAATTATGTTGTGAACTAAATTATTTTTCAACATTGCTTCTCTCTCGAAAAAACAGCGCGGTGATAAGTACACTATACCTATTCCTGAACCTCTGACAATGTCTTTGCAAAACGATAAGTTGGGTTATAGCACTTTGGTATTTAAAAAATTAAGTAGTATTCTCACATCAACTTCGCCAAAAATATTAATTTTCTCAATACATTTTCAAGTAAAAGCTTAACTGATCTAAATTGTTCACATATTATGTTATATTAATTGCTAGGCTATTATACACGATTCCTTTGCAGTTTGGGTTAATTTTAAAACAATAACGCAAGCCCATCATAGATGAAGGCGGCTCGTCATATTGTTTTGTACATATTACACTAATGTTGCTGTAAGTCTGTCGTGGCGTATCCTAGAACTCATATCGGGGAAGAAAGTTTTGAGATAATACATGTTTTAAAAGCCAGATTTCCTTAACATCAGTATAAGTACTTAAATCATCTTTATCCATTTTTACAAAGTTCCTTCCTTCAAAAATGTGAAACATATTGTAACAATGTCTGGCGGTCTTTTATAGAATGTATGTAGTTTGCTCAGGAGCTGCATATGCTCATACCGCCCTCTTCCTTTTTCCATCGGACACCCAGACGCACTGCGGGCTACCACCCTTTCTTGGTTGCTATTCCTACCTGTCGCACCAAGCGCTGCTCAACATTTTTATAATGCACACAGCAAATGAGTGGAACTCACTCCCTGCGTCTGTATCTCCGAGTACTTATAACCCGTCCGTTTTCAAAGCCAAGATGAATAGGCACTTTCTGGGTTAGCTCGTTCCATCATGGATTTCTTGGCCCCCAGAATTGATTGGGACCAAGAGCAAACCCATTCCAAATAAAAAAAAATAATTTGAATCCATTTTACATCTTTCCATTCATTAAACTGTAAAATAACATAAGTCTCTCCAAAGGTACATTTCTTATCTTTAGGTTTGTATTTATTTTTACTTGTCTCCATGTATAATTTGTCTTATTCCCTGGCATTGCAAGAGTAAGGGAGTGCACTCCCTTAGTGACTTTTTTACTCTTTTCTTAACCCAATCCAACGCTTTACAGGCCATAATATATAATTGCAATAAAATATATATCTATAAATAAATGTTAACTAAATGATTGCTCATATTGGTAACATTTTTTAATAAGAGATGGAGCTGTACTCCGTTTAATCGCGGTGGGCAACAAATTATTTTTGTAAATATATAACCAAATATGTATAATGGGAAAAATAAGAATTTATGAAATGAAATTGATTCCATTTTAAAACTACTTAGCAGTTTCTTTTAGCATGCATTGCCATATCAAAAAAGTTTTTAATCCAGCTTAAAGTTTGTACAGCTAGCGAACACACTTTCAAGCAACCCGGAAGAGATTGCTGCTCAGCAATAAGGTTGCTTTTTATCTTGTGTACAGCAATGTAAAATTTATTATTATTAAAGTAGCATTCCATTTTCCTTACTTATTACATCATCTGTCATCTTCTCATGTTTGGTTTTCTCTGTCAATAGAATTACTATTGTTTCGACTAATGTTTCTTCATGTAAGAAATATACACTTTTACGCCTTACGCCATTATAATAAGGATAATTTTATATTAACAGTGTATTACATTACACGCCCATTTCGGTAGTAATCATACTAATTTATGCTATCAAGAATATAGGGAAAAATTTGTCATATGAGGCTTGAGGCGTTCTATCGTTTAGTGATAATTACAATCATAAATGTAACCAAACTGGTGATTTATATTATAATGAAGATTTAAAGGTGTAATTAATTTTTACACCTTTAAATCTTCATTATAATATAAATATTAATGCTCCAACAGCAAAAGTTTGGCAATAGTACCGCGGGCAAGGGCGTGGACACGCCAAGGAATGCTAAAATATGTAGTTATTGATATAAAGCGATAACGGATTTAATAGCAGTCTTTTTAATCTCAATGTTTTACTAATGTTTTTGACGACCGTTTGGTACAACGGTAGCGATCCTACCTTTTACACTGACGGTCCTGGGTTCGAGTCCCGGAAGGGGCAGATGTTTGAGTGGTGAATACGAGCATTTGTACCTGTGTCATGGGTATTTACATATATTTATTGGAATATTATATATCTTTGTATCATTTATGTACGTGTATCCGTTACCCGTGTCCATAACACAAACCTTACTGTGCTTATTTTTGGGCTCGGCTGATTGGTGTGAATGTAAGAAAATTATTATAAGTTTTTTTTATTGTGTTATTTTACCTCCGTAGTCGATATCGTATATCTGTTTTCATGGTTACGCTACTCCGAGGTCCTAGGTTCCATTCCCGACCGGGTCAATGTGTATATATTGCGTTACCTAGTATTACCCTAGTATCCATAACACAAGCCTTACAGTGCTTACTTTGGGCTAGGCTACTTTGTGTGAATGTAAAAATATTATATTATTATTTATTGTATAAGCTTGTTTTGAATGACGTTACTTAAAGTTTAACGATAGTAAATAAATATATAAAACAACGGGTTGCACTCCGGGAGTACAGAAGTGAAAACATGAACATTAACGTTGTGCATTTTTAATATTTTGTAATGGTCAGGGAATAATTTCGCATGAACTGCTTTAATTATCAGTATAAAAGTACTATCATTTATGTGGTAAAATACAATATTACTGCGCTATCGTTCACAAACATGACAACAAACACACACGCAAACGAAAAACCAGGAGCAGGCATACATTTTCGCCACGCGGTAGAAAGGGAAGGGGATAGTACTTCCTCTCCTACGCTGCGCCGGCGGTCTACTTTCCCTCCGTCTTACGGAATTTGATCAGGTCACGTGTCCTGACGCGAGTTTAACATTTTTACACATCCCAAAAGGTGCACCACGCCGCCACAGAACTTTTCTCTTCAAAAATATCTAATCTTATTTAAATTCGTAATGGAATGTTGTTTCTGCCTCATCATGGATGGAAAACCATCATTAGTCATTACTAATGATGGTTTTCCATCAAGTCATGTCATTACATCAATAAAATCTACACTTTTTGTAGATCACTTGCTCAACAGCCATGACATTTTAAAATTCCATGGCAGTTTTTTTATAAACAGATAAATAAGTAGACCTTCGAGACGTAATTCGAAATAATTAAAATGTACATTTTTATCGGTCGTTTCATTTAAACCTTGGATTGGTATTTTAAATCAACTTCCTGGTCCATTTTTGCGAAACAAATTCATATTTTATGTATTTAGATCAATTGCATACTTGTATTGATAATTATTGATCAAGAATTAATTAACTTGAATAATAAACATAAACTCACACATATATAAGCACACGACACGCACACGAACACACACCATATACATGTTGTAGTTAAAACTACAAAGTGTGAAAATATATTATTACTTACTATAAGTTTGTAATGAAATAGTAGTTTTTTCTAGTTAACCTCAATAGTCTTATAGAACTGTAAGTGTTTCAAATAAACTAAAATAAAATAAGATAAAAAATCATGTGTGCAATTTACACGTGGTAGAAGTGAAACCTTCAAAAATAATACGTACACGTATACAAAATACCACGGTTGTTGTGATGCCTTCTCTCAAGCTTTGTACTACGCATGCGCACACAAACACCTTTTAACACACGTACATAATGCTTCCCATCTCATTTCCTCCCACGTTAAATGTTATGAATTTATGTGTCTGTCTCTTTTTACTGTCGCTTTTTCGTTTCATCGACTTTCAAATCAAAACGATGCTACAGAAATTTTCACTTCAAAAAGTGTAAGTTATAATTATATTTAAGACTATTGAGGTTAACTAGAATAAAATTACTATTTCAGTACTCACTTCTAGTAATAATAGGTATATTTTAACACTTTGTCGTTTTAATAACAACAATAACAACATTCCTTGGTTTGTACACTACAAGCTCTGCTAAGTTTGCAACTTTATAAAAATGGCTGTAATAATAACTATATTTCTTCGTAAGATTTTGCTTATAATGTTTAAGTAAGATGATCTTTCAAACGAAAACAACTTACTTGAGAATTTAAGAAGAAACCTTGTGGATGTTGAGGTCAGGGCGTTGACCATCTGATAAGTATTACCAATTATTGATTGACCAATGTTTGGTAACTTTGATTCATGGGAAAGTGATGAAACAAAATGCCGTTCTGTGAATGTTAAAAATTTACACTTGGGTGCAAAAAAAATCGAGCCGCCTATGTTTTTTTACGATCAGTCATTATTGTTTTGGTGTCATGGGTCGTATTTATTTAAAATTCGAAATCGTTCGAAATATTATTTATTAACTTTTTGAGTGAGGGTAGTTTGTCGTCTTGTATTTTCTTTATTGAAGTTGAAGAGTCATAGTTTACTAACTTGTAAAGTGTGTCGGTTCCTATCAGTTTGGAAAGTTTAATTTGTGTTTTTTTATATAATTTTCAAAAAAACAAAAGTGACGTGTGATTTCTGTATTCAAGTATTCAAATTATTATAATATTGTTAGTGAATTTAAGCATACAAACAACGTAGGTAAAGTCACTTGCAGACTGAATTTAAGCCATCCTTCGATTCTATGGGTAAAGGAAATACTAAGACTGGTACTTTTGTATGGCGAACTGAAATCGGTAGACTACGAGCAACAAGAGAACGTGACGACCGGTTAATTGTTACCACTTTGTTGCGAGACCTTTACCCCAACGCTGTTCAACTGTAGCAGCAGCTGCGTTACGTCCTATAAGACGGTAAATTTTCACTGTTTACTTCTAAGCTTAAAAAGTAACTTTAGTCAAATTTTCCCCATTTAATAGAATTGTCTGTTTCCAAAATAGATTGAGTAAAAAATTCAATTTTGGATATCTTTCATTACAAATTTTTTAGATTCCAAACCGAACTAATGTTAGTTACTAAGTAATTTTAAGTATCCTTTTACTCAATTGTTTTATGTCTTTTGTAACTTAAGGTAAGTTGTAAGCCGCCTTTAATTAAGGAAACACGAGTGTTATTGTATGTTTAAGTGATTGACCTGTTGGTTGACCCTAAATAAATGAAAAAAGGACCTACGTCCTATCTTGAGATAATTAGGTGGACAGTAAGAAAGACTAAAGGAACGTAACCTCACATCGCAGAAACCCACAACTCAATCATTCCGAATTGATGCATCATTGATCAAAGATTGAGATGTCAGCATTAAACCTATCGGGCTGAGTTCGACCCTCGCTAAGGACATACATTAGCTTACTAATAGAAAGCGGAACTATGAATAATGTACTTAAAGAATTAACGTTTTAAAAACAATCATTAGTAAAATAGTTTTCAAACACATATATTATATTATTGAATTTTAAAGAGTCTCAGATAGTTTCACCACTCATATGATTTACGTTTTAAAGTAATATGTTTTTGATACTAAAAATAAAAATGGGGTGACTCGATTTATTTGGTCTCAAGTGTATTTTTATGGTGCTAGAGATAATAGCAAGCATCTATACACGTCAATGTCATACATAAGTGCAGGTATATTTTAGCTTTTTTTTTAATATAATTTGTGAATACAATACTATTGAGAGGAAACTGTCTTTTTCACAATTGCCTTAGGAAGTTCTATAGGTTAAAGTGTATATATAACAGTACATCAACTGCCGTAAACCAGTGTAACTCAGTAAAAATATTTAGATAAAATAAATACCAAACGCGTTACATATTATATATTTTGATAAAAATCAATGTTTGTACTGTATTTTATTTAAAATGCTTTATATTTGTAAAAATATTACTTTCGACATGAGTGGAAAGACACTAGCTCATAATAGAATTTGAAATACGTTTATAAATTTTGAAGCATCTGCCAGTTTTGAAGGCATAGTTACTCTTTACTGGCGTATTTGATATCAGTTTGTATGTTTGTTAGGGAACAAACAAAAAAACATAAAAATGCATTGCGATCAAAAACCGTTAATCAGAATCTAATAAAGCATGCCCGGTCCAGCTAGATTGCAAACACTCTTAATATTGAAATATATATGGAATAATAGCATTTCGCAACGTATCCGACGCCTGTGGGCGCAGACTAACCTGCATACGGCGACTCCATTCCAGGCGACAGGCGACGACAGATGTCGTGACTGTCGCAACACTAGGCTAAGATGTGGTCTAAAATTTGTGTTGATATAACTCAATTTTCTGACTAACTGGGTCAAACGCCAGCTGCTTAGGTCGAGTGGCCTGGTTAACTAGGAAGATGCGTCAAATCCAAAACGAAGCGAATTTAAAAAAAACATCTAAAGAAATTATGGACGACCGTTTGGTGCAACGGTAGAGATCCTGCCTTTCGCACCGACGGTCTTGGATTCGAATCCCAGAAGGGACAGATATTTGTGTGATGAATACGAGCATTTGTACCTGAGTCATCAATATATATTTTTATTAATATTAGATATATATACATAGTTACAAATACATGTATAGACGACCATGATATACCAAAGACTTGTGCTCATCAAACAAATATAGGCCAGACCTTTAATGCAAAAACTAAGATCGCACTAAGGAGCAGCCCAAATTATAAAATGGACCTAAACCAAAAAGAAATATATCTTAGATCTATAAATATCCTTAGTGACTAAATCTTCGTGTTGATTCCGCTTATAACTTGAGCCAAGCCAAAGAGAATGGACCACAATAGCTGTGCTAAAGCTGGTAATACGCCGTTTATTTATTCAAGCTGCTTAAACACAGCTAAAATAGTTCGCCCGCAATGACACTCACGATCTACCGAGATATTTTACTTAAGTATTTCCTATCTCCACAGACAAAAGGTAATTTTAATATTTATGTAATATGCCGTAATATGTATCAGCATAATTTATATCATAACAAGTGGGTGTATGAAAACGAAAGCCAATAAAAAATGATCACGATTTTTTTGCATAATCGATACTATCTTACGTTTGAACAAGAGTTTAATCAATTTTGGATTAATCTTAGATAATATAATAAAAACCTCTTTTGCCGGATCCACGACGCATTTGTTCTGGTTTTTAACTGACTCCAAAAAAAGGAGGTTAGCATTTCGACCGTATATAGTTATTTAATATTGTCAGAAACGCACGGTTTTTGTATATATTAGTCTATACCAGATATAAAGAGTCAATCATTGATTACAACTGAAATAAAAAACATAAAATAATATAAAGCGTTCCTACGCTTAAAAAAGAGATACTAAGAGAGGAACTAAGCGTTGAAAAAAGAGATAAAAAGCCACGCACACTGACATGAGTGAAACTGAGTTGGGGAGGCAGCTGGCTCCTATATATTGTGTAACTGTACTAAATCTGACGCACTCGTGTTACGGTAAAATCTGACGTTTAGCAAGGATAGAGTGGCCGCGCGAAGAGCGAGATCTATGTCCGTATAGAAGCTTCGCTTTAAAATTAAAAATAAAAGTTATTTAGAAAAATTTAAACCGACTTCTGTAGTTGTTTCAAAATTTCAGGGTCCAAAAAGATGTCCTGTAAAAAGATCAAAAACCGAAAAACTACGAAAAGTCTGATGAGAGTTGAAGAATTGAGAGATGTATGTCACGGAAAGTGGAAAACTGTGAACTCTGCATACAGCTACGTGAAGAAGGCGTGATTGTATGAATAACATATCCGCTTAATACTATAAGACTGCTTCCTGGGTAACAGCCGGCTAATTACACTGACCGCCTCCGTCACGACTGTGGCCATCTGAAACGTGACTATCTCTGATTGCTCGCGTAGAAATGTATCGCTTTCAAATTATGTAAAACAACTGCCTACCAAAGGCGGAGTAGGTGGTTCCGTGAACGTTTTGACGTTGGTATAACATATTGCGTGTGAAAACTGGAGTGTTATACGATACAGGTTGGTGCAAAGATCCTGTATACATGGTCTCTCTATATGGCATTGGTCGTTTTAAGAAGGTTTACAGATGATATTATTAATAAATAGGAAATATAACAACTAGAAGCCAATCACAAACTTTCCACATTTAGGTAAAAAATAATGAAGCGCTTACATAACAAAAAAGTTCAAAATAAAAATAATGTCAGAATAATAAGTACGAGTATTATTTGATAAGCATTTATTCCCAAATAAATAGCGTTTGACTTGTCCGATATTTATAATTTATTTATGAAACTTCGTATTATGTTTGTGACTCCAAAGATTTCTTCATATTGCTTAGATATTTATAATATATTATCTTTTTACTGAAAAATTTGCAATAATTGCCATATCATTAGATGAAGATGCTATAACAAAACAAAAGAAAACTATTACATCCTACATAGCAAAAAAGAGTGAAGGAAGACGAATCTTTATAAGGGACTGTTAGATAAGATGAATGTCAATTTTATACCTATTTTTTCTTCACTTCTAGACTTCGCCGAGCTAATATTTATTTTCTCTCCAGGTACCAGAAATTAGTTTAATAAAAAGACTTTACTTTTATGATATAATCAATAATGATTATTGAAAATTAAAGAAAAAAAATTATCTTGGCCATCTATTATCTTCTATCACTATCTACTTAGTATCTAAGTATTTAGGATCCCCGAGTTTATATAGGGCTGGGTGAAATCGACAAATTCAATTAGTTTTTCGGCATAAGTGATGGCATCATGGATGAATGGCGCGCGAAACTCTGTCCATCTTTTAAATGATCATGTACTTATCAGTTCTTGTTCTAGTTAATGCATTAACTTGTCCAGAAAAGAGAATAGTTGTAGAAGGTGCAAGATGAACCCCAAGTCTTGGTGTCTGCGGAATCTGCATTTATTTGCGGGAGATGCATCTTTATTATGAAAGTAAGAGGACCTCCTTGGTCGAGTGATTTGCATACCGATTTTCATGGTAAAGCAACTCTGAGGTCCCGGGTTCGATCCCTAGTAGGATCAATGTAGAAAATTAACTTATCTGTCATCATTATTAAAAAAATAAAAGACTAGTTATATTTGTTTCTATGAATAAGAAATAACCTTTGGATGAATTTAAAGATGCTGTGTGATGCCATATAAAAAGAAGCATATCGCAAATATTAAAGATATAATTTTATAAATATTACATTTTTAACCCTCGGCATGCTTGGTAGGGTCTGTGAGAGCCACACTAACGCATGATCTGTTATAGTTCACACAAATTTGAATTGCGCGCTTCACTGTACTTAATAGCTGACTGTTACTAAACGCGGAACGTGCTCCGCTCGCTTCCTCAGGCCGTGGCCTCTTATTATCTCTTGTTTACTCTTTGGACATACTTGTTAAAAAACCCCCGACACAAAAAACATAAGCTACCTTTAAAAAGTAAAAAATAATAAAAGAAAATTAATCCTAAAGTACCTATAATAAGTATGTATCAATATTTAAAAAAAAACTTCGCGTTCGGGGACCGCTCCAAAACTAAATTACTAACTATTAAATTAAATTAAATTCTTAGATTAGTAATTTTTAATTTATTTTTTTATTTTATACTTTTTAAAGGTAAACATACTTATAATATCTCTGGTTAAGTTGTAAATACATAGGTTCTTGTCGATTGTCCCATATCTTTTAAACGGCTCAATCGATTTTCATCAAACATATCTAAGAACACTCGCCCGTAAAACACCTGTAATACAAAAAAACTAAATTGAAATCGGTTCATTCGTTCGGGAGCTATGATGCCACAGACAGACAGACAGACAGACCAAACTTATAACACGAGGGGTGTTTTGCGTCGGGGGTTAAAAAGCATTAAAACGCCCTACATAATAAAATTTTCTTTAAAGGTAAGTATATAGTTAGTTAAAGGTATATGGTTGATATACCAAAGAGTCGCACTAAGCGTTTTGGTTCCAATATTGTGATACGTACCGCCAAAGAGTGGAACTCCTTGCACAGAGATTTAGTCTGTGTTCCCTGACATATACAATTTATGGGTTTTCTAGTCACGAGTGCATAGGTGTCTTCTAGGCAAGCGTGTCATCCTAAATAGGAGAGATAGCAGTCAAACGCTTACCTAATAACAATAAAAAAAAAATTAAACATTTTCGATTCGGCTCACTACGAAGAACCCTAAGCCCAAATACGCCATCGATCACTAATCGCCAATCTCTTAGTTGACAGTGTCACACAATTTCTATGCATAAGTGAATTAGCTTCGTAATAGCTTATGTAATGTATTGTTAACTGATCATTTTATATTTTTATCATAAATAATAATAATATTTCTCACATTCACACCAATTAAACTAGCCCAAAGTAAGCACTGTAGGGCTTGTGTTATGGATGTAAGGGTAACGGATAAATATATATGAACCACAGATATTAAATACTTATACCCATGTCTCAGGTACAAATGCTCGTATTGATCACAAATACATTTGCCCATTCCGGGTCTCGAACCAAGGACCAAACTGTTTGCTAAACTTTTTAACGGCTAGATTTTTTATATCATTATTTGCATATAAGGCCCCTCGCCCACGGCGACTTTTTGTAGTGATTCAGTCGCGCGTTCGTATCGATACATTCGCAATGCGGTCGCTAGCTGTGTGCCCTCGCCCACGTAAACACGATTCAGTCGTGATGCAAACGCGATACCGTCTTGCTTCTGTCGCGATGCAAACGCGCTTCAGTAACGGCACAAAATTACTTGCGATCGCTACAGTTACAAGATGGACTCGGTTGAGGCAATATTAGTTACGTCTTTGGAGCTGCTTTTATTTAAAATACTAAAAAAGTATGAGCATAAATTCAGACGTGTTATAGAATTTCATATTCGACGTTTCGTGTATTGCTTTCCATTGAAAAACAAGAGTTGACGCGCGCGTTTACATCGATACAGTCGCGATGCTGTAGCGCGTTGGCATCACTTCTGTGGCGCGTTGCAAATGCGACTTACGCGCGTTAGTAGCGATGCTGTCGCTCGTTTACGAAACGCGCGACAGAATCACTACAAAAAGTCGCCGTGAGCGAGGGCTCTAAATACTAATTACAGTAAAGAGCACATAGGTCTTTAAAATATGCAAATTGCAAGAATAGTACAGCATAGAATTACATTTTTGGACCTTCATAAAATTAGTTACTTAATAAAATTATATAAAAAAACAATTATAAATTATGTGAATATTGGCGCTGTTTAAACTGTTAAGTCTTGTTATACGTATAATAAACATTATAGACATTTTAGGGCTTGTTTGCATTCACAATGCCATTTTCTATAAGATATAATTAAAACAAAAAAATGAAAATTTTTATTATATCTGGTTCCATCTTAATCGAATGTTTAATATTTGTAAAAATATTGCTTTCGAAGTTGATAGTTAACTTTCAACATTCGTGGAATGATACTAGCTCATGGTAGAAGTTGAAATACGTTTGTAAAAGACGCGTCTGCCGGCGTCTCGGTAGCTCAGCGACAAGAGCACTCGCCCGGTTAGCGAAAGGTCGTGGGTTTGAATCCCACCTGAGTGGTCGGAGGCTTGATTGTTACATGCGTTTTTTATATCTTATAGAAATAATGCTGCTTCCAAATTGGATTCGTCGTATCACATCATTGTATAATTAGGATTTACTTAAGTAGACTACTAGCGGACATTGACCCGCAATATCTCGTAATACCTGACGGATGAACAAGTATTAAATACTTAAGTGTTACAGTAATTAGAGTTCAAATATTGCGAAGTGATTTTGTCGTCAATAATTGATAAATCGTCTTTTTGCGCGAAGTCATATGGACAGAGTCGTTGCAGTTATAAGAATCGCAATGTTGAGAAGTTTGGTTGGCAAAACTGGCATATTCAGAATTCCCGATTACAATTAGGGTCTCCGCTTTATTACGGCGAGTTATAAGCTGAAAAAATGTGTCTCCATCTTTACCATCCATATTTTACCTCAAAATTTAGGTCAAGTAAGTCAATTTTTTTTTCAAATCTCTATCTGTAAACCTTATTGAGTTACGAACTCTTTTTTCTAGTTAAAGTACTTTTTGAACTAGTCAAAATACTATATAAATATATATTTGTTATTTAACCACTGCACTGCTGGAATTTTGTATGTGAAGACATTTTTTTCTTATACATTATAAATTAATTAAATTTTGATTAACTCACGCAGAGTAAGGACCGTCTTTTTGTCATAAATATTATTATACTAGCTGCACTCGACATGCTTTTTTGCTGACTTTACATATTAACATTCCCTGGCATACAACAGCAAAGTTTCATTTTAAGTTGATCAGTAACTATAATAGCGGCCCGTCCCGGCTTCGCACGGGTGGGCAAAATTCTTTAAAGATTTTCTTTTATTAAATATTTTTCCGCTAGCGCCATCTAGCGTCCGGTAGACGAACTACTTGCGGTTAACGCGTTGCTATGATAACGTTATTGATACAATGGAAAAAGAGCGGGAAAAAGAGCGGACAGACAAACAACAAATTTGTGATCTTAGATTATAGATTTGGGATTCATATGGGACAAACATACAAACACTGATTTTATTTTTTATAAACAACTGCGTTAGCTTTTAAGGAAAAAAAAAATCTTCCAGCTAACTTAAATTTCTTGTTAAATGTCTTTCTCTTATGGTTTAACCAATGTTTAGTTCAATTAAAACTCACTTCTAGTTTCAATTAATCAAATGTATGAACAATGATCACAACTCAATTTTAAAAGTACAACACATAAACATAAACTATTATTTCAACACCAAATTCCATATAAATATATAAAACTTTAATATTAAACATATTATCAGTATAACTGCCAAATTATTCAAAATATTAAACTGCAATTTTGACATTTAAGTTACAAAATGTCGGCTTTACAGAGCAACTTTACATAAAGATATATCTGAGGGCGTGAACTTTCCGATGAGTGTCAACAGAACCGACTGTCCGACCTCTGAGCAATGAGTAATGACCGACATTCGACAGAACTGGGCAGATGAGCTTGTCCAAGTTATGTCATCTTGTTTACAATTCTGACCCTTGGCATACAGAGCAAGAGGGATACTTTCTTAAAACAGATACTTGTTGACTTTGTTGTAATCAACGAAATAATGAAATCATAACACTACTATTATTGTGTTAATAGAATAGGTTCTTTTTTGTGGATTATGTATGGTGACGACGTATTATATTGAAAATGTCGTTACTTCTGTTAAAGCTGACGAGTTTCTTGCGCCCGTTCTTCTTGTCAATTAAAAGACGTCCTGAATGGGTGGTAGGTGAAAATTTTGGACGATTCAAAACAACTTATTTTAAGTGCATTTGAATAAAGTTGTTTTTCATTTTCAATAACCGGTGACGTTTATTTTAGGAGAGTAAATTAAATATTATATTAATCTACTTAAATATATTTTAATTAACTTTTCTTTCTACTATTTCAATCAATATGTTTTGTCTCTTTTTCGTTCTTTTTAATTCAAATAATATTATCAGTTCAAAAATAAAAAAACAGCTTTTTTTACTGTAAAATTCCATATACGAGTCGGATAAAAAAAGAAACAGAAGAAGTAGTAGTTACCTAGAACACGAGAGAGAGAGAAAGATGATGCTAATATTCAGCTTAAGAAACAATAGAAAAAATGGCTCTGTTACGGTATTGGTAGCTTTATTGGAAGAGTTATCGCTTAGATAGCGAAATGTTGCGAATTCGAGTCTTGACGTGACGTCTGAGACAAGTTAATTTTTTTCTAGTAAAAAAATCTTAAGATATTTTATTTTCTATTCTCTCTTCTTAATGAACCATTTAGAATGCTAACTGTGTCCAACTCTCTGTTCAGGAAATAGCTTTTGGCTTTTAATCCGCCATTTCTATATTGTGCAATAAAGTTAAAATATATAAATAAAGCAAGCAGTTAAGTGCTTAAATAACAAAAAAGGAAAATAAAAATTAAAAATAACTATTATCGTAAAACTAAGTGGCTAACGATCAAATATTATCTTACGATTATGTTATAAAATCATATTTTTATCGATTTAAATGTGGTAATGTATTAAATGTAAAATGAAAGCTTCAAGTATCTAGACATCTACAAATAGGCGCCACCGTTATATGGTTGATATACCAAAGAGTCGCACTAAGCGTTTTGTTCCAATTTTGTAATCCGTACCGCTAAAGAGCGGACCTCTTTTCCTGAGTCTGTGTTTCCTGACAATTACAATTCAGGGGTGTTCAAGTGACACCCCTAGGCAAGCGCGTCAGATCCTAGATCGCAACATGTCTTACCATCAAACGAAATAGCGGTCAAGCGCTTGCCTATTTACAATAAAATAAATCTAGAGAGTACAATCAAATAACATAACAATAAAAGTAAATGACACCTCGTAAGTGACCCAGGGGTTCCTCATCATCATGTAGGAAATGCGACACAGTAACCCACATCAAATCCTCTAAAGGTCGACGTCAATCACTCGGTACTTTTGACCACAGATGGACAATAAACTTTGGTGATTTTTATCTAACACGCGAAATTGCGTCACAACAGCATAGCGAATCGTTGGACTTATCGTTATATCTGGCTTGTTATAAAAAGTTATCGCGTCATTTGATGATATAAACAAACATTACTGCATAATTTTGAAAACCATTCTTTCGCGAAAACATCACTATTAGTCAAAAGTAAAAGTCAGAAAGTATGTGTTTTATACTTAATGGGCAGGTGCTTAACCACTATCTCGTCTAATAGTAAACGACGATGTGATCGTCGTTATAGAATTGGAAACGAGAATGTCACGCGCCTGCCTAAAAGACTCCTCTCCACTTGTAACACGAAGACCCCTAAATTGTGTTTGTCAGGAAACACAGATTCAGGCAAAGAGTTCTACCCCTTAGCGGTACGTGTCACAAAATTGGAACCAAAACTCTTAGTGCGACTCTTTGGTATATCTACCATATAATGGTGGTGCCTATTTGTAAGTCTGGTTGTCTGATGAAAAAATAGGAACAACGTTGTGCAATTCGGCTAGTTACGAAGAAAAGCGAATGGAGGAGAGTTAGGTTCGGTTAGGTTCCACTAATAATGATTGAAAAAAATTCTGCCTTCTCATGACAGTGACATACAATGTTATGCCAAATGATGAGCATGACATTTAAAAGTAGGCCTCATATTAGGGTCAAAAGTCATTGTTTCAAATAGGTAATTCATTCCATCGGGGATATACCCTAGGGTTCCACCGACGTCTTTCAATGACGCCACTTAGATCCCCGAACAGCGGTCGACCTGCTGGTGGAAGTCAGTAAGGGAGTTTCCCCATCAAATCTAAAAAAGGTAACATCAGGGAAAATCCTTTAGTCTTTTACCGCAGCTGCTATCCAGAGCCGATCTGGAAGCTACATTATCAACGTCCAATTATCGCAGTCGAAAGACGCCCATTGCTGGACGAAGCCTGCCCTGTTAGTGCGACTCTTTCGTATACCAAAGAGTCGCAGTTCTATGGTTGATATATCAACAATAGAAGAGTGGCGCCTATTTGTAAGTCTGGTTGTCCGATGAAAAAATGGGGACGGTGGAACAAGGCTGTGCACATTACGCCAGGCGGCAGCCTTAAATGCACGATTATTTATTAAGAGCTGCAAACCAGTACAAAGCCCAATCACGTAGACTTTACGATAATTATACACATATTTCGTAGTTGTTCAGTTGGTACATTTCCGGGTTGACAGACTGAGAGATTTAAAGCAACAAGTAAAGTGGATTACTGTGTGATAAATTAAGTTCTTAAGTTAAATATATTATTTTATAATCCGACTACGGCGAAGAAAACGGAGAGTGACGTATGCTCTGTGTTGACTTTATTAAGATTTAAGTGTTTATTTCTCAAATCCAAGTTATAAAAAAGTTAAATTATTTTAATGCAAAAATATGAGAAAAAATATATTCAGCTCACAAATTATTTTCAGGCGGGATTTAAACCCTCAACCTTTGAGCTACCGAGCCTTGTGACTACTACAAAATTTTCTAGTACATTTCTAATTTTTACGCTGTAGGCCAGCGTTGTCTCATCAATGAGAGGAATATCCTCTTGTATTCGAAGAAAACATCTTTACCAATGTTTGGACAGTCAATTATGACGAAACAGCCATTTAGTTTTATGAAAGCTCGTCTACGGCGTTCAAATTAGAGAAGTACTAGAAAAATACGACGGGTGTTAACACAGCTCGGTACCTCTATTGGGCTGAATCTACAAAGGTTGCAGGTTCGAATCCCGCCTCAGCATAACTTGGGAACCGAGTCGATTTTTTCTGGTATTTTTCTATTAAAATAAAATTTATCGTATAAGATAGCATTGCAAAATGCAAAAAATATATATAAGTTATAAAAATGTTTTAAGATATCAAGAATACCAAGTTATAATAAACTATATGTATGGGTGATAAAGTTAAAAATTGTTTTACGTATGGTTAGGTTTCGAGGGTATCATATACAAATGTCACAACTTTAACCGCGACCAGAAATTCGGTCATTTTAAAATCTACAAAATCAAGCACTTAAGAAACGTGTACAGAATTGAATAACTATGTCACAATACGGCCTAGATTTCTAGGCACGTCTAAATATTACAATTATCTCGCCAACAAATAATATAATTTATGCATTATAAATAACTTGGCATAACTAGGTCACTTTCATGAGAGTAAAAACGGTTTTTAAGTGCCGTTTACGGAATAACACTTATTGGAAATAAATTTTAGATTGCTGCAGTTTCTGTGTTTTAAACTACATCACTCTATTTTACTAATTTACAAAGAGGTTACAATTGATAAATCCCTTAAAATACTAATACATTAAATTAAATAAAAGGCAAAAACGGATGAGTTACCAAATTGAACAACATAAGCTTAAATATATTTAAAATTACTTGTAGATGTTACCGTGCCGGAAACTAATATTCCTAAAGACCACGCAATGAAACAAAACAAATATTATAACAAAAACGGTGATGTAGTTTAGTAGTACAGTTTGTCTACATGCTGTGGAAGCACGAGCGAGAAGTATACCAGCGAAATCTCTCTATAACCTATTGAAAGATCTTGACTTGTTCAGAATGTAAGTTTTATAAAAGAACTAACATTCTGAACAAGAGAGAGATTATTTATTTTATTAGAATGAGCATCTAAAGCTGCATTAGCAGGTTTTTTTTTTTAATGGGTTTGCTCTTGATCCCAATCAAGCCTGGGAACCAAGACAGAATCCACGATGGAACGAGCTTACCCAGAAGACTATTCACCCTGGTTTTAAAAACGGACGGGTTATAAATAATCGGAAATACAGACACAGGGAGGGAGTTCCACTCCTTTACTGTGCGCATTATAAATAATGTAAAGAAGCGCTTGGTGCGACAGGTAGGAATAGCAACTAAGAAAGGATGATAGCCCGCAGTGTGTCTGGATGTCCGATGGGAAAAAGGAGATGGCGGTATGGGCATATGCAGCTCCTAAGCACACTCTCCAGAATACTATCTGTAGAAGTCCGACAGACAGGCAACTTTGCGGCTGTAAACTAAGGTATGAAGCTTGCTCTTCACCAATTTGCTGTCACCAATGAGCCTCTCAGTTCTGCGCTGAATCGCGTCCAGAGCAGCAAGTTAATATTTTACTGAGCCATCCCAGAAGTGGCTGCAATATTTCATGCAAGATCAGACTTGAGCTTTGTAGAGAGTTTAAAGCTGTCCCGGCGTAAAAATCACGACCTTATTTAGGACGCCCAGGTTTTTAGCTGCAGTTTGAGCCTTGGACTCGATGTCCCCGCCGAAGTGGAGGTCTGAAGACAAATCTATGCCAAGAAGCTGGAGGCTGTCGGTAATAGGTACAGGTATAGGTATACCTTTGAAAGTAGAACCTTGGTTTAAGTGTAAGAAATATTATATTATACCTGTAAGAACTTTTCTAAGTAAAGCTAAACCCGTATCTTAGCAAAAAACGCCTCAAATCGAACCAACATTATTCTCACGCTACTTAATCGGTTACAAACATTCAAGAGTTCATTTCGACCAAAATGGACATTCAGGGTTGCCTCTAAAAGGAAACTTGTCCCTTAAATACTACCATTAATTGATATGACATTTTTATTAAGACGTGTTTTTAAAAATTCACATAAAATCACCACCTTCATCTCTGTAATTTTGTTACGCGCAATGACAGGCATTAATTTTATTTTGTTTCATTATTAAATTACTTCGTGCAACAACTATTGACTTTTAACTTTAAAACAAAGGGTCCACATTTCTTCGCCGAAATATATAATGCAAAATTTTAGAACGCATATTAATCAATTGGCATAATTTGAAATAGCTTGCTGGCTGGTAATTAATAAAAAAATACCTAACCTAACCTACAATGTATGTCAATTTATGCCTTTTGATTAGTATGCCAAGCGACTTTATGTCAATTAAATTATGCTTTATGAATGGCTCCCAAAAGCGACATCTAGAGGAAATTAGTAGCATCATTTGAATAAACTGGTTGATATAAAATTTGATATTCTATCTATGACAAACATTATAAGTAGAAATAAAACTAAATTCCAAAACCTATTGAAAATAAAGATAAACTATTAACAAAAAAAATAATACAATTCCTCATTTTCTTTCTAAAAAAAGTCTTAATAATTCGGTTGTTGAGTGTTGCTTTTTTGCTCGACAGTTATAGATGCTTGTGCACTATAATTAGTAATTATGCTTGGCAATTACATTAGTTGCTGATTTCCTGGTTAGCGTCTTGTGTGTTTATTTCACTTAATGGGGAAAGAAAGAGTTGAGCCATTCGAAATAGCTGCGATCATATATCAAAATGGAAAAGATCGATGACTTCATAACTTAATACGATTGCATTGAAGGAATGCCCAAAGTAAGCACCATAAGACTTGTGTTATGGATAATAAGGTCATAAATAGACATACATATATGACATATAAATAATATTCATAGAAATATATCTTAATACCCATGACTCATGCATATAAGCTGCTATTCATCACACAGATCTAACCTTTCTTTCATAGCCAGTGCATAAGGTGGGATTGCGACTATCACGTTGCATTAAGCAGTCGCCAATATTATAAAAATATTTGCAAATTAAACAGGTTTTCCTATTCGATAAAATTTAAAAGTCAACATGGCAAAGTGAGGAATTTTGGCAATATTTTTTAAAAGCATAATTTCACATAACTTGCTGGCTGGAAATGAATAAAACATATCTAAACTTACCTTACCCGCAACATATATCAATTTATTCCTTTTTACTTTATGCCAAAGTAAATTAGCTATAAAAACATTATGCGAAAGAAAGGTATCCCCAAAAATGTATAACCTATCATAATGTGCAATCAATATCAATTTATAATATTTAATGATAAACTTTAAAATAATAAAAATGTATTTTGTAATAAATAATGCTCTTTGTTAAGTTCAAGTTATTTTTATAGTTCCGTCCTACGTAAATTTCGTGGATTAGTCAACGTCCTTGTTGACATTAGAAGCTACTTCTGGGTTTTACCGCAGTTTGCAGTATATAGCGAAGACAAAGTGAGGACATATTTACATAAATTCAGCTAGCATACAACCGTGTAGCGACTGCAAATAAATCCTTTTGCATAAGTATTAAATCTCGTGTTTGTATAGATGTAATTTGCTCATTTTCTCAAAAGATGGCGTTACATGTATTTTTGAATCGTTAGTACTAAGACCATTGTCAATTATTCAATAAAGATGTCTTTTTTTAACTAAAATATGTGAACAAAAATTAGGATTTTTTCAGGCGTAAACTACTTTAGCCGTTAAATTGGGAACTTAAGATGGTTAGAAACGGTTGGATCTCCAGTGTTAGTTCATAAATAAACCAAAAGCCTTATTTACATTACCACTATTTCTTTTTATTTTATTTTTTTTTAATTATTTTATTCTGTTTATATGTGTGGTTTGTTTTTGGCACAAGTATTGTATTCTTATCTAATAAGTAACCTGTCGTTGCTCTAAGCTAAATCACTTTATCTGGTACTCGGTGTTACCTGTAACAAAAAAAATAAAATTTGAGTGGAATAATTAAACTTTACATAACTACTATGAATATAGAAATTAAACACTTTTTAATATATGTAAATAATTAGAATAATAAATAAAACTTCCGTGTCAGTGTTTGACCGCGATGAACTCCTAAAATTCTTATCCGATTGTGATGATTTTTTCCATTTTGCTGGATTTGTTCCAATCTAGGACATAGGATAGATTTCATTTCAATTTTAACAAAAAAAAAACTGGTTGGTTGCCTGTAAAGTCGGTATACGGGCGAAAGTTTTACGTGACAACGACTTTGAGTGGTAAAATAATTTTAATGTGAATATTCATTCGTATAGTAGGAAGAAGGATGAAATAATAGTAACAATTTAAAACATTTATTTATACAAAGAATTATATTTAAAACATTAATTTATAGGCACGCGTCCCTTCCACTTTTTATGTCTGTCTCTCTCGCTCTTAGGCGGGCTAACCATGCCCGAGTGGAAGGGACGCGTGCCTCTCACTCGCTCTCATTGTAAGCGCATAACGTGAGCGGAGCGTAACGCAGTTTCTTGAAGTGTCACCCGGCGAACCAATTTATAAGACGTTGTCACGTCAAAATACTGCAAATATTGACGACTGTTTGGTGCAACGGTAGCGACCCTGTCTTTAGCGCCAACGGTCCTGGGTTCGAGTCCCGGTATGGGCAATATTTGTGTGATGAATACGAGCATTTGTACCTTAGTCTCGTATTTATATATATTTCTATAAATATTATTTATACATGTATGTATATCCGTTACCCTAGTATCCATAACACAAGTCTTACAGTGCTCACTTTGGGCTGGGGTCAGATAGTTTCTACATTTATGTTAAACATTTTTTTTATGACTTAGATACCTAGTTTAAATGCGTTTTGACATCCTTAGTTTATTTATTTATAAATTCTGATAGATATTAATTTTTTTTGCATCCATTCTCGTTGAAAATGTTGGTTATCATAATAATATAATTTTGTCTTTTCACTGCTTCTGTTAGAGGTGGCCATTAATGAGGCACTTGACATTTGACATATGTTACTTCCTGACAGAATTTTGAGCGGCTAGACATTGTTAGACTGTGATGTTGAAAAAATGTGAAATCAATGTTATTGATAATTATTTATTTATTTTACATAAATTTTACTATATTTCAACAGTATTTTGTGATGTACGTATTATAAAATTAGTAGTTTTAATGTGTAATGTTTAGATTTTATTTGTCCTTACTAATTTAGTTCTAAATGATTTTTTTTTCAATGGCAATATTTGACAGATTATTAGTTTAAAACTGGCAACCCAATAGTTTTTGGCCTTAGTAAAAAAAGGTAATTCTTATTTATTTTGCAATTTTTTTAAGAAGTTGCTTTCTGAATTAAAAACAAAATGTTAAAATGTTCAAACTCAAGCTGAACTAGTATTATTTACCAAGTAAGTAATTTATGTATAACTAGCGACTCGCCGTCACCCAGGTAAGCCCTGTTAGGTTTTAAATTATTTACCTAAATATCTTATAATATATACTCTAAGAACACTAATTTGTTGTTTGTGTGTTTGTCTGTCCGCTCATTTTCCCGCTCTTTTTCCATTGTATACGCGTTACCATAGCAACGCGTTACCGGGCCAGCTAGACTATAATCTAAAAACACAAATTTGTTGTTTGTGTGTTTGTCTGTCCGCTCTTTTTCCCGCTCTTTTTCCATTGTATACGCGTTACCATACCAACGAGTTACCAGGTCAGCTAGTATATATTGATAATAGAAAGATGAAAGAAATATTTATACATTTATCCCCATTTATAAATAGACACGGTCTGCATACAAAACCTCCTTTAAAATACGAGGAGGAAAACCATTTCAAACATCTCATATTCAGCACTTCATTTAGTTATATTTAATATCACAGATACTATCGCATACGCAGTCTGATTTACTATGACAACTGGAATGTTGTAAACGCATAAATTCAAGATATCCGTTACACGCACAAAAGGATAACAGTTTAATCAGTATCACTTAGAATTACAGCTGAGTTGTGTGTGATTAACGAATATAGGTCGACCGTTTAAATGAGTATTCGCGTTGTACAGGGGTACAGGTACACAGGAAATAACTATAAACTAAATAAATTTTAAGTGAAAAATCAAACAGATAACAAGAAGAATGTGCCAAAAGGTGATATTTTAGTTTGGTCTTTTAGGAAGTGATGGACGGACAGATGGATTAGGTATTTTATTTAGAATTTTAAGTGTTTTTTTTTATATAATTTTATGACCTGGTAACGTAAACTTTTAAGCCATAACTTATTTGGAAAATGTTCGTTACTTTGGAAATGATGATGATAGCTGATATATGAGTGATATGAATGATAGATTATCAATGGATGATGAATGAATAGTGAAATACCTTAACCTAGGTTTCAGTAAATATGTGGAGTTTTACTGAAAATTTCTTGTGGACTTCTTGAGAGAGAGCGAAAAGACACCATCCATTGTTTTGTTTCACTTGCAAACACTCATGCATATACAGAAACACTCAGTGGTTAATAACCCACCATTATTACACACTAATATCAACCACAACATAAATTTTAACAAGAAAAACAAAACCACCATAGTAACGTTTCCCGCGCCCGCCAAAAAAGTCCGTTATTTACTTTAGATGTTAATCATTCATAGATTATATGTTTATGTAAGTGTCAATCGTCCTTCAATCTTCGCCAGTATTTTATTGTTTTATTTCTTAATCCTAGTGTTTTTGACCAAATGTCCTTGGATGGAGCAATCGTGTATAGCAACAATCACTTTTAGGATACTGTTGCGACTATAACAAAGACTCATCAGTCTTCACTTCAGAAGTCGAAACTCATATGGTTAATATACCAAAGAGTTGCACTTAGTTTTTTGGGATCCGTACCGCTAAAAAGTGGAACTCCTTTCCTGAGTTTGTGTTTTTCTGACACAGACAATTTAGAGATCTTCAAGTCACACGTAATTAGCTTCTAGGTAAGCGTGTCATATCCTAGATCACACCGTCGGCGTCGCTCACCATCAGGCGAGATAGCGGTCAAGCGCTTACTTATCTAATATAAAAAATTAGTAGCTGTAGTAGGGGACAGGCTTTTTGGCAGAATATAACGAAAACGAATACGCGAGTCTCCAAACATTTTTGACGCGCTACAGCACCATTTGTACAGCATTGTAAAGCTCTCAGAACTCACAGGACGACTCATTGGAACGACGTGAATATGAAACCCTTTTTTTGATGTGTGATTGATGTTAGTCGCACATGACCTCAACAACGATACCGGGTTTTGGGACGGCGAGATTCTTAAGTGGACCTCAAGCCGACAGTAGCGAGCTACCATAGTGGTTTTCTAAATGGACGGCATATTCCATGAAGGAGTCTCCGAACCAGCAAAGAATGTACGGTGCTCTAGCCGAAAAGGGAGCACGGATTGCCATAGGGCGCCTCTAAGGGCTCTGAAGGGAATATGGCACAGATGGTATAGATAATAGAGAAGAGTGATACTAGTCCATTTAATCTTTCTTATCCTTCTAAATCACAGTGGTTATCGCGTTAAGGGAAATGTTGGTGTTAGCTCAAACGGTCAGTTACATATTAAAGCGATAAACAACCCATATTTATCAGTCTATCATGATGATGTAACTACCGACGTTTAGCCACACCACAGCATAAATCAATTCAGTTCCTTCACTCTAGGGCTTGATGATAGTGATTACAAAGGCTGTGGTTGCATCGCAAACTTACCCACCTTATCAAACTTTAGGTGTATCCACATAGAAGTTACGTAGTTGTGTAGAACAATATTTGAAACAAGACAACATTAAGGAACTTTCTACATATTTTGTTGACGAATAACTCATTGCTGGAGTTGACCAAGGTAGACCAATGGTGGGTAAATCCAGTGGAAATTAGTGAACATGAACCAACAAGTGACTCGCATGGCATAATATCCTCCAATTGTATGTTAATCTATTTGGGTTCAGTCGTGATCCCAATCAAGCCCGGGCCTATTCACTATTCAAGATGGCTTTGAAAACAAACGGGGTAGAAGTCCTCGGATATACAGACGCAACGAGGGAGTTCCTCTCCTTTGCTGTGCGCATTATAAAGGATGTTGTAGAACACTAGCTGCGATAGTTAGGAATAGCAACTGAGGAAAAATGGTAGCCCGCAGTGCGGTATGAGCTCATGCAGTTTCTCACGAAACGAATATTTGTACCTGAGCCATCAGTATTTATGTATATCCATGGGTCAGGTACAAATACTTGTATTCATCACACAAACATCTGCCCCTTCCGGGACTTTGTCGGTTCGGGCGTCTTTTTCGTCGTAAAGTTTCCATTAATTAAATAAAACCACTTCAATATCAATACAACAAAATCGCCCCAAGAGTTAATATTTATACTTTTAAAATGAAATTTCCTTATGAAAATAGTGTCATACTCAACATCATACCATAGTATTGTGCCTGTTCCGCATTCCCCGGTATTATTTCACATTAATATCACGTTACATATTCCACAGAACTGACGTAACGTACGCACTAGTCGTCATGTAAACGATATCATAATGTAACACTAAATGATTTTCGCACACCTGGCCAATAACGTAATTACAAGTAGAGTTTGTGTTTCTCAATTTACTTTTTTAAGTACTATTTTTTTTCAAATAATATTTATGGCTTGGATACCTGCCTTTTAAGTCATGTCATTATATTCAGTAATATCTTTTCTCAATCAGATGAGATGAATGGATGATAAATGATTACTGAGGTTGCTTTTTTTAGAATGGGTTTGCCCTAAATCCCAATCAAGCCCAATCAAATCCACAATAAAACGAGCTAACCCAGAAAGTGCGTTTTTACCCTGGCTTTAATAACGGACAGGTTATAAGTACTCAGAAATACATACGCAGGGAGGGAGTTCTAATCCTTTGTTGTCCTTTCCTGTTCGAGATATTACTCGTCCATGCTTTAGTATCTGTATGTCGAATAAATCGGTAAAAATGTCTACAAAATTCTGTTGCCTTGTTGTTTGTAGATAAATATACCACGGCTAAGTAAAACAACACTTTTGACATAAGAAGTAGACTATTAAACGCAACCTTGTTGGAGACGATAGACGACAAGTCGTTTAATACGCGCGAAATTGAGTCGACAAAATTTTGTCGTGTTGTGTATACTGGGCGAGTTGGTCCTTCCACCATTATCTCATATAGGACCTTAAATCTTATTAGTAAAGTGTTCAAATAAGAATTTCGTCTAATAGTTATGCTAATTTGTATGTATTAATCACGGACCGTATATTTTAGCGAATCGCATTTACATTTAAATGGTAGTTGCGCAAACGATAAGGCTTCGGTTTGTAATCAAATGTGCCATTATAATGTGGTCCACGATTTTATTGTTAATTTAAGCCGACGTGATCCAAAGATTCCTGTACCATAATTTTGAACTTAACTAATTTATATTGTTATTCGTTTCCGAACGTAACTGATTTGTACGTTTTTATTAGTATGTCACATTAATTACAGTACACAAAACATAGGTATTAAAAATATGGTAATGTATATAGGTAAAGTCAGCAAGGGTACAGCAATAGAAAATTTCTTTTTGGACCAGAAGGTCTTAATTACTAAATAAAAGGAAATAAAAATACTATTTAACCAAAAAAGACACAAAGTGAATTTTATAACGTAAGTACTAATGTATGTCAAGACGAAAATAATGATTTATGAAAGAGAAGAAAGTATGACTGAATGTAGTTACAATTACGATAGGAAGAGAAAAAGTGGATCAAGTGGAAGAGTTTGTGTACCTTGGTGTAAGAAATGGAATATATGAAAGTGATATTGATAGAAGAGTGAATGCAGGAAATCTAGTGAATAAGGCTTTGCACGCTTTTATAAGCAACCAAAAGGTGTAAAAAAAACCCGACTGACTGTGAATAAACCGACTCTAATGTATGGAAGTGAATCTTGGGTTTGGCAGAAGAAGCACGAAATAATGATTAACGTAGCGGAAATGAGAGCTTTGAGAAGTAAAGCTGGAGTGAATTTAATGGATAAAATAAGGAATGATGTGAGAAGAGAGTGGTGTGGTATAGAATAAGATATAGTGACAAAGATAGAAAAAGGGATTCTTAGATGGTTTGAACATGTAAAGAGGATGGACGAAAGGAGATAGACAAAAAGAGTTTATGAGGCAAATGTGTATGGGCACGTCGGTAAAGGGGTTTCTTTTGTTACATTGAGATATAAAATAATAAAAAATATTAGACAACAAAGCACTTGTGTCACGGAAATCAGAAACAACAATGGTACCACAACACCCAGACCCGAGACAATATAGAAAGGGGATCGAACTCGGGACCTCAGAGTGGCGTTACGTCAAGTCATCAATGTAACATATTAAGATTTCGAAAGCTTATAACTTCTCAACTGTCAGTACACAGTATTGAGCAAGAAATAAATTATTCTAGCCTATTCTATAACGTTTCTCGTGATTAGTTTGGCGAATGGTCGTAAGAACCCGAGTCCACGGCTGCTGCCCTCGAGCACAGTTAGTAGATCAGGAGATATCGCTTGGAGGTGTTCTGAGCTTGCGCCTTTCGCCCGTTATTATGTGTTCCAAACGGGGAATACATTATTTATTGCAAGAAGCAAGTTTCGGTAGCGATCTTGCTTCTTGCACCGATGGTCCTGGGTTCGGGGCCCGGAAGAGATAGAGTGGGTGTTTGTTTGATGAATACGAGCATTGGTGCCTGAGTCATGGGTATTTATAAATAGTATAAATATTTGTGTATAATTTATAAATGCTTGCTATAAATCAATCTTATGAGATATTACTCAGGGGTTGCAGTTACAATTTCAGGGTTGAAGGGAGAAGTTTCTACTCGAATTGGAAATACGAATCTTCTAACGTTTACCTACCAGAAAACTGCATACAAATAAAATAAGACAAGTGTTTATAAAACTCTCAAATTTCAGGGTTAAACTTACGATTAATACGCCTGGCGTCAAAACGTAAGGCGACTTTAACGTTGTGCGTCATTATTGTCCCCAAAATACGGATGTTATCAAAATCTATATAAAACCTGTTTTCTTTAATTACAAACATCACTTGCTACAATTGTCGAAAAGGATTCAGAGTAAGCAGGAACCGACCGCAAGAAGTTCTCGTGTGTTTCCTATTTAATTTAAATAATTATAGGAAACCACAGCGGTCGCCTCCTCTGCCACGTTAACGACACCTAGTGGATACTGTGAGCACTCTTTGTCCGGTTACTCATTTAACGACTCGTTTTTACCAATAATTTTGTGTTATAATTATATATATTTTTGAATTTTTCAGAAAGAAAAAATCGACTCGGAGAGGAAATGAGAAGAAAAATGTGTAGGAAAAGTTATTATTTTATGATATATTGATTTTGTGAGGTATGCCAAAGAATATATTTTAAAATAACGCTGTTTGCAATGACTTGGACATGGTCAGTTTTCATGCCTGTTCTAATTTAATTTCATTCAAACACCTGGTAGGATGTAAACTACAGTTTCTTTTATCTATGCCACAAACGTTTATAGCTCTAACAAGTCGTTTAGCGAGCGCAGTAGCCGGGCATTGACCAGATCAGCCCCAGTTACGTGCGTCTTGTGTAAGAAATTTACTGCCCTCAGATTTTATTATTCCGGCGTCTGTCCGCCTTTGTGCAGATGCAGATCATTGTTGTAGGCAGAATACTAAGTGTGCTATTCATTACATTGTTGCGGAAATACATTTAGATTAAGATGCACGCAAGATATTGGCGGAAATGTACAAATTTTGAATATTCTTTCGAGGTGTACCAAACTGACCCCATTCCTGGGGCACAGGTTTTTCTTACTGACATGTTTTATAACTATGTAATGTAACACAAAATGAAAGGAAGAGAAAATCAGCCCTTGCAGAGTTTCTTGCTGCTTGGTATAAGGTCTTCTGAAGTAGGGCTTAGGAAGTCATGGCGTAGCTTTGACGTTCAATGCACGCATTGGAAATGCTCATTATAGAGTAAAAATAATTTTATCTTTATTTTAAATGGGTTTCACTGCGCCATTTAACAGCCGGGAAACACGGAGGAGCGTGAGATGATAATTTCTTGGTCACCCATCCAAAAGCATACCTTTGTGAAAGTTGCTTAACATCACTAATCATTGAACAAACGCCCTAACCACTGTGCCATCGAATTAGTCATGGCAGATTACTTCTCATCATTTTATTTAATCCTTTTTGACAATTTTATAACCGTATGGTGCAACGGTTGCAATCCAGCCTTAATGAAGGAAAGCTATTTGTGGGGTAAATACGAGCATTGGTACCTAAGTCACTGGTTTTTATATACGTTATCCTAGTATCCATAACAAAAGCCTTACAGTGCTTACTTTGGGCTAGTCTTATTGGTATGTATGTAAGAAATATTATTATTTATTACTGTAATAGCAGTGCTGTCTGCTAATAACGCCAATTTGCTATAAATTATGATAAAGCGGGAGTTGATTTCCATATTGAAACCTTTAGCGAATTCCAAAGTAGCAAAAATATGTTTCGTAATTAAAAAGGTAAAATCTAAGTCCAAATTATGTACACGAAAAGATCGCATCGCCCACATTAGTAGGTACTCTCGATTTGACGAATCGCCTGCCCATAAGAGAGCGTGGATAGCACAGCCCAAAACGAAATGTCACGTCAATCATACACGACCATTTGTGGAAATCAACCACATGTTGCACTGAAGGTCAGTGCAAAACGACCACTATGATTATGAAAATAGAATCGAATTAATTATGTTTACTAATGGACGTTACGCCATTTTGATTTGTATTGATAAAAAAACTCCAGTATATATGATTTACTGTTTCTTTCATAATCCTTTTAACTATAAAAGATTTAATAATATAATCTATATGTATAAAAATTGCCTGTCGCAGTGTCTGGCCGCGATGAATTCCGAAACTCAACCGATTTTATTGTTTTTTTTTTCACTATGCTGGAATTTTTCCCACTTAGGATAAGTTTTTAGATTTAGTTAAAGTAGATTCTTTAAATTTGTACAAAGTTAATGCGACCAAATAAAGTTGGTAATATCTGTAACGCCTTAATAACGCCATAATGCTTCAGTTATTAGACTTGAGTATATGGCTTTAATTTCAACTCGATACCTTCACGTTCCCGAGATAAAGGATTTTAACAGACAGACAGACGGACGGACAACAAAGTATAAGGGTTCTGATTTTTCCGTTTGAGGTATGGAACCCTAAAAAATTACATTGACATAATCTTGTGTGTTGTAAATAAACCTACTAGTCGTAGGTAGGGTTGCCAGATCTCAAAACCGAAAATCCGGACAGACCAGGCAGTATAGCCGGACATTTGGGTGAAAAGGCTAAACAATATATATATCGATATTTATATCAGATATATAAAAAACCTAACTGGCTATGAGAGAAAGTGTGAAAGAAAATGTGTGCTCGCACCTCTCTGTTGCCCCTACAGTAATATACGAAACGTAACTCTCTCCTTTTCAACTAACTTATATCTCCCTTTCAACTTCCGTCCGCCTCACCCGATCACACTTTTCGTAACGTTCTCGTCACGGATTCACCAGCTTCCTCGCCAAGTCAGCGGTGCGAAAAAAAATTTTACTTCAAAAACGGTCAAATTTAAAAAGCCAAAAGCCGGACATGCGTGTTCCGTCTAATTTGGCCGCACACGCAAACAAAAAGCCCGACTGTGTCCGGCTTTATCCTGACGCCTGGCAACCCTTGTCGAAGGTATGAAAGTAAGCCCTGAGCCACATAACACAATGTGGAAACAGCGACAGATTTGGTCCATAGATAGGGCTTAAGTATCGTTCACGTTAGCGCTTGCGCAAAACATACTGCTAAGCTTACTCCGCAATTTATATCAATAGTACTTACTAACTCCGTTAAATCTATTGTAACGGTACTTACAATAATACAAGGATATTACGACCGGTTGTTGCAACGGTAGCAATCCTGCCTTTCGCACCGACGGTCCTAGGTTCGAATCCCGGATGTCATGGGTTTTATTTTATACATTTCCATAAAAATTACATATCTATGTATCATATTTGTATGTCTATCTGTTACCCTAGTATCCATAACACAAGCTCACTTTGGGCTAGGCTAATTAATATGATTGTACATTTAATTTTTAATACAAGTATGGTATATTAAGTAAATTATAACATTAAAAATAATATAGACACGATTTTAAATTAGCCACTTACTTGACTATCGAACAAAATTATTGTTTAAAGTATTTGGTACCCTAACGTGTAGCTATTCTCACATTAAAAAACATACTACCCCATAATCGTAAAGGAAATGAATGCCCTTGTAAGGACTTCACTTTTGTTACATAAAGTGGCGTAACCGTTTCTACTTAACACACCAGAGGTACCCTCACAAATGGCTTAATAAACAAACTTGCGTAAGTGTAACACAGAAAATTGTTTCCTGATCTCGAGAAATTATTCTCTGTAGGATAATGGTCGGTAGCCGAACGATTTCTGTCGATTTATGCAGGAAAACATTCGCAGACGGCGGTCGGTTGTCCTACATAGGGAAAAGCGGTGATTTTGTAAGAATCGCTCTCGTTACGTGGGCCATTTTGTTTTTGCTATGTCTAAATTGTGATTGCCAATATAGATCGATAAGAAAATGAGGTTATGTGTAATCTTTGCTTAGGTAAGTTTGTAGAAAGTTTGAAAAATTTGACGACGTCCATGGTACTAGTTTTCCTGTTGGTTCCGGGCTAATGATGATTTATCATTAGGTACGTCCCGATGGTACGTCCTGCTGGAAGCTCTTCAGGAAGTATGGGTTTTCTATTCAAAACGCCCTGCGTACTGAATTTCTTCTTGGCCTTTCAGCAGTATGCTGGTTTTGAACTCTGTGTGTATACTAACCAGAAGATGTTAACATTTTGTTAGTGTTTATTAAAATGAAAATCAATATTGTATTTTTTATTATTTTTATATCTAGAAAATACATAATTGTCATAGGAAAAGAAGGAACTTTAATGAGGATTTAAAATAGCACTTATGCTGTAATATTAGTTCTTAATCACAAAATTGGATTAAAAGGACGAAAAAAAGGATGAACTTAAATTCTATTGGGTTGGAATACCATGCTAATATAATAAGCCAAACAACAAAGAACACATCTTTTGCCATATGTTTTACGGTAATAACTTGCCTCATAGGATTCGCTAATCATATTGATTCAAATTACTGAGCACTTCCCGTCGATATCCCAACTGAAGAGAACTTTATTATTGTTCAAATTTCTTATTTAACGCCAAACACTTTACATTCACTAAAAATTGTCGTCAAAACGTTGACTACTCCGAGCTTTTTCCATGCCCGACGCGTCGAAATATGTCGCGCGGGCGCGAACGCGTCGCCCCGTGCGCCATTGTGTTCCGACTGCAAGTCAAGTAAGATAAACAACCAGTTTCTCTAAAATATGCGATAGAAATACACGAATTTTAATGCAAATTTTAACTTAGTACCGCATGTAATTACAGAGCTTTGAACGGAAGAAGTTGCGTCCTTCCGGAAGCACTCAAAGTCCTGCCGCGAACTCTCTCTTTTCTCTCATATCTTAGTGTTACGGAACCGTCGTTGTTTCTTATTTCCATAACACAAGTGCTATAGTTACGTGGGTTGACAGCAAAATATTTTACACATTCACATCAATTAGCCTAACTCAAAGAAAGCCTAACGCTTGTGACTACATAGATATGTAATATTCATTAAAATATAAAAAAAATTAAATAAAATAATTACTGAATCTTAAAATATAGTATAATTTTATCTTACAAAAATTAATTCTCATACGGTGCTTTAACAAGCATGACATTCTTTTATCAAGGAAGCCGGATGGAAATCGCCACTCAGGCTAAAGTTTCTAGGCAATTGAATATTTATTTATTCTATACTGCATCATGGTACACATGATGGTTCTGATATGCGCCACAGACGCTGTGTACATAACATTATATAATTTCAACATCGTACATCGAATGCCTTTTCTTCTTCGAATTGTTTATCCTCTATTAAGTTTAAAATTATTTCATATATTATGTTGCCAAGCCAATAACTTTGTTTCTTTATTTTTGAAGTGAAAACTTCTTTAGCATCGTTGTGATAAATTCATAAGATTTAACGTAGGAGAAAATGAGATAGGAAGCATTATGTACGTGTGTTAATACGTGTTTGTGTGCGCATGCGTAGTACAAAGCTTGAGAGAAGGCATCACAACAACCGTGGTATTATGTATACGTGCACGTATTATTTTTGAAGGTTTCACTTCTACTGCATGTGAATTACACACATGCTTTTTTTTTAAATGTGTGGATTATTGTCTAGCCTATCTTACTTCTATAAATCCTTATACCACGAATGTATTGATTATAATCTATCTGTGTGTATGACTGTTTAAATCAATGTGGGTACGGACCGCAAGAGAAAGAATAAGATTATTGTTCATTATATCTTTAATAACATCAATAAAACACGTTGTTACAAAAAATTAAACTTATGTTCCTTGAAGTTTTCGACCAGCTTCATGATTTTACCAAAATACTGGCCAATTGCGAGTCGGTGTCGCGCACGAAGGGTTCCAAACTTATAGTTAAGTAAAAATATAATGGTTACGGTTTATGCATAAGGTTTATGTTTATGAAATTATATGTTTTTTTTTTATATTTGAGTTGATTGAATGAAATGTAAATTGCAGTTTACGATTTATGACGTATTAAAAAACTACTTACTAGATCTTGTTCCAATCAATTTTCGGTGGAAATTTGCATAGTAATGTACATCATATTTTATTTAGTTTTATCTTTCTTTCATTTTAGTAGTAACAGGGGGGGGGGCACATTTTACCAATTTGGAAGTGTCTTTCGCGCAAAGTATTCAGTTTAGAAAAAAAAACAAAATTTTTGATTTTCAGTTCTAAGTAATTTTTTTTGTTTTTTTTTTGAAAAAAAACAAAAAAACCCCCAAATTTTTTTGTTTTTTTTTTCTATTGTTGTATGAAAATCTTAATGCGGGTCACAGAATACATCTACTTACCAAGTTTCAACAGTATAGTTCTTATAGTTTCGGAAAAAGTAGCTGTGACATACGGACAGACAGTCAGACAGACAGACATGAAGAATCCATAAGGGTTCCGTTTTTTTGCCATTTGGCTACGGAAACCTAAAAATGCACTAATAAAAATAATCCAGTATTAACCGTTTAGTTAGGTCAACACCGCCACTTAACGAGAAATTGCTTAAATCATCAAAGTAATTAAATCAAAACATTGACACACTTGTGCATCGGAGTGTGTATGATTAAACGGTGAGATATTTAAGAATACTACTCGAGTTTCGTAAGAGAATAATTTAGGCGCATTTATAAGTGTGAGGCATCCTGCGTTGTTTGAATCGGTTTAAAATTTCTCGGAAATACAGACGCAGGAGGGAAGTTAATACACTTTATTGCCGACCTCATTTGACGACAATATGGCGCAACAGTAGGGAACCTGCTTTTCAAGCTGACGGTCTTGGGTTCGAAAATATAAAAGTTCGTTTTCCTGATTACCTCGGCCAGTAATTTAACCTGGAACTAACATGAAAACTAATATTCAAGCCACTCTACCATGGACGTCGTCGAATTCATTGGTACTATGTCTACGAATCCAAGTTTTCGTATACGATTATAAATGCATTAACAATCAGTAAATAAAACGTGCATGAAATGAAATAAAAATGGAAAATGACTTTGAAATAAGTTATTTTGATGCGTCCAACATGTTTACCTACCACCTATTCAGGACGTCTTTAACTGACAAGAAGAATGGGTGCAAGAATCTCGTCAGCTTTAACAGAAATGACGACATTTACAATATTATACGTCGTCACCATACCTAATCCACAAAAAACAATATTATTCCGTTATCACAATAATAGCAGTGTTATAGTTTAATTACATCGTTGATTACAACAAGTATCTGTTTTAAGTAAGTATCCTTAAACATTGCAATAATAAACAGAATATACGGAATATACGACAAATTTAAGACAGCAACAACGATGTATGTTTAGTATACGTGAACATGAACATTACATATGTTATTTAAAAAATCAAAGTAATTTTGAGAAAGTTCAATTTTAGTTAATACTTGTCAATGTTAATAAGATTTTCTTTTGTGTTGTTATCGCACCAAGAACCTATTGATCCTGTAATAAATACACCTGTGAAACCAACCACTATAAATACACCTATCGATCGAATGTATAAGATAATAAATAAATAAATATTTCTTACATTCACACCAATCAGCCTAGCCCAAAGCAAGCACTGTAAGGCTTGTGTTATGAATACTAGGGTAACAGATAGACATACATATATGATACATAGATATGTAATATTCAAAGAAATATATATATTGACGACCGTTTGGTGCAACGGTAGTGATCCTGCCTTTCGCACCGACGGTCCCGGGTTCAAATCCCGGAAGGGGCAAATGTTTGGATGATGAATACGAGCATTTGTACCTAAGTCATGGGTGTTTTTATATATTTCTATAAATATTACATATTTATGTATCATTTATGTATGTCTATCCATTACCCTAGTATCCATAACACAAGCCTTACAGTGCTTACTTTGGGCTAGACTAGTTGGTGTGAATGTAAGAAATAATTATTTATTTATTTATTTATTAAAAACCCATGACTCAGGTACAAATGCTTGTATTCATCATAGAAACATTTGCCCCTTCCGGGATTCGAACCCAGGACCGTTGGTGCGAAAGGCTGGATCGCTACCATCGCACCAAACGTCATGATCAGCCATAGATTAAGTACAAAGTGGAAATAAAATATAATATTCAAACATTATGCCTCACGAAATTGCATAACAGCTCAAACTTATTAAGTATTGACAGCGGAATAGCTGGTCACTGCATAATCATAATACAAGACAGTTTACGCAAGGGAATATAACAGTGCCATTTAAACACTTATTTGGTGGAGGATACGGTTGGAAATGAATCGTCGCATTTAAGTAGTGCAGTACAGGATTTGCACTTAAATTGTGGAGTTCACGTAGTACTGCATCGTCCGTCCTTCCGCTGTCGAAACTGCTTTCTATACGTGATCCAAATGGTGATGGTGTACCGCTAATGTTGTAATAGTTACATTTGAACATTTGTATACAGGGTGGCCGGAACATTAATGTCCATAATAATCAAATCAAACGATACAGAGACCTAAATTTAGCCAAAGTTAAATTAGGCACAACTTTTATTAACATATAACTGACTAATGACCATTATTTTTTGCTGACTTCGCCTACATATAATAATTTCACAAAGTGTCATCACAATTTGACAAATAGTTTCGTAACACATAGGAAACAAACAAATAAAATAAAATTATTTATATTTAATATATAAGAATTTGAAAACTGAGAGTCTTCTTAAGGCCTTCTTAGAAAACATAAAGTCACCTGTTTAGATTTGTATTTCAAAGTTGAAAATTTTAGCCATTATTTACCGAAAACAATTTTTTTTCATTTAAGACCAACATTAACATAGTCTTCAACACAATTATAAAGCTGTTTATTTTATACATAAAAGAACTACTAGTAATGATTCAGACCGCTAATTCAATAGGTGTCTTCTACGCGAGTGCATCACATCTCATATCGCGTCATCGCTTACCATCAGGCAAGATAGCGGTCAAGCGCTTTCCTATACACAACGAAAAAAATAGACTTTTACAAAGTCTTAGTTTTTAGTAAATGCTTAAGTTGGTCAATTAGTATATTGTCTCAAAAACTCAAAAAAAAACCTCATAACTAGAAAACAATTAAAGCACATATATCGGATATCATACGACGGCCCCTATTTTTTTCGTACGTCAATATTTCGGCCAACCTGTATAAATAAGTAGAGTATGTTTTTATTTAATTTTTTGCATTCACAATGCAATATTTCTATAAGATATAAAATACGTGTGTACTGGTTCCATCTTAATTGATTGTTTAATATTTGTAAAAATATTACTTTCAATGTTGAAGGTAGTTAGCGTTCAACATTGGTGGAACGATACTAGCTCATAGTAGAAGTTGGAATACGTTTGTAAAATTCGACACGTTTGCCAGCGTCTCGGTAGCTCAGCGGTCAGAGCAGTCGCCCGGATTGCGAAAGGTCGTGGGTTCGAATCCCATCTGAGGGCTCGGAGGCGTGGTTGTTTTTTACACACGTATTTTATATCTTAAGTAGAGTATATTTAGTTCTTATACTTCCGCGTACATTACTCTTTGAATAAAATAACTTTTTTACGGATTTTACGCATAACTTATTTTATATTTAACCCTGACGTTTCGACTCCTTTACACGAGCCGTGATCACAGGATGACTAAAGCAATGGTCGTCATATATTTTCTACTACCTTCACAATATTTTAATCGGGCACGTTTTTAATCGTTAAAATTTTATAGAAATCAAATTGTTTTATTTTGGATTTTATTTATAGGTGGATTATGGATGGTATTATGGATTAAATTTTGGATTACATATAAAATAAATTATGCGAAGAATCCGTAATAAAATTGTTTTATTCTAATAGTTAGAGTAGTTCAACAGCATTATTCCGTAACAAATTCCCAGTGTCCAGCTTCAATAGTTGAAATTTTTGACAGTAATTAAATAACCATAACTTGTAAAAAAATCATTTTGCCAAATGTCAAACATTCAAAGCATCCAAGTTTGACAGTGATTTTGTTTATAACAGAATCGCTAAGCGGTATCTTTTTCTCATCTGTTTGCCAATAGATTTTCTTCTTCTTATGTAATATAACTTGTCGATTTAAAAGACGGTTGTTTGAATTGTTCTCAACAGCTGATGTTTCGTGGCGATTCCGCTCCACTTGTAGCGAACAGGCGGCACGCTCCGGGAATTAATCGACAATTGTGAAAGTGCCCAGCAGTGTTGCCAGAATGGTACTTTTGTACAATTTTCGTTACTTTTGACCTAAGGTTACGTCCATGTTACACTACACTAGAAGTCACTTTTGTATAATTAATAAGAATTAATATAAAAAATAAGCCTGTAAAAAAGGCTCCAAGCCGTCGGGTGGACTTTGAACCCACAACCTTTCGCCATCCGGTTAGATTCAAAGCTAAGAAATAAATTTAACTTTGTCGTGTTTCATTTAGGTCAATTTTTTATATATTTTATTTAAAATGGTTGATTTTTTGCTATCGACTTGTATGTGTTAACAATAATTGATGAGTCTATTTCTAAAAAAAATAATATAACGTTACTTTCCTCGTGAAAATGGTACTTTATTACTATCGGCTACTGGCAATACTGGTGCTCTGTGATCAACGGACAATCCTGCGCAGTAGGGCGCTCGTGCAAAATATATGATAAGGATCCGTAATAGTCAAACCAATAAAAGACACTTGTTATGTAAACCTACTTATCTCTACTAATATTATAAATAGAGAGAAAGCTGACTTTTTTTATTTGAAGAGGTGGTAAATCCTTTCGCATTTGTGAAAACCACTTTATTATTTTATGATTTTTATATTTTATTTGCATTTTTTCAATGTTATCCTTAAATAGAAAAATACTAGAAAAAATCGAGTCGGCTCACAAGTAATTTCTCAGGCGGGATTGGAACCCGCATCCTTGAGATGTCCGAATGCCTACAACGTACAAATAGAAAGGTATGTCCAATACAAAGCGGTGTTTTTACTTATATACTAGGCGATGCAGTCGCTAAGCATAAAGATACGCTAACACCATATATTGGAGCGGAGCGTAATACATAAAAAAGAAAAAAAATATTGTTTCGATGGGAATTTTTGCGAATTTCAAAATTCGGGCTCCGTCATCATCTGGGCCTAAACCTGTTGATTCGATTCCACACAAAAAATATAGAACCCGGGAAGTTATGGCGTAACAGACATTGCGTCATTGAAGCTGATCCATGGGAGCTTCGCTCGCTCCGCTCCAATAATTTGATAGTTTTGATTCCTTTTCCCGCTTAATACCACTAAGCATAATTGAAATTTGCAGTGGGACACTGTTACCGTTTATTGCGTAACGGAACGTTTCGCTCTACAATTGTTAGAATTAGTGATCTAATCTACAGACAGGTTTAGGTTAATACTACAATAGTTCACAATTAGATGTTGGCAACACTGGTTCGACAAAAAATCTCTTGGAAAGGTCAATTTTAATTTATTAATGTTTCATAATAACTGTTTTAATGTTACGATATATAATGAGGAACGTAAACAGGAAACCGTAATGGGACTTACACAAGCAAATTGATGCCAAATAAATGTAGAAATAACTGGAAGACCTGATAGTAAATGAGAACGTACTTTGTAACATACTTAGGTAATTTCTATATTTTTTGGACTTTAACTCCTTAAGAATCGTTTCATATATAGCGCACGTTATGAAAAATAGATGGGTAGTAAAATCAAACCTTAACATAAAGTGAAGCGTTACATTTCCTCTGCGTAATATACTCCCCACTCCTCAGTCCCAAGTAAACATTTACTCTCTCTCTCTCTTTCTTTCTCACTATTCTTTCGTATTTATGTAAAATATTATAAAAATATAATAAAAAAATGAATATCAATAATAATACCATAATTTAATTAATTTAAGTAATATATTTTATCAAATTAATCTGAATAAATGTATGAAATCATTTACTTCTTTTGCCTATTATATATACACTCGAAAGCAATGAATCCGGGTCACTTAAAGAATCCTAAAAATCTCGGAAACTAAAAATGCTAGGTTAATGCAATAAATTGTATTTAATAGACAATGTAATACTCCTTAAATGAAGGTATTAAAACTTCTTAGTTATTGTAAAGTTATATCATAAAAAAATCAAATTTGAAAAAGGGCCACTTTCGAAGATGGAACTACGAAATTACAGCATTTGGTTTTGCTTTTGTTTGTAATCTGTCATTTATGTGGGTACATAAACCATGTTGATAGTGCTCTATATTCATTATTCAAGCTGAAATTATGTCGCTTACGCCTGAAGAATGCACCAGAATACTTACAATGCTGGAAACCGGCCGGATTCAGCGCGATACAGCCAGGACTGTCGGTGTGTCGCTGTCAACAGTACAAAGAGTTCTCCGACGTTACGAAGAAACTGGTTCTAACCTACGCAGACCAGGAACGGGCAGAACCAGGTGTACCACAGAACGAGAAGACCGATACTTGGTGAACACCATGCTTCGAAATCGCTTTCTCACAGGAACTGAACTCACCAATCAGTTTCGACGCCTCGGAGGAAGTAACCCAAGTGCATGGACAGTAAGACGTCGGCTTGCTGAATCTAACTTAAAACCCCTTAGACCTGCAAACGGCCCTAAACTGGAGCGTGGGCATCGTATTTCAAGACTAAGATATGCCCAGAGCCACGTAAATTGGAGTATTGAAGATTGGTCAAAAGTTATGTTCTCCGACGAATCAAAATTTATGCTCTACAAGCACGATGGAAGACACAGAGTGTATCGAAGACCAGGGGAAAGATTCAAGCAAGCATGCATCGAAGAAAAAGTAGCCTACGGTGGTGGGTCTGTACTTGTGTGGGCCGGAATTTCTTCTGAAAGTCGCACAGAGCTGGTGATCATAGAAAACGGCTCTTTAACTAGCGTAAGATATGTGGAAGAAATCCTCAATGATCACGTTGGTCCATTTATGGTAAATTTAGGTGAGGATGCTATATTTATGCATGACAATGTCCGACCTCATACAGGTAGGATTGTGAATGACTACCTTCAAGAAATGAACATTACTCGTATGGAGTGGCCAGCGCGCAGCCCGGATATCAACCCGATCGAGCATGCTTGGGACGAGCTAGGCAGATGCGTAAAACAACGAAACCCTCCCCCAATCACGCTTCGTGAGCTCAAAATTGCTCTCACAGAGGAATGGGAGAATATTCCCCAAAATCGTATAAGGAACTTGGTGTACAGCATGCCAAACCGCGTAAACGCAGTAATGGAAGCACGAGGAGGCAATACGAAGTATTAAAATTCAAGAAAATCGTAATAAAGTTCAAACATTTCATGTTTCCTATTTTTGTTTTAAGGAGAGATCAGCAGTTTTTTTCTTTATGTAATTTTGTGTTTATAAAATGTATGGTGACTCATATTTTTTTTACTTTCATTTAAGGAGTATTACATTGTCTATTAAATACAATTTATTGCATTAACCTATCATTTTTAGTTTCCGAGATTTTTAACATTCTTTAAGTGACCCGGATTCATTGCTCTCGAGTGTATTTTAAGATAATCGTTTTTGAAGAGTAAACTCCAGTCACGCGTCAGAGCTGACACGAACATTTTTTTTTATTTAAGCATTAATTCCATCTATCTATCTCAACCTAAAGACATTTACTGCTAGATGGAAGACTCTCCCGAAAATGGGGGGTTTGCCACAATCTCCATGCTTGGCAAGCGGCTAGGATATCGCAGTGAAAGACCATAATTCGAAACTACTACCAGATTGTGGTATACGGGGGGTGTATGATAAGTAACTCCAGTATCATTAGTTGTATTTCACGACATCCTTAAGTGTGACGGACTGGTGTTATAAGAGCAAGTTTCACACCTTAGCTCACCGCCGCTAAGTTGCCTGTCTGTCGAACTTCTACGGAATGTACTTTGGAGAGTGTGCTCAGAAGCTGCATATGCTCATACCGCCATCCCCCTTTTTCCATCGGACATCCAGACGCGCTGCCACCCTTTCTTGGTTGCTATTCCTACGCATTCATAATGCGCACAGTAAACGAGTGGAACTCCTTCCCTGCGTCTGTATTTCCGAGTACTTATAACCCGTCCGTTATTAAAACCAGGGTGAATAGGCACCTTCTGGGGTAGCTCGTTCTGTTATATATGAACCATGTATCGGGAATTGCAGACCTTTCTGCTGACCATGCATTTCGGTATGTGACGATGGTTCCACACACAAGGTATTGAGTTAGTCTAGCTCGAGCCGTCCTCTGTACCACTTGCCCTTCTAATTCAAAATAATTGATTATAAAAGTGAAACTAGTGGAAAGTTTTTTTTAAAACCTTAACCTCGACACGTCGTATAACATTGGTGGCAGCGCTGAAGGGATCAAAAGTGATCCTCGGTACGTCTCGCGAGAAGTTTTATGTTGTGTGTGTGTAGTTCAGTGCGGAAAATTATTATTCTTTCTATATCCTGTGTAACCACTGTGTCCCGTATCTGTGAAACTACCTCGCCACATCTATCCTGTCGAAGAGTTTGCCTCACTATCGTGAACTAAGTCGAAGACCTGCCCTGTATCCTGAAAAAGCCCTGAAAGTATACTCACCTGCTAGATCCAGTACCACTACCAGCCGTGCATCCTGACGAAGCTCTGAAAAGAAATCTACCAGCTAGACCCAGTACCTGTAAGAAAACTAACATCCACATTTACCTGAAGATGATTTATACCAAAACTGCCGTGCTCCTGTAAGTTTGAACATTTTCTTACCTCAGTGAATAAAAGTGAATCTTAAAGTGCTATAAATAGACTAACTTCGTAAATAATTTAAAACATAATTCATTGTTCATTTTAATCGGAGACCAGTGCAGCTTCTTATCGCTCCGCGTTCCGTATTAACGCCAAGCCATTTCTTATCTTTGTTTAGACTAAGTCTCGCCCGCATCCGTTGCAACAAATAAATGGGCAAAGACGAGCCCGGTACTAAACCAAGTTCAGTCAACATGTCTGATATAGATTTAAATATATTGATTAAATTTATTAATAAATTTGATGGCAACCGCGAAAAGTTAAACTCATTTTTGAACAATTGCCGAAATGCAATTAATTTAGCATCACAAACTCAACAAGATACATTATTAAAATATATTTTGAGTCAACTAGAAGGGCGCGCCGAAGTCGCATGCGCTATTAAAGAATTTGAAAACTGGCAACAACTTGAAGAATTCTTAAAGTCGCAATTTGGTGATAAAAAACATTATGCTGCACTGCTTTCTGATTTGCAAGAATGTCGTCAATCGAACAGCGAAACAGTCAATCAGTTCGCACTTCGGATCGAATCCTGCTTATCAAAATTATTGTCTGAAATAAATATATCGATTCCAACCAGTAAGAAAGGTGAACTGGCAGGCCGTGTCGCGGCAATGCAAGATCTAGCATTACATACTTTTGTAATAGGTTTAAACCAAAGATTGTCCACCGTGGTCAGATGTCGCGACCCTAAAACTTTGAACGACGCAATTAATTTCGCTGGATCAGAAGAAAAAATCTTTCAGATCTCATCGCGACGAAGTACGAGTCTACCTAACAATTCTAATTCCCAAAATCAAGGACGGTTCCGTCAATTCCAATATCAAAATCGACCAGTCCCACAACATGGAATGAATAACACCAATAATTATAATGTACCTCCCACGTTTAGATCAGATCCCTTAGTGTGCCGATATTGCAAAAACCTAGGGCACACCATCGAAACGTGCCGCAAACGCGAGTATAATAACAATAGGAGACTTGGAAATTCTCAGCACGGATATAATAATCGACCAACACCCTCTACTTCCTTCCAAAGTCGCAACCAACGAATTCATGCTGTAGCTTCGCAAGAACAATATGGAATTAATGAAACTGATCATAGTCCTTTAAACGAGTAAAGGGCTCCCGACGGTGTCTCCCGAGTCCAAGAATTCGACCTCCACAAACCCTAATTCTAAACGGCACCTCTAATTCCAATTCAAAGGTCACACAACAGGGTAACCAGTCCCAAAACGGAGACCTCATTACCAATTCCAATTCAAAGGTCACACAACAGGGTAATCAGTCCCAAAACGGAGACCTCAGTACCAATTCCAAATCAAAGGTCACACAACAGGGTAACCAGTCCCAAAACGGAGACCTCACTATCAATTCCAATTCAAAGGTCACACAACAGGGTAATCAGTCCCAAAACGGAGACCTCAGTACCAATTCCAAATCAAAGGTCACACAACAGGGTAACCAGTCCCAAAACGGAGACCTCATTACCAATTCCAATTCAAAGGTCACACGACAGGGTAAACAGCCCCAAGACGGAGACCACACTTCCAAATCTGATTTACAAAAGTCTCATGCATCTCGCCCCGAAGCTCCTGACACATCCACTACTATACCTGCTACTTCCAAGCCCATAGATCTTGCTACTTTTAACCACTGCGCACCCCGTATTCTAGACACAACACCCGTAAATAGTAAATATAAAATACATAACATAACATCGAATCCCTCTAGAAAATACTTACCTTTTGTCGAAGTCCAAACATCGGTGTCAACCAAACCATTAATGCTACTCGTCGATAGTGGTGCATCTATAAGTCTCATAAAAAAATCATCAGTGGAAAATATGCCTGAAATAAAAACCCACATTATAACTTTTACCGGAATAGATAGGACAACGAATCCCATGCGTTCATTAGGTCACATACTCATAGAGTTCAATTCGCTAAAGTGTGAATTTCACGTAGTAGATAACCTAGATTTCCCTTACGATGGTATTATTGGAAACGATATTTTATCAGAGAATCATTCGAAAATCGATTTCGATAAGGACACACTAACAGTAAACAATGTATTATTTCACTTAAAATTTAACGAACCGGTTTATGTGATTGCTCCTCGAACGGAGACAATTATAGAATGTTCTGTGCTTAACCCAGAGCTACGAGAAGGGCTTGTTATAGACCAGAATCCCGTTGACTCAATCCTTATCGCTAACTCCATTGTCAAAGTAAAGACCAACTGTAGAATAAATATTTCCGTCGTTAACGTTTCCGAATTTCCAATAACCCTGAACTCAGATCTCAAATTAACTCTATTACCTTTAGAAACTAAGAATAGTCACCAGATCTTCTACTCATCCCAAGCAGTCGATAATCAAACCAATACTGTAAACCGAACCGATCGAGTTCTAGACCTCTTAGGAGTGTCCCACTTAAATAGTGAAGAACGAAACTCCTTATATGACCTTTGTGCTAACTTCTCTGACATATTTCATATCCCTGGTGACAAACTGACTTGCACTAACGCTCTCAAACACGAAATACCTACTAATTCATCTATACCTATAAGTACGAAATCATACAGATTTCCCGATGTGCACAAACAGGAAGTACATTCCCAAATAAATAAAATGCTCAACGAAGGGATTATTAAACCTTCGACATCTCCATGGTCGTCCCCGATATGGGTGGTTCCCAAAAAGATTGATGCATCTGGCCAACGTAAATGGCGTGTAGTCATTGATTACCGCCGCTTAAATGACATCACCATTGGCGACTCTTACCCCATTCCGAATATTTCCGAGATCCTTGACCAACTAGGCAAATCCAAATATTTCAGCACACTTGACCTTGCATCTGGATTTCACCAAATTCAAATGTCCGAAGCCGACGCTCCTAAAACCGCTTTTTCCGTCCCACAAGGACACTTCGAATTCACACGAATGCCATTTGGGCTTAAGAATGCCCCTTCTACGTTTCAAAGATTAATGAATTCAGCTCTATCGGGCTTACAGGGCATCCAATGCTTCGTATATCTTGACGATATCGTTATATATTCCTACGACCTTGAAATCCACATGAAAAACCTGTCGAATATATTTGACAGACTCAGGCATTTTAACCTCAAACTTCAGCCCGATAAGTGTGAGTTTCTTCGTAAGGAAGTTTCCTACCTGGGTCACATTATAACTGACAAAGGTGTAAAACCGAATCCCGAAAAGATCAAGGCTGTTCGTGATTTTCCCCAACCTAAATGTCCCAAAGATATAAAATCCTTTATGGGTTTTTTTTTTTTTTATTTAATTTTTTGCATTCACAATGCAATATTTCTATAAGATATAAAATACGTGTGTAAAAAACAACCACGCCTCCGAGCCCTCAGATGGGATTCGAACCCACGACCTTTCGCAATCCGGGCGACTGCTCTGACCGCTGAGCTACCGAGACGCTGGCAAACGTGTCGAATTTTACAAACGTATTCCAACTTCTACTATGAGCTAGTATCGTTCCACCAATGTTGAACGCTAACTACCTTCAACATTGAAAGTAATATTTTTACAAATATTAAACAATCAATTAAGATGGAACCAGCTATAATGATGTTTTTATTTAATTTTTTGCATTCACAATGCAATATTTCTATAAGATATAAAATACGTGTGTAAAAAAAACAACCACGCCTCCGAGCCCTCAGATGGGATTCGAACCCACGACCTTTCGCAATCCGGGCGACTGCTCTGACCGCTGAGCTACCGAGACGCTGGCAAACGTGTCGAATTTTACAAACGTATTCCAACTTCTACTATGAGCTAGTATCGTTCCACCAATGTTGAACGCTAACTACCTTCAACATTGAAAGTAATATTTTTACAAATATTAAACAATCAATTAAGATGGAACCAGCTATAATGATGTTTTTATTTAATTTTTTGCATTCACAATGCAATATTTCTATAAGATATAAAATACGTGTGTAAAAAACAACCACGCCTCCGAGCCCTCAGATGGGATTCGAACCCACGACCTTTCGCAATCCGGGCGACTGCTCTGACCGCTGAGCTACCGAGACGCTGGCAAACGTGTCGAATTTTACAAACGTATTCCAACTTCTACTATGAGCTAGTATCGTTCCACCAATGTTGAACGCTAACTACCTTCAACATTGAAAGTAATATTTTTACAAATATTAAACAATCAATTAAGATGGAACCAGCTATAATGATGTTTTTATTTAATTTTTTGCATTCACAATGCAATATTTCTATAAGATATAAAATACGTGTGTAAAAAACAACCACGCCTCCGAGCCCTCAGATGGGATTCGAACCCACGACCTTTCGCAATCCGGGCGACTGCTCTGACCGCTGAGCTACCGAGACGCTGGCAAACGTGTCGAATTTTACAAACGTATTCCAACTTCTACTATGAGCTAGTATCGTTCCACCAATGTTGAACGCTAACTACCTTCAACATTGAAAGTAATATTTTTACAAATATTAAACAATCAATTAAGATGGAACCAGCTATAATTATGTTTTTATTTAATTTTTTGCATTCACAATGCAATATTTCTATAAGATATAAAATACGTGTGTAAAAAACAACCACGCCTCCGAGCCCTCAGATGGGATTCGAACCCACGACCTTTCGCAATCCGGGCGACTGCTCTGACCGCTGAGCTACCGAGACGCTGGCAAACGTGTCGAATTTTACAAACGTATTCCAACTTCTACTATGAGCTAGTATCGTTCCACCAATGTTGAACGCTAACTACCTTCAACATTGAAAGTAATATTTTTACAAATATTAAACAATCAAATTAAGATGGAACCAGCTATAATGATGTTTTTATTTAATTTTTTGCATTCACAATGCAATATTTCTATAAGATATAAAATACGTGTGTAAAAAACAACCACGCCTCCGAGCCCTCAGATGGGATTCGAACCCACGACCTTTCGCAATCCGGGCGACTGCTCTGACCGCTGAGCTACCGAGACGCTGGCAAACGTGTCGAATTTTACAAACGTATTCCAACTTCTACTATGAGCTAGTATCGTTCCACCAATGTTGAACGCTAACTACCTTCAACATTGAAAGTAATATTTTTACAAATATTAAACAATCAATTAAGATGGAACCAGCTATAATGATGTTTTTATTTAATTTTTTGCATTCACAATGCAATATTTCTATAAGATATAAAATACGTGTGTAAAAAACAACCACGCCTCCGAGCCCTCAGATGGGATTCGAACCCACGACCTTTCGCAATCCGGGCGACTGCTCTGACCGCTGAGCTACCGAGACGCTGGCAAACGTGTCGAATTTTACAAACGTATTCCAACTTCTACTATGAGCTAGTATCGTTCCACCAATGTTGAACGCTAACTACCTTCAACATTGAAAGTAATATTTTTACAAATATTAAACAATCAATTAAGATGGAACCAGCTATAATGATGTTTTTATTTACACACGTATTTTATATCTTATAGAAATATTGCATTGTGAATGCAAAAAATTAAATAAAAACATCATTATAGCTGGTTCCATCTTAATTGATTGTTTAATATTTGTAAAAATATTACTTTCAATGTTGAAGGTAGTTAGCGTTCAACATTGGTGGAACGATACTAGCTCATAGTAGAAGTTGGAATACGTTTGTAAAATTCGACACGTTTGCCAGCGTCTCGGTAGCTCAGCGGTCAGAGCAGTCGCCCGGATTGCGAAAGGTCGTGGGTTCGAATCCCATCTGAGGGCTCGGAGGCGTGGTTGTTTTTTACACACGTATTTTATATCTTATAGAAATATTGCATTGTGAATGCAAAAAATTAAATAAAAACATCATTATAGCTGGTTCCATCTTAATTGATTGTTTAATATTTGTAAAAATATTACTTTCAATGTTGAAGGTAGTTAGCGTTCAACATTGGTGGAACGATACTAGCTCATAGTAGAAGTTGGAATACGTTTGTAAAATTCGACACGTTTGCCAGCGTCTCGGTAGCTCAGCGGTCAGAGCAGTCGCCCGGATTGCGAAAGGTCGTGGGTTCGAATCCCATCTGAGGGCTCGGAGGCGTGGTTGTTTTTTACACACGTATTTTATATCTTATAGAAATATTGCATTGTGAATGCAAAAAATTAAATAAAAACATCATTATAGCTGGTTCCATCTTAATTGATTGTTTAATATTTGTAAAAATATTACTTTCAATGTTGAAGGTAGTTAGCGTTCAACATTGGTGGAACGATACTAGCTCATAGAAGAAGTTGGAATACGTTTGTAAAATTCGACACGTTTGCCAGCGTCTCGGTAGCTCAGCGGTCAGAGCAGTCGCCCGGATTGCGAAAGGTCGTGGGTTCGAATCCCATCTGAGGGCTCGGAGGCGTGGTTGTTTTTTACACACGTATTTTATATCTTATAGAAATATTGCATTGTGAATGCAAAAAATTAAATAAAAACATCATTATAGCTGGTTCCATCTTAATTGATTGTTTAATATTTGTAAAAATATTACTTTCAATGTTGAAGGTAGTTAGCGTTCAACATTGGTGGAACGATACTAGCTCATAGTAGAAGTTGGAATACGTTTGTAAAATTCGACACGTTTGCCAGCGTCTCGGTAGCTCAGCGGTCAGAGCAGTCGCCCGGATTGCGAAAGGTCGTGGGTTCGAATCCCATCTGAGGGCTCGGAGGCGTGGTTGTTTTTTTACACACGTATTTTATATCTTATAGAAATATTGCATTGTGAATGCAAAAAATTAAATAAAAACATCATTATAGCTGGTTCCATCTTAATTGATTGTTTAATATTTGTAAAAATATTACTTTCAATGTTGAAGGTAGTTAGCGTTCAACATTGGTGGAACGATACTAGCTCATAGTAGAAGTTGGAATACGTTTGTAAAATTCGACACGTTTGCCAGCGTCTCGGTAGCTCAGCGGTCAGAGCAGTCGCCCGGATTGCGAAAGGTCGTGGGTTCGAATCCCATCTGAGGGCTCGGAGGCGTGGTTGTTTTTTACACACGTATTTTATATCTTATAGAAATATTGCATTGTGAATGCAAAAAAATTAAATAAAAACATCATTATAGCTGGTTCCATCTTAATTGATTGTTTAATATTTGTAAAAATATTACTTTCAATGTTGAAGGTAGTTAGTGTTCAACATTGGTGGAACGATACTAGCTCATAGTAGAAGTTGGAATACGTTTGTAAAATTCGACACGTTTGCCAGCGTCTCGGTAGCTCAGCGGTCAGAGCAGTCGCCCGGATTGCGAAAGGTCGTGGGTTCGAATCCCATCTGAGGGCTCGGAGGCGTGGTTGTTTTTTACACACGTATTTTATATCTTATCCTTTATGGGATTAGTATCCTATTATCGCCGCTTCATACCAAATATATCTCAAATTGCTAAACCTCTAACTAATCTCCTGAAGAAAGACATCCCATTCGAATGGAGAAATGAGCAACAGCTAGCCTTTGAAACTCTAAAGAACAGCTTAATAACTGCTCCTTTATTAGCTTATCCTGACTTTTCCCAGCCATTCAACCTCACGTGCGACGCGTCAAATTACGCAATTTCCGCAATACTATCACAAGGTCCCATAGGGAAAGATCGCCCCATCGCTTACGCTTCCAGAACCCTGAATAAAGCTGAAAGTAACTATAGCGTTACCGAAAAGGAATGCTTAGCAATCATATGGGGAACAAAAACATTTAGGCCATATCTATACGGAAATCAATTTACTATCCTAACTGATCACAAACCTTTAAAATGGTTGTTCAATTGCAAAGACCCAGGTTCTAAGCTCGTTAGGTGGCGTCTAAAATTATAAGAATTTGACTATAAAATCGAGTATAAAAAAGGCAAAATAAATAGTAACGCTGACGCTCTGTCCCGGTTCCCAGTTAACCCAGTTATTGAAAACCAACCTGACGAAGACCAAATCGCTCTTGACCAACGACCAAATCAAGAACCTCCACCGGTAGCATCAAACGATAGTAACCCGACATCTCCATTTAGCCCACTTACCTTGGGTGACCTAGACATACAGCTCCCTACTATTTCTGACGGTGATAATAGTACTAGCAACTTACCTTCCTTTGACCTATTAGAAAATGATGATCTGCCCCTTGTTGACTATAGCCCTGAAAATCAAAACAACTCACCTGTACAAGATTCTCTGCATCCTCCCTCTGTTCCTCAAATTCCTGAAAAGCAAGATCACTTACCTGAATGCTCTCCGCCCACGATTCAAACTTCTGACAGAACCTCTCCGAATCCCAATAATGACTATAATGACTTCCTAAAAACGTTTTCTAATAAAAATGAAACCTTCAACACATATATTAAAGAGCACAACGAAAGTCTTCTTAAAAGCAATTCCAAAGCCATCCTGATTCCAGTGTCTATTGACCTCGACGACTCAAATCCTTACCTTCAAGATGTCCTTTCTATCGCAACAGATTCTTCCGATATCACTAACTCTGAAAGAGAATTACATTCATTTAAAAGAATCGAATTAAAAGGGAAAATCTATTACCTCCTCTTTACAAAGGTTTATTATTTTGATGCCTGCACGTACCCAGATATATTTAAAGCTCTAAAATCCGCTCGCGACGATATTCTGCTTTCTGCTGATATTGGCGAAATAGCAATATCAGATTTCAGAAACCTCTTCGAACAACATTCTTTCGTAAAAATATACGGTATGCTTATGTATCTATTTAATAACACTAATATAACAATTAATATACATCACAATACTATTATCTACCCTGTCCCGACCGAAGTTGCAAAAATCCTGAGAGAAAATCACGACATCCCAATTGCAGGACACTTAGGCTCTAACAGAATGTATAATAGAATAAAAGAACGCTACTATTGGAAGAATATGAGAACAGACATCGAAAACTATGTTCAAAATTGTAAATTATGTCAGTCAAATAAAGCTTTGCGAAAAATTAATCAGTCTCCAATGCAAATTACGACAACTTCTACACGCCCATTCGAGAGAATTAGTCTCGACATAGTAGGCCCTTTACCCGAAGCCGGACTCCAAAAGCTCAGATTCATACTTACCCTACAAGATGATCTGACAAAATTCTCTATTGCATATCCTATCTCGAACGCCACAGCAGAAGAAACGTGTGAGTGCTTAGTCCACTTCATCTCCTTGTTTGGAATCCCTAAATCTATATTGACCGACCAAGGAACCAACTTCACAGCTGAGCTATTTAAGCGCACCTGTGAGTTTCTCAAAATCAAACAAATTTGGTCTTCACCGTATCACCCGCAAACTCAGGGTGCTCTCGAAAGGAGCCATTCCACCCTAAAAGAGTATCTAAAATCATACGTAAATGAAAACCAAACAGACTGGCATAAATTCGTTTACACTGCCATGCTAACTTACAACAGCAGCGTCCACACAACAACGAGATTCACTCCCTACGAACTCCTTTTTGGCCATAAGCCGTATATTCCAGATTCGGTATTCGACTCGCGTCCTGATGTGACTTATCCCGAATACATAAAAATGCTCCACCACCGTCTAAAGGTGTCTCGCGAAAAAGCCATAGAAAATATAACCGCTTCGAAGGAAAGGTCGAAGTCTTATTATGACAAACATTCCCGTCCCATACGGTACAAAGTAGGTGACTACGTTTACCTAAAAAATCATGTCAGATTGCGTAAAGCCCTTTCACCAATCTGGAAAGGCCCTTACAAAGTTGTGAAAATCCATGGAAATAATACCTTATCTCTTCTGATTAACCGACGTCACGTCAAACATCATTACGACGAAATCAAACCAGCTCACGATGATTAGGATTCAGTATTACATCAACTTATAATTAGAATTTAAGAACTTTTACTTTACACATATGTATACATATATATATATATATATATATATTTTATTATTATTATTATTTAACTATTTTTTCCAGAATGATCGCAGTTTATTGTAATGTCACCCTGGCAGAACATGAAAGTCGTTATATCGAAAATATCATCAAAAGCCCTGGTATTCTCTTCGATCCGGTCGGCACACTAAGGATCCTTAATGATCAATTTCATATCGTTATTCCTTCCGAAGTGATCCCTATACAGAATCATCTTGAAAATGTCCATGAAGTTATGAACACTGTTCGCTTTCATTGTAGAGAAAGTGACGAAATAAATACGTCACAATGTCAAAATATGTTACAACCAATAGAAGCCATTTACAAAGATATTCAGCGCGATTTTCGATCCGTTTCTCATATTATTTCTAACAGCTTAACAAAAAGATCCGCGTGGTTTTCTGGTATAGGTGTTGTATTTAAACACGTATTTGGCACATTGGATGAGGATGATGCCAAAAACTATGACAACGCTGTCCAAGCCCTTTATAGTAATGAGAAAAGGTTAGCGAATTCACTAACAAAAAGCATTATGGTCTCCGAATCCGCTATTTCTAATATTAACAACTCTTTACATGAACTTAACATAAATCAAGCGAAATTAAATGACGTCGTCGATCAACTATCTTTATCTCTTAGTAATGTAACACATATTGTTAATGGTATTAGTTTTAAGAATAGATTAGATGATATTTTGAATATTTTACAATCAAATTTATTAACTCTTTCCTTTAAAGTAGAAGATCTACTAAACTCAATTTTATTTGTTAAAAGTAACACTCTGCATCCGTCAATAATGACACCAAACCAAATGTATAATGATATTGTAAATAATCTTAAGATAATTCCTAAATATAAAGATTTTCCCGTAAGCTTAGATATAAGTAATATACATACTCTCATAAATATAGCCGATCTAACATGTTACTATATAAGCGACAAACTAATGTTTATTGTAAAACTGCCTTTAATAGATTTACAGCAATTCAATGTCTATAAAAATATACCTTTGCCAACTCCACACGCTGAAGGGAATTTAAACTCCTTTGCTATGATCCCTCCTTCCGAACACTTTTTGGCCTTAAGCACTGACAAAATATCCTATACTTACCTCAAAGACCTAGATAAATGTAAAAAAATACCTACCGCAACTTACCTCTGTGAAATAACAGATGTCTATACAGTCCTTAGCAATCCTTCCTGTGAGATAGAAATAATTACCAAAGCCCTAACCTTCCTCCCTGAAAACTGTCCCTACAAAACAATCTTTGGCGATTTAGATATTTGGCATAGGCTCTACAATAACAAGTGGGTATTTGTTCAGTCGAAACCCACTAAATTGTCTGTAGAATGTGAACAAAATGTAACAGAAATTATAATAGCCGGTACCGGTGTATTAAACATCCCGTCTGAATGTGTAGCTTTTCATAGAAATTTGAAACTAACCACTAAAGTGTACCCTCGTATAAGAGTGCCTGCTGTATCCTCTGAATTCAACATTATAAACGATAATTGTTGTAAATACAGTCAAAGTAAGAAATTAATTGATAACATTCCTATCCCTAAGATAAAAAGTGTAAATTTAGATGATTTGAAAACGTTCAAGGTCGCTTCCGACCAAATAATAAAAAGTTTACAAGATATTGAAAATCCAAGTAGCTTTAGTAATCATATTAGTTTTCCAATTTTAAGTATATTATCTTTAACTGTAGGAATAAGTTTTATTGTAATTTACTTATACAAAAAGGGCAAGTGTTCCAGAAAATTTGACATTAAGAACTCTGATAGTATCCCAGTCCAAGATAGTAGTCTTGAGGACTCAAACAATATTTCATTAGCACCCAGACTACGCATTGACTAATTTTAACGAAAACTTACTTTTCCGTAAGTTTCCTCTTAAGGAGGGGGTTGTTATATATGAACCATGTATCGGGAATTGCAGACCTTTCTGCTGACCATGCATTTCGGTATGTGACGATGGTTCCACACACAAGGTATTGAGTTAGTCTAGCTCGAGCCGTCCTCTGTACCACTTGCCCTTCTAATTCAAAATAATTGATTATAAAAGTGAAACTAGTGGAAAGTTTTTTTTAAAACCTTAACCTCGACACGTCGTATAACAGTTCCATCGTGGATCCTGTCTTGGCCCCCAGGCTTCATTGGGATCATCACACCAATTAGCCTAGCCCAAATTAAGCACTGTAAGGCTTGTGTTATGGATACTAGAGTAAAGGATATATATGATACATAGATAAGTAAAATTGATAGAAATATAAATAAATACCCATGACTCTTATACAAATTCTCATATTTATCACACAAACATCTGCCCCTACTGGAACTCGAACCCAGAACCGTCGGTGTGAAAACCAGGACCGCTACCGTTGCACCAAACGGTCGTTAATCACTTTTAATATATCATTTTAAATTAAAACACATCGGTTCTGAACAGTATCTTGCCACATGCGTTACATTTCACCAACCTTTTAGTCCTATCAATCAAATTGTTTCACTGTTAATTAATTTTTTGTACGCTAAATTAAAGAGCCCTATATCCTAGACTCTATATTAGTAAATAGTATTAGCGAAGTGCATTAACCGCCATGGATTAGTATTATAAAAGGTTAAATACGTACGACAGTCAAGGCACTGACCGGCGAGGGAAAGCGAAAAATGCTGCCCCGCCGCCTATGGACGCGCGAGAAAGCGAGTACATCCCGATAACATTAGTAAATAGTTTAACACTTACAATTGTATATATTTATTGATTAAAACTACAATTCAAAAGAGGTATTTTTCAAATCAATTTTATTTCATCGATCCATATTTGCAACAATTAATCATCTTATATCCTATGTTAGTAATTACTGGGACAAAACAAACAATTTTTACGGATTTTTTACGGATTTTGCGCATAATTTATTTAATATTTAATCCTGATGTTTCGACTCCGTGCCGTGATCACAGGATGGTCGTCAAATTTTTTTTTTATCTGCAAAGACATCGCAAGATCTAGTGATGTAGTTAGCTCTTTTTGCAAATAATAAAAGTAAAATGAAGATCGATCACCCTGCCCGTGTTTCTTTCGCCAGTTCTTCTCGGAATGACCTCCCAATTTCCGAACTGGTAGAAGACTCAGTAGTATACAATGTAATCGTTAGTGAAAATTTAATAACTAAATAGAATACAAAATAGAAATATCACTAATAAAAGTGTCCGATTAAAATATGTGAAGGTAGTAGAAAATATACGATGACCATTGCTTAGCTATCACGACTCCTGTAAGAGTCGAAACGTCAAAATTAAATATGAAGTAAATTATGCGCAAAATCCGTAAAAAAGTGTTTTATTCAAATGCACATCATGCCTTATACTGTTTTTTTAATAATAGTTATAAGAGGAGATATGAACTAGGGCGGTTTTAATGAGATGAAAGCGATGAATTGTTTTGTAATGTTAGTAACTTGATTACGATAGTAAATTAACTTTTAATACTTTTATTTGAATAATTTGAATTTAATTTGAAACCAGTATTCTAAAAAATTGTACAATTTCTTCAGTATAATAATTATAACTTAGTACCTATGTATGTAAGTTAAGTACATTATAACAATAATAATTATAATGAAATGAAGTTTGTATTTATTAGAAAAACTACTTTGTTTGTTTAATTGATGCGGTCGTAAAGACTATATGAAATAAAAACTCCGAAAATCTATCTTACTCTGTTTATTAATAAGCCTTCATATTTTTAATACTGAGAAAGGAGAAAACTGTTTAAAAAGGATAAATTAATGAAAAAACAAAATAATAGGGAGTACCTTTATATCCTCTGTTTATCAACTGATTTTCTTTTCTAACTTTTGACGAATTTAAGAATAATTTCATGTATAGGTGACTACTTTTATAGCTGACTTGTTTCTTGCCCCCGTTCTTCTTGTCAGTTAAAAGAAGTCCTGAATGGGTAGTAAGTAGAAATGTTGGACAATTCAAAACAACTTATTTTAAGTGAATTTGAATTAAGTTATTTTCATTTTTCTTTGAAACAGTTCCTTTATTAACCTATCCATCCAATAATTATGTTTATCAATTACGACTTTGTTCAGTGTTATTAAGATCGAGATAATGTCTTCCAACAGCGCACTTATTAAAGATGAGCCGGTGAATTTTACGTAACAGAATTAACCCACTTCTACACACGAATACCGCATTTGATCTCCTCATTTAGATGCTATCGAAACGTAACTAATTGTTCTTATTATGCGTACAGAGAAGATATAGTTAGGGCTACTAATGCAGACACTCAAAAATGTTTTACGTAATAAGATCGATTGTGTTTGGTTTTTTTTATTTTTTTTTATTTAAGGACAAACATATAGTATATAACAAAATATATTGTTTAACACAAATTAATCTTAGTATGAATTTTTGTAACAGTTACAAAATGATGAGTTAAAACATAATTAACAGTTAGTTTATATAATTAAAAAAAAATCACAGCAAGACTTATTCTTCTTTTTACTATAACTTGGAGATGTAGGAGGTAGATCACTGCTGTTAAGTATAAAGTTCAAAAAAAAAAAAATTTACTGGTATGAATTTAACAGTTAAAACCATTTATTTTAAGCAGAGAAATTAAACGGATTTCTGTCTATTTGTAAAAAGTATAATTATTTAATAAAACAGTTGTTTTATGTCAACTTAATTCATTTTTTCATCAAAGATTAAGTTCAACTTGTACACAGTAAAGGACGGTAGCCCTATTAAATTGTTCCCTTTGTTGCGCAACATCGTGCGAGCTGTTGCGAGGCGTCGGGGACGTGACGCCGGCGCACTGGCAGCGCTTCCGACGTAAACACAATGATGCCCACAGAGCTAATAAACTAACAGAATAACTTTTCCCAAATGGATGTTTATTGCCTAAAGTGTACTTTGAACCTAACTGAACGTACCAATCTTTATATTTTTGTTATTTTAGCATTTATTTGTTAGGTTAGGTTAGGTTAGGTCCTTAAATAAAGGATCAGTATTTTTAAACGTGAACTCATGAATGTAATGCCATTGCCTGATATTTTAAACATATTTCAGTGGAAAGAAATATATTTAAAATATATGTTTAAAGTTTAAAGAATAAACACTGGTTGAAGTGAGAACAGTTAACAAAATACATCATACAATCCTTCTTCGGTGTCATAGTTTATAAGAGTTCCTTTACTTCAATACGGCAGCCTGCATAGCAGCGGATATGTGGTTCTGGGGTAGTTATTTGAAAAGAGTATTTACATAATAAAAGGTTTTACACTCTTTTAATATTAAACTTCTGCAAATTGGAATTTGGTTATCTTTCTCATATTTAAAATGAAAACTATTTTTTTATTCTTTCTTCGTTTATTCCATTTTGTATGAAGGCCCAATTTAAATTCCCATATAGTGACACGGCACTATACAGCTTTTTAGTATTCATAGATTGTGGTAATTATGTTAGTGTTTTGTAGCGAATATGTCACGTTGAATTGATTTAATATTTCTTTCCGTTTTTCTTATGCTTTTAATTGTTGTTTTCAATGTGTAGACTTCAAAAGTACTTACTATAAGCCTAAGTGATAAGCAATGTTTTTAATGTGTCTTCCTTTATAATTATGTTTAATATTAATAATTTTAAAACAAAGAACTATTCTACACCTTGTTAGCTCTGCGCGGTTAGTATCGGGAGTGTATCAGCATGATATCGACGTCACGACTTGCCCCTGCGCGTGCGCCGATTGTCGTAACCGCATTTAGTACATCTAGGCCAAAACTGATCTCGAACATCTGGTTCGCTCTAGATTCCAATGATAACTATGAAAAAACCTTATAGTCAACAATTCGAAAGGGTAACTGACCTACTGTGAATGCTTCAGGTCAAGTGTTATTATAACCATAACCATATAACAATTTGACGGTATGTGTTATAAACAAAAAGTCAGAGTTTCAAGGTACATTTTATTTATTAAATACACAAGACAGATACAATTATTACAAAGATAAATTTATGTAAAATTACATAATAAGAGTGTAAACTGCAATCCTATCTTTCGGTCTGTCTTGTCTTGTCTTGTTTATCGGTCTTCTACAGACTGTACATTGGAGAGTGTGCTACCACCCTTTCTTGGTTGCCATACCTACCGCACACCAAAAGAGTGGAACTCCCTCCCTGCGTCTGTATTTCCGAGTACTTATAACCAGTCCGTTTTCAATGCCAGGGTGAATAGGCACCTTCTGGGTTAGCTCGTTCCATCTTGGATTCAGTCTTGGCCCTCGGGCTTGATTTGAGATCAAGAGAATTGCAAGTAGAAGTTGACTTCACCGACTAAAATTACTTAGCATTCTGCAGAGTTCATACTATCGGCTGTAGAGCAGAGGACATCTTTGAGCACTTTAATATAAATATTAAAAATAGGGGCGAACATATCGAAATCTATGTCTATCTATATGATCTTAATCTTTTGATATATATAATTGATATATGTATATATATAAATTAATAATATTACAAATACACATATATAATCTTGCTTTTACTCATATTAAAATATCATATCAAAACGCTTACGGTAGATGGCTCTATCGTATAGTTTCTACGAAAATATTGGATTGAGACTCGATCTTTCGAACCTTAATTAACAAACATATAAAACAACATTTAAAATTATAAATGCATTCTGAATAAATTAATAAATAAATTATGCACCAAACTTTGAAAAATTGTATCTGAATACTATTTTTTCATAATTGTATTAAAAACAATCTGGTTGTTAATTAAAAATAAATGTATGGATACGAAGATACTATATTTACAATTATAATTGATACAAAGTTCTAAAAAACAAAACATCCACTCAAAAAGACTGTATGCATTTTATAAAAAGACTCCTTTCACAAAATCTAGGCTGCCAGCTATATTCCGTAACCTCTTTACAATAAAAAAAAGAAAAGACGCACGCCTTCTACAGATTATATTGTGCGTGCGACCTTGCGAGCGCCACTAGCGGCCGTCTCGAGAACAAATCCATCATGGCGAACATTTTCACCTTCAATGGTCTAATAGAAAAGCTAGGCCAACGACGACTGTCGCTTTCGCGGTTACGATACAATATTGTTTGTGTTTAATTAGTTTTTTCTTTGGTAACGAAACAATTCTGTTATACCTACACAGTGCATAGAAATTATATCGCTTGCGTATGATTTGATTAGTGAACCGTTATTCAAGTAAGCTGATTATTTACAATAAAAAACTTCTTTCGCAAATACATTGGAAATTGTCATTTTTCAATTACAAATCACTTCACAAGTTAAATTTATTGGGCAAATCGATCTAATTATTTTTTTATAACAACCACGCCTGCCATTATCGCAAAAATTAGTACTACAAGGTAACCACTATCTCCAAGTATTGGTTCATAGGTCGAGTTGCCACTTGTGACTAAGTGTTTAAAGGGCCACCAACATAAAAAATACGAATTTTCAATCTTTTTTATGGGTCTTCCTCGTAAGAAATGAAATGAACATAACTTATTCAAATGCACTTAAAATAAGTTAATTTAAATCGTCCAACATTTTTACCTACCACGCATTCAGGATGTCTTATAACTGACAAGAAGAATACTCGTCAGCTTAAACAGAAGTAACGACATTTACAATATTATACGTCGCCACCATACATGATAAAAAAATATCTGTTATCACAATATTAGTAATGTTATGGTTTCCTTACATCGTTGATTACAAAGTCAATCAGTATCTGTTTTAAGTAAGAATCCTTGAGATGTAATTTGTTCGAGAACTAATTGCAATTTTGTATTTGCAGTTATTTATTAGTTATCCACTTAAGTATTTTATGCACACGTAAGTTTTTTATGCTTTACTTAATAACTCAACACTCTTAATTATATTTTCATGGCGTTTAACAAAACACTAGTGATTATATTTATTTAATAGGCTTTATTTATATTAATCTATCTATATTCATAGAGCGGTAGGCCATAGCAAACTCTTTCGCTCAAATTGGAGCAGCCCAACTGGTGAAATACCTCCACCTTACAGAAACCCGCAGCCAAACAACAATCACTGTTGTGTTCCTGTGAGTGAGTAAGGTTTCCAGAGCTCCTAGGGGCGTGCTACGTTAGTAGCTGGGGTTAGGGTTCAAGATGAGAGTGACAACCCATTTTTTAGGCAAGCGCGTCACATCCTAGATCGCGTCGTTGCTTACCAGCAGGCGAGATAGCGGTCAAGCGCCTGTCTATTTATTATTATGAAAAAATATGGCAGACTTTGGACTATCTTGACTTTTATTATTTTAAAGAGTGATTCGTTAATTTGAGCCTCAAATATAAAAAAAATCTCGTTTTAATAAATACTTATGTAAGTAACCATGAAAGTCTAAAATAATATATTATATTATTTATTTCCATTTCAAATATTGTTAATAATATTAGTCTTAATCGCGCACTATTTCACAAAACTGTTATTTTTAAACCAAAAAAATTTGTTGAAAATTTGAATTTTAACAGTATCGTCTCTACTTTAAGTCAGTTTGAACGAATCAATTGAATAGTTTTCTGTAATCGATTAAAAGGAACCACATTTCATAAGTGGGTAGGGTTAACAAACGTTAACACTCGATTGCGCTCGTTTCGCAAGATGTGCGAATATGAAATTAAATCGGTTGATAAGCATCGGATTACAAAGTATCGGATGCGAACGTTTGACGGAAATTGCAACAATGTCGTTCGTTAATTTCACACTGCACATTATATGCAGTCAGTCAACCTGCCACTAAAATAAAAAAAAACGAATGTACTTTAGTTAGAACACGCGACTGTAGTAAAACTTCTTTGCCTCCATTTAAATATATTAGTTACATGAAACGTCACTCTCTCTCTATCTATCTTCACTAAATTATATCTCTCAACTTCCGTTCGCCTCGCCCAATCACACTTTTCGTAACGCTCTCGTCACGCATTCACCAGCTTACTTCCCAAGTTAACCATGCGTTAAGAAGTTTTACTTCAATAAAGGCTTACACTGCTTGACACAAACATCAGTTGAAGGTTGACAAACAATAGTGTGTTAAATCCGTTTACGATGTAATTCTACATAGTGAAAACTAGAAAAATACTAGAAAATATCGACTCAGCTCAGAAGTGAATTCTGAGGCGGGACCAGAACCCGCAACCTTTAGAAGTCCGGTCCAATGCTCTCCCAATTGAGCTACTGAGTCTTATTAACATTTTTCGATGTTTCGATTCCCGCGTGAGAATGCACTTCTGAGCTGAGTCGATATTTTCTAGTATTTTTCTAGTTTCTTTTCATAATTTTAAATACGTGATGTATTATCAGTCAAATTTTCTCGTATTTTTCTTATTTTTACGCTGTAGACCAGCGTTTGTCGCATCAATCGAGAGGAACATCGTCTTGTATTCGAAAGAAACATTTTTACAAACGTTTTGGCAATCAATTAAGGTGAAATAGCCATTTAGTTTTATATACTTTTTTTTCAATGCTATCTTATAAGATATATTATTTTAATAGAAAAATATCTACTCTGCTCACAAGTGAATTCTTAGGCGGGAATCGAACATTGGATCGGACTTCCAAAGGTTGCGGACTTCCAAAGATAGCATTGATAAAATTCAAAAAATATAAAACATTCTTAAAATTATGCAAAAAGTTTCAAGTAATTAAAGCAAATAAGTATGGAAAATTTAATGTCATATCTTTATGACAAATGGTAAATAACGCATACAACATTTGCGAATACGCCGTCAAGCTTCTTAACACAATCGACATTGAAAGTAACGCCATCTGTTGTCACAATAAAAATATTGTGACACTTCACATCTCTTAAAGATGAGCTTAAAGATTAATTACAAAGTGGTATGAAACCTTCATACGTCCATCCATTCAAAATTCTTTTATTTCAGAAAATAAAATTTATTTCAAACTCAAGTATTTATAATAATTGATGAAGTATTTCTCACACTTTAAAGAAAAAACATATAATAAAATGCTAGTCTAAGCAAAATTGCAAAACAGTAATATCCAAAACAACGCGACCTTCAGCAGGTCGACCTTAACCAACAACCAAGGTCTCCTCAAGTGAAGAGCCCTAACCCATGGAGGACTGTTCAAAAAGCGCCACTTGACATTAAACAAGTGATATCTTACTTATGTGCACTCAATATTTAGATAAAATATCATAGAGCTGTTGAAGTTTTTTCTAAAATGGAATTTAAACTCATATTTCGTATCTTTAAAGGTTTTAGCTTTCCAGTTAGGCTGATGAACTTACGAATCTACCACCTGATTTATTTACATTACATACATAAAATCGCGCCTTCGTTCCTCAAAGAGGCAGAGGTAGGCAGAGATTTTAATTACCGTGATCCTGACATATATCTTTTGCTTCTTCGACTCTCATCAGCCTTTTGATACAAGCTCGTCAGTTAAGGATGCTTTTGACCTGGCCATTCTTCAGGACATTCTCTATTTGGTCCCAGAAAGTTCGCTTTGGTCTGCTGTAACCGACTTCCCCATACACAATTGCCTCATATCTCTTGTAAATCTTCTTTATTTTATTGACTTCCCTTTTTTGTAGCCAAAAATACAAAGGTTTCAATTCAAAGAGATTGTTATTTGCAAGAAGGCATATCCATAATCAATCACAAGTACATTTAGTGGTATGTTTCCTTTCCCCAACTTCCAGCTAATGTCTGACGAAATATCCCTTTATAATACAAACGGTGCTTTAGGTGCATTTTTCTCACAACTGGCTTCCCACGGAAACACACGTATATTATGATTTACTTACGCCATTATTCATTACGCTGGTGGTACCGAGGGTTGCCACATTGCGGCGCGAAATGTCGAGACGATTGAGCGATGAATAGTCGCGGTGAAGACGGAAAGCTTTGGTCGTAATCTCCACTAACATTTGTTTGGATGCGTTTGAATAATTACAGTTTAATTGTTCAATTCGCTAAGCTGTGTGTCTAATCGATGTAACTTAATTTCAAGTCATTGCATGGTGCTTTGCAATATTACCTCTAATCACCTGTCCATGAGCATGGAGCCCAACTCTATCTTCAAAAGGCTGAAAAGACGTGCTCCTCAGGACAGATCCTATCTTCATGCAATCAGGATTGCATGAAGATATTGTGCAATACACGCCCGTTATTTGAAATGTTTAAAATCCAGCTTAATATCGAAGAGAGATCGCAAAACAAAAATGAACTATAAAAAAATCACTTTCAATCTTGGTATGACTTTGGTTTAATCCAATATTTAGCTTTGAGCTCCATCAATCTTCGATCCTCCAGTGTCTTGAACCGTGTCTTAAGGGTCATCCCAATCCCATGATTGTAACGTTTGATGCAACAGCTGACCGCAAAGCGTGCGGCCACCGCCTCCGGGGCAACGAACCACACGAGACTGACGACACAACGCACTTTGTTCACTAACCTATAATTAACTTAGATGATTACTTTCATCATTGCTGAGATCACCTCGATCGACACTCGAATATATTGGGCCATCATTGCCCTCCCATGTTATTCAATCTATAATGTAATTCGTATCTTTTCAACGAAACCACATAGAGACAGTAAATTTTGATGAGATGTTTTTTTTTTAATTTATCACAACGTCTATATCAACTTTCTATTTTCACTCGTAATCTACCTTTAGTTAAAATCCCTCTAAGTAATTTTACATTGCAATACCTCGCCTTATTTATTCTAATGGATTAGATCTAAGTCATTTCGTAAGCCGATTAAAACTAGTTCTTGTTAAGATATCGTACTGTAGCTTTAAGTTAAATCAAGAAGAGTACCACTAGGTAACTCAGTCATAAGAATAGAAAGAAATCCAAGCAGTAATGTAAGAAATGCCAATTGCCTATAATTTTCAATATAGATCAGACGCAATAAGAACGCAATGACCTAAACATTTCAGAAAGGGAGAGAGATATCGAAGAGGAAAGAACTAATATTAACATTAAATTTCAGACCATAATAGAAACAATATTGGATGGTATAATTTTACTCGAAGAAAATAAATTAATCTCACAATAGAAACAATCGAAGTGAAATGAAGAAGAAGAGGTTTTTACTGTAATTATTTATTTTTTGACTCAAGACATACAAGATTTCGGCACAGCTTACGGCCATATTCCTTTTTTTTAGAACAGAATACCAACATAACCAAAATTGACAAACGCTACCAATATGAAATATAAAGTGTTGCCATACTTAAAAAAAACACTTGACAAATCATCTTAAGTATCGACAAATAAAACAAAGATAATCAAACAAGCATTAGTCACAAACGACGGTAGGAATCAATTCGTCATCGTCAGTAATCGATCACCTAAAACGTCTTACCCGGCTCTTCGATAAATGTTTCGCGGTCACTTGCGACACTATCGTAACGCCTCACATGGCTCATAAATGTTGAATATTTTATAAGAGCGATGAGGTAATCGAGATAATATACAGTTTTGAGAACATCAACACAAATCGAGGCTAAATCATTAGTAACCATTCCCACTCGGTGCACATTCGCTCAAAACTTTGTAACTACAATGGTGGTAAAATTATCTATTTTATTTTGCAACATCACTTCATTACAATCGCTTTGTTCCCAATAACATTTCGATTCATTTAAAAGACTTTTACGTTTATACTTATTATGATATATGATATTGCCATTTTTCACGACAGCTTGCGTAAATTTAAAATTTAAAATATTGCAGACCCACAAATGAATGTAGCTATTAATTATTGTAACTGTCAATCGTATTAAAACATAATGTTACATAATTGTCCTTTCTGTTTTCTTTTGTTTATCCATTTTTATTTGTATTTCCATAATGTTAGGTTAAGATTTAGCAAAGCCTTTTGTTGTAATATACTGTGCATATCTATTACAGTTATATTCACTAGGTATATAAAGTACTGTGTATATAATATTGATGTGCCATAATAAACAAATAATTGTTACACACACGACCAAAATATGCCTTACAAATCGATTTATTATAGATTTAGCAATATGTCAAGGGCTGTTAATACTATGTCTAATTTACCATCGAAGGTTGCAAATACTTTATCTGATACAACAGCACTTTAATGATTCTTGATAGGAACTAGATCTTCAACTAGTTAAGTTAATTCAAATTAATTCATTCGTAGCTAAGTACTATTAATTTTATTTTGAAGTTCAAGTTTTTGAACCTTGAACTTGAAAATGTATTAGGAAATATTAGAGAAGGATTACATGCTATACTAGTTGATGATTCAATGATAAAAAGCGTGAATAAGTCCAAAATTATAAAATAAGTGTTAATACGTGCAAAACTAAGAGCACAAAGAGGTCTTGTTGGCAATTGCTTTGTAGCTGCAATTCTATTTGTCAACCGATAAATAAACAAAGTAAAGATTTATATAACTATTTAAGGTTAATTGTTAGATTTTGTTGTTAACAAACTGAATTTAGCTGTAACTTCATTCTTCTGTCAAAAGTTACATAAATATATTTCAACTTTTCATCGCTTTTGCCGGCTTTTGAATCAGTATTAAAAGATTTTTTACTAAATTTAATGACCATGGCTAAAGTAGCAATGATTATTACACAGTTAGAGTTTACATGAAGGAAGGACATTGTTCGCCATGAAACAGATAAGCTAGATCCAAATTTCTTAAGAGAAAATTCATTGAAATTGATAATAGTTTAATACGGATATCGAATAGCAGAAATAGAGCATAATCTAAACTAACCTTTTCGAAAACAATTTATCAAACAACTAAATGAAAGAAGTATTATTTTTTTTTTTTTAACATTTCTTTCATTCGCAGCAATCAGCCTAGCTCAAAGTAAGCACTATAAGACTCGTGTTATGGATACTAGGTAAACGGGTAGACATACATATATGATACATAGATATGTAATATATATGTAAACCCGTGACTCAGGTACAAATGCTAGTACTTAACACACAAACATCTGTCCCTTTCGAGATTGGAAGCCCAGTCCATCGGTGCGAAAGGCAGGATCGCTACCGTGGCACCAAACGGCATTTTTATTAACTTCAAATAAAAGTAAAAATAGGAGAAAATAATTAATGAAACCTTAACTTCCGACCCAATTAAACTCATGGGTCTTAAATAAAATTGTTTGAATACAGCAATTAAAGTCAATATCAAAATTTTCGCGTGATTAGCTAACGAAGTGTTCATTGTAATATAAACTTTAATAATAGATCCTGACTTGAAGCTCAACGAAACAAAGAAAACCATTAGTAATGTTCTTGATTCGGTAGATAGTGTTTCGACACCACGACCGACAAGGTCGAGGCCGGCGCAGGCGCAAGCACTTCTCACGGCGACCTCAGATATTTCAATATCACTTTCTAGTTCTACATCTATTTCGATTTCATTTCCACTCATGACAGATTTGTTATTATATCTTGGCAAATTGGATTGGATTGAACACTCGATTTAAATACAATCATGAATATTTATCTATTTAGTTATTGGACAACCAACAAGACCAACACTTATACAGGCATTACACATCATTTTTATAGGACACATTTAAAGTGACGCACTTTACACAGTGACGCCTTAATTAAAGGCTGCTTCGACATGCACAAAAATATTTAGCAAGTTAACATATAGTTCAAAAAGAAACCATAAATCTACTAATTCACAAATTGAAAACATTGTGAACAATTGTGAATATAGAAAAAGAACGATTAAAAAACATAGAAAACACATAGTATCCAAAACAATTCTAAACATTTTTGACAGCCGCTTGATGCCACGGTAGCAATCCTACCTTCTACGCTAAAGGTCCCGGATTCAAATCCCGGTAGGTATGTTTGTGTGATGCACGTAAGCATTTGTTTCTCAGTCATGGTCGTTTTATACTTTTTTGTGTATAAGTTGTCCGGAATTTTATTATTATTATTATTACCAACTAGCTGACCCAGCCACGCGTTGCTGTGGCAGTAATATTATTTTTCTAAAATAAAAGTAGCCTAAGTTACTCCTTATTACATCAGCTACCTGCCAATAAAAGTCTCGTCAAAATCGGTCAAGCCATTTTAGAGATTAGCCGGAACAAACAGACAGACAGACAAAAATCGAAAAACATGTTATTTTGGTGTATGTACCGTATATATATTCATATGCATGGAGTAAAAAACGGTTATTTCAATATTACAAACAGACACTCCAATTTTATTTATATGTATAGATTAGGATTAAGAATGAAATAAATTATGCGCAAAATCCGTAAAAAAGTTGTAATGTACGCGGAAGTGTAAGAACTAAATGAAAAGTATTATCTTATCCAAATAATCTCAAGCCAAGTCAAACAGAAACTAATCTAGTTTGTACAGCGCATCAATATGACGGGTCATCCCGGATTCATTGGCCAGAAGAACGGCCGCGGTGGGCTTTGATGGCTCGATGCACCGAGAGAAAGTACCGATTACAGCAATCATGTTATTGGGTGCACTGATGTAATGGTCATTCTTGCACTTTTTGTCGACGCCGCTGATAGTTATGTGATAAGGATGACGGACTATCGATAAAGTGAAGCGTGCAAGGATTTAGAATAGGTGTATACTGTGGATAACATGTATCAGTTTCGAAAAATGATTGCACTTAAAAATGACTTAAGAAAATAGTAAAGTACAATAAAGTGGGGATAAAAAATGGTGTAATAATTACTATCCTTAATTTTGTATACATAATAGTAGAATAATGTTTTAATATTCATTCCTTACATTTCCGCACACATGACATTTAAATGAAACAACTCTTTTATGGATTTTGCGCATAATTTTATATTTAATCTTGATGTTTCGACTTCTTTACAGAAGCCGTGATCCTTACTCTAATTTTTTATATAAATCAATATACAGATAGGAACATGCCCGTTTAAAATATTATGAAGGTAGAAAATATATGAGGACTATTACCTTAGTCGTCCTGTTCAGGATTAAATATAAAATAAATTATGCGCATATACCTTAAAAAGTTGTTTAATTTTAATGCATATGTTGTTTATCTCAAATATTCTATTTATAGTCAACACACATATCCCTAATGATATAATGACACCCATGAAACTGAAAGAATTATTTAAAAGTTGACATAACCCGTATTCTTATTTCTATTAAATTCAGTAAACATCCATAGCGTTGAATTATTTTCCTATATAAAAACTTACTCTTCATCAAGATTCTTACATACCTATGTACCTGTATCACCATCTACAAACTCGACAGTCAAAGTACCTGTAACAAAAAGAATACAATTTTTGAATTCCATGCAATGAAATTTATTGTCCTTAGCGAAACAATATATATTTCTTCTTACGACAATTCATCATCGAGCTATATAAAAAATAAAAGGAATATTTTTTACGCGGATTACTTACCTTAAAAGCCACTTGAAAATACATGGCATGTCGAAAGATAAGTAAAAATTATATCACCGATACGTGGAAGCTATTTTTCACCTCCACATTGCTAATGCATCATTCTTTCGACTGTTTTTTTCGTGTCTGGTATTTTTATAGCCAGAACGGGATTTCGCTTCATCGAACGAGGTTTGGATTTAAACGACTGAAATACTTTAGCGTACTTAACGGTGCCTCTTAAATTGCAAAAATAAAACATTGAAATGTGGGCTAAATCTCCTCATGAATTATTTACAACGTTATATTTGATGGACGAAAATCAGTAACAACCGTGAGGCATTGTTTGCAGTTTTAGCTTAAAGTTTTTTTATAAACCGCAATACCAAATATTACAATTGTGTCAATAATTCATGAAATGTTTATTTGAAATTAAATTAAATGAAAAATAACTTTATTCAAATGCACTTAATATAAGTTGTTCACCTACCACCAATTCAGGACGTCTTTAAACTGACAAGAAGATAGTAACGATATTCACAATATTATAAGTCGTCACCATACATAATCCACAAAAAGTCAAAATTATTCTGTTATCACAATAATCATAACAGATGATTTTATTATTTCGTTGATTACAATAAAGTCAACAAGTATCTGTTATAAATAAGTGTTTGGTACATTAAATATACAACACAATTACAAGACAAGACAAAAGTACTAACAACAAAAAAAATAAAACAAAGAGATAGTACAAAAAAGCTTCGATAGTCTTTGCTCAGTATAAGCCGTGACAATGCAAATTATCCAGGCAATGGTATTAGCAAATGCCTTACTTGGGAGATTAGATGACATTGAGTAAACAACCTTGACCCAAGCACATGTATTAACAAAAATACTTATAACTGGATACCAACAGAATTAACACCAAATGAATATTATTCTATATATACATCAACATTGAATAATATTTTATAAACAAACATACAAATATTGAAAGACGTGAAAGAGGAAAATAAATTGAAGATATTTGCAACATCGTAACAAGATACACCAGAAATCACGATTCCATCAATCAAAGATTCGACGTACACTCATTTTGCTGTCGCGCATCCGAGCGAATACCTAGAACGGCAAGCTGGAACGCCAGCCGCAGATGTCATTGAGATAGCTCGCGATTGTTCCCAACAGACCACACTAACAATGGCCAATGATGGAGGCATTGTGCTGTCCGATTGAAGAATACTGGGGAAGCTAAGGCCATATAAACCTTGGACGGGTGAATAGCGATGAATGGACGCATCACGTCCTGATCGATGCTTCTTAGCAAACAATACGCATCTTCAAACATACTGACACTGGATTAATTGGCGTGGCGATACACCCTATGCAGAGTTTACTGCACCAAGCGGAACTTCATAATTTCCGTTCTGATGAAGACAATGGATCGTTAGCTGGCAGTTGTATAACCAAAGTGTTAGTCTCCTAATAACCTGCAAGAACTCCAGATGATTATAAAAACTAAATTTGCTCTGTCATCTATAACAACATCGGTGATGACAATAGAAATTGGTTTATTGTTCCTATTCTCCTAAGCCACTTTAATACTGCCTTATATTTGAACAACAAAGCTGTCACATCACTTTAGAAACAATAGCGTTGATATTCAACACAAGGATATATTTTAAGACTGGCATTGTGACCTTTCCATGTTACTTTCAAATTGCAAAGCACAAAGCAGTAAAAAATGGGTATTTAAATATTTGCTGATACAATTTTAGACCGAGCAGTAGAACCGGAGCGAGTATTGTCAACAATTTCGGTATTTATAAAAGAGGTCACGTTTTATTGAAATCCTTTCGCTAAGCGATATCTCGACACAAGTGGGCATGTCAAGGATAATCATTGTGGCAAGAACCGATGTAACCCCTCGGAGAATGGTGCTCTCATTGTGAATAATGATCCTCTTGATGCATGTCAACTTTTTTCAATTACACGACCTTAATGAATTCATACCTGGGTGTGTAACGAACATTGACAATACATCGTTTTTAATATTAATCATATAACTTTAAATTAAAGTTTTCGACATCTTCAAAAGTCAGAAGTAGTGTATTGTTATTTAACGATACTAGTTTAAATTGGAAATCTTAGTCTCTACCACTATTTGAAATTAATTGACAATGTAACTGATGAAATTTGTAAGTAAATACGAACATTGATGGCGTAATAAGAGAGCTGGACTAATATGCCAGCCGTGGTTGGATTTCTGGAGTTGTCCTCAGCATTTATAGTACCATGGTCATATCACGTAACAGCGTTAATAGTATCATCCACTTAATGTTTATTTATTCAACACGCCCACATTTCTGCGAAGAGGGCTCTTCACCTACACATCATTAAATACCGAAGTGTTCACAAATTGTTTTCTGCCACCGAATAAGTATTGGGTATCTTAGTATAAAATAACAACCAACTTTAATTTTGCCTTTTTAACTAAATTAATAAATCTTATCCTTAACTTCTCGTAAGTTCTTTACACAAATATTATTGTGTTATGAATAGATTGAGTCAAGATGAAAACGCTGTTACGAGATAAGACCCCGTCAACGTGCGTACCGCAACGAGACAAAGGGGAAAACTAAAAAAACCCGACTGCGTTTCTGAGTAATTTGGAAATTCGAAACCCTAAAACAAGAAAGTCGTCATACCCGATTGCACTTAACTTAAGAATCACCAAATTTGTAGCAGTCGGGACCCATTCTAGAAAGTCAGCTGTCTAGTCAGTAGAATGGAGTAATCTGCAATGTAAAATGGGTATGTACTCTTAATTCACTAAGCCTCAATTTCTAGAATGGGTCCCGACTGCTACAACTTTGGCGATTCTTAGGTTAAGTGCAATCGGCTATGACGACTTTCTTGTTTTAGGGAATTTTTTTATTTCTAAATTACACAAAAACGCAGTCAAGTTTTTTAGTTTTTTAAATTACCGTTTTATATATTTTTTTGTTTTATTATTGAATGAGTTTGTATAACGACACCTTTGAAGCTAAAATCCATTGAGCCGTTCAGACTACAGAGCGTACCAAGCATTTGTATTTGGAGTTAAAAATCCGCCATATTGTTTTTTTTATTTCGATGTGTGCGTATCTGTGCTAGTGTTTTTGAAAGTCTGTGTATGTAAACGTTCGTGCCTATATGCGTTTCTATGTATCTCTATGTAACATACATTCTTAGCCAGCTCAACTTTTAACCCTAAGGTGGCGTGGATAATTATAATAAAACTTTATCTTTAATATGAAAATAATCCGTTTAATACAAACCGATTCAACATCCGATTAGCGTCCATATTGTTATGTGACATCTCCGCGCTTGCGGTCCTGACCTTAGCGTGACGTCACCGAACGTCGCCAAGTGGCGCGTCATTCCACTTTTACTATCGAGATAAACTCGCGAGGCGATCGTTATACAACAAGTTCAATGCCGCCGAGACCGAAGGTGAAAGCTCGAGGCATAGAGTTCAAGCCCACGGAGATGTGACCAAGGTATCTAGAATTACAGGTTAGAACCACTTGATATTTCTAACTCTATTCCAACAGTTTTCGATAGGCTAGGAAACACTATAAGGATCTTTGCATTACCATAGAATTCTGGGGAAATGTTTTGACTTTCTTTTATACAATCTTTTCAAAGATATTTCGAGAAACACTGACGGATTCCAACCGATGCATTGGAGCCATATAGCGAGGCAATGCCATTACTTTGGATGATACTGTGTTAAGTCGGAATCAAAACATAGTAATATTAATACGTCTCTTTTAATACAACAGATCAGCACTTGGCAAAGCTATATTTTGGGAAGAAAACTTATTACCACATAAACAATATCGGATGGATTTGGATTCAGGATCTCAATATTTCTCCGTATCTCTGTCTCTTTCTGTCTTTTTTCTTATTCGGGTAACATTATAATTAAAAAGGTGCAATATGAAACCGCAGCCCACTGCCGCGTGTACCCGCCGCGGTTGACTTAAGTAACTTACTCCGCTAATTCCTTATATTTATTTTGTAACTAGAAAGACATTTTACGGGGAAGACTAATTAAAATATTCATTACTCATTGCACCATTTACATGGTTCGTGGTCTTTGGTTCAGGAAAAAAGGTCTTTAGGTTTGTTTATTTCCAAAAATTGAGAGAAGATAACACCGAATGGAGAATATTCGTATCTAATTAAGATTCATAATAGATTAAGTTTCACTTACAAAGCTATCTTCTTCTTTTGTAGTTGTTTTTACACAGTTTAGTGGCAAGTTAGTTTAGTGAGACACATATTTGCTAATAATCTTTATATAAAATATCTTTGTGAATATGTATGGAAACTTATTTTAAACACTCCAGTCATCTACGCATCATCTATGACGGATTATACATCTTTTATTTTGCTTTCACAACTGTTCAGATTCTAATTTACAAACTCTGATTGTATATCGTTGCTGGCATTTCATGTCGAACCCTGTTCTAGACTATTAGGAGTGATTGTCGATTCTTAAACGTTGTGCAAGGATTTGTTCTAGGTTATTCGGGGAAGGAATGCGATATTAACACATTTTACAAGGCCAACTATTAGTGCATATCTACTGCATTACTAATAAATTACGTTTTGTTATTTTCAACTTGAAGAAAATACGTATCGTTTGTATTTACACTCTATGATTTATGTAAAAGAAAGGATATGTATGTTACTTTTTTAATATGTTTACTTTTGGGGCCAAGACAGGATCTACAGTGGAGCGAACTAACCCAGAAGATGCCTATTCACTCTGGCTCTATAGTCCGTTTTTTTAGCATTAGAAAGAACAAAATTTGGGTACTTTATTGTACACATATAATGTAACGAGCAAAACGTAAAATCGTGAAAAGTTTACACTAAAAATACCTTAAGAAGCAGAAGTTGCAAACTTGTGGAACGAAACGTTGGTCAGTTTGACACGACAAAATTAAAAAGTACATGCCGATGTTGTAATACGTATGTTACGTATTAGGTGATTTATAAAATGGTCGCTTAACATGGCCGCCATTTGCAACAATAGCGACAAATGTCAACGTCTGCATTTATCTGTTTTGACTATTTTCTTTGGTTTATTGTTAGGTTTCTATTGTTTTTGTTGAAGTTTTTTGATAAAAGTTTTTGTTGTTATTTGTTATTTAATCTGTTCAACAATGGACTAGCCTGAAGCCGGTCAAAGTGGACTCCAGCACAAGGTTAGCCACCACTGCTTCTTTGTTTACATAATTTCTAATGCTAAACAAAATGAACTATAATGACGGATGGGTTATAAGTAAACAGAAATGCAGACGCAGAGGGGGAGTTCCTTTGGTTGGCTGTGCGTATTATAGATATTATAATAATAATATAAACTTACATTCACACCAATTAATCTAGCCAAAAGTAAGCACTGTAAGGCCTGTAGTAGTAGAGTAACATAATGCGACAGTAAGGAATAGCAACTAAGAAAGGGTGGTAGCCCGCAATGCATCTGAATGTCCAATGGAAGAAATGGGAGGGCGGTATGAGCTCATGCAGCTCCTAAGCACACTGTCCGAAGTATAATCTGTAGAAGATCGTCAGACAGGCAACTTTGCTGCGGTGAATTTAGACAGATGTTGGAAAGTAACTTGTAGAGATAAAGGACGCTGGTATTTAAACATTGAAGAAAGTTTTAATATAAATATATGGCGTTGTTATTGTAAGTGGAATTACCATGTTATCGTCACCATTAATAGATTGAGAATTGGTAATTGACATGGAATATTCACTAGCTTGTAAACGTGAGGATTAAATATAACTTTGCTGACTGATTAAGATGACTCGCTGAGCTTGCCAAACCGTGGCAGATGCGCGCATAAACAGCTGCTGGGAGCCATCAGAGAGAGTTCATGGGTTAACAACTACTTTAACACATTTCTGCCACCCCCTAGGTAATACTACATCCAACAATCGCTATAGAACAAACAGCTATGTCATTATTATATTTTTTGCTATTTAACTTAATAAACTAACTAAAAAAAATAATGCCAAACACAGTAAAAATTAAACGAGTTTAAATTTGTGCCTGTGATTACGAATCTATAATCTAAGATTACAGTGGTTTGTGTGTGTGTCTATCCGCTCTTTTTCCCGCACTTTTTCCATTGTATCAATAACGTTACCATCGTCTACCGGACGCTATATGGCGCTAACGGAAAAATTTTTAAGAATAGAAAAAAAATTGTCCACTCGTGCGAAGCCGGGACGGACCGCTAGTTATAAATACAACATTATTGTTTGGACATGTAGAGGATGGGCGAAAGAAGATTAACAAAAGAGATATGTGAGGCAAGTCGGTAACTGCAGACCATGACTAACTTTCAGGGACCAAATGGAGGATATCCTGAAAAAAGGCCAGGTCAAAAGTATCCCTTACTGACGTGCTTGTATGAAAAGGCTGATGAGATTTGAAGAAGCGAGAGATGTATTTCAGAATCGTGGAAAGTGGAAATCTGTGATCTTTGCTTACCCATTCGGAGAAAAGGCGTGTTTTTATGTATGTACATTAAGTCACCAAAATAACGCTTTGTTACAATCTAATTAATGTGTACGTAGAAAACGCCATTATGCAATTAAAATGTCTCATATTGAACTTCCGCCATTCATTTTAATTGTCTTAGATTTTTGCATTTTAAAATCGCGTGTAGATTAAGTGTTTGTTGTTTTTATTATGTTTTGTTAACTTACGTTCCTCAAACAGAATGTTGTCATGAAAATTATATAATCTATGACATCACACACTGACATTTATATCGGTTTGGCAAAATAGGAAATGCTGTATAGTTAATATACTTTTTCTAACATTATTTTTATGTGGGTGGGTGGAAAAATATATTTAAATGCATTTGCATAAGGTTATTTTTTATGTGCATTTTATTTATAATGACGTAGTAGTTCGCAAATGAATGCCAGTAATAAAAAGCATCTCTCATTCAGCCCGTTTTGTTACTTAATATTGTTTTTTTTTTGTAAATTATGTACAGTGACGACGTATAATATTGTAAATGTCGTTACTTCTTTTAAATCTGACGAGTTTCTTGCGGTCATTCGTCTTGTCAGTTAAAAGACGTCCTAAATGGGTTGTAGATAAAAATGTTGGACGATCCCAAACAACTCATTTTAAGTACATTTGAATAAACTTATTTTTCACATATTTTAGTTTTGTTTGTAGCACATCTACAGTATTTCCTAAAAACAATAAATTGAAGATTATTCAAGATTATAGACTGGGACACGACTGCTACAATTTTTCTTCTTGTTTTAGGATTTTTTCGTTTGAAATTACATAGAAAAGCAGTGAGGTTTTTAGTTTTTTAAAATTACCGTTTTTAATATTTTTTTTAGTTTATTATTAAAAGAGGCTGCTGAGCGTGCCAAAGATTTGAATTTGTCGCCCAAAATCCGCCATTTTGTTTTTTTTATTATTTTGATGTACCCAGTCTCACTCTCACAGTAAATTCGAATCTAACGACACCTCTCAAGCTAAAGTCCTTCGAGCCATTCAGGCCGCAGAGCGTGATAACATTTGAATTTGTCGCCCAAAATCCGCCATTTTGTTTTTTTTTTATTTAATGTACCCAGTGTCACTCTCACAGTAAATAAGCATCTAACGACACATTTCAAGCTTAAATCCATCGAACAATTCAATCCGTAGAGCGTACCAAACAATTATACATACATACTCTCCAAAAAACATAACCCTCCTTCTGGCGCAGTCGGGTAAAAAACAGCCCTCGCTAAGTTTCTTGGGGCTCCTTCTGAGTACAAGGTCTCCCGCCGTAGTTTTTGACTTTTAATGAATAGGAGCATTTTTTTTGGTCTTATTTGTTCAAATTTTGGGTGCAACTGTTTCACGAAAGGTAACTTATTCGTTCGTTATCAGAAGTTTTTATTGGTCACATCCGGGGGTTGAGGCTACTGATACCTCTCGCCCAAGAGCGAAAACGGGGAAGACAAAGATGGTAGACAGAGAGAGTGGCAGACAGGCAGGAAAGAAAGAGAAAGAAAAGGTTTGGTATGAAGTCGAATAGGTACATTTGAAATTCTCGTATTGAACAAAAAGCATTTTATCTTATCTTTATTATCCAAAGGTTGTCGTTTTAGGTTGTTATTTGGTTCTGCTCTTTCCTCTATGTGATGTTATGAATAAAGTGGTTTGTAATAATATATCTTTAGCAATAACAATACATTATTTTAACGGGAAAATTTCCAGTAAATTTGTATAGCGAGCATGTTTGTCGCGAATAGCGGGTGGCCTCGGTTTGTAGAGCGTTCACGGTATCACCACGCGGAAACCACGTTCGCCCCGGGTCGGAATGCAAATTGTAACCAGAGGAGGTCACCGCCCTGAACACTATTATAATTACAATATAATAAATGTCATTACGTCTGTTAAGCTGACGAGTTTCTTGCGCGCGCGTTTATTGTCAGTTAAAAAAACGTCCTGGTAGGTGGATGATTTAAAACAAACTATTTTAAGTCCATTTGAATAAAGTTATTTTTGTTGTCATAACAAGTTTTTACGGATATTGCGTTCATGGCCCGTTTACAGGATCCATGTTCATAGGATGACAAAGGCAGTGATCGCCATATGTTTGTATGGAAGTGTAAGAAGTAAATATTATTTTTGTTACATTTTACTTTGGTTTACTATAATTTTGTGTTAAAAAAAATCGTAAAACTACTGGCAGTTGTAAACTTATCAACATTTTTCCCTAGGTCTCCCGACGTAACACTGCACTGGTACAAAGCCATGGCGTCTCATTGTAAATGCTTATATTGAATAAAAGCATTTTATTGTATTAATATGATATTATTGTATACGTTGAATTAACTAATGTATAAACTATATTATTTATTTTTTATACGTGAGAAATATAAAGCTAATATAAATTTATATTGGATTAAATTGTGTTTCTGCGCTTTTTTTCATTACATCAGGTTCAAAATGGCATTACCGATCATTACCAATTAATTAATACACTCTGCAAAACACACCAAGTCTATTTCTATATACGTAACATTGAGTATTTTACAAAATACTGTATGTAGCTAGGCCGACTGTAACACAAAAAAGATAATATTTATTTTCGGTTTATGAACTTTTACTTTCGGGGACATTACGAGAAAATTGATTACATACTTTATCGTAATATGTGCAACAAAAAATATTTGTTTCCATTTTCAATAATTTTTGGTAATCTCATTTGGTTCCATTTACCACATTCGTATGTTGTGGTTTCGCTAGAAATTATTACATCCAGTATACTCGTATTACTACATTAAAAACTTATTTATCTTACAAAACAAAACACTGCTAAGACGAATTACAAAAATATCAAACGCTATGTGTAATCGTAAACTCGTTAAAATATCACTCTAACTATAAAAGTGTATTAGTAAAAAATACTATACATATAAGTTGAGTTTAAGGTTTATATCGGAGGTTATCTAAGGAGACCTAGATCTATCAGCATTGACACACTTTCAAGTTATGACTGAATGTGAAGCTTTAGAACAGTCACGCAGCACATACCTACTTAGTTTTATAATATCTTGCTGCAACCTTTGTATCTATGCGTAGTATCTATTATAAAGCAATTTTTGCATTGTCATTCTTGATTATTATTGCTAAACTTGAAGCAAGTTTTTTTTTATATACTTTATTTAAAAGACATTAATTATATTTTTTGTTATACCCTTTCGAAGTGACATAGGGGTACAGTATCAAGACTACGTTTTAAAAACTGGATATTTATTGGAAAGTTTATATTACATTTTTTTTAATTTTGAACGGGTGCGCTCTTAATCCCAATCAAGCCCCGGGGACTAAGACCGGATCCACGATGGAACGAGCTGACCCAGAAGGTGCCTATTCACCCTGGCATTGAAAACGGAAGGGTTTAAAGTACTCAGAAAATGGACGTAGGGCAAGAGTTCCACTCCTTTACTGTGCGCATTATGAAAGATGTTGAAAAGCGCTTAGTGGGACAGGTAGGAATAGCAACCAATAAAGGGTAACCCGTAAAGCGTCTGGATGTCCGATGAAAAAAGGGAGATGGCTGTATGAGTACATGCAGCTCCTGAGCACGCTCTCCAAAGTACATTCTGTGGAAGATCGACACCCAAGCAACTTTGCGGTGCGATGAGCTGAGGTTTGAAGGTTGCTCTTCACCAATTTGCTGTGACTAATGAGCCTCTCAGCTGTGCGCTGAATCGTGTCCAGTGCAGCAAGTTGGTACTTTGCTGAGCCGTCCCAGAGGTGACTGCAATATTCCATGCAAGATCGGTCTTGAGCTTTATAGAAGAGCTGTTAAATTATGAATTCATAAGCCTAAAACAATTGTGGGCAAGCAATCCAAAATTTTAATATTTTAACAGAGTCACAGTCTTGTGTTGAAATTGCGTGGTTCTTATAATCCCATTAAGCGTTGGTAGACTGAGACACATATGTCTCTGTAGCATTCGCTTTGAAATGTTTAAGCCTATATTTGTTAGATTTTTTGTAATTGTAAATAGGTAAGCGCTTGACCGCTATCTCGTCTGATGGTAAGCGATGATACGATCTAGAAGATACTTATTCACTCGTGCCTTGAAGACCCCTAAATTTTATTTATCAGGAAACACAGACTCAGTTTTACTCTTTAGCGGTACGGATCACAAAATTGGAACTAAAACGCTTAGTGCTACTCTTTGGTATATCTACCATATAACGGTGGCGCCTATTTTTAAATCTGGTTGTCCGATGAAAAAATGGGGTCGGCAGGAAAAGGCTGTGCAATTCTGCTGCACGCTCTCCGAAATGTATCCTATAAAAACGGATAAGCTACTTTTCGTTAATGTTCAAAGCTTTTCAGCTTTTTACATGAAAATACATTATTACCAGATAAAAGTCAACTTGTCTCGGGTTTCAGGCCGGACTCGAAGCCTATCGATATCAATCGATATAATCGATACTTTTAACAGTATTGCATTTAATACGTCACTAATCCGTTAAAAACGATTTTATTGTAATGTGTTATAGGAACGGAGAACTGTTTTTTTACCTTAATAAATAAATAAATATCGGGTAAGGTTGATTTAAACAATAATAATATCTCTTATATTCACAACAATTAGCCTAGCCCAAAGTAAGCACTGTAAGGTTTGTGTTATGGATACTAGGGTAACAGTTAGACATACATTTAGCCATGACTGTGATACAAATGTTCGTATTTATTACACAAACATCTGTCCCTTAGGGACTCGAACCCTGGACCGTCGGTTCTAAGTGCAGGATCGCTACTGTTATACCAGACGGTTGCTATATTGAACATCAGTCATTAGTCCCAGATGTTTCTGCACTAATAAACATCTCAAACTGCAGTTAAACCTCGTAATAGGGCAACTTATCTCCCACCAATGAGGACTTTAATCTGCTGGTAATAAAGACTAGTTTTTCATGACTAAGCTGTAAGAACCGCATTTTGTGCACAGCTGTGTTCCACCTGCGCGCGCGCAGTGACTTTCCACTGCGATTATCGCTGACATTGGCTGGCAAGACTTTGACGTTAGACACAGTTTGACTAATAAACTGGATTGGAAGTTATAGTTGGAGTGATTGCCGGAGAATATTAATGCTGGAATAATTTTATGCATAATACGTTTCAGTTCATGACTTACGATTAATTGATCAATTAACTATTTATGTAAATTCTAAATAATTTTTATAGACCTAAATAGGTTATATAAGAGATATTAATTATCAATTACAATTAGGTAAACAAACTGTATATGTTAATTTATTTGAGATATAGGCCTTTCACATCAATGGTGTTAGGTTCGAATCCCAGAAACAGCAGATGTGTAAAGAAGCCAAGCATTTGTAAATGCGTCATGGCTATTTATATATATATTTCTATTAATATTACTTATTTATGTATGATATATGTATGTCTATCCGTTACCATAGTATTCATAACACAAGCCTTACAGTGCTTACTTTGGGATAGGCTTACTGGTGTGATTGGAAGAATATTATATTACTACTAGCGGCCCGTCCCGGCTTCGCACGGGTGGACAAAATTCTTTAAATTTTTTCTATTATTAAATATTTTTCCGTTAGCGCCATCTAGCATCCGGTAGACGAACTACTCGCGGTTAACGCGTTGCTATGGTAACGTTATTGATACAATGGAAAAAGAGCGGGGAAAAGAGCGGACAGACAAACACACAAACCACTGTGATCTTAGGTTATAGATTATTAAATTCCGTCATTCACTATTGAACTTAACTTCAATTATAGAAATTCTTGAAGTGCATTATGGTGTTAAATGTGCGCCATTTTTTAATTGGAGCAAGTTCTCACGTTGGACAACTGTTACGATAATTGTTTACGGTTCTTGCTGGGCGTGGGCTAATACTGTCGCATTACATAACTGGTTGATAAACTATTACCTGCTGTCGAATCAGATGTTGACAGAATCAAGTAATTAGATATTGGTTGGAAATAATGGCGTTTTAGAGTAACTGGACTGCCTTGATATACTTCAAGGGAAAAAACAGTGGCACTTTTTCCTTATAAACGACAAAATTGGTCCCACTGATCTTATTTAATTATATCTTATCTTTGTTTCGGGCATGCGTCCGTATATTTGTATATTTCAATCAAATAAGTATATTTCAATCGCCATCGTGAGATAGAAAACGTGTAATTTTAAGATAAAAATTGACATCAAATTATCCATTATTTTAATATACTACGATTGTGTTTTCTATAAATAAAAGAAAATATAATACTAAAATCCATAATATCGAATGCTAGTGGAGTTTTCTATTAAATAAAAATTAAAAAAAAAACTTATGGTATGTTGTTTACTGATCTGACTATAATAATAATATTGCTAACATTCACACCAATTAGCCTATCCCAAAGCCCCTTAAGGCTTGTGTTACGGATACCAGGGTAACGGATATACATACATATATCATACATAAATAAGTAATATTAATAAAAATATATACAAAGATAAGAGATAGAATGCTTTTTATGCGATACTAGCGACCCGCCCCGGCTTCGCACGGATGCAATGCTCTATATATTATGCATGTATTATACATATAAACCTACCTCTTGAATAAAAAAAAACGCTTCAAAATCCGTTGCATAGTTTTAAAGGTTTTAGCATAAATAGGGATATAGGGACAGAGTAAGCGACTTTGTTTTATACTATGTAGTGATGAGCATCTATAATGCATTTATTGAAAGTCTACTATGGCATGAGTTTAATGTGTTATAAATACCCATGATTCAAGTGCAAATGGTCGTATTCATCACATAAACATTTGCCCCTTCTGGGACTCGAACCCAGGAGCGTTTAGTCGCGAAAGGCAAGCACCAAACGGTCATCTGGTGCCACGGTAGCAATAGCCCTAATAATATATATAAATTCAGAAATATCATATTATCAAATTCAATTGTTAATAATTTCTAATTTTCAACTGAAAAGCTACAATTTCAGTAAATTTCTAGTAACTTCTCATTATAATGCAACGATAAGATTTATTTTTAAAACAATAATAAACTTTAAAAAGCTGTTGTTAAACCTCAAACCACTAGTTTCTACAACCAGTTCTGCCAGTGAAAGGTTGTGGTGGACCTGACCTTCGGAACAAGCAGTATGAGACAGAAGCCCCAATTAAGATACACCTCATACTTCCTCGTGAAAGGCATATATTGATACTCATTAATTTTTATTACAGCAAGTATCCAATGGCAATTAAAAATACTATTTTACACGTTAATGAGAACATTTAAAACTTTTTTATTTCGTTAATAAAATACGGAAATCAGACGAGATGTTTTAAAAAAATATATTAATAATCAACAATACATTATTAGTATAATTAATTATACAATATGATAACCCCTGTGTGAAGTCAAGGTGTGTAAATATTAAACTGAGGTAAGGTTATTATAATGTTTTACCTGTCTTAGTCTTTTTTATATCTTATTTATTAAAATCTATCGTCATATGTATTAATAAAAGGCTTCGTAATTGTAAATTATTATCACATGTAAATACAAAATGTTCACAATAGCTGTTAGTAAGATTCAACCTTAAAAATTGTACAATTTTAATCATAATTACGTATAAATACAGACATATGCTTACATTGCGTCATATATATAACAGCAGCAAAATAACTACTCAAACTATCCAGCGAACTAATTAAAACATAACAAAAAATATCGTTTACAAACTCAGAGCCGACACAAACAGGAGACACTTACGTATTCCGAATGCACGCACTTGCGACACGTATTCCACCAACCGACGTGAAACGTCACACTATACACTTGTAACTCTTATACAACTACATAAACACTTAATTTAAAGAGTATATTCCTAAACGCGACACACGACACGACAGTTGACTGGATCAATTAGAGAAACACTTGATTACAAGGTTAATCAAAGTGTTGCGTTATCAATGTCACTTCGTATAAAGATATGTTCTTGGGAAAGAGAGCTCTTTCAAGTTTATTTGGTTCAGCTTATATTATTAGCATATGATTAAGCACAATTACTAACATGTCGATGCACTAATACATACGGATTATCTGAAATAAGTATTATGGATCTCTAAATATTTTCAAATTTAGCTTCATGATCTAGTAATGTTGGTTTAACATAAGTCAAATAAATAAAAAACATGTTGACAAGGGATTATGGAAATTAAAAAATGCATTTAAAGCTATTAAAAAGCAGGAAGAATTCAATACACGGCCAACAAAGATTATAAACCAATGCAAATTTGAGTTCTACTATTAAAATTAACAATAATACTCAAAATATTAATTGTATTCTCAAAAAGCTAAATTTTAAAGACCAAATAGAAGATGTTCTGAAAAAACTGGTCAAAAGCACCTTTAACCGTCGAGCTTGTATGAAAAGGTCTTATGAGAGTTGAAGAAGCGAAAGATGTCTGGATCGTGGAAAGTGAATATAGACCGCCAACCCCTATGGGATAAAGGCGTCATTGTCCATATGAATAAAATCATATTTATTTGATACCCAAAACAATTATTGACAACTACAATTGAAATGTTAATGACGGCAGTAGTCGCAGTCAATAGCGCCCACCTCTAGGAAATCCAGAAAACATGAGAACTAACATATTAAATTTAAGTTTGTCAAATTTGTTCAATGGGCTTGTGGTCTATAATAGAAACTTGTTATTGGCCTTACAATATAATAACTTGTAATATGTAATTGTTATATTTGTGACGCTGTTAGTTTCTTAAATAAATAAACAAATTACATTAAATCATTGATATGGGATAAAGACTCTCTCTGTATGTTTGTATGTTACAAAAATTGTTGCATTTTCTATTTCATATCACAAATAGTTTCAACAGAAGACATTATAGTTTCAAAACTCACTTACGATTCGTTACTATTTCGCATTCGCCCATAAGTGGCGCGTTAGCGAAAGGATACCATTATGGTGTGGTACCGCAGTGTGTTTCGTTTGCATAACTGTGATAAAGCTCCAGATTCGGAACCGGTCGGCGACCTTGCCCACTTCGGCCTCACACGGCAGCCGAGAGAAATACACATGAGTGCCAACGAATCAACATGAGCGTGAGACAGATCTTGTCACGTTCATAACGATCTTGTGAAATGGTACAAACATTATAAAGCCGACAAGTAGGTTTGAACGCACGCATTGCTCCTGACTTGATGTCTACTAAATATAAACCTTATTTTTTTTAACAAAGAATGTCATAAAAATGACAACAATCTGTAGGTGTTTTTCTTACATCGGACATCCAGACGCACTGCGGGCTACCACCCTTTCTAGGTTGCTATTCTTACCCGTCGCATCCGCTTCGCAACATCCTTCATAATGCACACAGCAAAGGAACTCCCTCCCTGCGTACAGACGCGTACAGACGCAGTTCTGGGAAATACAGATTTCCCAGAACTTATAACCTATTTATTTTCAAAGACAGGGTGAATAGGCACCTTTTGGGTTAGCTCGTTCCATCGTGGATTCTGTCATGCCCCCGGACTTGATTGGGATCAAGAGCGAACGCATTGTAAATAAAAAAGTAATTCTAATTTATGCCGCTGAACCAGATAAATTTGTGGCACTATAACCTGTTTATTCTTTGCGTACATATTTAAAGCATTGTCTGTTAATTTTATATGTAGTAAATAGGTAAACGCTTGACCGCTATCTCGCCTGATGGTAAGCAAAGATGCGATCTAGGATGTGACTCGCCTGCCTAAAAGATACCTATTCACTCGTGACTTGAATACCCTTTAATTGTATCCGTTCCTTGTCAGGAAAGACAGACTCAGGCAAAGCGTTGGACTCCTTAGCGGTACGTATCACAAAATTGGAACCAAAACGCTTAATGCAACTCTTTGGTATATCAATCATATAGAGGTGGCGCTTATTGTAAGTCTAACTAAAACTAACTAAAAACAAAAAATATGATAACCCTTTTTGCATTTGATAGCGTAATTCTGATAGAGTATCAAATATTTCTTTAAGAATTAAATCCTTTTTTGGAATAAAAAGAAATAAAGTGGTCAGTAAGTTTTCGAGGAAATAGTTGTATTGAGACCTGTCATATTAATATACTGTATAACGTACTTTCAACATTGATTAAAGATTACTGTTTCTAGATGAAAGGCAGGATATAGGTGTAAAAGATGTATTTTATGTGACGCTACGTTCTTTTGGCGTAAACAAGTTAGAAGAAATGCTAAGTAACAAATCTGTGGGCGTCCGTGAGCAACTACAGCAGTTGCCGAACTGTTATTATGTGATAAAATCTAATGTGTGTAATATTTGAAATCACACACAGTATTAAACGTGTGCTTAGATCACAATGACGAGTGTGTCTGAGCTGTAAGTACAGAAGTGAGTACAAACAAAAAAGCTATGAGTATGACGGTCTCACTATAAACACGCACACGTCTTTACGTTATTAATGTGCATACACTAACAACTACAAGCATATTTCAATAAAATTGAATTAACAAACTATAGACTCAATAAGGAGAGCATTAGACCGAACTTCTAAAGGTTGTAGGTTCGATTCCCGCATAATTTATCTTAAAAGATAGCAATGAAAAAATATATAAAATTATATGGTCACATTAAACATACGATAACACATTTCAACATTAATTTGATTTGATCTCGACATGTTGACACGTACGTCAGCCATGTCTACCCGATACAAGTCTATGGCGGAGATAGAGGCGGAGATAGTTGATGTAGAACAACGAACACACCGAGGCGGCAACTCAAGGCCGCGCAGCGCCACCTACTTCCGCCGGAACCAAACTCGAAAGCTTCTATCTCCATAATTGACCTCGCATTGTGTTGTGGCCTTTTTGCAGCCCTGCACTTGTTATGCACAAATTGTTTTCAGAACTTTAATAACAGGTAACTGCAAAGTTAATGATTGGTTATTTCGTGCGAAACAGTTACATATTGTTTTATAGTTTCAGGGCCATTTATTTTTTAAATGATTTTATTTGAAAAACAAACAGTGCTAATATACAGTAAGTTACAATCTCAAATTTTATCTAAACATCAGTAATGTTTTCATATATAATAACTAAACTACAACCTAGACCATTAGGGTAATTAGGACATAAAAAACAAAAAAAAATACAATAAAAGATAACTTAAGTGGATAAAATAAAACATCATCATAGTTCTAGTACAATAAGACCGACTTAAACCAGAGTAATAATGTTAGTATTAATTAATTAACATAGAATAAGAATATTCTTTATTACATACGACAAAATAAATACAAGGAGAGACAAAAATACAGCCAAAGTACAATCGGCAAACTTATCACTAAAAAACAAAATATCTTTTAGGCTGGAATGGACAGGAAAGTAAGCAATAAAATAAACCAAGTCGGTCGGTGGTACTAATTAATAATCCCGTTTCAATTAATACTTACTAGCGGCCCGTCCCGGCTTCGCACGGGTGGACAAAATTCTTTAATTTTTTTCTATTATTTATTATTTTTCAGTTAGCGCCATCTAGCGTCCGGTAGACGAACTACTTGCGGTTAACGCGTATACAATGGAAAAAGAGTGGACAGACAAACAACAAATTTGTGATCTTAGATTATGAATTATTCAATATTTTTGATGCAGTAGAATTACAAAATTGATTAGATACTTTATATTTTGAACTAACAATGTTATAGATCGTTGAGTTCCTGAAAATGAATCGGAGCATCAAGAATAATTAAATGAGACTAAATTATTTAAATAAAAGTCTTTTTAACGGATACCAGCGCATACTTTATAGTAAATGCCTACGTTTTGACTCCTTTGCTCCTTGAGCAGTCATCTCAGAATGACCAAGGCAATGGTCCTCATATATTTTGTAATCACAATATTTTAAACTGTTCAAATGAATACAAAGTGAAATTGTTGTCATTTGCGACAGTGCAAGAACTAAATAAGAAAACTATACTCAAATAAACTCGTCACATATTTGCTAAAAGTTTATTTGTGAATAAATTATGTAAACTTTTTGTTGCAATTTTTTTTACAATCTTCAAAAGTCACGTGTTCTTTTGTTTTTTCATCAATTCCACCACAGAGTCAACGTACCCTGCTTAATAACGCTGTATTTAATATTATTTTTTCCAACTGAAGTTTAATTGTTTATAATAAGCGAGCGTAATACTAATTAGATCTATTGTTCACTGTAATAAAGTTACGCGCGTAATTAATTCAGCACGCGTATGCATGCGCCCATCGTTTCGCTGTGATGTCATGTGATGTAATATCGCATCGTAACTATTCGCAACGCTCCCGGTTACACATTGATAACTATTTCATATACGCATTTAAGATATTCGACATAATAGAATAAAACGCCAATTAAACGCCAATTAGCCTAGACCAAAGTTAGCACTGTGAAGCTTGTGTTATGGATACTAGGGTTACGGATACACATACTTTTATCATACATAAATAAAAAATAGTTATAGTTATGAATGAAAATGAATACGAGCATTTCGTGGATAACCCATGACTCAGGTACAAATGCTCGTATTCATCACACAAACATCTGCTTCTTCTGGGACTCGAACCTAGGACCGTCGGTGCTAAGGGCAGGATCGCTACCGTCGCACCCAAGGTGGAACAGTGAGAATAGACATAATCTTTATACTTAGGCAGCAGTATTTGTAGCTTTACACTTGTATATAGAGATTGTTTCTTAGGATAACTTTGTTCGTACATATCGGATATTTTAAAACAATTATTTGGTCCTAAAATAAGCAAAGCTTGTATTTTATGTTCAAAAACACGACCAAGGCTCGGGAACATAATACTTGTGCTCATCACACAAACATATACAACCAGGATTCGAACGCGAGACCTTTGGAGCAAAATTAAGGTTCTTATTTTGACAATCCAATAATTCGGCGCAGTTGTTACGGTTCACGGAAGACTGTGACGATGACACATTCAAATTCGCCTAAATGTCGGAGATTAAAAAATAAAATACTGTAAAATTCCGATTTAATTTATTCAAATGTCAGTGACCATGAGTGTTTAAAACAATATATTGTGATTATGTTTGGGTATCAGTTGCATAAAATAACTTTTTTACGGATTTCGCGCATAATTTATTTTATATTTAATCTTGACGTTTCGACTCTTACAGGAGCCGTGATCACAGCATGTCTAAAGCAATGTTCGTCATATATTTTCTACTACCATCACAATATTTTTATCAAGCACGTTCCTAAGTGTTAAAATTTTAATATAAATCAAATTGTTTTATTTCGCATTTTATTTGGTTATAAATTAAATTCTCACTACGATTACATTGTATACTACTGAGTCTACTAACAGTTCGGAAATTGGGAGGCCCTTTCGAAAAGAACTGGCGAAAGAAACTCGGATAGGGCGCCCGACCTCTATCTTACTTTTATTATTTGCAAAAGGAGCTGACTACATCACTAGGTCTTGCAATATATGAGCGCAAAATCCGTAAAAAAGTTGTTTTATTCAAATTACACGAGCGCGGAAGTGTAAGAACGAAATTTGGATATCAGGTTGAATAAATAATACATTTTAAGCACTATCCATGTGTCATACTTGAAAAATATCGCGTAGGCAAAGTATTGAAGAAATCCCTCAATTATACATAATACATTGCTCATTTTATCTTTGAATAGAAAATATATAGTCTTAAAACTTAAAAACACGCTTTTATGGTAAACCGAACTAAAAGGTTAAAAACTAATTCCAATATAACAATTAAGTAATTAATAGGACAATTAATATCATTGTACGAAAAGTGTGAGGTGTTAAATATCTATTATTTTATTTATTTGTTCGTTTATTGCCAAGATATCTTACTATTTTCATTTAGAAATGCAGAGTTCGTGTAAGAAGAATGTTACACTAGGCACGTACAAACAAACAAACATACATACAGGTGAAGTTAATTAAAGTGTGTCGTGGTTTAGCAGAAAACGCCGTTTTTCATATCTTTTGATGTTTGTATATGGGAATTTGATTTTGTAAATCAAAATAAGATAATTCACGAATAGTAGAAGTATATAATAAATAAATAATAATAATAATAAATAATTTCGTTAATTACTTAATTGATACATTTAAATTAATTTTTTACTTTTCAGTTCAGTTTACCATAAAATCGTGTTTTATTTTTATTTTTTGTTCGGTAATAAATAATAATTAAAGCCTGTTAAGAATGAAATTCTAAGCAGAATATAAACTTAAACTTATTTTAATAAATAAATAAGAATGATTAGTAATAATTAATATTTTGTTATATGATTGATCACCTAATAATTTAATTTCAATTTTGTTTGATATTTAAAATAATGTTTTGTTTGTAAATAATAGTAACTTTATTAATTAATTGATATTTCTGCGTCCTCGCAGGCCGTCACATGTAAACCGTATCAAATGATCCTACTTCCTTTTTAAAAAATAATTAATCATTTTTAACATTAATATTAATATTTTCTGCAAACATATTTACCACCATACTTTTAATTACAACCATATTTTTAATTCTAGCTAACAAGTCTGCATATAAAATACTCTTGCAAGTTTTCTTGTCGTTTGTTTTGTGTTTGACTTTGAATAAAGTATTCAATTTATTGCTGATCAATTTACAAACAAGTCCGCTGTAGGAGGTCTCAGCTCAGTGTGTTTGTAATACATTAATCTATCTATACAATGGTAATAAGATCCGGTCGTGTTCTTCTGTCATCAGACAGGTGTCTACCTCTTCCGTGTACGTAATATGACCTCTGGATATCTAAAATTACACCGTAATGCTATCTAGGAAAGGATGAAAATGGAAATTTCCACTCACTTTTCAAATCTGGTGAACAGGAATGTTGTTCCGACAAATACTCGTTTGTCGGTTGTAAGTTTCCTTTATATCCTGATTCTTAATAGATTATTGGAAGTATCCAATATTTTTTTATCTATTAACACTCGACCAACAAGTCTACTCGCTCTACAAGTAGAGTTAAATTATGAGAAAGTAATGTTTAACAAGCTCCACTTTTCTAGACTAGTTGCGAACAGTGGAATGAGATTAGTTTTATGTTATCTATGGCAAAAACTATTCTAAATTTTATTCGCTTCAGTAGTTACCACAGATAAAATAAAACTTACAAACTAACAACTGAACAGATTCTAAATTTAGAATAGATAATTTAGAATCGGTTTAGTTGTAACCACAGATAAAATAAGCTAAACTTATTCCACTGTTCGTAACTAGTCTAGAAAAGTTTCTGGACTTCCTTAGATTACCGGCAAAACGTGATAGTGCCTTGCCACATCAACTATTATATCATTGCTTAGGCAAAGATATCAAATGTGTGTATGTTATAGTTAATATTGCATGCTACTAAAGAATTTATCTAATTCTGAATCCAACTGTACCACTGGCCATATACCTTTGTTATCTCACTGTCTGTGTTTTATGATTTTTTGTATTTTTTGTATTTTTCAATGCTATATTATATGATAAATTATTTTAATAGAAAAATACCAAAAAAAAATCTATTCGACTCAAAGTAAATTCTCAGGCGGTAATCGAACTCGCAGCCTTTGGATGTCCGATCCAATGCTCTCCCAATAGAGCTACGGAGCCTTGTGAACATATGTCGAAATATTTCTAGTACCACTCTACATTTTATGCTGTAGGCCAGCGTTATCTCATCACATCAACCAGAGAACATGTTTGTACATCGATTAAGATGAAACAGCCATTTTGCCAATTCCATTTTTAGGTTTATTCACTTAAAATAGCTAGTATGCTCTTACACTTTTGTGTTCATGCATCAAAACGAAACAATTATTTCAAATATCAAAAGAGCGTTGTTAATTTTCTTTATTAAAACCTAACATTTCGTCTGTTAAAAATGAAAATATTGTTTTCACTGGCATTTATTTTTTTAACCGAATTAAAAAAGTTAGGATGTTTATTTTTGTAAGTATGTGTTTTGCGATATCTCAGTCAATTGTAAACCAACTTTCAAAAGTAAAGGTAGGTAGGCTTTTTCTTTATTTTCGTGGCAAAATTTGTTGGCGCATACTCCAAAAATAATTAATGATTGTAAATATTTAAAAAAGTCATTTAAAATATATATAAAATAATTTTGATTTCACCTAAGTATATGCAGCAAAATGATTTGTTATATTTATCTAAGAAATTTAATGTAAAAAATATTTTTATTATTTCAATTCTTTTAATTTTTAAGGGAATCTTCTTAAGTTGGTTTTTGTATTCGTTTTATTTTTTCAAATAAAATAATAAATAACTCTTTGCAGATCGCTCCGAGAATTTTTTGAACCAATAATAATGTGAGATGTTTAAAAAATTTAGCAACGAATATTTTATAGGCAGTTTGTCAACGTATCATAAAATACTGTGACACCTGATTTACCAACTGAACCGGTGAGGTTGAGGACTTCTCTCAAACGTGTCTGCGTTTGAATGTGTCGCAACACTGTGCCTAGTGCGGTGTCACCAACAGTTGATACAATTTAAAATAGTCTTTAAGACATATGTGTTTAGGACGTTTTTCTAATAAGTCACTATTTATCAATTTCTATGTAATTGACAAGTATATTAAATTTCAATTTTCTTGAGCACATAAAATATAATTAAAATAGCAAATTAGTTTAAAATATTTAATTAAATACTAATAAAAAAATACTTTTACACTAATTAGCCTAGTCCAAAGTAAGTACTTTGAGGCCCTTGTAATAGATACTAAAGTAACGAATAGACATACATATATAATACCCTAGCAACGCGTTACTGTGTTATGATATATAAATTTGATAACATTGCAATTTCGACTTTCAAAATTTTCAACAAATGTTTAATATATTCGAAGTAACGATCAGTATTATCAGAATCTTTTTCATCGGCCTGCCCGCAGCTGGGATAGTTGAAGCGGGAAATTTGAAATAAATTTTATAACTCGCCAAACCTTGGCCTTCGTATACGCATATTCGAAATTATTTCTATCTCATTTTTTGTTACTGAGTACTTGCGTTTTAATTAATTTTACTTGAATTTTTTAAATAGTTATTTGGCTCATTAGTTATTAAAACGTTTATTGCAAAGGTACTTATTTATTTATTAAGTATTACCACATGACTTACATGAACTCACAATTGTATAGATTTAACGAAGGTTGGAAAATTACGATGTCACAATAACGGCGTACATAACATTCGTTAAAATTACATTAAATTAGTAAAAACAAACAGTACAAAATGAAACCAAATATAATTAAATTGATCTGAAGATTATTTAAGAAATATACCAATAAATTTGATTACATTGATAAATTTACGATAATCAAGGTGCATTAGTGAAAAATAATATCCATTCATAAAAATAAAAGAGAAGAACATAAGAAAATTATAATTTAAATATGTGTCTTAAACGTCCCTACTAGGAGCGTTCTTTTTTGCGATTGGCTTGTCATTGAATATCTTAATATTAGGCACGACGAAATTGTCTTGTCAATAAAATTCACCCGATACGACAACAAATCTAATAATAGACTATTTCCGTGCCACAACAAATGTGGTTTCAGCAAGCGTAACACACGCAGACCACTTCGGATCTTGCTACGGAAGGCCGATCTCGAGATGCAGTGAAAACAGATGCCATGGACACATAGTCAATAATCAATCAGCATATTTATTGCAGCTCCCATGAATCATCTGCAATGACGTTACACCATAACTTCCCGAGTTCTTAATAATTTTTGTGTGGAATCGAATTATCACATTTAGGAGCAGAGTGTGGCCCGAATTTTTAAATTCGCAATAATAAAAAATTTGACCAAAAACCATTATTTCCCATAGAAACAAAAAGCGCGCGCTGTTTGAAAGTTTTCATTCTTATGGAATTTTGAAAATTTACTAAATATTATTGAATTTTTTTTTCGTATCACGCTCCGCTCCATTTTAAAGTGCTAGCAAAGCTTTGGTATTATATAGCGACAGCTATTTAACATCAGATATCACATAATGTATTTTTTAAAAACAAGATTACATACTGATTACATATAGATGCAACAAGAGATGCGGAAAGCGTAGAAATTCGTTTAAATGAGAAGGAACGATTAGTGAACACGAGACATACGATGTTACTGGAAGTGACTTTTTACATATATTTGTGTATAATCACAATAGAGGCTTGAATATGACTAATACGTGCATTTAAATTGTTTTAAGATTAAACGCATAAGATAGGTTATAGACCGAAATAATTTTCAAATGGTAACGAAAATTTAATAAAATCATGGCGTACCTATTGGCGTTTACTACTTAGAAATGCTCGTATTAAATAAAAAATATTTCAATTTAACCTATATACGCTGTTCTTGAATACACAACGTGTTTAATTTATATTCTTATTAAAATTATTTAATCCTATCGTTTGGACTCGATTTTAGGAGCCATGTTGATAAAGATTGGCAAACATTTCAAATGTAACAATTTTTTTACAAAAAAGTGCTCTTCAAAAGTAAATATTTTGCTAAACTAGTATGTTCTTCTATTCGAAGGAAAAATCAAATCAAAGTTGTTTATTGTATGGCATGGCATGTCACATTTCACAAAATGAGGATGGCATACGCACGGCAACACCTGAGGGCTAGAAATTAATACTTTTTTAGAATATAATACTTAAATTACATCAAAATATTTAAACAAATTTTTTATAATATTCATTCAAAGTAAAAAATAAGATTATTTAGAGCAGGTTTAATAAATATGAATTAAAATGACGAGCATTCCATTCCTTAGTTATAGTTCTATCTTTGTAATTATCGTACCATTTGGAAATAAGGAACTCTTTAATATGAGCAGACTGCCACTTCCAGGCAGGAGAAGCGCCTCAAAAATACTTCTTTGTCATAAGTTATCGCTGTCATTAAAATGAAGTTCGCCTCTACCGTACCGGCGCACACGCACCGCGCGGACGCGGAACACTGCTCGGTATGAAATGGAAAATTAAGTGAAACTACCTGTCACAACGTACAGATGGAAAAGCACTATCAATGTAAGTAGCGGATGGGAATCCTCTATTAATTTCATGGTTATTGATATTTTTATATAAAAGCAACAAAAAAACGTCAAATAGTTTGATTAGACCACGTTGATTTAAAAACAGACAACGTTGCTTTAAAAACAGACAACGTTGCTTTAAAAACAGACAACGTTGCTTTAAAAACCGACTACGTTGCTTCAAAAACAGACCATGTGGCTTTAAAAACAAACCGCGTTGCTTTAATAACAAACCACGTTGCTTTAAAAACATAATTACTACAACAAAAACCACTAGGATAACAGATGTGAATACTGTTCCCTCTTGACACAGTTTTTTTTTTAATACCTTTTTTTACATTAAATAAAAACAATTCAATGCAATAATTCAGTACTAATAACATTCGTTCGAATAAATAATAAGTTTTTTAGAGATATTTATATGAAGTAAAATACCTCAACAACACGAGCTAAGTTTCGTTTAAAAGCATGTCATTACATTGCATAATTGAGAGTGAATATATGAGCATTATACGGTTAAACTATCTTATATATTTATAGAACTTGCATACATTGCGACATTGCATGAGTACAGCACGACTGGACTTTAATGCAGCATATGAGACAGGAACGTTAGTGTAGACGTGTAAATTTCTCGTTATTATTGCAGTAATAATATTAACTTTTTCAAGTTTAACTTTGTTTAGTATCCTCGTGTAAACACGAGAATACTAAACAAGTAGACCAACAACCGCTAATGAGTAGAACTCTTTGTCTAAGTCTGTGTTTTCTTATGCAATTTAGAAGTCTGCAAGTCACGAGTGAATAAGTGAGTAGGCAAGCTTGTCACCATCAGGCGAGATAGTGGTCAAGCGCCTATCTATTTACAATTCAAAATAAGTTAAAAAAGGTCAGTAGCTATATGTCAAATTGAGCATTTCTTAACCTTTTTTAAGTTTAAAAACTTTTTTAATTTGTATGGACGCTTAAATTCCTGAAATTACCAGTCGGATTTATAAATTTAATTTTACATTTAATAGCCCTACGCTTGAGGAAGGTTTTTATACCACGCCACGACCGTTAGGAGGCGAGTGACGAGGAAAAGCCAGAAAGAGTTTAAATAAAAACCCAGCAATAACTTTTTTCTCTTTTTTGGGAGCTTTGATCTAACATTCTAACATGTTGACTTCATCGTACCTTAATCTTATTGACTAAATCAACTTGAGGCAATTAATGGCAAAGCTGATCAGTAATAAGTTTTAAAATTATATCCAAATCTCACAAGGATGTAAAAACTTACTGACACAGTAAAAACTTTTGCAAAGACAATAACGTTTACATTTCAAATATGCACAGGAAAGGCATCAAAACTGCTAAAGCAAAATCGACATCTATTTATAGACGAAAAGGTGTTAAAACTAGGCGATGCAGTCGCTAAGCATAAAGCTACGCTAGCATCATATATCGGAGCGGAGCGTAGTACCTAAAGAAATATTTTTTTTTTGTATCGATCGGAATTTTTGCGAATTTCAAAATTCGGGCTCTGTCACAATCCGGTACTAAACCTGTTGATTCGATTCCACAGAAAAAAAATTAAAATCGGTTAAGAACTCTGGAAGTTATGGCGTAACAGACATTGCGCTATTGAAGCTGATCCATGGGAGCTTCGCTTCGCTCCGCTCCTATAATATCATCCGGTTGCCCTAATATAGAGAAAAAATAAAACGAAAAAAAATTGGAGATTCCCACGAACATCCACAAGTCCGTTGGCATTTCTATATGTTGATATCCTGTCTACAAATGTAGCGTGATCGAGATCATTAGAATAGTCTCAATGAATGGACATAAAATGTCGGAGGTTCAGAATAAAGTTTTATAACAACCAGTACTTAACTTCACGGCTTATGTTTAAGGAAATGCATATTACAAAAGCGAATGTCCACGGACCCTTTCTACAGGGTGTTTCAGCACCGCTCCAGTTTCTGGTTACATAAGTGGCCGTATACATTGGCCGACCGGCCCACGGAACGGACAGCCTATCGCGTTAGCAAGTGCTTTGCTCAATCACGGCTTAACTGACCAATTTCCTGGCGATAAATTCTCAGCACAATTCCATTTTATGGTTTCATTAAGTTTTTACTACATTGTGTACATATCATTTTATTTAACGCGACACACGTGTGTTCCAAATTACCTTTCATGTGATGGCAGTTACAGGGTTGTCTATTGACTGTTTTAAATTTAATTTTGAAATTACTTTGTAAGTATTTACAGTTTTTTAACATGGAATGACAATAACGTAACAGTGTACTTATTTATTAATTAAATAGATCCCCAACAAGGTTGCACTAATACAATCACAAAACAGATACAAACATAATCATTACTTGATCAAGTGAAAACTTAATTAGAGGCGACAACGGAATGCAATACAAAAAATAAAAACAATAGCATTAATTACAATTACACAGATTTGTGTAAGTATAGGTATAAGAAAACAGTCGAAACACGTTTTACAAATAGGTGCTAATATATTGTAGTGGCAATAACTGGGGTACAGTATAGCTGCTTTGTCAAACAAAACAACTAAACTAAACATATTTTTGACGTCGATGGATGATAACGAAAAGATCCTTAAATTGTGGCTCCTAGAGGACTGCGTCAAGAACTAATGGATCAAAAATAAGTTCTTTTAAACCATAAGTCCTTAGCAGAGCTGAATGGTACAATGATTGGCGTGTTGTTTCTACAATTCTGGTGCAAATTATGCAAGAATCACCAAATGGGTCACGAAATATGGATATGTCTTAAACTTTTTGGAACTTCGTATGAAACTTTTAGTCGATTAATCCTTAGCACCCACCGATCCACTCCGGGTCCGCATGGTGTGTTATACTACTATATTCTTGTTCCAGTTCATTCGGGATCGATCGGGATTAAAGGAAACTTCGTAAGACTTCAGTGATATTTATATTCTGTGCTTGTGGGAGGTCATCTTTTTATGCCAATCCTTTTCGACTCTTATAGACTATCTCCATAGATTATTCACATTGGCCATAGACATATATGTAACATGCCCCTTTTTGTAGTCCTTTCTTACTTACCTTTGCCCTATATCGTGGAGACGTTATTGATGGTGAAGAATTATAATTTCCATTTTACGTCAACACTCTGTTGACACAATTTAGTTAACCTATGGCTGACAAGAACACCAACAACTCCTAACCCTCTTGAAAAAATATCATATTCCAAAAAAATACCGGATATTTCAATTATTATTGGTCATATAATTTTCACCTCGAAAAGATCACTAGCAACTCAATTGTAAAGAAAGTATCATTTATGTGTTCAAAATGACAATTGAAATGAAAAAATGGTGTAACAGAAATAATAATATTACTAACAATCACATCAATGAGCCTAGCCCAAAGTAAGCACTGTAAGGCTTGAGTTATGGATACTAGTGTAACGGATAAACATACATTTGACATACATCAATCAATAAATATTAATATAAATACCTATGACTCAGGTACAAATGCTCGTATTCATCACGCAAACACATGCCCTTTCCGGGATTCGAACCCATGACCGTCGGCGCGAATGGCAGGATCGCTACCGTTGCACATATGCAGTGCAAAATATAAAGTAATATTGGATACTAGATTTAAATAGAATATTGGAATAACATTGGCTTTTAATTTTCAAAAGTGAATGCATGAAAAGACAACAAAGCCTTGTCGGGTTGTAGGGCATGTCGCAAGTCCGCCGCGTTGGCCACTCCTGATACAAACTTCTATAGAATTCGCGATATTGGAGCACGACGAAAGCGACGACGTTGAGCAAAGAGATCGTGCACATCGACGACCTGCTTGGGATATTGCAAAATTTTGAAAATGAACAAAGAATTTAGACTTGATAAGGTTAATATTTTGATGGTTAGTTTATCTATTTGACGAATGTTTGGTGCAACGGTTGCGATCCTACCTTTCGCGCCTATGTTTGTGTGCATTGTAACCGAGTCATATATATTTCTATGAATGTGACATATCTATGTATCGTATTGGTATGTCTATCCGTTACCCTAGTATCCATAGCATAAGCCTTAAGATGCTTACTTTGGACTAGGCTAATTGGTGTGATTGTGGGAAAAATTAAATTATTATTAATTTCTACAAATATTGGAAAAACAATTAGAGGCATTCTTTTATTAAGATAACCTCTGGAACAATTTATTGTATTTGAAAAATTCTGCCTCCATTTAAATAGTATTTTAGTCTTGATGACCATATATTATGTATATATTGTGTTTAACTGAGGTGAAATCGGAGCGGAACGTGTTTCTGATAAAGTACGCCAAATAATAAGTTTTGTTAGGTAACAACTGAACCAAAATAGGCTATATTTTTTCGAGAATATGTTATTGGGAGTGACCTTAAGTGTTAGTAAACATACAACCGTGGGTATGTGAAATAAAACAGCTTTGAATTTTCTCAAGAATTCCCACACTTGTAACCAAAAGGAAAGGTGGAATATCATCTTTCATTGTATATTTACGGAACCTGCATCACTTACATATCCTAGCTTCTTAAAAAAGAACAGGAAAATTACTGTGTTAACTCCTAGACTTGTCATCTTGAATGCAAATTGTAAACGACATTTCAAGAATGTTTGTAAGAAATAACGCTTAAAGAATCATTTTCTTTTGTAACTAAAATGGAATCTCATGAATGGTGTCACTTTCAATCAAAATAAGCGACTGACCTATTAAAACAATGATTGCAAAGGCAATTTATAGTGCATATCGACACCAAAAAAGAAACAATTAACGCAATGGATAGGTATATACAATTAATTATGTGTTGTAAATACCCTGCAGTACTAGGACAGGTGACACCACTCGCAAATTTAAGATCAGGTTTAAACCGGGGCAAGTGCATTTACGTAAGCAATCCAGGTCGGTGGGCGCGTGACCTGACGCGGCGCGAATCGATTCGAGCGACTTAGAAAAGTGTTTAACCACAGATGTCTTAATAAGGTTTTTTGATCGCACATTTTGGAGTCATCCGTCCTGTAACTCGATCAACTGTTGTTGCATAAAATTGACCATTTCGTAATAATGACTTAATATTTGTTACAAGAATAGAGGAAACGCAATTGTAGTGGAACACTTCTTTATGCTACACGTAATAGGTTTCTTGGATTAACGAGGGAATGTTTTTCATGGTTCACGAGATTAAGATTACAATGTTTTGCTTGCGATTTCACGGAATAGCAGTAATTTTAGAAGGCGCATTTCGAAAAGTTAAAATACAGCGACATTGTATTATTGTGAAATTATTTTAATAGCTTAGCATATCGTGTGATAGTTTAACTATACCTACGCAATGTAAATTAATATTAATATTACAGGAATAAACAAAGTAATAAGATCTTTTTATTAGGGGTTTTTAAGAAAATCAGTCCAATCATAAAAGTGTTGGGCATTAAGGTAAAAAAAACTTAATTTTTCATTTTCAAAGTTACTTGAAGCCAGGCACGAAATGATGTAAAAAGTGCTTCACATGACGAAGGTTGACTAATTGTGACCGAAATCTGATTACATAGTGTTACAATTTCTAAAAATCCTAATTATTTACAGCCAGTTATTTATTGATTACACAATAGTTAATGTTTAACGAGAGTCGTAGTTACTAGGCTAGTGATTACGCACTGCACTGATTTGCTTAATAGCTTTTGCGACAAAAGTAAAAACCTTGAGTTGTCAATGGCTATAAATTAAACTATTTCTCGCATTTTCTTTAAAAGGCTTACAATATTTTGCAACTTCAAAGAATTTTTGTAATGTAATACCTTTGCCTTTTTCACAAATAACAAACTTCGTTGCGTGTAATTTTACACAGTTTCACATTGGCATTTTGTATTATTAATGTTTAAGATGATATGTTTGTTAATGTTGAAAGTTTTGGAAACAAATGTGGAAGTTAAAAAAAACTCATGGGGTTTTTTTGTGTTTATTACCTTTAGAAACAAAATATCATTCGTTATTGAGTAGGTAGCGTTTATGTTAATCTAAGTCACTACCTGTATTGTCACACCACATATATCGACTTAATATGCATAGGGACGCCTACATCCCAATAGTGAGGAAATCATTATACTGATAATGATCGTAATCTTTAATATCTGATCAATATCAATATGCTATACAGTAGAATAAAAATTATTTAATTGTATTAACACAAAGACAGTAACCAAATGAAAGTGAAGCCCCTTTGATATTTCAACATGCAAGAAGCCTAACGCCCAATTTCTATCTACTGTTGATCTATCAACACTATAATAAATACATCATAACACGTCATGTCGCAGTGATTTATATGTTTACAACCGTTTCACAATTGCGCTTCTTCAAGTAATAGCTTCACCTTTGAAGCCAAATCAACACATTCAATATGAAAAATTGTCTATTTAGACGATATTGCTGCTATGATTTATCAAAAGTGAAAACTTTATCACTGAACGTTTAATGTGAGCAAAATATTAATGTAAAATAACCCACATTGCTGCATTACTAAGCCATTCTGTTAATGTAACCTCCCTGTAAACTAAGACATATAGATATATAGATATGTACAACACTACAAGTACTTAACGATTTACAATCATTATATGAATGAAACTGTCGTTTCAGACCTGTACTGATCACTTTAAAGGGCGATAAAATAAAGACATTATATGTATCTAATGTATTATGCACTGGTGGACTATATTATAAGCTATGAACTTTGTATCTTGTGGAGTTACATTTAAAACCAATTTAGAGAAAACAAATAACAAAGCTATTTTTTGAGTGATATTAAATTAAAAAAATATTTGAAACGAATAAACAGGAAATATTTGTTTTCAATTTTATCATTAAACAACGTGATCTGAATGAAATAAAGTGAATACTCTTAAAAATGCGCTCGTCCACCTTAATAATTTAATCAATACTATCTTCTTAATAGTTTTGTCTTTTAAAATAATATTTATAAATATTCTTATTAAACGGATAATAATAGTGGACATATCCTTCAATTAAATGTTATAATGTACTTACGCCCATTCGCGTAAGAAATTTTGAGTCACTTGAAGATCTCTCGGATATGTAAGTTATTTACCTGAAATAAAAAACATATATTATTAGTCATTTCTTAAACGAAAAAATCTTTTAATCAATACATTATAAATGTAAAGACATTCAGAATCTACAGCAGTCACATAATAAAATAGCATCAGTATTCCATCTTAATACTTGTATGGTTCTTGAACCTCACAAAAAAACAATTTGTAAATTAGCATATTTTTAAATGAGTTATTTTATTGTAATTAAGTGTTTTATCATCAAATAGATGACGGTTTGATGCAACAGTAGCGGTTCTGTCTTTCACACCAATATTCCTGTGTTCGAATCCCGAGCACGAGCACGAGCAATTTTACCTGAGTCATGGGTATTTATATATATTTCTATGAATAATACCTATAGAACATGTGTCTACTCATAGTATCCATAACACAAGCTTTACAGTACTTCACTTAGCCTAGGATAATTGGTATGAATATGAGAAATATTATTATTATTATTAATTGCTTCGATATACACTAATGTAATCTATTTTAAAATTTTCAATAACACTGAATTTCGCAGGGGTTTTGTTGCACTGAAATGTGAGCGCCGTACTAGTGAAAGCGACCACCGCGGACTTCTTCAATTTAGTACAGATCCTTTGCAGCGTTTACCTTGAGTATTGTGTACTGAATAATGAACCAAGAAAATCGACTACTTAAAAAGTAAAAATCAAATAAAGGCCATAGGACGATAAGAATACCGAATCGGCCCCAGAGAGGTATCTGGCTCATAATTTTAGGAAATGTTGGTACTCATAAGATACGTCGATGCTGAAAGTTTCAGCTTTTTATCTATTACCGTTTCTGAATAAATCTAAAAATACTGAATTTCAGTAAAAAAATTCATTCTCAGCACCATGTGAATCGATTGATCTAAATACAGGATATGTTTTGGGGCATGGTGGTAGCTTCTAAGAAAAAAAATATAAGCAATATCTGTTCATAAGAACCTATAAAAAAACGAGGTTATTTTCTTGATTTTAATTTTTAATCATGTTACGGGAACGCTAAAAATATGAATCTATTTTTTTTGAATTCCTCATTCAATTTTCGATGAAATTGTGATCCTGGGATTTTTTTTAAAACGTTACGCCATATTGAAAAAAAATAAAAACCGATTAGCTGCTCAAAAATTGATTTCTTATTATGATTTAACTCTTGCAATGATAAAATACAGAACGTTTGCAATTATTGTACTAGTGAAAACAACAGAATAAATTATGAACACTCATATAAAAATAATTGTTCTTCATATCATCATATCAGCCGTACGACGCCCACTGCTGGACATAGGCCTCCCCCAAGGATCTCCACAACGATCGCTCCTGTGCTGCCCGCATCCAGCGTTTTCCCGCGACCTTAACCAGATCGTCGGTCTACCTCGTAGCGGGCCTACCCACTGAGCGTCGTCCGGCACGCGGTCGCCATTCGAGAACCTTTCCGCCCCAACCGGCATCAGTTCTCCTTCCTATGTGTCCTGCCCATTGCCATTTCAGCTTCGCAATTCTTTGAGCTATGTCGGCTGTTTTTGTTCTCCTACGGATCTCCTCATTTCTGATTCGATCGCGTAGGGAAACACCAAGCATAGCTCTCTCCATTGCCCGCTGGGCGACCTTGAGCCTTCTTACAAGACCCATAGTGAACGACCACGTTTCACTGCCATAAGTCATCACTGGCAACACACACTGGTTAAAGACTTTCGTCTTAAGGCACTGAGGTATTTTGGACGCGAAAATGTATCGCAGCTTCCCGAACGCTGCCCACCCGAGTTGGATTCGACTAGAGATCTCTTTCTCGAAGTTGGACTTACCTAACTGTATTGTATGTCCTAGGTAAACATAGTGGTCAACAACTTCGAGTGTAACGTTCCCAACATTTACTGGAGCGGGTGTAACATGGGCGTTGAACATAATTTTCGTCTTGTCCATCTTCATCTTAAGACCCACTCGTTAGGATGCGTTACTGAGATCTTCGAGCATGGTGCTCAGGTCTTCCAAGGTCTCAGCCATTAGGACCACATCATCGGCAAACCGAAGATGTGTCAGGTACTCGCCGTTGATGTTGATGCCAAGTCCATTCCAGTCCAGAAGCTTAAAAATATCCTCCAACGCAGCAGTGAACAGTTTCGGAGAGAAAACGTCTCCCTGTCTCACTCCTTGCTGTAGTTGGATAGGATTAGAGCTCTGGCTCTGTACTCGGACCGACATAGTGGCGTTTTGGTATAGGCACCTTAACACTTCGATAAACCTGCAGTCCACTTGGCACCTCTGGAGAGACTGCAGCACCGCCCAAGTCTCGATCGAATCAAAGGCCTTCTCATAGTCCACAAACGCCAAGCAGAGTGGCCGATTATACTCTTCAGTCTTCTGTATAACCTGCCGCAGCGTAGGAATGTGGTCTATGGTGCTAAAGCCTTTTCGGAAACCGGCTTGTTCGGGAGGTTGGAAGTCGTCAAACCTGCGAGCAAGACGATTCGTAATGACCCTCGAAAATAGCTTGTAGACATGGCTCAGAAGCGATATGGGTCTGTAGTTCTTCAGTAGGGTATTATCGCCCTTTTTGAAGAACAAAATCACCTCGCTTCTGCTCCTTGCCTTCTGCGTTTTGCCCTGGACGATAACAGAATTGAAGAGCTTCTGGAGGACTTTAAGTACCGCGTGCCGCCCGCTCTCAGAAGCTCTGTTGTAATTCCGTCATCTCCCGCCGCCTCGTTGTTCTTTAGCTGTTTGAGGGCCATTCTAATATCGTACAGGCTGACGTCCGGGATATCTTCGGTATAGTGTCGGGTAAGCTTGGCTCTAGGATCTCGAGCTTTGCTTTGGCCTGGTGTAATACTGGAATACAGCTGCCTATAGAAACCTCAATCTCTCTCAGGATTTCAGGAGTCGATGATATGATACTGCCCTTCTCAGTTTTCAGCCTCGTCAGTTGACTTTGCCCAATAGACAGATCGCTAGCGAACACTTTGGAGCCTTTGTTCCGCTCTATGGCCTCTTTAATACGCTCGGTATTAAATTGGCGAAGGTCGCTCGTCAGCGACTTCGAGATCTGCCTATTAAGCTGTCTATAACGTAGGGCATCCGCTGAGTCTTGCAATCTCATTTCATGTCTCTTATCCATGAGTTCGAGTGTATGTGCGGAGAGTTTCTTCAATTTGGGACGGTGGGTTTTGAAGTATTTTGACCCTACCGTACGGACAGCATCCACCACCAGGTCGTTCAGATCGTTCTTCATATAATGAACTCTAATCATTATTATAAACTTTATTTATCACTATAATTATTAAATCAGTACAAAACAATATTGTTTATATAATTCAACTACGTTTTAGGGAATTTAAACTTTCCCGCTCAATTATTAGTTAATTCAGCACCCATAAGATAGCACTGTAATTCAAAACTGGTGACACTGTTTTCTATTTTCATGAAAACCCGCCAGATTTGTAGATAACCTTAAAATTATTTGTTGATATTCTAAACAAGTATTGGTCGTACTTTTTCTGTTTTTAATAATTAATTTTATCTAATTATATAATTATATAAGTGAAAATATGTCGTCATCTAAAACATATAATCCAAAGTGCTGTATTTGTTCAAAATTCATTAAACAAACGCGAGGTACTCCAAAATATATATAATCTGATGAAGATGCTGAAGACTTTTCAACGATCTTTGATCATCCAATTGTAGTTGGTGATGTTTTGTGGAATAATTGTCGATCAAAAAATATAAGAAAACGAAACTTGACGACGAGGATCAGGATACATCGTTGGAGAATGAATTACCTTCAGATACAAGTGAATTGTTGAATCTCAATCAAGTACTGATTATTCATCATTTAATTTAGAGGTTGTATGTGATTATGATACAGAAGAATGTATTGAAGTTCAAATTAAAAGAACTGTTGCAACTCACAAATACTGTTGTGGGTTAAGGACAATTGGTTGTTGTTCACACTAAGCTGCAATAATTTTTTACCTGGCGCATGGACGATATTTGGCTAAAATCCCCAAACCAGCAGCAATACTTAATACTTTATTCAATTAAGACAATATCCCCACTGTGATTGATGAAGATAGCGACGAGGACTAGTCACAAATTCATAAGAAGATTTTATTATTAACACATTAATATAATTGATACATTTGAATAGTTTATAATTAAATATTAATATTAAAGTTATTGAAAAGAGAAAAAATATTTTTATATGAGTGTTCATAATTTATTCTGTTGTTTTCACTAGTACAATAATTGCAAACGTTCTGTATTTTATCATTGCAAGAGTTAAATCATAATAAGAAATCAATTTTTGAGCAGCTAATCGGTTTTTATTTTTTTTCAATATGGCGTAACGTTTTAAAAAAAATCCCAAGATCACAATTTCATCGAAAATTGAATGAGGAATTAAAAAAAAATAGATTCATATTTTTAGCGTTCCCGTAACATGATTAAAAATTAAAATCAAGAAAATAACCTCGTTTTTTTATAGGTTCTTATGAACAGATATTGCTTATATTTTTTTTCTTAGAAGCTACCACCATGCCCCAAAACATATCCTGTATTTAGATCAATCGATTCACATGGTGCTGAGAATGAATTTTTTTACTGAAATTCAGTATTTTTAGATTTATTCAGAAACGGTAATAGATAAAAAGCTGAAACTTTCAGCATCGACGTATCTTATGAGTACCAACATTTCCTAAAATTATGAGCCAGATACCTCTCTGGGGCCGATTCGGTATTCTTATCGTCCTATGGCCTTTGAAAAGATAAATGCAAGACCGGTAGTAAAGAATTTCGTAAAGTGATAAAGAGTAATTACACAATGTAAAAAGTTTCACATTCAATATACACATATATGAAATAATAAATTCAAATGCAAACATAGCGACTTTTAACATTGTGAGGATCAGATATTGCCCGCCAGGATTTAAATTACTGGACTTGTTTTTTTTTATTTCTGTTTTAGTAACTGTTAATTTTCCAAGCATTCGTGTTGTTTATTACTAAAATTAGTTTTTTTATTAGGCCTTTTTAATTGGATTTAAAAGATAGTAAATTTCGCATGATTTTATTTTTAAGTTTAACAAACAGTTATAGACCCTAAATGGTCATTATAAATGAAAAATAATAAAAGAAACCTAAAAAATATATTTCAATGATATCCCTATTAACATAGTTTGATGACTTAATTTTTTTTTCGAGCATATTGAGTTTTTATTACTAACATATCTTTAGTAACACTCGCAAGATTAACACGAATCGATTGACCTTACGTCAATCACAAATTTACATCAAATTCGACAAAAATACATCAAATTCCGCCCACGTGCTTGGTCGTTAAGCATCACGTAATGACAAAAATACATAAATGGACTTATTAATACATTACCCTCCTTTACTTAGTCACAAAAAATAAATTACAAAATCAATCAAATTGATGGCATATCAACGAAAGTAAAGCCAATGCGTTATTAATAAACGTATAAAAATATTATGTTGATATTTTGCTTGCATAAAGTTGAAGATATTTCAGACCCATCATTTTGATAGTAGCTTTTAATTTATAATATATCAATCATAAAAAAACATGTACTATTTCAATTTTTTTTTGGGTTTTATTTATATTTTCATTATGAATAAGAATATGATTTTAAAACCTTGTTGTAAATAAACTTTTTGTACTAATGCTATGCACATCAATTAGAGTTATATTCACTACCTGTGTAAAGCGAACTTATATTCTGTTAATGTACTGTGTATATGACGCTGATATGCTATAATAACCCATAATCACAAAATTCTTCATAACTTGAAAGGAATAAGATATATTTAAAGAATGTTTGCAAATAATACCTACTGTTTCATTAGTTGACTGTACCATCAATATCAGAAACAAGTTTCGTTAATGTGAATTCATCAGCGGATCGGGTCAAGGGCTTATTTTATAATCGGATGACGGTTTGCCAAATTATCGATCTGTTATTCGAAAATAATCGATAATAATTAAGGTGTGACAAGCATCGTAAACCGATATCTCGATATGATGTAAGTTGATAACATCACAATTATGTTCATTATATGGTAACCATTGGCTGGAACCCTCTACTTGCTTGAATACAGAAATTAAATGAAAATAACTTTTTTCAAATGCCCTTAAAATAAGTTGTTTTGAATCGTCCAACATTTCTACCTACCACCCATTCTGACAAGACTTTTAACTGACAAGAAAAATGGGCGCAAGAAACACCTCAGCTTTAACAGAAGTAACGACATTTACAATATTATACGTCGCCACCATACATAATCCACAAAAAAAAATTGTGCGTGACTGGAGTTTACTCCTTAAAAACGATTATCTTAAAATATATATAATAGGCAAAGGAAGTAAATGAATTCATATATTCATATTTATTCTTATTCATTACTTAAATTATGATCATTATTTATATTAGTCTTTTATAATTTTTTACATGTATACTGAATGTTATAGCGAGAAAGAAAGAAAGACAGAGTAAATGTGACCCTTCACTTTTTGTTAAACTTTGATTTTACTACCCATCTATTTTTAATACCGTGCGCTATATATGAAGCGATTCTGAAGGAGTTAAACTCCAAAAACTCTGTTATCACAATAATAGTAGTGTTTTGATTTCATTATATCGTTGATTACAACAAAGTCAACGAGTATCTATTTTAAGTACTTCCATATATCCAACTCAATTGTAAAAATACTCAGTACTTATGTAAAAGTTTGCTAGAACCATAGTACCCACTAACACACATCGATGATATAATTGACGATTCGATTACATCCGATGATAACTATCGATTAGTTCCCCTCGATTCATCGATATAGTTGCAATGAACGATAGAACAATCACCTCCCACGTTACATTACACAATACATTCGAAATTTTCGACACTTTGCGGCCTTAATACATCTACCGAATCGATTTGTGGATGTAATCGATTATTTTCTTTAACGATTATCAACTAATTAATGTATTTTTAGAGTATCATTAACGTTGTTACAGTTTTGGGCGTATGACACAATATTGATACATGGATGAGTTCTGATTACAGAGTTGATAAATTAACTACTTTTGTCGGCGGCTACACACGTGTCTTTCATTGCATTAGCTTTTTATTTATTTGAAATGGGTTCGCTCTTCACCGACTCTGTTGAATCGTTTGGTGCAACGGTAGCGATCCTGCCTTTCTTTTGTACCTGAGTCATAGATATTTATATATATTTCTATAAATATTAAAAATCTATATCTTAATATATAAAAATTCCCTTTCACAGTGTTTGACCGCGATGAACTCCGAAAATACTCAACCAATTTTGATGATTCTTTTTTCATTTTGCTGAATTTGTTCAAATTTAGGACATAGGATAGGTTTCATTTTAATTCATAACACAGCAGTAGTCTATCCGTTACCCTAGTATCCATTACACAAGCCTCACAACGCTTACTTTGTGCTAGACTAATTGGTGTGAATGTAAGAATTATTATTATTATCCCAAACAATCCTAAAGCTCAAGATAGGAGCCAAGATTGAGCGAGCTAACCTTATGTGCCTATTCATCCTGCCTTTGAATATGGACGAGTTATTAAGTACTTGAAAATACAGCCGCAGGGAGGGAGTTCCACTCCTTTGCTGTGCGCATCATAAAAGATGTTGAGAAGCGCTTATTGCGACACGAATTACAACCAGTAAAGGGTGGTAACGTCTTAGTTGTTTCGCTTGCTCCGTCAGTAATTTTTATCTAGAATGGTTAATTCACTGGGAATTGCTTATATTTGATTTCTCTCTTACTAATATTTTAAACATTTGTACTGCAATGTATTACAAATCATTTATGCTTGACATAACTTTTGTGTCGCCAATATTTCGCGGTCAATTATAAATATAATACTCCAAGTAGAAATGGTTTCCGCGGTATTTTACACAAAGGTGATTTAGTTTTGGTACTTTTTTGTGCATATTGGCATATAGTCCAATTCTTATTGTAGTTATTATATTTTGCTTGCTAAAATTATGAGGCAAATATTTTACGAAAGAGTGTTCTATTTCTCTAAACTGTTTTTTTACGTGTGTTGAGTAAAGTTACGTAGATTATAGAGGTTACATTTATAAGCAAAAAATTAGTGTTGCCACAGAATAAAACGAAATAACGTTTAATTATATGAAAAAGTACCTTATCATGAAGCACAATATTCTTAGACATGAAACCTATTTCCATAAAAAGTCTTCACTAAAATGAAGCTAGCCCAAAGTGAATGAAAATCCCAAAATGAAGCGAAATCGCACTAGTGTGTTGTGACGTGACTAGCCGGCCGTTAGCCGCCGATGAATGGCATAATAACTTTTTATTGGAAAGTGAAAAAACCACTAAATGATCGCTTTTAAAAAGAAATAAAACCATATTATGCTCCATATTATAAATCATATCTTTTCAATATGCGCACCAACTTCCCTATTATCCTTTTATCTTTATTTGTCCTTTTATAATTTATTATACTGCTATTTTTCTAATAATTTACAAAAACTTTAACATATTAAAGGGAGAAAAAAACGACTTTTCGAGTTTCTTGCGGCCTCTTTTCGATACAACTTGTGTTATGGTATTAAGAAACAACGACGTTACCGCAACAGCCGAGTAAATACAGAATAGTTAATTTTCTACAATAACCCGGCCGGGTACCAAATCCGGGAACTTAGACTGGCGTATGAAAAACTGTATACAAGCCACTTAAAATTAATTAATTAACAAGTATTATTTATAAAGACACTTTAAAATTGTCACATCTTGTAAATATGTAATTCCAGTAAATATTAAAATTTCCTAACTAAAAATATTTAAATAACAGTAAAAATACTTGAAAATTTCAACGGGTATTCTCAAGGCTCGGTAGCTCAATTAGGAGAGCAGTGGACATCCAAAGATTGCGGATATTAGTCCCGCCTGATCAACTTGTGGGCCGAATTATTTTTTTCTATTAAATTTAAAAAGAATTTATTGGTTATTTGATATCAACCAACGCAACTAAGTACTCTATTTAAACGTACGTACTACCTTCGCCAAATTCCAATTCAACGTATGATATTTTATATTTTAAAAAATCATTTCATTCAGGCGATTAACCCCATACACGTACAAATAATTCAAAATTCATAATTTAATAATAACGGAATTAAAATTATATCAAATCAAATTCTAATAAAAATAAAAATATGATCGAATTAAAAACTAAATTTGTATATAAAATAAAATAATATTTGCGGAGTATTTAAACTGTATGGAACCGTATAAATAATCTAAGTTAATATTCCAACATGTAAAGCAAAATTCCAAGCCGGCAATAAATCTTTGATTCCCAAGCTATCATTCATCAATAGAACAAGCCGCGAGGGCCGCCATAAATAATAACCCGTATCTTATATAATCTTGTTTAATACAGAGTATTCACTTATGTCGTAATGTGTGCTTAAGTCTGCAGAAAGATTACTTAGACGCCCGTTTAAGTTGGCTTATTATAATGTACTAAGTCGAATCATTAACAAAACGTGACGGCTTAATTTGTTCCCAATTGACTAGTGTGAAGTTATAAAGATTGCTTTCCTTCAAGCTTGCGACATAATACATCAAAACATCTGTATGATTCATTATATAGCTCCTACGAATGCAACAATGAGTTGATACGGGATCAGTTACTTACGAAGAAAGATAGAATATACTTTTTTATATTGTTTGCGAGATGGCATTGGTAACTTATACCGTCTTATGCGATAAATATTATAACAATTTGATTTTGATAATTAAAGTAATAAATTATAGTTAAAAAATACTTAATAATACTATTACTCAAATATTAATAATTATAACAAGTAAATAGTCAATAATGTCAATCTAATTAAAAACGTAATAACATCATATATAAATAAATACTTTATAGTAACATCTGATATGAAGTAAGGCGTAATCCTATGGCAAAGTTAAATTAATTATTTTGTCTACAAGAAATTCATTGCCTGAGCGACAATTCTTGTCCTTTATGATACTAACGGAAATACGTATATTACTAAACAAAACATTATTTGAACGTAAGAAAGACCGTTGTCTGCATACGGTAAGGGAAATTATTTTAGGAAGAGTTGATAAAGAAAGCAAAGAGAAGTAGATCGAGGACACCGCCCTGTGAAACACCAGCAGTCGTGTGTTTCCAGGAAGAAAGACTGTCCTCGAAACGAACCCACTGCTTGCGTCCGTAAAGAAAATAATAGAACCACTCAATTGCCGATGGGGATATAGTAAGTGAGCGTAGCAATGCCAAAAGAATGTCACATAGTCATAGGCATCAGTGAAGTCCAAAAATGTCATTACCGTTAAATGATCAACTTCCATTGTAAAAAAAGAAAGATTTAAATGGTCAACAACACAAAGAATTATATTATACAATAAAAAGGAAACGTACAGTGACAGCCAATCAGGACTCGACTCAGCATTTCGCTGGTGGAGGTAATACAACCAAAACGAAAGTCTTTTGTAATTTTAAGCAAAGAAGTCGCAGTTCTATGCCTTGAACGAAAGCCATAAAAAAAGAACAAAATAACATTTCAAATGGAAAACTAATTTACTAAATAATACACACATCACATCACGACTTTTTCTCAGATCACAGATTATCACTTACCACTGAAAGTTCGCCTTGGTCTGCCGTTACCGACTTTTCCATGCACAATTACCTCATTAATTTGTCATGTTAATCGTCTTCCGTCCATCCTCTCTACTTGTACAATACAGAACACAAATCAAAATGTAACAATTGCATTCGTAAAATGAAAAAAAAAACATATTGTTAGAGGAGAAACCGGCGAGGCGCCATGTTTATTCATTTCTCCATGATACATTCAAAACATACAACTAAAATCCTATGTAGATGGACGGATAATGCACATCCTACTGTTAAACTACATTCATTCAACTCAATATAATTACAATACAATCGGAAACAAATCACAAGTGACGGAGAAAGTTGTAAGGGAGGCTTCTAAGCTACAACCCAAACCAATTTATAGCACCTGCCTCACTGGTCGAGGAAATCGTGACCCTCACAGAGCGCTAGAGATAGCCGCCTGATACGCTGCACTTAGTACACTAAATACCTTTCACTTTTAACTAACAATGGGGAACAAGGATGAACACCTTCTAACAATGAATGTGGTAATAGATTTAATTGCAATTCATATTTACATAGGTGATACATCACTGCCAGATTGTACCTACTTGATGGGATTTAGCTGCCAAGATCAGTGGAACAGATATTTTCCAAAAATAATGAGAATGGCTGAAACCCGGAAGCTGATTTAGATCTATAGCCCAATTAATGTACTGCATCTAATAAACTGTACACCGAAGCGAAATTATATATATCCCACTTTAGTAAATCATATATTGTCTTTCCGTTACCCTAGTACCCATAATACAAGCCTAGTCTAGGCTGATTTGTGGAAATGCAAAAAAAATATTATCATACTTTGGGTATCGATCTGTTTTATAAAAAAGCTCTGCCAAAAGTACAATTCGATCATCTTCAGAAACCAAATCGATTCAAGGCAAATTCTATATGTACTTATGCAAAGAAACCACTTCAACTTGTAGAATTTACAACATCCTGTTTAATGACTAAAAATCATCTCGAAACGACGACGTGGCATTGAATTCGTAGTAAAAAATGCCTATATCGGAATATCAACTTTATATTGATCGTTATTAAATTCAAATTTGTTCTTTTCGTTTCTATTATGCATATATTTATTTAAATTATATGTACATAACAATATACTTGTGAGTTCACGGTTAGACGTCGATGACACAATGTGGGACCGCTACAATGATGATAGTAACTATTATAAATATATATGAAAGTGTTGGCAAAATAAACAAAAGATTATCTGTATCTTAATCTTTCGTGTCCAATCATTGTAACAGATTTATTTTAATTGGAGCGGAGCGAGCGAAGATCTCTTTAGAAGAGTTCTTAGCCGGTTTTCGTATTTTTTGTAATGAATCGATTAGGCTTAGAACTAGATAGAACCCGAATTTAAAATTCGTAAAAATAAAAAAGTTATGACCAAAAAACATTGGCATTATGGGATGAACAAAAAATAAAAAAAAATGTTTTCAAGCTTCAGCATAATACACTGAATTGTCTAGAGCAAATGCTTTTTAAACCACCAATCCGCTCCACTCCAATATATGGTGCTAGAGAAGCTTTATGCTTAGCGACTGCATCGACCTAATCATTATTATTGAATCCTGTCGTTTCGGTTTCTTTCAGGATCCTAAGGCCATCCTCATGGGTCTGCATACCATACGTATGTCTTCTGTATGACTTTATCAATCAATGGTTAATCAGAACACAAGTGAAATACAGATATCAGAAAAAATTGAAACTCCCATATTCAAAATTGAAATTGTACAAAAGAATCAAAAACAACTCAAAAAGTTATCAGTCGATAAAAACATTATTAAAGTATCACAGAATTTTTGATGATTAATTTTATACCAGTTTATCACCTACATCAATGTTAATTTTAATTTTTAAATTGATTCTTCACTATGACTTAGTTAATTTAATATAATAATGTATTACTAATAAAATGTACAAAAATAATTTTATAATAATTCTTTATATTATAATATATAAGTTACTCATTCTGCTAACAATCTTGCAGGGTCTTCAGGTCTTTTCAGGCGTTTGGCTGAGATGTTTAATATTTACGAATAACGAGGTAGAAAATGAGTAAATTAGATTAGTTAAGCCTGAAAACCGCCCGCACTACGTTTTTACTCATATTACAGTACTTGAAATATAATCTTTGAAATTTTTATCATTCCCGGAAAAGAATTTTCCATCACAATTCTGGGAAAAGATTTATTTTCTTCCTTTTAATCCCCTTATACAGACTTGTTTTTTTTTATCTTTTTTACTTCTATTTTTTAACGTAAATCCCAGGATTAGTCCAAGGATTTATTGAATTTCTTCAAGGATTATATTGGTGTTTTAATTAATTTATTGTGGCTTATCTAACTATTAAGTTTATGTTGATGATGTCTGAGTAATGAACTGTCATCCATGTTCTACGTGTAGTAAAATTTTGTGCTCTTTAGGAGCATCAGAAGTGGTCAAATTTTGAGTTGCAAGATTAGAAAATTTTGCGGACAGACAGACAGACAAACGTGGTAATAAAAATTATCAGACATCATGTGACTGTGCTAAAATATATTTAAGAACGATGTGTACTTAACTAGGTTAGTTTATGTAATCATGGGATTCTTATTTTTCTTTAGTCTGTAAAACCATGTAAATCTATGTACTTGTATTGCTATTGCTGTTATTTCGTGTATCACATGCCGTTGTCGCCTCTGATTAAGGTTTCACTTGATCAAGTAATTATTAAGTTTGTATATGGTTTAAAATTGTATTGGTGCTACCTGATTTGGTGATCAGTTTAATTAATAAAAAAAGGAAAAAAAATATACTACCTATTTCGAGTGCTCGTGTGACATATTTTTTTTTTCGTTTATCGTGACCTACCATGCTGAGTTTACTTCGGCATTTAAACAAATGAAAGCCATTGGTTCGTCTACTAATTTATTCTTTGTAATTTGTCTACGGAACGTTTAATGCGAAACCACAACTCAGATTTGTCGCGTTCACATTAATCCCGCCAGCTTTCTTTCAAGTCGCATCAAGTCTAACACCCGTCAGACTCCTGCTCAAACCACTTTTATCATTACCCGAAATCCTCTTAATGCTCGGAGATCATAATCGGTTACACAACAGTTTTCACTGCGTACGCTGACAACTGCACTCTGCAAGATGGCGGATACAATGGCAGTAAGAATGGGCTAATAAGACAATTAATCAAGCACTGGTTGAATTATTACATGAGCGGATGTGAAGATGGTGGAGCTTTCTCGCCAACGCATTATGACGTGCCATTCGCATCGGTGACACGTTTGTCAAACAATTTCGGGTATTGAGAACCGCATTTATGCAGCCAGAAGAAAGTTGTGTCGCTCTGTAAGATGGGACACTTATTACGTTTGATTGGAGGTCATTTAAATTACTGAAGTTTATATTATAAAAATTGCTGCGATAGGACACGTTTAAACGACATCTTATACATCGCATATGAACGGTAACACGTATCAAATGTGACATCAAAAGCGATATTTGTGGTGGGAAGGTAAATTCCTCTGTTGTTATATACACTGCCTGCTAAAAACAAACAAAAAGGCGTAGAGTTAATGGCCTTTGTAATTAATATTTTTCAGTATTGTAGTTATTAAATAACTACAAGTAGTTATTAAATAATGCAGGAGCAGAATAGCAGCTGTAAAAAACCCCAATCTAACCTTTTTATAAAATGGGTTCACTCTTGATCCTAGTCAAACACGGAGGCCAAGACAAAATCCATGATGCAGCGAGCTAACCCAGAAGGTGCCTATTCACCCTGGCTCTGAAACCGACGGGTCATAAGTCTTCGGAAATACAGACGCAGAGAGGGAGTTCCACTCCTTTGCTGTGCTCTTTATAAAATATGTTGAGAAGCGTTTGGTGCAATAGGTAGGAATAGCAATCATGAAAGGTGGTAGCCCGCAGTGCGTCTGGATGTCCGATGAAAGAAGAGAGTTGGCGGTGTGAGCACATGCAGCTCCTGAGCACACTCTTCTAAGTACATTCTGTAGAAGACCGACAGACAGGCAACTTTGCGGCGGTGAGCTAAGGTGTGATGCTTGCTCTGCACCAATTATCATCATTATGTTGAAAAGCGTTCGGTGCGACAAGTAGGAATGGCAACCAAGAAAGGGTGTTGCCGTACCGTATTATCGTTACCAATAATGAGCCTTAACAACCGCCGGTCAGGGCTGCGAACTCGACGTCATCGAAAATCCGGCGCGTAAGGAAAACCCCTCCGCATACCGGCCTCGGCGTATCCTCCGATTTCACTTAAACGCTTAAATTGGTGTTATTATTATAACACTTTACATTTCCTTTAATTTCAATCATCTAGTCTGCGTTTCGTTTTTTTTTTCTTGTATTTCCATGCGCTAATTTTAATTCTAAATGATTATTCCACTTTTGTTTTTACATGTCTGTTTTTATTTCTCTTTTTTAGTGATTAAGTTCACAAAGACGGGATAAGGCTACTTTATGGTTTTATTAAGCTGGATTGTTATAGAGTTTTTTAATGTTGAAATATGTAATTATTTACACTAAATTAGATCGAAATCATTTAACATTTAACATTAACCGAAAGCATTTTAATTGTACGGTAGACAGATAATCAACTTAAGATTACAACGATATGGTTCGCAATTTCATAATCTACAAGAAAGGACCTTATGATTTCCATGCATGAAAATAGTAGCGCGATTGAAGCGACTACTGGCGCCATCTACTTTTCAATATATGAACATTTAATATCAATATATCTTTAACAGTGTGCGCAATTAAGTAATGATAGTATATAATACATACAGCTCTGTATTTGACATTCAGCTGAAAATAGGTTAAAGAAATTTTACATATTTGTATTGGCCGATGTGCTGTTGACAGTATATATTCAATGGTCCTACACACGACTTATGTTGTTCATATACCTATGTATAGATTTAAGCTTATAGGTATTATTAAATCAATTTAATATTATAATAAGTATAACGGTATAATATACGAGAACTAGAGCCACTTCAAAGTTCATCTATTAAACATGTTTATAACACATTTCTAAACAGTTTAGGTTCGACGACCTCTGCATTGCAATAAACACACACATATACAGAGAATCACCAAGACGTACCAGCAGACATCAAGTACGCGATCAGTATTAAAACATAATTAAATATATTTAAGACTAGAAAAAACACGACTTGGCTCAGAAGTTATTCTCATACGGTACTGGAACCAGCAACCATTGGTTCCATCCAGTCCACAGCTGTCCTAACTAAGCTATCGGGCCTTGATAACACCCGTCGGTCGTTTCATTAATGAAGCAACGCTAGCCAACAGAGGAAAAAACCAATGGACCGGATATCCAAAGGTTGTGGGTTCGAGTCCCGCCTAGAATAGCTTGAAAGCTAAGTCGATTTCTTCTTGTATTTTCTAATAAAATAAAATGTAATTAAACATAATTAAAAGTCTACGCTTGTAAGATTCTCAACGAAAAGATCACAGACTATTAACAGAATATGTTCCGTGGCAAAGCATTTTTTATACCTGGCTACCTGTTTTTGATTAAAAAAAACAATTTATCATTAAACAAGTTATTAATTTTCTGCCGCATTATGTCAGTAAATGAAACTTGTTTCGCAAAAGTATTGCTAATTTGTTTTCTATTGTACAAGTTTGAATAGCACACAAGTTCTTTGTGATTATAAGATTTAATAATAATAATATTTCCAATATTTACATCAATTAGCCTAGCCCAAGGTTATTAAAAGTTAGTTAGTTATTAAAGATTGTGTTATGGTTACTAGGGTAACGGATACACATACATACATAAATATGTAATATTACAGAAATATATATATGACTCAGGTACAAATGCTCATATTTATCACACAAACATCTGCCTGCGCTTTCCGGGAATCGAATCCAGGACCGGCAGCGCGAAAGGCAGGATCGCTACTGTTGCATTTTTCATAACTATTTTTTGCCTAACTTAACACGCAAAGCATATTTTTATTTAGAAAATATTTAAAAAATGTTCTTATTTATTAAATATAATATTTTTTTTATTACAATACACAGAAAGGGAATTCCGAAAATAATTCAACTGTTCAAAGATCGACGTAATTTTTCTCGTTACAAAGCCGTTGACCTGTCTTTATACCTGGAAACGAATGCCATCCCTACCAAATTTTTTTACCAACAAGATCACAAATCGATGAATATTTTATTTATTCTCTTAAGGTCAGTAACTTTTTATGATAAACCGGTCACATTCCAAAAGAAAATGATTAAAACGAAGGTATATGAACTTCAGAGAGATTAAGAACAAGCTAGTTCATTTGGAAGACCATGTTGATACGACGTCTTCATTACCATTGCCAATATTTAAGGATACTTGCTTAAAACAGATACTTGTTGACTTTGTTGTAATCAACGATTTATTGAAACCATAACACTATTATTATTTTGATAACAGAATAATTTTGGATTATCTTTAGTACTTCTGTTAAACCTGACGAGTTTCTTGCGCCCATTCTTCTTGTCAGTTAAAAGACGTCCTGAATGGGTGGTAGGTAAAAATATTGGATAAACCAACTGATTTTAAGTGTATTTGAATAAAGTTATTTTTCATTTCATTTAAAGAGATGAAAACCATAGAAAGGAGTATGAATGGATGCTTACAACTACAGATGTAGTGGCCTTTCGCACCTTTAGTAATGGCAGTTAAATGATAATAAAGGTTTTCATAATATTTTTTGCTATTTAAACGTTTAAGCTGACGGCCGTTTGATACAACGGTAGCGTTCTGCCTTTTGCAGAGACGGTCCTGTATTCAAGTCGCGGATGGGGCAAATGTTGTGTGTATCTGAGTCATGGGTTATTTCTATATATCATATATGTATGTCTATCCGTTATTATTAGTTCATAACACAAGCCTTACAGTGTTTACTTTAGTTAAACTAATTGTGTGAATGTAAGAAATATTATAGCATTAGCTAAAGCACCGAGTAGATCGTAATCGTAAGTAATCGAAGATATCCGATGATCAATGATACCGATATGTAATACAAAACAATAAAAGGGAGAAAATAGCAGCCCCTGCCGAGTTTCTGACGTAGGACTTACGAATTCATGGCGTAGCTTTGACGTTCAATACACGCATTGAAATGCTCATAATAAATAAAATCATCTTTGGTCTCTCGTTGCGGAGGTAACGCTTCTTTCATACATACATCGTTTGGGCCCTTAAAGTTCGCCTTGTTCTGCCTTTACCGACTTGCTCGTGCACCTTCACATTTCAGACTTCTGTCGTGTAACGCCAACCATTTCATTGAAATGTGATTTTTAAAAATTTAAGTAGACATATGAGTAACACTTCCTTGGCTTATTTGGCTAAAGTTCAGTATCTCAAGGAGATTGTTAAGTCTCAAGTGGCTTTAGAGTAGCCGTAACGGTCTCTAATCGATGTAGTTGTTGAGACATATCTGGACCGAGTCGAATCGTCTGTCTACTACCACGGGCAAGGTCGGCACATTTTAATGTTCAGTTCCTTATTACAATATTTGAATCAAGTGGCAATTATGTGAACGATCTCAATTTGATGCAGAAGATACAGGACCACAATTCAATGATTTAACTATGTTTTTTATATTTTAATAAAACAAAAACGTGGTTTCGATTAATAGTTTACGAAACAAAGTGGGAATAAAATGGTAATTATGTGATTGATGATGTGGCGATATAATTAACGCTACGCTGTGAATAATAATGAATACATGTCAAATTGTTTTTTATTTTTTAAGAATTGAACTTTATTCAAATTGTAACACAAAAAGAGCTCAAAAGAAAAAAATCAACTTGACTCGGGTTAGGCGGGGAGAGTACTCGCCCGGATAGCGAAGGAATGCGAGTTCGGATCCCGCCTCACACCTGAGATAATTTTAGGTTTTTTTGTAATCACAGTTAAATTCTGAAATAATATAAAATATAAACTCCGATTATTCTATGTGCTTATAAATACTTGTCGATGATGACATGATAATTAAAATTTTAATGTAAACAGCTTAGTTTAGTTAAGCATGCGATTGTGGAAGTTAAGAAGCTTTCGCAATAACCTACCAATGGGTTGGTAAAATTTATTAAACTCGATTTCTCTTATTATTATTATTATTAAATATTATAATTCCATAATAACTGATTATATTATATTTGTTTGATATCTGATTTCTAAATTTATGACAATTGTGTGACAATGTTATGTACTCCATTAATCATTAAACTTAAATCTAATTTGCAATTATTAATAAATACCATTTGACAGTAGTAAATAAATAAACAAATTATGATCAAACATCTCAATGACAGGAGTTATTTAACAATAAAATACTACTGACGTGTAACTTAAATATATTTCATAAACTTTATTAGCACGTTGGATTGTTGTTGTCGTAAGGGATAGCGGTCGTTAGCGATTATTACGTGAATAATGCAACATGAAAATTGGCCTGTAATGCAATTTGTTAGCGGCGTGACCTCGTTTGGTATGCACTCATTGCCACCAAATAGACTTTTTTGCGGGAGAACTTTGGAAGAAGGATATTGTCAATCTGACATTTGGCAATTTACTTAAATAGGTAGCAACCATTTGGTGCAACGGTAGCGATCCTGCTTTCGCACCGAAAGTTGTGGGTTCGAGCCCCGGAAGGGGCAAATGTTTGTATAATGAATGCGAGCATTAAAGAGTCATTTCTATATATTTCTGGGTATTTATATACATTTCTGTACATATTTATATCTTAGAATCGTATATGTATGTCTATCCGTTACCTTAGTATCCATAACACAAGCCTTGCAGTGCTTACTTTGGGTTAGGTAAATTGGTGTAAATGTAAAAAATATTATCACCAGACATTAATATTAAAAGTATAAAGTATCATAAGTGGTTAATTCTTCTGTAATTACAGAATGAACGAATCCATTAAATGTTGCATTGGTGTGTTGTAATTTGGGCGTGCCGCGGGCAGCTGTTGCGACACAGTCCGGCGCGATTTATTCCACGCTTGCGTATATACACAGACATGTTCACACAACATTTTCTATTGTTTTAAAGTAAAGTAGCTTGTGCACTCCGTTCACTGATAATACAAGAAAATTGACTATTTATTATAACATTATTAATTTTATTTTTTATTCGTTAAACCATTTGCTTGCTGGCTTGCCCAAAACTCCAGCAATTTAAAGTTATTAATACATAAAATAAAAATATCAATAATAATTGTCTAAACCATCTTATATACCAAAAAAAAAATCAACTGTCTAGCTATCGCGGTTCTAGAGATACAGCCTGGTGACTGACCGACGGACGGACAGACAGCGAAGTCTTAGTAATGGGGTCAGGTTTTTCACCTTTGGGTACGGAACCCTAATACAGTTACATAATGTCAAAAAGAATAGTGTTGGCATATATCAAAAATAGAATATATTAAAATATATAAAGTGCTCTAGTTTATGGTGCAAAAATATTATTTTCACCTGGCAACACTAAACCACGCGCCATTGTAAAGTTTTACTTTACTTTTTTCCTGATATCGGACGAGGCCGGTCGAGTCCGAAATATACCAAGCTGCGGAGAGTTGTGTCGAGAGAAGGGAGAATAAATTATTGTTGTACTCTACTGAAATATTTTATTATTTCAATAATAGGAATATTATATAATAGTATCTTGCTACATAATTATTCAAAGCGGTCCGCAAATATTTATATGTCGAAGTGATGAGCGTGTATATCTCGAAACGAAACGAAAACTGACTGTAAGATTCTAGGTTCGAATCCTAGTAGCAGAGTATATGTTCGGTGATAAGCAGAAGGTATTAAGTCCCCGGTTACAATTATTTATGTAATAATAGTAATATTTCTAACATTCACACCAATTAGCCTAGCCCAAAGTAAGTATTGTAGGGCTTGTGTTAGGGATACTAGAGTAACGCATAGACATACATATATGATACATTGTCTCAGTCAAATGACGTCCAAAGCTGGACAAAAGCCACCACAAAGGATCTCCTCAACGGTTCCGCGTCGCCTCGTGACCCTGGGTGCGATCGCGCATATTAAGCCTATGTAGCCTTCCCAGGCTAAGGCACCTTCAGATTTAGTCAGTATGAGTCTGCCATAACCTCTCGGTCGACCGATGTATCCATGTAGGATTCACCACCTCCCTGCCCCGAGTCCGGAGGGGAAACCAAAAAAAAATCTCCACAACGATCGGTCCTGTGATGCCTGCATCCAGCGATTTTCACCAGATCATCGGTCCACCGAGTGGGAGGACTATTATAATACATAAACAACTAATATTTATGGAAACATACTCGTATATGATTCAAGTACTAATGCTCGTATTCATCATACAAACATTCAATAATATTTTTCTTCTTTTGAGTTTCTATGAAATTTCATCAAGTTATTACTTGACTCACTAGCTATTTCTTACTTGCTCAATTAATTAAACTTACAACACCTATATTGACAAACATTTTTTTTTCATTTAGCTTAGTTTTCAACTATAATTTAACCACGGAAATAAGTTAAGTCACGATTTTAAACAAGCGTGAAACACTTTTTTTTGTTATTTAATGCCATTTAAGAAGATTTTAATTGACACCTTATCTCCATTAGACAAATGCTATTTTCATTCGATTACTTTTCAAGACGTGTGTATGAATATGCATGCCCCCTTGCTAGACACGCGCTGGCAATCTTGAGTAATTTTTGACGGATATCATAATGGGTTACAAATTATCGAAACACGATTGTATTTTAAAATCATTATTATACATTTTTACCGCTTATTAAAAAAAACATTAGTTTGCTTTTAATTTGCGAGTGAATAGGTGTCTTCTAATAAGCACGTCACATCCTAGATCGCATCATCGCTTACCATCAGTCGAGATAGCGGTCAAGCGCTTACCTATTTACTATTAAAAAAATAGTCTTAAATTCAAGATTAAAATTCATATATGTACCCTATTTGGTGCGCCAAATTAGAAAAGACAATCATACAATTATATTAATTTAAATTATTTATTTATTTATTTATTCATGTATTTCATAATTAAGGATAAAAAGAAAAATTTAATAATTTATAAAAAAAAAACTTATTTAGGGTTTTTCGCGCATAATTTATATTTAATCCGGACGTTTCGGCTCCTTTACAGGAACCGTGATCACAGGATGACTAAAGCAATGGTCGTCATATATTTTCTACTACCTTTACAATATTATGCGCAAATAAGTTGTTTTATTAATATGTGTAATGTGCGCGAAAGTGTAAGAACTAAATATGATATTATTTTTTTTACTTTTTTAATGTAATATTTATATTAACCATTAAAACGGCAGTTTTATTAAGAATGTAAGTAAAATGATCTTATTAAAGTGATTTCCACAAAAATCATTGACAAAAACTACTGTAAAACAGTTACGTGTCAATATTTTCTAAAGCTGACGTAACGAAGAAAAACCATCGAGTTAAATGAGTCATAATGATCGGATGGTTTTTTACTCAAATAAGTTATTTAAGAAAACAAACAGTGTTATACAAATCACAGAAGCCTCTTTGTTATAAGCATTTTATCTTACCTAGTGGCATGTACGTATTTTACAAAATTTAAGTATAAACAGAATTATTGACGGCTTAGTATAATGAAAGAAAGAAAAACATTTGTTAATAAACACACAGTAAAGAAGCATTATATAAAAAAGAAGACAGTAAATAATTATAACGATAATAAAACCTTTACTAGTCCGCATTTTGCCTCTGGATTATTTACAGTGAGGCAAGAGATACTAAAGAATTAATTGAATAAAACACAATAAACACATACATAAAAATACATACATACACAATATTACTTTAAAAATTATATTTATAACCAATATACATACAAAAAAGAGCGAACTAACTAAAAAGAAGAAACAAATTAAGCGGCAGAATGTTCCGAGTTCTTTGCTATTAAACGCTGTCAGGTGCTAACACTGTCATTTTGACATTAGAGTCGGGCTAAATTAGGTATAATCGTACCTGTTCCACATGTTTCTACTATTTGAAAATACTTTATCCAAATACCTAATACGAACATTTCCAATTGCGAAGCAGCTGAATAGCACTATAGTAAGTGTATTTGGATTGCTATTAAAGAAATACAACAATATTTGCAAGAGTCAGATAACAGATGTTTGATCAGAAATATTATCTCATACGCATTCGTTTTCGTAATGGTAAGCCGTTAGTCATGCATCAAGGAGATTCACGAACTGAGCATAATGATTTTAAGTCTATTAGTATTGTAGATAATTTGCCCGTTTCAATACTTTATTAAAAAAACATCAAGAAGGAAACAAAGTCGTTACACAGGCTAATAACCATACAGCCTACAGTGAGTCGGAAGGAAGGCAATCCACGATTGTTTATGTGTGAATCTTACTCTGGCGTTATTACGTATGCACTCTTCATAATTAAGTTACGGAAATCTGTTTTTGCTTTCCCACCTCGCTCTTGTGTTACGCCTTCGTCGTTGGTTCGCTTATGTGAACTTTCTTTTGCAAAATATCATGCACAACTTAACAAACATCAAAGAAAAAAAAGTTTATTCAAATGCACATAAAATAAGTTGTTTTGAATCGTCCAACATTTTTACCTACCACCCATTCAGGACATCTTTTAACTGACAAGAAAAATGGGCATAAAGAACTCGCCAGCTTTAACAGAAGTAACGACATTTACAATATTATACGTCGTCACCATACGTAATCCACAAAAAAAAAACAAAATTATGCTAGTATCACAATAATAGTAGTGTTTTGGTTTCATTACGTCGTTGATAACAACAAAGTCAACAAGTGTCCATTTTAAGTATCCTTAAACATTGCAGTAATATTACAGATGTAAGAGTTCTTTGACTTACGTGATCCTAGAATGTAACCTTGCGTTATTTTAATACTGATTAAAATATTTACCAAGGAGGTCATCGTCAAACATAACAGTAAAATCATATTGCATGAAAATATTTAGAAAAGGCTTACGAGTATAAATAATCGCTGTTACAGATCTAATATTTAGTTAAGTCATAACTAGTTAAAATTAAAACACATTTTACGGGTACCGAAAACGCGTTATTTGAATCCTCGATCACGGGATGACATCATGTGAATACAACTTCTGAAAAGGAGTGAAAGCATCAGGATTGAATAAATAATATAGTAAAACTATCTGACCAGGCCACGCGTTGCTGTGCTATAAATTAAAATAAAACCTATCCTCTCTTTTAAGTTAGATCAAATAACAGATAGTTACGATGATAAAAATCGGTTAAGTAGTTTAGGAGTCCATCGCGGACAAACAACGTGACACGTAATTTATATATATATATTAAGATATATGTATATAAATGGATATAGATAAATCCATTTTTGGTAACAGTAAATTTTTTTTCCTTGTTGATGCTGACCTCGTTGAACTAATAAATCATTGATAATTGTAACGGAAATGGTATCAGTTTCAAAAATCAAATCCTCGCATCAAGAGCTATCATTAAAATAAAATACATCACTATTAAAAGTCAGAATAAAAACTTGACAAACAGTTGCACATACTAGTAGTGATGTAAGGTCACTGGCAAGTAATAAAGGTGTAGATGGCAAATAAAAGTTTTGAGTGCGAAAAAAAAACTAAATAAACCTCCAAACTATGCAATTGAACTTGACCCCAGTTGCATATGCTCATTTCGGCCACGCTTGGTTAGTTTCGTCTATATCAACATTTATTCGTTTGTTTAAGCGAGCTATAATCTCTGGAACTACTAATAGGCTTTAGAAAAACCTATTTTGCGTTTGGAACATCCGTAGTTTGAACTTGCGGAAGGCTACATGTTATGTTGACATGACGTTCTGGTAAATTAAAGACCAGACATCCAAAGGTTGCGGGTCTTATCTGAGAATAACTTTTAAGCTGAGTCGTATTTTCTAGTGTTTTTCTTTAAAAAACTTATCATAAATATTCTCCTTCCTCGTTCTTATTAATTTTTATTAGGCTAATATTTGGCGAAGTAACAGTACAGTTCATCATTAAAGTATCTACTAATCCATCATTGAAAAGGAACCATTTTTGTACAGGATAACAACAAAAGGCGGGGGAAATGAGATCCGTTCCTCTATCCGAGTTTCTTTCGCCTACTGTTCACGGATGTTGGCAGAGCGGATAACTATACCGGATCCATTTCATGGCCGTACTTAAATTAGTTGTACGTCGATAAAATACAACTGCAGTGTTCCAACTAGTATAGCTAATGGTTTCAATGATTACAACCAACTGTGTAATTTCAATTGCCGACTTTGAACAAAATGAAAATTTTATTGAATAAAATTTATTTGCTGTTTCAACTTCGTTCTGTCAAACGTTTACCAGAACAAAGTAAATATTACAAGATAAGGTATTGATTAAACCGTCGAGCGAACTTTAAATACAAAAATCTATATAAATACTTTAACTTTAAATACCTAAATATATATAAATTCCCGGTTATTGATGACCGCGAGGAACTCCTAAACGACTCAACCGATTCTGATGATTTTGTTTTTTGCTGAATTTGTTCCGACTTAGGACATAGGATAGGTTTCATTGTAATTTATAACACAGCAACGTGTGGCCGGGTCAGCTAATTATATATAAGAAAACATTGCTAAAAAAATCAATTTACTTCAGGAGTCAGGCCCATATCGATGTCCTTTGTAGTGAATGTCACAACGTTCCCATGACTGGTCACGATGGAAACTCTACTTCCACCATCACAGAGGTGTATTTTTTAATATACCGTTGCCTTTTCCCCGTGCGTGAAGACAAAGGGAGCCGTACATATCCCTGCTGCCAATTCGTGGCAGGTGGGATTCATAACGAATTTCCTCTGGGTTAAAAAAAAAGTATCAGACGGGAGAAGTATCTTCATTTGTTTTCGCATTCAAATATCAGAAACTTGTAGAATCTTAAGTAGATTTCCAAAAAGTTAAACAATCCTTGTAAAAGTTTCAGGATACTTGGTTGCGATGCTAGGAGACCTGTACGATGACCATCCTATCCAACGGATAGGGAGCATTTTAGCACCATCTACTGAAAGAGAGACGTATTTCTTTGCATTCCATGGATGGTCCATCGTGTAGTAGAGACTTGTGACACGGGTGTAGGTTTAAGGGGCCCCTTTCCGATGAACATCAAAACTGTTGCTTCTTCGAGTGTGTGCATGTTTGAATGTTGAATGTGTCAAACTGTCGTGATAGTCGTTATTCGCTAATAAATTTCCGTCGATAACCTTTACTTCTCTAGCTGTTTGATAAGCTCTCACAGCGGCAATACCGATGAAGTCATGCAGGTATTTTGCAATTGGATGTGGTTAATGTGGTAACGTCTGTTTATTTGTACGCGTGCTGATGACATGAGCTATTATCTAATTTGCTTTTAAAGATGTGAATGTTGTCCAAAATTGGCACATAAAGTTTTCGTTTGATTTTCTGGTGTTTCCGACTTCAGACTATGAACCTCTTTTAAACAAGTTTGACCACAAAATTGGCATTCATGAATATGAATAAAAATCATATTTAAAATTAAACAAGGCATTTATAACCCTTGACTTTTAGTCATAACCTACAATAAGTTACTGAGGGATAAACGAGCTTAAAGGTAATAGTATGTTTTATAGCTGTTTATTTAAGTATTTAGTATTTCATATTGTTCAGTCATGGCCAGCATTATGCAAATCTAGTGCAGCTTTTTTTAAGAGTTCTTATTTTTTTGTTCAATAATCCATTTACTGATATTTATAATATGTGTATTTTTCTCATTCTTTCTCGCAAAATACTAACTTATATTTATTTTGTTTGTCTATAATTTACATTCAATAACCTTCGTAGAGTATTGTCAGCAAACAAGTTGTACAATTCACATAATCATTTATTATTATTGTTATTTAATCTTCACCTCACGCATTAATTCACATATTGGTTGTAATAAGATTCAATATTAACTGATGGTAGATATAACCTTTTTCATTTTCATGATTGCACAATATAGATGTCAGCAATCTCGGTGGGCAAGTCACTGTCAATGTCAGCGTGTGCCAATTTCGATGTCACCATTTCTGAGGTCTGTTTCCGATCAGGGGCTCTATTATGTTCCATTGTTGAATTGCGAAATTCACATCTTTCGTATTCCCTGTGTCGCGAGAAAAAGACGGCGTGCAATAGGGAATCGAGTGATTCCAAGATAGAGTCCCAAGTGCCCAATTTTTTAATCCGTCTTATCATTCTAATTTTATGCATTCACTTGTCTGCAACGAGTGGTAACAATTAATAGTCTTGTAGGCGATCGACTTCCAATATAACAGAAATATTTGTCAGTTTTAATGTATCAATATAAGATAAAGCAAATATCAGTTTTAAATTCCGTCTTCCATGCGGTAATTACCAATTGAAATTCTTTCTTCGTAACAAAAGTAAAAATCGTAACTCCATATTACCTAAATAGTGTCGGTGGCGAACGAATGACAAATGTAATAGAGTATTAAAAATATCGATTCTTTTAAATCAATCTTTTAATCGTATTCATGTGATTTGGTATTTGATTCTTACTTAATACGACGATACAATTTCAGTTAAACGATTCAAAAATAGGTCCCCAAGTCAATATCGTTTTCATATCGTATCTTTATTGAGTCTGGGCGGTTGTTTTAACTTTGTTGTATTTAATTTCTACACCACTAGTATTTTAGCGACTTCTTAATTCAGAAGCTAGTTAATAATACTATTTTCCTTCACGACAATTTAACATTTTCATCATGAGTAATAAAGTTATTACTCCACAGTTCAATTATGACCTAAAAAGTACATTTTGTTGCACGCAAGTGTATTACCGCGTTTGTGTGTGTGTTGCCTGGAGGTCTTATGGTCCCATAGATAATTGCAATTTATACGCGATCCTACTGTATTTGACAATAGAGTCGAGAATCGTTGCGTAATTCTGATTGACCCTAATAACACTTTTGTGACGCTTTAGCTGTTTCTAACATTTAAGTAATAAAAATAATCATGGGAAAATATTCACTTTTCAAGTAAAAATTGCAATCTTTATCTATATATATAAAAAATTTCTGTCACAATGTTCGACCGCGATGTACTCCGATACTACTCAACCGATTTTGATTATTTTTATTTCTTTTTGCTGGATTTGTTCCAAATCAGAAACCTATCCTGGTTTCATTTTAAATTATAATAATAGCAACGCGTGGCCGGATCAGCTAGTAGTATACAAATTTCTCTATTAACTTTTTAGTTGTACGTATACGTTTTCTCTTTATTACATAATAAAAGTATTTTCTTCCATTCCCTGTGTTCCAGTAGTGTCGACACCATTACTAGCCGAATAATGTCTCTATTCGGCTAGTAATGGTGTCGAGTTTATTTGAAGTAAAACCTAGTAAAACCCAAATGAAGAAATTCAAATTTGTTTAAGTCTCTTTTTTCTAGAAGAATGAAAATTTGAGATGGTTATGAGAATACGCTATTAAATGATAAAAAACTTAAAAAAACCCTTTAAGCTTCAAGAGTTAAAACTTTTAAAATTAACAGCTTACCTTATAAGCTTTAAAATTAACAGCTAATAAGATACTTAGCGTTAGTACTTCGTCTGCAATTTGTGTTCGCTTTTACCTGAAATCAAAGAAAACAAAACATTAATGTAAAGTTAATGTAATTTAACAAATATTCATCTTGGCCCAGTGATTCTCGACAATGTGAATATAAATTCATTGGTGATCTGGCGGAAAAGAGATGGTATCTTAAATAAATCTCAAAAGTTTTAAATAAATAAATTCAATAAAATAATTTTTACTGGATTCATTGTGCGTTTATTCTCGTTTTTGACGTGACAACGTCTTAAATTAGGTTGCGGCTGGGAGTCACTTATGAAAAAGTGTAACGCTCGGTAACGTTAAGATGAGTCACCGAACGAGAGAGAGGCCCGCCGAATGCCTTGCGTCTCTCTCCCACTCAACTATGATCGGTCTGCCGCGCGCATTGTGCAATTTAATTATATTCATATCAATAAATATTCTACCGAGAAAAAGACGTTGTCACGTAAAATCTTCGCCCGTAAAACCGACTTTACAGGCAAAAAAAAAAAAAAAAAAAAAAAAAAAAAAAAAAAAAAAAAATGGTTTTTTTTTATTCTAATTATATTATGTCAATACTTTGTGTGTGTGTTTGTTACCATAAATAGTTACCATAAGCCTAAAAAATAACAGTTTTTATAATTTTTTATAATACAGTAACGCGTGGCAGGGTCAGCTAGTATATTTAATACTGACATTACAACTCGTTTACATAAATCATTTATCTTATTCATCCTGTAACCATAGCTTCAGTACATTAGGGTTTAAGCAATAAAATTTTGAGTATTAAAAATACACTTAGCATTTAAAAAACTGTTTACTGGATTTTGCTTTCATGTTATTTTTGATTCTAAGTTATGGCATCCATTTTAAACGTCAGTGTCTTTTATTCACAAAAAGGAAATGCTTGGCCCTTATCCCACCTAATGTAAGTGATGATAAAAACGGCGACGCGCTTTAGCCACCATCTCTGGACGATTATCAAATAAACTCGCTTCTTATTTTTGTTTTTTGGATCTCACCTTTGCAGTTCTCTTAATAAAATGTTTAATATATAACCGCATTTTGATTTTGCTTTTTTTATTTAGAATGAGTTCACTCTTGATCCCAATCAAGCCCGGGCCCCTAGACAGAATCCACGATGTAATGAGCTAACCCAGAAGGTGCCTATTCACCCTGACCTCGAAAACGAACGGGTTATGAGTACTTGGAAATACAGAGGCAGCGAGGGAGTTCCACTCCTTTGCTGTTCACATTATGTTGAGAAGCGCTTGTTGCGACAGGTAGGAATAGCGACCAAGAAAGGATGGAAGCCCGCAGTGCGTCTGAATAACCGATGGAATAAAGGGAGATGGCGGAATGAATAAATGCAGCTCCTGCGCACGCTCTCCAAAGTACATTATGTAGAAGACCAACAGAGAGGCAACTTTACGGCTCCTAAATTAATTAAATTTAGTGGACATAAAGTAAATAACTACCTATAAAAGCCAATGTACATACGAAGATACAATCTTAGCTCGTTCGCAATTCATAACAGCCAAAACAGTATCAAATAAGGCAGACAATAGCATTGAAATCGCAGAGAACAACCATCAAATTAGATCAAGGATTTGGTAAAAGCAAACGGAAGTAATATAATCATTAATGGTAGCTAATGATGTATTTATATACAAACTTTGCACAAAACAATACTTTTTTTTTGTATTCATTTCCGTTCATAATAATTACGGTTCCGTAAATATTTGTATGTACAGTGAACAGCATATTTATATCTTTTACAACGGCATGAGGTAGGTTCAAATATCAAAGAGTCATAAAAAGAGGTTTTCTGACTTCATCTCATCTGGAAAACTATAGAATGGAATAGAATTTTCATTTGGATTCGAATTCCGGAAGGGGCAGATGATATTGTGATAAATATGAGCGTTTGTTGATATTTTATATCAACTAGCTGACCCGACCACGCGTCGCTGTGGCTCAATTATTATAATTTTAATGAAACCTAATTAAAATGATACCTATCCTATGTTCTAAGTTGGAAAAAAAAGCAGCAAAATGTAAAAAAAAAATCAAATCTGTTGAGTAGTTCCGGAGTTCATCGCGGTCAAACACTGTGACAGGGAATTTTTATATATATCTACTTTTTCATTTTGCTGGATTTGTTCCGACTCAGGAGATAGGATTCATTTTAATTTATAACACAGCAACGCGTGGCCAACCTAGCTGATCCGTCCAGAGGGTCAGCGGGTCAGTATCTTATATGTATGTATATGAGTTGCCGCAGTAGCCACAACACAAGCTAATTGTTGTGAACATAAGAATCATTATTATTAGTGAAATATAGGTAATTATTAGTGTTATAATAATTATTGGAGAAACACTACATTTCCAATTTTGTTAAGGTTTACAAATATAATTGGAATATGTTAGTAATCATTTAAAAACACGAAATGCCAGTATGTTAATAAAATAAAAGAGAGTACAATATCAAGGAGAATAAAAATTCCACAATACATAGAAAACTATATCTGAATGGTGTATAAAAATTCGTTCGTTTTATCAAACTTTGGTTATACCGCGATGAATGTTCCACAGGTGCGATGTGACGCATATGAAATGCGTTTAGCATCGACCTATACCAGCTTTCTAAAAGCAACAAAATCTTGGTGCATACAAGCTATAGCATATTCGTTTCTTCATACTTTATAACTACTTTTAGCGGACAAACGACAAGTTTATTTTTATGGTTCCCAACCTCAAAAAGAAAAACGGAACCCTTTGTTGTCCGTACGTCTGTCTTAAGACCCTTTATCTCGGGAGCGCGTGGAGGTATCGACTTGAAATGAAAACCATATACTCAAGTCTACAGTCCCTCGAAGCTGTGAAAAAAGAAACCTCTAAGTAAAAAAAGATACGGTCGTTTATGCCCCAAGAATTGTATATTACGACACTCTCAAGAGAAACAAAATTTATTCGGTACTTTCTATTGAACAAGAACTATGAAATTTGGCAAGACAATTATCTGCCAATTGATATAGGAAAAGTACCTGGAAACTGTACATTTATAATTAAACTTGACTTACTTTAACGTAGTCATTAGGTATTAATACAATTTTCCTCATAAACACACAATAATATAAGTAATTATATATTTCGAAAACTGAATTCATCAATAGCTCGGAAAAAGAACTGCAAGACTATCTAGTCTTACTTAAATTATTTCAAATCTATAATCTAAGAACACAAATTTGTTGTTTGTGTATTTGTCTGTCCGCTCTTTTTCCCGCTCTTTTTCCCGCTCTATTTCCCGCTCTTTTTCCATTGTATCAATAACGTTACCATAAGCTCGCGTGACCATAGCAACGCGTTACCATAGCTACGCGTTAACATAGCAACTCGATACCGGGTCAGCTAGTATATATCTACAATTTTTTATATTTAATGACGTTTCGATTCCCTTTCAAGAGCCGTGATCATCTATCCTATATAATAAGAATGAGCGACGCATTAATTCAGTTAAAGTGGTTATATTAAAATTGTTACTTCATCCCCCACTCCGCAAAACTCTACACATACATTTCAAATATAGCAACATTATTCAATTGCTTCATAACAAAAGCGATGTAATATACGGCTATGGTAAACCCTGAATCAACGTAATAGTTAGAAGTAGCTGTTGTGTGAAGCCTCTTTGGCGGTGATTCGCAACTATTGTGAGAGCGCGAAACAAAAGCTAGTTCGTTCTATGTAACTCGTCTAATTGATGACTTTGTTTCAGACTGTAACCTAGTTTTTAGCAATAGTCCTAATAGGGGTACTTAGTTGTGATGTGACGCAAAACTTGTCCGACAACTCGCAATGAAAAGTAAACGCTCAATTCTGATAAATATATTTGAAGGTTGCACTAATACAATCACAAAACAGATACAAACATAATAGTTACTTGATCAAGTGAAACCTTAATTAGAGGCGACAACATACAATACAGAAATAAAAGCCATAGCATTATAACTACACAGATTTACATTTTTACAAGTTAAAGAAAATTAAGGATCCTATATTATATAAACCAACTTATTAAAGAGTCTTTAATATTTACTTTTGACGTGACAACGTCTTATAAATTGGTTTGCCGGGTGACACTTCAAGAAACTGCGTTACGCTCCGCTCACGTTATGCGCTTACAATGAGAGCGAGTGAGAGGCACGCGTCCCTTCCACTCGGGCATGGTTAGCCCGCCTAAGAGCGAGAGAGACAGACATAAAAAGTGGAAGGGACGCGTGCCTATAAATTAATGTATTAAATATAATTCTTTGTATAAATAAATGTTTAAAATTGTTACTATTATTTCATCCTTCTTCCTACTATACGAATGAATATTCACATTAAAATTATTTTACCACTCAAAGTCGTTGTCACGTAAAACTTTCGCCCGTATACCGACTTTACAGGCAACCAACTTGTATTTTTTTAAATTATGTAGGTTTACTTAGATATATAGATCTTAATATGTTCAAAGAATCTGAGTATATATCGAGATTAGTTGACTTCGACAGTGAGTTGTACTGGGAGAATATTCTAATCAAACGAGAAAACAAGCTTAACTTTGATTTAGAATTTCTGGTTACAAAGAAGTACTATCTAGATTTTCATCATTTTTCCCAAACTAACCAAAAGAAGTATTACTTGAAAAGTCAATTTAGTTTCTTACCAAACGGTGGCTGAAAATAAAAGGGGCCATTGCATACAACTTTAATTGTTCAAAGAATACTGTGAATGAAGAGAAAGCGTAACGATTTATCTAAATTAATAATTTATTGTTAAGTCATCAAGATAAATGGGTTTGGAAATAAGAAAATTAACTGCATTTCGTTGCAATTTTTGAAATATAGTATTGGCGAAACAGAGTAAATTACATTTATAGATTAAGGCGAATCGAACCCGCAACGTTTGAATGCCCAGTCCAATGCTGTCCTAATTGACCTGTGAACACCCGTCAAAATTTCTGGTACCTTTCTCCTTTTTACGCTGTAGGCCAGCGTTGTCTCATCAATGAGAGATACATTCTTGTATTGGAAAGAAATTTTTTTACAAATATTTGGACAATCGTTCAAGATAAAACATGTTGCGGGTTCGATTCCTGCTTGAAACTTGTGAGCCGAGCCGATTGTTTCTAGTCTTTATCTATTAATATAAAATATCATATCAAATTGCATTGAAAAATGCAAAATATATATAGGAATCATAAAGTTAATGTAGATAATAATGATGATACTACGGTACATTTGTCTCGGCATGCCGGATCTAACAGTTATTTGAATTTAATTAATGTGCAAATTATTGAATAAAAAAAGATAACATATGTTTTTCGTCGTGTAGAGTTCACGGCGCCGTAGTAAAACCAACGGTGATGAGCGTATGAAGTAAACAGGTTTTAATGTTTGTTGAAAGTCTGGTATATCTGTGAAATAGTAATGTCCATCTTCTAGTTTCTAATATGCTATTACCATAATTACTATTGTTGGCGAATGGCTGGTTAGCTAACCTTTTTGGGTAGTCTTTACTTTTTTATAGTTGTGTTCTTTTTGGTTCTGATTATTTGAATTTCAAACATATATCTTTGTTGTCAGCAACGGAGTTTTAATAATTATTATTATTATAATATTCATACTAATAAGCCTAGCCCAAGGTAAGCACTATAAGGCTTGTGTACATATGTGATACATGAATAAGTAATATTTGTAGAAATATAGATAAATACCCAGGACTAAGGTACAAAGCTCGTATTCGTCACACAAACATATCTCGCTACCGGGATTCGAACTAAGGAACGCCCGAGCGACAGGCAAAATCGCTACCATTGCACGAATTCAGTGGAAAGTCCACGGTTAGTTTATAAATACAATGGTAGAGTGCTATCCATATATAAAAAAAATCCCTGCCACAGTTTTTAACCACGATAAAAAAAATATATTTGCGGAGCTACTAAGAGTACAGAGTTTTGAAAGGTTATATTATTTTTGAGCTAAAAAATATTTTTTTTATGTATTAAGTCATTTATGATTATTCTGCTTCTTTGAGGGGTGGGAGGGGAGTTGGGGTGGTTTCGTTTGGGGTGGAATCGATTTGTTAGTTCATATAGTAGATAAACTAAATTTTTTAGGAATTTTTAGGACAAAAATGAAAGGGGCCGAAAACCCGCCTTATTGTATTATACTGAATCACGGCAACGTGAAGCTTGTCATCTAGTTTAATGTAAATAATGAAACGCTATATTGCGACCATACTATTAACTATTTTGAGTATTGATTTTCACTTTTGTATGTGATTTTTAATGATGATGAATTGGCGAAGAGCAAGTTACACTACTAAGCTCACCGCCGCAAAATTGCCTGTCTGTCGGTCTTCTACTGAATGTATTTCGGAGAGTGTGCTCAGCTGCATGTGCTCATACCGCCATCTCCCTTTTTCCATCATACATCCAGACGCACTGCGGGCTACCACCCTTTCCTTGTTGCTATTCCTGTCGCACCAAGCGCTTCTCAACATCTTTTATAATGCGCACAGCAAAGGAGTGAAACTCCCTCCCTTCGTCTGTATTTCCGAGTAATTATAACCTGTCCGTTTTCAAAGCCAGGGTGATAAGGCACCTATTGGGTTAGCTCGTTATATCGGGAGCCCTGTCTTGGCTCCCGGACTTGATTGGGGTCAAGAGCGAACCCATTCAACATTAAAAAAAATAAGCCCATTAATTAGTTAATTTTGTGAAATGGTGACCAGGGAACACGAGCTATTCACACCCTGACATTTACCCACACTATTGCAAACTCTTAATTCAATCCAAGCTGCAATTATGTAGTTAAGCCGTGTTATTGTGTATCAACTGTCACAAATCAAAATATATCCAATGATTGTGTTGGATTTCGTATATTTTCGACACAAACATAATACTCGTACGTTACGCTACTGATCGACGGCAAGGCTGATTGTGTAATTGGAGATTTATTATATATAAAAATTCCCTGTCATACTGTTTGACCGCGATGAACTCCGAAACTAAGCAACCAATTTTGATGATTATATTATAGGTTTTATATTAATTTGTAACTAAGCAACGCGTGACCGGGTCAGCTATTTATATATAAAAATTCTCAGTTACAACTAAATTGTCCTGAGTTCCAACTCTGGTAAAGACACACGGCTTCCTACAACTTCTTGATTATCAAATGAAAAAGTATTATTTACTTATTTAATTCTAGTGTTTTTATAATTGTAATTGTTAAATATGAATGTACGACTTGTTTAAACATGTTTGGAGTTGCAGCCTACCATGTTGTTTTGTTCTTATGATGTGTATAAATGTTATTGCTGTAAACCTGTTTTGTGTGACCAATAAAATAAATAATAATAAATAAATATTTCTTAGAATCACACCAATTAGCTTTGCCCAAAGTAAGCACTACAAGACTCGTGTTACGGGTAACGGATAGACATACATATATGATACATAGATATGTAATATTTATAGAAATATATATACCCATGACTCACGTACAAATGCTCGTATTCGTCATACAAACATCTACCTCTTCCGGGTCTCGAACCCACGACAGGTGGTGCGAAAGACATGGCCACTACCATTGCACCAAACGCTCGTCAAATAAATAAGCTTTATTATCTGTTGATCGTAATCGCGACATGTTTATCGGGCGATTGAAAACGCGTGGCGCTACCAAGCAATTACGGTTGCACACAGCTCTCCAGTCTTACGTCGCTTGGCTTTAAACACAATTGTTTCTCTACCATTGATCATAAGAATGACTCCATTAAGAAGAAGTGGATTAATACCATTTTAACAGCCTTTACATAGTTAATCATTTTATTAATATTAATATTTGAAATAACATCAAATTGTTTTAAAAATACTCGTATTCTGAAAGGTTGAAGGTTCTTCTAAACATGTTACTATTATTCCCTTTTTAATAAATAAAAATAGCAACATAATAAATTCGTTTTTGTATTTGTCCGTGCGTCATGCAATTACAATAACAAAAAGGTCACATTTCTATTGTTTTTTTTTTATTTTATTGATATTTGCATGCCTCCGCAAAGGTTTAAGACATGTACTTAATTTGATATTACGACTTTATGCAGTCTAAGCAAATAAATGATTATTGTTTGTAATTATTTATTTTTATGGAGAAACAAGTTATTCTCAGGCGGGTTGTGTCGATTTTTTTTAGTATTTTTCTTTTAAAGTAATTAATTATATAAGATAGTATTTTAAACTGCAAAAAATATATAAAAATCATTATTTTTTCCACTATATTGCCCTTCAAATAAATGTTTTACCCGCCCAATTGACTTGCAAAGTACTTCATAGTTTTATATCTTTAAGTACTACCGTTTATTTCTATTTTTTTTAAACTGTTTTCTAATTCACTGATATTGTTTAAAGAAAACAACCACTACTTTTTCTTCCTTTGACTTTCTTTCCTTTCGAACGGAGTCTCGCGAATTAATTATCTCAATAATTACCTGTGTAAATGACAATATAATTACAGGCCAACACAAACACAATTTATAACACCGATTCCAACAAAACTATTCATTATACATTGCTGATATACCGTAGACCTTTTAAATTTCAAGTCTTAGGTGCCTATTGGTCCCAGATTCTAGTCCCGGAAGGGGCATATGTACTGAGCTGCCTTTAGAAAAAAAAAATGTTAATAAATCCCATATGAGCAAAGGATATTACAGAATTGATTTTATCATTGGGAGGACAAGACGGCGTAGAGTTAATGGCTGTTGCTTTAAGAAAACTATGCTTCTAATTAATGTTTTGTAAAGTTAATTTTACAATTTTTATAATATACACTAGCATCTGTACGTGTGTTATGGTTATTTATATATAATTTATTTGAATATTACATATGATATATGTAAGTCTATCTGTTGTATCCATAACACAAGCTTTACAATACTAACTTTGGACTAGTCTAATTGATATGAATGTAAAAAATATCATATTAGAATTAATTAAGAATATTGCTTTTTTATATTTTGAGGCTCTGCTTGTTCTAAATAAATAAAACTCAATCATATATACATACATATAAATTCCCTGTCACAGTGTTTGACCGCGATTACTCAACCCATTTTTATGATTGTTATTTCATTTTACAGGATCTTTTCAGACTAAGGACATAGGATGTTTCATTTTATAACACAACAACGCGTGGTCGGGACAGCTAGTATAGTAAATATATATTTTTGAAAAGTTTTGTTATCGTAGAGCAAAAAGGATAAAAACTGCTTATTTAAAAAGTTACGAATTATTTAAAATCAATCAATTTTAGTAACTGGTTTTTGTGAGTATACCTTTCAAAAATGTGTTCTGGATTTCAAATTGCACAAGCTGAAGCTACTTTTGCCTTAAAAAATACGCATATAATAATGTGTGGGAAAAACATTGCCAATTTCATAACTATTGGCCTCGTAACCTCTTAATTCGTCAAATAAAACTACAAGATGTTGAATAACGAAACGCTACACGTTATTTTATTCAAAGTTCAAACTTTCTTTAACCGCGATATATTATCAACGGAATTATAATTTCAATTCACAAGATCATAATAAATTCGTAACTGCCGGATTAAAAATGTCTGCGCCGGTCAAAGTCATAAGATGACGGTGTTATTTTCAAGAAATTTACCTACGAGCAAATATTTGGTGGACATTTTTTATTAGATAAATTATTATAATAGAAAAATACTAGAAATAATCGACTCGGGTCACAAGTGAATCTCAGGCGGGAATCGAACCCGCAACCTTTGGAAATCCGGTCCAATGCTCTCCCAATTGAGCTACCGAGCCTTGCGAACACTCGTCGAAATTTTCCAGTACATTCCTGATTTTACGCTGTAGGCCAGCGTTGTTTCATCAATGAGAGGAACATCCTCTCGTATTCGAAAGAAAAATTTTTACAAATGTTTGGGCAATCGATTAAGATGAAACAGCAATGTTAGATTTATAATTTTTATTTATTTTATGCATTTTCAATGCGATCTTATAAGATAAATTATTATAATAGAAAAATACTAGAAAAGGTTAATACTAAATATATAATACTAAATAAAATACTAAAAATAAAAGAAAAATACTAGAAAGGGTTCGATTCCCGCCTGAGATTCACTTGTGACCCGAGTCGATTTTTTCTAGTATTTTTCTATTATAATAATTTATCTTATAAGATCGCATTGAAAATGCATAAAATAAATAAAAAAAAATTATAAATTTTTTATTAGTTTTATTTCAGTGTTCCTGGAGTATTATTTTTAATTTACATTATAATTACAAAATTAATAATGAAAAAGAAAGCATGTGTGCAATTTACACGTGGTAGAAGTGAAACCTTCAAAAATAATACTTACTCGTATACAAAATGTTGTGATGCCTTCTCTCAAGCTTTGTACTACGCATGCGCACACAAACACTTATTAACACACGCACATAATGCTTCCTATCTCATTTTCTCCTACGTTAAATCTTATGATTTTATGTGTCTGTCTCGTTTTACTGTCGCTTTCTCGTTTCATCGACGTTCGAATCACAACGATGCTAAAGAATATTTCACTTCAATAATTAAACGTTTCTTTATAATTTATAGCCTAGATTTATTTTACATCTTATTAAATAGCAATTTTCTAATAAAAAACAACTACTGAAAACTATATTATTTTTAAGGTTGATGAGTTAACGTAATATAAATTGGAGTTAGTGGTGCATATAATCGTTAGTTATCTTAACTAATTAAGTAAAATTCTTAACGTATATCTTAGGTATAAAATTGGAATTAACCTTAATTTAAACCTATTATATGAAAAATCTAAATAGGTATTAAAAATGCTTTTTCGATGTAATAATAATAAAAAATTTACTCAAAAATTACACCAATTAACCTAGCCCAACGTAAGTACTGTAAAGCTTGTGTTATGGATACTAGGGTAACAGATAGACATATATCTATGATTATGTATCATAGATATATAAGAAACGGAAGTATCGTGAAGATCAAGGACTCGATTGGAACAGTACTCGCCCGGGTAGCGTGGGGATGTGGATTTGTGTCCCGCCTTAAACTTAAACTTAGATTTTTATTATATACTAGCTGACCCGGCCCCGATTGCTGTGTTATAAATTAAAATGAAACCTATCCTTTGTCTCAAGTCGTAACAATTCCAACTAACAGCACTCATTCGTCACACAAACATCTGCCCCTTCCTATACTGGAACCCAGAATTATAGATGCGAAAGACAGGATTGCTACCATTGCACCAAACGGTTGTCAGATGAATGCTATCGAGTAATTAGCCGATGGTTATGACGCAATACGAAAGTGGCGGCATTTCTCCGATGGCCGCCAAACGGCGATCGGAGGCGATTTCTCGCTGACTTCGCATGTATATGCTAAAGTTACGACCGAACTGTTTCACTTCCACAAAAACAAAATCTTATTTCGTGCAAACCTTTCATTCGTGTACACGAAATGGAAGTAGAAATAATATTGAAAAAAAAAATTATAATACTTGCCTCTGTTAGTCGGAAAAGTGCATAAAAAGTTTTGGAAATAAAATTAGATTTTTTATTCGTAAAATATGACTTAAAGAAAATTAACCCTGAAGTCTTGACACGATGAGTAAGGCAATAGTTTTTTATTATGACTAAAGGCAATAAAAATAACTGTCTGTACAATATCAATATTTAGAGAAGAAATCCTGCAGGATATTTAAGATGAAATTTTAACTAACATACTTCAAATAAATAATATAAAAAGAATCTTGCGCACATGGCTACCTAATTATGAAATATAAAAAGTAAATTTAAATGTCAATCGTTTGATTTTTATCTCCATTCATCACTCACCGTAACTTGTAAGCAACTTAGCAAGTGAGTGTAAATATATCTTCTAACAATTGTTGCATAACCGCATTACGGGGAACATCAGCATCTCATGAATATGTACCGAGACTGAGATATGAGAGCTATCGAATCATAGCAAGATCGTAACTCAAACTTTTATGAAAAAAAATGTACTTTATACAGCTTAGATCCCTACCCTATGTCAATTAAAATGTATAATAAACGACCAGAGTACCTAAACGCTCGTTCCATCGTGGATTCTGTCTTTGCCTCAGAGCTTGATTGGGATAAATAATAAAAAAATACTAATAAATTTATAAGGTCTTTGAAAAAAATATTACTAACAAAAAGTTATTATTCTATAAATGAATTCTTTGAGGAAGAACAAATCTGAATGTCTGCCCCTCTACCCTTTATTGCTACGCCTTCCGAGGTGCGTGTGATAATTAGTACTTGCGTGTTCTGTTTAGTCACTGAGTCGCATGTAACGCAGTGTGTGAATAAATAAATAAATAATTTATTGACGACCGAAAGTTCTGGATTCGAATGGCTGGCAGATGTTTGTGTGATGAATACGAGCATTTGTACCTGATTCAAAGGTATTTATATATATTTCTATAAATATTGTACTATAATGTACGTCTATTCGTTACCCTAGTATCCATAGCACAAGCCTAGCAGTCCTTACTTTGGGCTAGGCTAATTGGTGCGAATATAAAAGTATTATATATTTATTACTATTGATATATTTAAAATACATATTTGAATATAAGAAAGAAACGTTTACCTTACAGCTCTCTTTCTTTCCTATCTTTCTGTCTCTCTTTCTTTCCACCATCTTTATCTTCCTCTGTTTTTGCTCTTGGGCGAGACGTATCCCTAGTTTACTACGAATAATAAAAAACAAGGTATGTTTGCCTAAAAACGTTAAAGATGAGAGCCAGTATACCTCTAATATTTACATATAAGAATTAAAAAAATACCTTACACCATAAAAATATAATTGGCAACATAAAATAGAAATAGAGATAACATGATAAAAGAAAAAGTAAGAACAAAATGTGGAAATAGTCTGCATATTTTTTATTTTGTAGCTGTCTCAATTATGCCTTGAAGCATTATACAAACAACCACAGAAGCGCTTATTTAATTTTAGGTATACAAATAGACATAAATATTACTGAGACATATAAATATTGTTGAGGGAAATAATTTGGAGCCGACGAAAATAAATACAAAACACAAAAAAATCGCATCGTGGATGCCTGCAGACACAGTGGCGATCAATGATGGGCTTAATTCCAAAAGAGATTTCTTTCAGCCAATCAAGGGTATGTGTATATAATCAAAGTTCAGTTCAATTGAAATGGTACATTTCAAACACTTATTTCAAAGTCTCCTATTACCCGCAAAAACGGCCGCTTATAGCAACGGTAATAAACATTCCTTTTCACCAATATTCCTGGATTTTTATTCTGGTATTGCCAAGAATTTGAGTGAGTCCCTAGTTTATTATGAGTACCTATTTATTTATATATTATACCATTATCTAGTATTCATTTAAGCTCTGTTTAATTTTATACTAAATTAATTAATGTGATATAATATTATGTTACAATTCTACGGACTAACTTACGGAATACAGAAATGGGTGGGTCACGGTCATAGCATACCAGCTATAGTGGAATACCAATAAATATAAACCCGGATCGTGTTCTTACGTATTGTATAAAAAAGCATAAAATATTCAATTAATACACGTATGGTTTTAAACACTGCTTTTTGTAAAGTAATAAAATGCGGACTCGTGTATTATTTACTTTACAAAAAGCCGTCATTATTAAAGGTAGACATTCATTTAACCATTAATTCTCAGACAAATGGCAAGTTCACATTGACCCGATTTTGTTGCCAGCAAATGAAATAAATATATTTTCCATTGAACGACTCCAGATAAGTCGCTGTCACACGCTGGCGTGCGGTAGAATAATTGGAATTGCTTTTTTTCTTTGTTAAGTTTTCCCATAAGGGCAGAAAAAGGGTACAAAGCCCATACAGCCTAGTCTTAAGTTTTTTTTTTTCATTAGATGATGTTGATTGAAGAGATCCAATCTATGTATGACAGATGATCAATGAATGATGAATGAACAGGGAAATTTCTCTTTCCCTAGTTTTCAGTAAAGGTTTTACTAAAACCTCCCCGTGGATGTCTTGAGAGAGCAAGAAAAGTTAACTTCCGCTGCTTTTTTCACTTGCCAACACACTTGTTCACAAACACTTAGTGATTAATAAGCCGCCATTATTACGCACTAATATGTACCACAACACAAATTTTAACAAGAAAAATAAAACCATCACCATAGAGACGCTACCCCCTCCCGTCAAAAAGAGTTGTTTTTTTAAACGTCAAACGTCGTTACAAAATATCATGACTTCGTTGTACGGCCAAAACAAAACACTGGCAGAAGTAAAATTCACAAGTTAAGTAAAGAGAAGAACAACTTTATCGAAAGAAGCGCCATATGATGAAAAGGCCACAAACCAGAGCTTAAATTTTTTTGTGTAATGACCCATCCGTTGATTGGCCTTTACAAATGTTGTTTAACATCCTCAACCACATGCCAAAACCGCTGACCGCTGCACCATCAAGCCCCACAACACATTAATACACCATAAACGAAATACTCGACCGTTAAATCTTACGCGGGATGATGAACACGAAAGTGGTTCGAAAACTAGATCAATGTGATCCGGCCATTACATAAGAAAGGCTAGTTAGCAATAATAACATGTGATTTTTTTCTCAAGAGCCACTTGATTAAACGTGAAAACAGTTGAATAAGTGAGCCGTTGCGTCACGGCTCAAATTAATGGACTCCGTAGGTGCTCCCATCGCACGCAGAAAGACAAAGGCACAACATTTACGCCGAAATTGCACACGCTCACAGACATGAAACGCTAATTAATTAATTATTAAGTATTTTATAAAGTTTGTATCTAACATTAATAACGTTTTTTTAAATGTTTTTCCTATTTAATAACTGCGATTCAATAACATCTTCCATTAACTATGATTTATTGGGATATCGATAATTTAGGGTCTACCTTTTTTCGCAGAAATTTAAAATTCATAATTTTGGAACGCATACTAATCATTTGGCATAATTTGAAATAGCTTTCTGGCTGGTAATGAATAAAAAAATACCTCACCTAACCTGCAATTTATGTTAATTTATTCCTTCTTATTAGTATGCCAAGTGACTTTATGTCAATTGAAATTATCCGTTATGAATGGCTCCCGATAATTTTATCAAAGCCATGTAACAACAACATTATTCTCAGATACTCTTCATTCATCTTTATACCTCCAATTTCAAATCAAAGATAATATATTGGATTTCAGCTGATTACAAGCACTGTTTATATATACGGGATAGATTTAAAAAATATTTGAGCAAACACACCCATAACAATACCGCCCTTCTAATTTACTTTGGAACATGGCGTCAATACTAACGCCAATATACACGTTAGAGAACGGCTGATTCTCAGGAATAAGCAATACAAAGATCCGTGAACTGTAAAAGCCGTAACTCAACACTCCAAGATAAGTTCAGGTGAACAGAGTAACTTTCTCATGGTATGGAATGACACTTAAAAATGCAAATACTGTAATCAATAGCGTGAAACACCAAAACACATCTTATGCAAATGAAGTCTCTAACTAGGTTGACATATAATTAACTGAGACAATTGGAAAGTCAGGAATATTCAGAATCTTTTGGAAAGACTAAAACACAATAGAGGTCCTCAATATAAGCATTAACTTGCATACTGGGGTACAGACTTTGCCAATAAATGAACACCCCATAGGTATCATAAGGCAAAACCTGGTCTAATGCTGGTCGCTAAGTGTAATCAGAACAGGTCAACGTGTCTTGTTAACGTCAAATACTCACATATGTGGCACACTGGTGGAATTATGCTTTTCCTTTATCGTTCCCTTACATGACGAATGTTAGTACCTCTACAATATCAATAATGACTATTCTTATTATTGTCTCGAGCTTCATGTTCTTCAGAAGGCATATTTAATGTTGGCTTAATGGCAATTACTAATCCCGAATGCTTCTGCTGTCATTATCCCATCAATATGATAAGAAGCGCCATTAATGGTGATGGCAATTTTAAAAGGCACCCTTTTATTCTAAGCGACAGCCATTCGTGCAGAAGATACATGGAAGTGGAAGAAATGGCCACTTGACGTGAGTGGTCATTTGATGGAATGTGGATGAGTGACTTATTACCGGGCAAAACATCTTGGCTTGCCGAGCAGTCTACGAAAAGCTCTCACCAAAGTAAAGGCACTTGAAGTGTTTCTGGTAAAGCTGGAATGATTGAAATGAGCCAGACGACACCTTCCAGAAGCAAAAAAGCGCTTAAAATCGTCGTGTTGTCCATAAATTGTACTGGTCCTTCATGGGGTGTTGTTTCTTATCACACTACTGTGATCTAAGTTTAAACCAAAAACCTGTCTCTGATAATGAATGAACTTTCCGTTAAGAAAGAATTAGTTATCCTTCCACAAGTATTACTGATACTTATAAAGAAATCCGGAGCACTAATTGTTATTTAATTGTGTCTCAATTACTGTCTACGGCCCTTGTTTAATGTTAAACTGAATATGTACCTTCTAGACAAGCGCATTACATCCTAGATCGCCTTGTCGCCTACCATTAGGCGAGATAGTGGTCAACCACCTGCCTATATAGCAAATACGAGTATGTCAGGATATCCCCGATTGGATCCCTGCTGTAGCGGCCTGAGGCTTGTAGATGCTGAGGGTCCTGGTTGATCTTAGGTATAAGTTTTATTCTTAATGTATGTTTAGTGATGTGTCTGTGTCCCTATTGTACAGCTGAGGTCAATAAAAAGTCTATTTTTCTTTATTTTGTCACAATCCAATTAGTCAAACGACGACCGCTTAGTTGCAGGCCAGCAGGCGCGCAACGAAAGTCGCCTACGCATTCATGACCGTGAAAGTGCGGAACGAAACAATGGCCGTTCGTGACTGCCCGCCGCCGTTATATAAGGGATATTATATGTGTCCCGTAACACTGGCGATCTTATGTGGTAACCTTTAGTAAAAGTATGTTTTTATACTTTATTTTTTAATATTTAAAATGACCACAGCTCTTAAGAACTATTACAAAGATTACATTTATTGGTTTAAACAGTCAATTGAGGTCACACTTTATATAAAAAGATAATATTCAAGTTGACTGTGTCGTGCTAGTGTGTGTGTGTGTGTATGTGTGTAGTGTAATGGATTACATATATATAAACATAGTAGGTTATTTAACTGAAAATACTAGCATTTGTACCTGATTCATGGGTAGGTACGTTTATATATTTTACTAGCTGACCCGGCTACGAGTTGCTGTGGCCCAGTTATGATTATTTGTATTTTTTCAATTAGAAATTAAAATGAAACCTATCATATGTCTTAAGTCGGAACAAATCCAGAAAAATTATAAAAGAGTCAACAAAATCGGTTGAGTAGTTGCGGAGTTCATCGAGGTCAAACGCTGTAAATATTAGGTATCTATGTATCACATATGTATGTCTATTCGTACTTTAGCATCCATAACACAAGCCTTACAGTTCTTACTTTGGGCTAGGCTAATTGGTGTGTAAGAAATATAGTTATTATAAAAAACTAAGAAATTGTCTACTATGGACAGACCACGTGGGCGTCCCACACGATTCTTTTGAGGAGCTTATGTAACGCGACTGAGTTTGCACAATTCACCTGATTTAAATAAAAACAGCCGCCCAAGGTGAAGGGATTCAATTTATTGCTGTCAAGCATTTAGTTTATGAATAATTTCATATATTTTTGATGGGTATAAATTGGATTGGCGAGTAGTTTTTAACTCCTTTTTCTCATTTGACACACAAACTTTTCGCATTATTTGATATACCTTGCTGGCTGGTAATGGATAAAAATACTTCTAACCTAACTTAAACTGTAATGGATATTAAATTTTGCGAAGTTATTAGTGTGCCGAATGAATAGAGGACCATTTATCATTTTTGACAAATACTAGTTTGAATTTATATAAGTATATTAGCGGCCCGTGACTAAATCAACTTATATAAATAAAATAATCTGTTTATCTGAAAGAGTTTTTTCAATAAGATTAAGTTGTTCCAGAGGTCACCCTTTAAGTATAATCAAAGTTACAATATCCTGTCTTCTTCTACAAATATCCATACTACACTCGAGAGCAATGAATCCGGGTCACTTAAAGAATGTTAAAAATCTCGGAAACTAAAAATGATAGGTTAATGCAATAAATTGTATTTAATAGACAATGTAATACTCCTTATGAAAATGAAAGTAAAAAAAATATGAGTCACCATACATTTTATTAACACAAAATTACATAAAGAAAAAAACTGCTGATCTCTCCTTAAAACAAAAATAGGAAACATGAAATGTTTGAACTTTATTACGATTTTCTTGAATTTTAATACTTCGTATTGCCTCCTCGTGCTTCCATTACTGCGTTTACGCGGTTTGGCATGCTGTACACCAAGTTCCTTATACGATTTTGGGGAATATTCTCCCATTCCTCTGTGAGAGCAATTTTGAGCTCACGAAGCGTGATTGGGGGAGGGTTTCGTTGTTTTACGCATCTGCCTAGCTCGTCCCAAGCATGCTCGATCGGGTTGATATCCGGGCTGCGCGCTGGCCACTCCATACGAGTAATGTTCATCTCTTGAAGGTAGTCATTCACAATCCTACCTGTATGAGGTCGGGCATTGTCATGCATAAATATAGCATCCTCACCTAAATTGACCATAAATGGACCAACGTGATCATTGAGGATTTCTTCCACATATCTTACGCTAGTTAAAGAGCCGTTTTCTATGATCACCAGCTCTGTGCGACTTTCAGAAGAAATTCCGGCCCACACAAGTACAGACCCACCACCGTAGGCTACTTTTTCTTCGATGCATGTGTTGTATACTTACATTATTGACACTGGCAACTTTATATAATCATAAGAAAAGCGGAAGGAGTCCGCCATATTTTATAATATATGTATTCACGCTCAATGGAAGTTGGATTAAATGGCTGCTTCAAGAAACAAATCTTTTATTATAATTAATATTAAAACATTTCTTATGATTATATAAAGTTGCCGGTGTCAATAATGTAAGTATACAACAGCATGCTTGCTTGAATCTTTCCCCTGGTCTTCGATACACTCTGTGTCTTCCATCGTGCTTGTAGAGCATAAATTTTGATTCGTCGGAGAACATAACTTTTGACCAATCTTCAATACTCCAATTTACGTGGCTCTGGGCATATCTTAGTCTTGAAATACGATGCCCACGCTCCAGTTTAGGGCCGTTTGCAGGTCTAAGGGGTTTTAAGTTAGATTCAGCAAGCCGACGTCTTACTGTCCATGCACTTGGGTTACTTCCTCCGAGGCGTCGAAACTGATTGGTGAGTTCAGTTCCTGTGAGAAAGCGATTTCGAAGCATGGTGTTCACCAAGTATCGGTCTTCTCGTGCTGTGGTACACCTGGTTCTGCCCGTTCCTGGTCTGCGTAGGTTAGAACCAGTTTCTTCGTAACGTCAGAGAACTCTTTGTACTGTTGACAGCGACACACCGACAGTCCTGGCTGTATCGCGCTGACTCCGGCCGGTTTCCAGCATTGTAAGTATTCTGGTGCATTCTTCAGGCGTAAGCGACATAATTTCAGCTTGAATAATGAATATAGAGCACTATCAACATGGTTTATGTACCCACATAAATGACAGATTACAAACAAAAGCAAAACCAAATGCTGTAATTTCGTAGTTCCATCTTCGAAAGTGGCCCTTTTTCAAATTTGATTTTTTTATGATATAACTTTACAATAACTAAGAAGTTTTAATACCTTCATTTAAGGAGTATTACATTGTCTATTAAATACAATTTATTGCATTAACCTAGCATTTTTAGTTTCCGAGATTTTTAGGATTCTTTAAGTGACCCGGATTCATTGCTCTCGAGTGTACTTAATGAAATAACGATTTGTTGTGGAAGAGTGACTCTTTATGGCACAAGTGTCTTTAAAGAAAGAGCACATCTTTGATTTTGTTAAATTATTTTTTATTTTCATTCCAATACAAATTTATATAGGGTAACATACAAAATTAAAAAGAAAGAAATGATTTTTTTTCTTATATTAAAAAAGATTAAACCTGTTTTCGATATCGACACAAAATGTTTATTATTGAGAAGACGCGAAAGTGTGAAAAATCATAATTGACGATAAACATAAAAATTTACCCCTTTACACTTTATCCCCACAAAACTTTTTAATTGTCTTAAGCAGCCAATAATTAGTAGCATAAAAACGGTAAAATCGTCTTCAAAGCACATAAATGGGGCTATTCGGAACCCCATATTACTCGTGACCTGACACGCACTTGGCCAGTTTTTTCGCCATCTGCTGGTCAGTGTGGGATATGGTCACCATTATATATAGCATCATTATTGTAATTATTCAATAACACGGTCATTACGTGATTAGCGACCTTGACACGCTAAATATTCGGACGAAGTTAAAAAGTCATCTCTTGACTGCTCGCATCGCATGCTTCTGTTATTCGTATTATGTTTAAATATTTAATCGGATTTATTCACCAACTAGTTGATATTGTAGTTTGGTTTTTCTCATTTATATATATAAATATGATTATATATAGGTTAACACTATGATTGTCATATTAAGATGTCTTACATTCACACAAATTAGCCTAGCCCAAAGTAAGCCTTGTGTTATAGATACTAGGGTAACAGACAGTATATGATACATAGATATATATAAATCAAATAAATATATAGAAATGTCTATGACACGGGTACAAAATCTAGTATTCATCACACAAACATGTGCCCCTTCCGCGACTCGAACCTAGAACAGTCGGTGCGAAAGGCAGGATCACTACCAATGCACCAAACGGCCGTCAAATGATCTTTAAACGACTGATCTGATAATCTGCTTTTTATGGAATTCTGAATATTACAACCGACGATAAAATTGCGTTAAAACTCTTTTTTTAAATTTTACGCAAAAGAAAGAAAACTAGCTAATAAGTTGCGTGCAGAAAATTAATATCGTTAGTTTATCCAATAGCTATAGATTTAAGATGTATGATCCTATGATCACGTCTCCTGTAAAGAAGTCCAAACGTCAGAATTTTATATATATAAAAAAATTATACAGGTCAGTAAGCCTATAAAAGTGGTTTTATCAATATCTGCAATAGGTGCAAAAGTGTAGGAACTAAATAAAAGATTTTTAAGTGTTTTGCTGTAAGTATGCATTTTGAATGCTATCAGATAAATAAAATAAGCAAAAAACATATGTAAAAATATTTCTTTCGAATGCGATGTATTCCTCTCGTTGATGAAGCAACGCTGGCCTACAGCGTTAAAAGGTACTAGAAAATATCGACGGGTGCTCAAAAGGCTCTGTAGCTCAATTGGGAGAGCAGTGGACCGAACATCCAAAGAGCCGAATCGTTCTAATGTTTTTTCTACTAAAATAAATTATTGAATAGATGAGCCAAGATAAAAGCAATGGGTCGTTTGTATGTAACAAAAACAGCTATCTGATTTAAAACATTGCATGTACATTTACAGGTAATTAGGCGAGACTGCCGATAGCCGTGCATTCCAAGTGCGTTCGCACTGTTTCATCACAAAAACGGCCACAGTTCTTTTGTTCGTATCTCAGAGTTGGACCCGAGCGGAATCGCTAATGCAGGTGTTTGGAAACCAGAGCCTTGGCCGCCTTTGGAGCGCTACTGGGCTACGAGATATACCATCCTAGTTGTACATATTTCTTATCATCATACCATAGCACTGTAAGGCTTGTGTTATGGATACTAGAGTAACGGATAGACATACATATATGTGTATTATTTATTGTGATATATATGAATACACATGACTCAGGTACCTCTAGAGTGCTCGTATTCATCACACAAACATACCCCTAGCGGGACTCGAACCCAGGGCCGTCATTGCGGAAGGCAGGCTCGCTACCGTTGCACTAAACGTACTTATGTAAACCTATCGCGTCCATATAACACAAGTGACCGAACTTAAAATTTTCTTGCTTCCGGTTTGTCTTTTAAATACCCTTTACGAAACTAAATATGAGAAATGCATACGCACACACCCACACATACACACACACACACATATTCACACTTTGTTTGATTGATTAACAGTACCCAGTATATTGTTAATACTGATTGTAAATATAATGAGTCTCCGTAATTGACTGCTATACTGAATTACAAATTAATATATTTTATTAGTATAAGAAAACTGTAGACATTTTGTTTATAAATAAATACAATAAAATAACTAATATCTTTATTTTTATATCCCAAAACTGTTCGAGAACAATATTCACTTGTCGTTTCTTTAATTTTGGTATTATGTATGTTTATTATTATATTACTCGTCAAGTTGTCGTGATGAGGAAACACTTAGATAACTTTACAAACGACATTACTATATAACATTAATATTTATTCACATCACAATATTAATCTCCAAGTTCAATAAGTATTACAAAAGATTGATCAAATACCAATCAAAGTTGACGAATAAAATTATTTATTTGCGCAATCTCAACGTGCACAGAAAATAATTACGTGATATATTTTTAATGAAACCAGTCATAAGGTTGCAACATGAAATGTAAAGTGTCAGCGAAATCTAATTAGCTAAAGCTATTGACAGTTTTTTTTAATCAAACAGGACGTTACGTTTAGAATAATGTTTGTTTGCTTTTGCTGTGTCTAGCGTCATACAATGCACTTAAAATAAGTTTTTTTGATCAACACTGTTATCTACCACACATTCCTGACATTGAATAAACTATATTATTCTATTGGAACTTAATCCCCATACAACACAAATTAAAGCAATATTTCTAGTTATAATCCAAAGCTCAAGTCGTAAGGATATCCGTACAAGCGATATAAAAGCTTATTAAACCATATTATTAACAAATTGTAAAACAATAATCAGTTTCTCATATGTAAATTAACTTGCAATGGTATGAAAGTGAAAATGAAATGAAAATTTATTGAAATGCACTTAAAAATAAGTTGTTTACAATCGTCCAACATTTTTACTTACCACCCATTCAAAACTTCTTTTAAATGACAAAAAGAATAGGCGCAAGAAACTCATCATCTTTAACAGAAGTAACGACATTTACAATATTATACGTCGTCACCATACATAATTCACAAAAAAAATCTGTTATCAAAATAAAAGTGGCGTATTGGTTTTATTACATCGTTGATTACAGTAGTTTGTTTGTAACGAGAACTCTGTTTTACAACTATAAAAACAAAAAGCATTGAAACTTCGGTAACGTATTATTTACTTTTACAATACTGCAAAACACTCGATTCATAATTTCTGGAATACCTGGATACTTGAATTGATGAATCTCTAAGTCCAAATTCGACTTTTGAGTAGACATTTGCGTCATGCTCGTGAACGTATCAGTAAAGTTAACAATTAAACTAAGTTTTAGCCCAATCAAAGCGAAAGTTAAGATATTTCATAGAACAGAATTGTGAAAAGAAGGATTATTGTTAACTGTAATCTCTGTCTGACTTTTCTATTATTAATATGATTTTTCCATTCAAAGCTAATTTTCGTTATATAAATCGGGATTAACGGTATATAGTCTTTGATATTTTTAATACAAATGATTGTTGTTTATCGATTTGTTTTGAAGAAGTTGTAACAACCAAACAACTTAATGGAAAATTAAATATTTTGCCTTGCTATAAAAGATGGAACTTAATTTTCTCTATATATCTACCGAGATGGCTTCAATACAACAATTGGCCAACTGTCGCATCACGACTCCGACCGTTTTGCTGGTTTATCTTTCATGAATGTCTTTCCACAATATAGCGTGTAATCAGCAAATGTCCACGGATCAATGAATATCTTTTTACTAAAACCTCATATTTCGTGTTTGTACTAATATGGACTACATTGTACAAATTGCTTGGAATTTTAAAGTGTGTTTCACGGATTTAAATATTGTGAAAGAATTTGTTTGGGAGATTAGAAAACATTTTTGGGGGAGAGAAAGTAGAAAATACGAGATAATTTTCAACGATCAAAACGAGTTCCTTATATTGAAAATAAATAATAATAGTAATAATTTTTACATTCACACCAATTAGCCTAGCTCGAAGTTAGCACTGTAAGGCTTGTGTTATGGATATAAGGATAATAGATAAATACTAGCTGACCCGCCGCGTTTTTTTTTTAATTTATTCGATGTCGTAAAAAAGCGATTTTTTAACTTAATTAAATTAAATGGCAAATGTTACTTATTACTAGAATTGTTTTAGGTTCGCATTTTGCGACATCAACGATAAATCATGTGTTGCCCAACTAAGTACGCGACTAATGAAATTCTCTTTAAAAATATTGAAGGTTCATTTCCATGATTTATTTACGATGTTGTTTGTATATGACTCCTGTTTTCGTATGCGAGGGTTGGGCAACGCATTCCTCTCATTCGAGAAGGAAACACGAACGCAGTTCAAGGCGTGCAGTGAACATGCTGATTGGGTCGGGTGCATCGGATTGCTGCAATCGAATGCAACGCCTTGGCATCATAAGCGTAACATTGAAACTCGCTTGGAATATAACAATTTACTTGAAGTATTTTATTACACCAACACTTTTTATGAAAATATTATTAAGCAACTGGAAAAACTGTGTATGGACTTACGAGTGGGTTAAAAGATTGAAATCCAAACCATACTAAACTGTTTTAACATGGGCATGAAGTCTAGAGAAACAAACTAATGATTTCCTTGTATTTCAACGACAGCGCGATTTAGGCGACTACTGGCGCCATCTAGTTATAAAAAATATTAACTAATAATATAAAGAGCATCTTAAACTGAAGAGTTGTCAGTTTATATTTTGGTTGAGTAGCTTGTAATCGTAATTTAGAGAAAAAGTTAAGGCAACGTCAAATAGAAAAGTACCTTACCGCAACTAATATTTACTTGCAAATTTGAAAACTTAAATAGATTTAGAAGCGTCTACACATTTAAGTTGTTAAAATTTAGCCCTTACACTTTCGCGTACATTCATATTCAAATTGATTTTTTTATCTCTGTTTAACCTTTTCAACAGCTTCTGAAAAGAAGTCGATTTTTCATAATGTTTAACAAAATGGCGCATTAGTCAAAAACACCTCATTTATATTCAGTTTTAAGCTATGTAAGAAAACGTGGTGTAGAGAAGTACGTTATATAATATTAATAGCTGTGTAAACGCCCATGACTGGTGTGCTAAAGCAATTTCCATCAATCATAACAGACCATTTGTTGGTAACAATTTCAAGATTATTAATTTTAGTAAATACATTGAGTGGCAGTTATTGATTTTCAACTCTAACTAAGCGTTTTTATCTGTTATCGCTGTTGTAAAAAAATGCGTTTATCGTTTTCATATATTTTAATCATTTGATGATTCTTCATCCTTTCTTTCTTTTAAACCCTATATTCAAAAATCACGCAAGAAAGTGGATTTTTTTAAACACTGTTTCGCGATCTCCTTTTGGATTCTCCGACCATATCAACCTAATCTCACTTTTATACTATATCTAGTATATTGTGTATATCGACATTTAAATTGTTTATTACTATGTATATTTGACATTTAATATGTTTAAATGTATGTTTATGTATTGTGTAGTTCTAATTTTTCTATTTTTCCTCGGAAAAGCACTACAAGAACGATATCTATTTCCAATTCTCCGGTTCGCTCGTAAAGAATACTTATACGCATTTTAATTAACATTAAAATAAATTACGGCCGCTTGGTGCAACGGTAGGAGAACCTCCCATCTGCGCCAAAGGTCCCGGGTTTGAATCCTGGTAGGGGCATATGTTTATGTGATGAATATTTATATTAATATTACTTATTTAAGTAAGATATACATATGTTTGTCTATCCGTTACCCTAGTTTCCCAAACACGAGCCTTACAGTGCTTACTTTCCACTAGGCTTATTGGTGTGAACGTAAGAAATATTCATAAAAACATCAGATACGTGTATACATCAAATTACATTAAAATATGACTAAATCAGGTGTAACCGTTTCTAGTTAATATTAAAGACAAAAGACCGTTTATTTTTATTTGAAATGTTAATTTTAACTTCAAATTTTGATAAAATAAAATACTAATCTATTTCTAAAAACCGGGTTAATTTAATGTTTATTATTAACTTATTTATTTATTTGCTAGAAACACGGCAATTATCATGTTTCACCTATCACTAAGCATGAATTTCATAGTTTTGTTAAAACTACAATGGTGTGTGAAAATTATTAATTGTAATTATTATTTGCCAGTATTTTTGAGTGACTGTTCAAACCAGAGAATATAATCATAGAACTGATTTAGCTTTTGCAGTGAGCCATTGTGGTTTCAGTATGTGAACTCAATGTGATTGTATCAGTGAAGTGATGAACATTTTCCTCGACAAATGAGTGCAGCGAGCTCAAGATCTACATCAGATACGGAGGACGTTGGACGAGAGTGCGTTACTCTTTCTACTCATGATTCACTGGCGTTCCGCCAATACGGAAACCTATATTAGTTTAAAAGAAATCTCTCTTATTCAGCTTGTTTAATTTAGGTAAAGAAGGTTCTTAAGGTTTTAGTGTATTTTCTTTGGCAGCACTTAGCTCTTAGCTCTAGGATGAAAATTGTAGTTTTTTATAATATTATAGTGTGTTTTGTTGTTGGTCCTTATAAATAAATTAAGAAACTACAAGTTCAATACAAAACTATACAATACAATTTTTATATGTTCAGAATATTTCATATTGTCGATGCAAAAAGCTTTACGTATATTATCGTATTATATATATAGTTCTTACGCTTCCCCGCACGTTATACATTTAAATAAAACAACTTTATTACAGATTTTGCGCTTAATTTATTTTATATTTAATCCTGACGTTTCGACTCCTTTACAGGAGCTGTGATCACAGGATGACAATGGTCGTCATATATTTTCTATTACCGTCACAATATCTTAATCGGGCACTAACTGTTGTTTATATAAATGTTTATATACATATATATAAATCAAATCGTCGAAACGTTAGGATTAAAAATAAAATAAACTATGCGCAAAATCCGTGAAAAAGTTGTTCAGTCATTGATAACATTAAAAAGATTATGTACATATATTCGTTTATTATCCCGTATTCCGTAAAATCGTCGAAATATTTTAACGATTTTCGGCGCATATGCAGCACAAAAACAAAGCAGATATTACGCAAAACGCTGCGTCCATTACGGCGGCGCAATGCCTCAATTCTGGCTTGTTAGTACACGCGCCGTAGTGCAACTCCGATTACTCAATACTGTTGCAAATTATACTTGTTAAATGTTTCACCCAAATTAGAACTTTCTTTGACGTACACAGCTGGTTTCATTACGAGTAATTGTCACTTTCCCATTATAATGCGTAATTGTATCGACATCGTATTAAAACGTATTATAACCAAAATTTAACTGTAACTCACTTAAAATTATTGTTCTATCTTTTGGCAACAAGCAAATATGTGTTTCTATTGCCTACTATTACTGCCAATTTCTTAAAACAAATAGTAAAGCCGTAATAATTACATTGTTCACGATGGCGGTAAGTATGCAAATAACGACATTGCTTATGCTTCTTGCATTATAATTTATTCAAACAACTCGACTAAGCTGTTAGGGAAGTGACTATATAGCCAGTGTAAAAAACGCGACGAATATTGCTAAGTAATAATTGAAAACACTTTTAGTAATTCAGAGATTAATCAATGATTTATTTTCTCATAAGAAAGAGAGCCATTTCCACCTACTTACATTTTTTTTTATTTATTAATATGGACCACAAACAAGTTTACAATATATTATCTAAATAAGTTGTAGGATATATTTAATAAAAAATATTAATGTTATATTTTAATTCTATTAAGTGACATTTTCAGTGTGTTTTTATAGATCACGGATCCTTTAGAGTTTCCACTAAGATTTTTTTTATAGCTACGAGAATTGGAGGCAAATAAATATATCTAATTGGTTAAAAAGCTTATTATAAGATTTAGTCATTGTATTTGTATAGTTTACTTGCTATCATAAAAACTTTTTAATAAATATCTTGCATTGGATTTTCTTGAAATTATAACACGACTGATATTTCAATTAAATTTATTAGTCACAACTTATACCTTTCGATACAATTTTCTAACTAATTAATTTAATAAATGTTATTTTTATAACCGATATATGTGCGATTATTAACCGAACATAATGTCGATCGAGAAAAAAATAATTAAATTTATCTTAAATTAAATAACACTATTAATAGGACAGCAAAGTCAATACAATGTAACTTCAATAAAGATGTGTACCAGCCATATACGCTCTGCCCGATAGAAACGAGAGCGTGTGTGTGTTTGTGCATCAATTAGTCAAAGACAATAGTTTTCGCGTTCAGTTTCCCATGCGCGTTGGAAATGCGTTGAGTCCACGTAGAGAACGAAAGTGATTATCCGCCGATAAGTCTAGCATTTTTACCGCGCAGGTAGAGCACGCGAAAGTACCGCAGTTCCTGGTAGTTTAAAACTAAAATCTGAAACCACCTTTTGTTCAAGGGGATTTAATTGAATACTTACGATAAATAAATATCTGGAGTAGAAACTATTCCTTGTCGCAGTTAGATAAGTAATTAATAATATAATGAGTGCCTATACATAAATTTTATGAAAATAAAATAGTAAGAAGAGAGTTTATTAACTGTCAATCAGATTATGCAATCTCGAGGAAAGTGTTCACTTTTTAAAGAGCTATCGCTGCACACACAAACATTACCAACGATGAACGCGCATTTTTAAATTCACATCATTCACTAAAAAGTTTCCACATTACGAAAGTTTTTTTTCCTTAAATTTCACATAACCTGTTTCATTATATTTCTCAACTATCAAAACAAACTAGTTAACCTTTTCAGAATATTCGAATGATAATAATTTAACAAATTTTTATTTTCCTAGTTTCTCGATGAATTATCTAAAAGCTCCTTTCGAGGATAAAGGGACGCCTGTATGTTTGGTAGCTCACCTGTAATGATCGCTAGTATGAGCGCAACAGCGCCGAAGGACCTCATTTTAATAATGCTTGCGCGCACAAAACACGGGGTAAAATCACAACACTGCACTATCACCACCGGGGCATCGTAGCGCGCGAGTTGTAGGCGCGCGAACGCGAGAGTGAGCGTGTACAGAACAACGGACGACCTGCGCCCGCGCATACAGTGGTGGGGCGCTCGCTTCAAGGGGTACGGAAGCCGGCGAAATGTCAGGGATTCGGTGCAGGCACGAGGGCGATTCGCTTCACATTTGGGTGATAACGAACTATTGTTAAAACACTGTACAACTATTGTTGACGAACGTTTGGTGCGGCGGCAGCGTTCCTGCCTTTCGCACTGATGTTACTGGGTTCGAGTCCCGGAAAGGAAAATGACTGTGTGATGAATACGAACATGAATATATGTTTCTATGAAAATGTGTTTTGTTATATTTTAAGTGACTAAAAAAATGTTTCTTATTACGAATTTATATCTATCCAATCTACTGATACTGCGAATAATATTTGTTTTGACTGCTGAAAACTTTGAAATTGCATGCCATAATAGCAGAAACCAGCTGAACTATTATATAATTATAAGATATAAAATGAACATGTAAAAGACAACCACGCCCCATTAAAATTTATCATACGAAAATTAATCAATATGTATTATTTTCACGTCAAAACAGTATAAAGTTATGACAATTATAATAACAGCTCAGAGCTGAAAGGCTCTTTGTGACAGTAAACAGCAAGCTTCACACCTTGGCTCACCGTCGCGGAGTTGCCTCTCTGTTGGTCTTCTACAGAATGTATCTTGGAGAGTATGCTCAGGAGCTGCATTTGCTTATATCGCTATCCCCTTTCCTCGGCCATCCAGACGCACTGCGGGCTACCACCCTTTCTTGGTTGCTATTCCTACCTGTCTCACCAAGCGCTTTTGAATATCTTTCATAATGCACACAGCAAAAGAGTGGAACCTGTTCGTTTTTAAAGCCAGGGAGAATAGGCACCTTCGAGGTTAGCTCGTTAATTCATGGATCAAGAGCGAACCGATTCAAAATAAGAATAAAAAAATAGTTATTTACACTGTTGCTTCCACTTTTCATTTTCATATTTTTATCTAATCCTTTCGTTTGGATCATGCCACAGGCGTAGCCAGGGGGAGGGTTTTGGGGGTTCAAACCCCCCCGAAATGTTAAGATATCAACATCAACGTGACGACCGTTTGGTGCAACGGTAGCGATCCTGCCTTTCGTACCGGCGGTTCTGGGTTCAAATCCCGGAAGGGGCAGATGTGTGATGAATACGAGCATTTGTACCTGAGTCATGGATGTTTGCATATATTTCTATGAATATTACTTATTTATGTATCATATATGTATGTTTATCCGTTACCCTAGTATCCATAACACAAGCCTTAAAGTGCTTACTTTGGGCTAGGTTAATTGGTGTGAATGTAAGAAATATTTATTTTATTTTATTTTATCAATAATATCAAAGTAAGGAGAGGCCAGCGGCATAACTTACTTAATTACTAATTTTTACACTAGTAATGTATTTTGGATTAGCCCTTTACCACCCGCTACTGCCCGTTGTCATTTAGGGCGTACGCTAAACCTTGCGCAGGCACACGCCGCAGTAGGCGTCTGCTCCGGGTCTCCGGCGTCTGACGCGGGCCTGGGACATTATCTGGTGTGTTACCTTTAAATTTTGCGGTCAGTTCTATATAATAGAAGACGCATTTTTTATGTATTCGGCAGTCCTACCCGAAATAATTACATTCTTTAAAAAAAGTATCGGGAATGGATGATTTGTTTATGGTTGCAAATTCAAATTTTTGTTTTTTTGTTGTTAGATTGGCACAACTGTTTTCCATTTTGGCGCGGAGTTTGAGTTGCATCTGTTATTATTATAAAATACAGTGCTGTTTTTAGTTATATCACATCTAGTGTGTATTGCGAATTTCATAATGGACAAAAAAAACGAACAGAGTTTGCCTTAAATTTTGCATCGCCAATGGAATTTCGTATTCGGTGTTACTGAAAATGTTACAGAAGGCTTACGGTGAATCGACTTTATCAAAAACACGTGCTTATGAGTGGTACAAAGCTTTCAAAAGCGATCGAGATGCGATGGAAGTTTTGCCTCGCTCTGGTAAGCCATCAACGTCTGCAACTGAAGTTAACATCGCAAAAGTGAAGGAAATAATGACTGAAAATCCTCATTTAACTTCAAGAGAGATAGCCGCCGAACTTTTTGTATCTCACGAGTCAATCCGTACCATTTTAACTAATCATTTCGCTATGAAACATGTTACCGCTCGGCTAGTCCCAAAGACAAAATTTAAAAAAAGTATCGGGAATGGATGATTTGTTTATGGTTGCAAATTCAAATTTTTGTTTTTTTGTTGTTGTTAGATTGGCACAACTGTTTTCCATTTTGGCGCGGAGTTTGAGTTGCATCTGTTATTATTATAAAATACAGTGCTGTTTTTAGTTATATCACATCTAGTGTGTATTGCGAATTTCATAATGGACAAAAAAAACGAACAGAGTTTGTCTTAAATTTTGCATCGCCAATGGAATTTCGTATTCGGTGTTACTGAAAATGTTACAGAAGGCTTACGGTGAATCGACTTTATCAAAAACACGTGCTTATGAGTGGTACAAAGCTTTCAAAAGCGATCGAGATGCGATGGAAGTTTTGCCTCGCTCTGGTAAGCCATCAACGTCTGCAACTGAAGTTAACATCGCAAAAGTGAAGGAAATAATGACTGAAAATCCTCATTTAACTTTAAGAGAGATAGCTGCCGAACTTTTTGCATCTCACGAGTCAATCCGTACCATTTTAACTAATCATTTCGCTATGAAACATGTTACCGCTCGGCTAGTCCCAAAGACCTGAATTTTCTCCAAAAACTCAATCGCATGAGTGTCGCTGAGGACATGCTAGAACGAGTCAATTCCAACCCAACATTCATGAAACGCATTGTTACTGTTGACGAGACGTGGGTTTACGAGTTTGACATGCAAACTAGGCGACAAACTTCGGAGTGGCGCCTTCCAACTAAACCGAAACCGAAAAAACCACGCCAAAGTCGATCAAAAGTCAAAGTGGTGTTGACTGTTTTCTTTGACAATCGCGGTGTTGTGCACTCGGAATTCTTGCCGGAAAGTCAAATGGTAAATTAAGAATATTATTTAAGCGTTATGCGGCATTTAAGACAGCAAATTCCACGAAAAAGGCCAGATTTGTGAAAAGAAAATTCTTGCATCTCGCACCACGACAATGCGCCTTCGCACAAGGCCATCATTGTGAACGAATTTTTGACCAAACTCTCAACAAATACCATCGAGCAACCACCATATTCAACAGATATGGCTCCAGCTGACTTCTTTCTTTTCCTAAACTCAAATTACCACTTCGTGGCACCCGTTTTCAATCGGTAGAAGACATAAAGGATAATTCGTGGCGAGAACTGAACTCAATTCCGGAAACAGCGTTTAAAAAATGTTTTTGATGATTGGATTAAGTTGGCGTAAGTGTATCGTTACCGAAGGAGCATACTTTGAAGGTGATAAAATAAATTTGGATGAATAACAATTATTTTTATATTATTGATCTCTTCCCGGTACTTTCTTGACATAGTAGTACATCTGTCATCAAAGCAGAACTTGAAGTGTGGAAAGCAGCTATGACTATCACCTCCCCTACTCCAAAATCTGCTTTGGGTGCGATCAAAAATTATGTCCAAATATTAACACGTTGTTAAGAATATTGGCTACATCAGAAAGGACTTTTTCAAGCCTACGAAGACTTGGCTCTCATGAATATTCACTATGGGATAAAAATTGATGCGAATGAAGTAGTGGATATATTTAAAAAGAAAAACAGAAGATTAATTCTGTAGGACATATGTAGTCAAATGAACCTTCTGTTTCTTTTTTTTTACATATTTCATATTTTTCATATAATATAAAGGTTATTGCATGCACTTTCAGTAGTTTTATTTTCTTGAACCCCCCCCAAAACCAAAACCTGGCTACGCCCGTGGATCATGCTGTCGGCATTTGATATTTGACAGTAATTGTTTCATTTTAGTTTAAATATATATGAATATACACAATATATTTAATGTTTTTGTGTATTTATGTATTTATTTTATTTTATGAATATATTTTTATTCTGCACTAGAATGTCGGTGACGCGTTGAAGTCTTTTCCAATCGAATCTCGCTTCACGCCAGCGCGTTGTCTTATTGCCGTATACTTACGCCCGGTTCTATATTTGGTTGCATAATTTTAAAAAGCATATTTTTAGAACGCATACTAATCATTTGGCATAATTTGGAATAGATTGCTGGCTGGTAATAAATAAAAAAAAATACCTAACCTAACCTGCAATGTATGTCAATTTATGCCTTTAGATTAGCATACCAAGTAACTTTATGACGACCGTTTGGTGCAACAGTAGCGGTATGCCTTTCGCACCGACGGCCTTGGGTTCGAATCCCGATGGGCAGGTGTTTGTGTGATTAATACGAGCATTTATAACTGAATCATGGGTGTTTATACATATATTTCTATAAACATTACGTGTATGTCTATCCGTTATCCTAGTAAACATAACACAAACCTTATAATGCTTACTTTGGGCTAGGCGCATTGGTGTGAATGTAAGAAATATTATTATTATACTTTAATCACATTATTGTATAGCCAAACGAAGATCGTATAAATGACGGCCTCTACAGATGAATCCAAATTTTATGACCGTATGAACGTCTGTGGTGGCAAAATATGAAATTATATGAAAAGTTGCCAAAATTTTCATGGAAACTCCTTTAGCGATTTCGTCTTGTTACCAAAACTAACGTTTCAAAATCCTCCACATTTCGCATACAGGTGGAATGTGTATAATTTCACGGTACCGTTTACATTAGTTCAAGCGATACTAAAACACAGTATCTATTATTTAGCTAACAGTGTCCATTGTTACGAAAATTAAATGACTTTAGCAATGGCTTGCGACGAGATCGGTGATCAAAAAATATTTGATTTCGGTTGCTATATCGTAATTAAAACAACTTTATTAAAATGAACTAAAACAAAACAAAAGTTCGTCGTAATTAACTAAAATATTTACCTTTCGCGGCACGTTTAGCGTGGGTTTGGGATCACATCCGACTGACAACAAACCGAACAGGCAAGCAGTTTTTAGTTTTTAAAATATGCATTTACTAATATCAGGCACACGACTTATTGCAAGAGAGTATATATGTTCTGTGGCGTCGCGTTACCCTTATTACAAGCAGTGTTAGTGACGTATGAATGACAGCTCTTTTTGGCCAATGGTTGGTGGTTGGTAGCTCAGAACAATAGCTTTAGTTATTGTTCTGAGGTTGGTAGTAAATTACTATAGTTCGGAAGGCAAAGGTGACGTAGCCAATACAGTCTAGTCTTTATAATTTTTGTAGTAAATTATTATAGTTCGGAATTAGGTACCTATTTTCTAAGTGTATTATTATTACTTTTATTTTATTTTAATCAATTTTTATGTATAATATTCCATGTATTCTGTGCACTTGTATGTTTATTATTTTTGTTTTTGTGCGTGTGCGTAAATGCGTTCTGAGGCCCTGCCAGAATACCAACGCTTCTGCGTCACTCTGTCCATCTCAGAATGACGCAGACACATATGCTGAGGCAGGTATGTTATGTTGTTGTGTTTAATGTTATTATTTTTTTTTTAATGTTATGTGTTGTAACATGAATTTTTTGCGAAGCCAATAAAGGTATTTGTTTCTTTATTTCTTTCTAATCCACAAAAACAATATTATTCTATTTATTATTTAACGACCTTCGTGCTAGAGTGGCTAGCATATCAGTTTTCATGTAAAGTCAAACCGAGGTACTGGGTTCGATACCCGGACGAGTCAATTTAGAAAAGAAAATGTATTTACTCGGGTCTGGGTATTGTGGTACCTCTCGCTGTTTCTGAATTCCATAACACAAGCATTTAGCTACTTGGGTGCAGAACAATGTAATGTTGTCCAACATTATATTATAATATGCCTAGCTTTTACCGGCGGCTTCGCCCGCAAATTTTGTTTTTTCAATAAAAAGTATCCTATGTTACTTCTTATACCTCCAAGAATATATGTACGAGTTTCATGATGACCGGTTTAGTAGTTTTTGCGTGAAAGCATAACAAACAAACTTACTTTCACATTTATAATATTAGTAGGATATACATATGTATTATAACATTAATAGTTCATGTTTTTAAGACGTTATCGTAAGTGGAGAAGCTTGATGGCTCAGTGGTTGCACATTAAGTCTGTGATTGTGATGATTAAACTACTATCTCAAGAGCCAGCAAACGTAGGTGTCCCAAAAATTATTGTCTAAAGCTCCTTCCAAACTAAGATGATGGTTCCGGCTACTTCTACGCTCATTAGCATCTGCGCCGGTCAAGCACATAATTATTGGCAATATGGCCCTTGTCTTACTGCTGATTCAGTTATATATGATACATAAGAATATAGTTTAATTAAATATACTTCTATACCATCTACTGGAGTATAATTAAGTCTCCCGGTGGATGGTATAGCAATAACCCCGTAGTTGATTATTGTTCATTCTCCCTACTGTCTTATTCACGAGAAATACCTGTATTCTAGCAGGGAAGGTATTAACTAGGTCGATGCAGTCGCTAAGCATAAAGCTTTACTAACATCATATATTGGAGCGGAGCTGATTGATGGTTTCAAAATATAAGCTCTAGAGAGTTTGGTAAATATATACTGAAGCTTGAATTTTTTTTGCTTATCCCATAGAACCAATGTTTTTTGGTCATTACTTTTTTATTTTTGTGAATTGTCATATATATTTGTCATATATATTTACATATTTTTGTATCATATATGTATGTATATCCGTTACCCTAGTATCCATAACACAAGCCTCACAGTGCTTACTTTGGGCTAGGCTAATTAGTGTGAATGTAAGAAATATTATTTTTATTAAAATAACTAACAAATCAACCTGATAAACCTCCTGATTGTGAAATAAATTAGGCGAATCACATTGGCTTCGCCAAGTTTGAATTGCAAGGCAAACGAATCAGTGCTAAAGTTACACTTTAATTATATTTAGGTATGCTAAAACTGTCAATTGTGATAGAAATATTTTTGCCTAATACCATGAAGGCCACATTAATTCGAAATTTTTACACAGCACGTCATTACTTTATTGCTAAATGATTAATAATTTAGAAAGAAACCTAGGTTTATGTATTTTTTATTTAGATAATGCACGATTAAATCTTTCGTAGTATTTCTGATTAAAAAATAAGAATATAATTATGAAAAAATCACATAACACATTGTTGTTGAAAACTATGGAAAATTTGTTGGATAATAAATGTCATACCCGTCTTATTAAATTAAAAAAACTCCTTTACTAGAATACCCAAGTGGCTCAGGATTTCAAATCGACTACTATGGCGTAAATCATTCATAATATCAATGAGATTCAGGTAGGAAACTTAGCCTAGTTTTCTAGAAAGACTTCAGTTCGAATACCACTTTAGTGAATCTTTTACCGTTTTTCCTTATTTGCTTCCACACTTCGTATTGAAATATAAAATGAAATCGTCTTTTCTAAAAATTATCTAAGTAAAAAGTATTGCGTTTTTATGTTTAAAAAAATAATAACTTTTTTTCGTAATGTACCATTATCATCTCTTTTTCTCATAACGGCTTCCGTAGTTGAGTGGCTCGCATGTCGGTTTTCACGGTAACGCCACTCCGAGATCCCGGGTTTAAAAAAGGAACTGATCTATATTGGCTTAATCTGGGTCATAGTTTCTAAATTCCATAAGACAAGCGCTTAAGCTACTAATAATTTGGTTTCTATTCTGATTTACATTACAACTAACTTAAAAATAATATTCTAGGTACACTAAATAAAAAATAACACCTAAATCTTTGCTCGTGGGAAATGTGTCCAGAAGACTGATAGCGTTACCTCGTTGTATCGCCAAACTTATTTTCTGGGCAAGGTACAAACAAGCCTTCCTATTACTTGACCTCTCGATAATTTTTTTACGTATGAGATGTTGTCACATATTTATTTATTTAAATTCTTGTAAGTCACACCTTATCACTTATCGTTAATAAATATTTATAAAAATAATAAATGCCGGACGAATCACAACTATTTAGACCTAAACTAAGCTGAGCTCTATGAGTACTATATAAACGAACATTGTAAACGAATGCTTACATATGTTCATCACACATATTTGTGTCCCTACCGGGATCCGAACTCGGGACCTTTGTCGCAGATGATAGGATCGCTTTAAGCACCAAGCGGCCGTCAAATTGACCAAAACATATTAAACACAGAATACCGTGCATTTAATTGGGCGGGCGATCTGTTTGGAGTGAATTCGCTTTAAATGCACCGGTGCAGTTCTAGGCGACGCCATTACGCAAGCGGTGGCCAAAATGCGTGAAGTGGGCCGCGGAACACTTTCCATTTCTACCGTCGCCGACTTCTGCACTATGCCTCACAATATCACGTACAAAGTAATATCAAGTGATCATTTCAATGAGCTTTGACCGACATTATAGCAGTTTTATCTATGACGGTTATACACACGTGTAAAGCATGTTTTGTTTTGTCACTAAGTCGTGTATAACTCAATATGTCAATAAAAATGTCTAGAGACCAATAGGTATTTACAAAAATATTTTATTAGAATTAAATAACAATGACTATTAAGAGCTATTAAATAAAAAACATATACACATAAAAAATTAAACATATCCTATGTTTTAAGTAAAGATAAATCCAGCAAAATAGAAAAAAAAGCATCAAAATCGGTTGAGTATTCTCGGAGTTCATAATGGTCAAACACTGTGTCTGTTGTTTTTTTATATACATAAAAGGCCGAAGTACTCTGCTTTTATATTCATTTTTATTTTCTACTTCGTCAATAATGACATCGAAATCTCATAAAATAAACAATTAATAGTATGTTTTTTTTCGAAATGTGTGTAGATGTAGACCAAAATATATTTATTTGTAACTATTACTATCACAACTTGCGTCAGTATATGTGAGTAAAATAATAAGATAAAAATAAGAAATTTTCTTAATATATTGAAATTAATACACAGTTAGGTTAACAGTAGACTTAAAGTGTTCATTTGATTATCCAAATTTAATATTCTTCATTTGGTTTGGCAATGGTAAAACTATAAGTAATTTACATAATCTTCAAACACACACTGCACCGCGCCCCGTCGCGTAGCGCGTGGCCGCAGATTTTATCATTGTATGCAAGAATCTCAATTAATATAGAAAACACGCCTATGACAACACACTGCCGACGCGGGAACGCGCGGGTAGGCGCCCCGCGCGCAGATTCTGCGCGGGAGCGCGGGGCGTGAAGAAGTAGGGTCAACTTGTATTGCTACTCCGCGCGGGGAAGCAGATTACACCGCTAAGTTAGGCAGATCTGCGCCTCCGCGCGGGAGCGCGTTTTCTGTCGCTACGCGCACCGCGGCGGGACGCATCTCTAGTGTGTGAACCGCCTTAAAGTGGATTAATTTCAATAACGCAAGTTTTGTCTTTAAGTTATATTCAACTCGAAATCATAACATGACTTCTCTGCATTAACATTTCTTCCTTTCCATTTTGATTAGATATGATTTAATAAGCTAAGAACATATTGAAAAGTAATAATTTGGTGGAATGTGCTTTCGGCGAACTGTACTTCAATGAACTATCCATAGCTCGTTACTCATATAATCTCGTTTAATATCGTTCAGTACACGGTAAATCGAATTCCTCAGCGCCCGACGCGTGACGAAAGAAAGCACGCGTGAAACGGCATAGCCATTGTTGAAATAACAATTAGGCAACTGTTATCAGCCGTCCTCATCTTGACGTCCACCACCAACACTGGACTCCGTCGCCTCCGTCGCAAACCTATCCCGAGGCTCCTTTTACACTGGTTCTTGGACGTATTTAATACGGCATTTCCTAATAGAGGCAATTAATCGTTTAGCTCATTTTGCCAATAGGCATTGTTGTTTCTGATTGAAGTCTGTTGCGGTATTGCCTATGATAGGAATATGTAACATTCTTGCGAATTATACTCTGTAACGACTGTCGTAATGTGATATTTCGACACCACAGGTTCTTAATTAATTGCAATTATCTTCTGATAAACTTAATTAATTGCAATTATGTGCTTAAGATGTAATAGTCGCCGCAAGTTACCTGTCTGTCTTCTATAGAATGTACTTTGGAGAGTGTGCTCAGGAGCTGCATTTTCTCATAACGCCATCTCCATTTTTCCATCGGATATCGAGACGCACTGCGGGCTACCACCCTTTTTGGGTTGCTTTTCCTACCTGTCGCACCAAACGCTTCTCAACATATTTCATAATGCGCACAGTAAAGGAGTGGAACTCCCTCCCTGCGTCTGTATTTCCGAGTACATATAGCCCGTCCATTTTCAAAGATGGGGTGAATAGGCACCTTCTGGGTTAGCTCGTTCAATCATGGATCCTATCTTGGAGAACCCATTAAAAATAAAAATCAAAAATAAAAGCAATAATTTATTTGCATTAAACATGGTATACAAAGTTATTATACAGAAAAAGTACAATTCTGGTTGCCGGGAGAGAAGAACAGCACCGACCCCTCACACTTAAAGGTGTCTTGGAGGCGATTAATGCCAATTCTGGCAATTCTGCCAGCAAACCCGTCTGCCAATTCTGGCAAACCTTCTTCCACAATTTGGGGAAAGCTTACGGCCATCTGTACGTCCTTCAGCTGGGATGGTAACAATGATTTCATACAGATTTTATAATTTTATTTAAAAAAGGTAACCATTATAATTGTAAATATTAAGATGTTGATTTTATGTGGACGATTTCATTGGTACGGATGAGCAGCTTTTCGTTTCATTAAAAATCATATTACAATGGCTTCAAATCTTACAAAGATGCTTTACAAAATCCAATTGTCATAAAACAAATATAATTACAAAGTACTTTAGCTTAAACTGAAACTTCTTTGTTTATAAAGATTTCACTTCTAACTTCATCAATTCGTATCTAATCTCCTTTAATATCAACATCTGGGAGTAAAAATGGTCTCATTAAGATATTATCTGCAGTTATTTTCTCCTGTTATTAAATAGAGTTTGAGAAACACTAATATTATACTTTTACTTTTAATCTCCTAATAGATTACAGACAAAACACAAACTCACTTTTAAATTTAAATTAAATAAATTGTATCCCGCATTTTCTTCACGCTCTATACATTCCTCACGTTGCGAACTCTTATATAAAATTGCATATATGTGAAGGTCGCAAAACAGCACAGAGGTGAAGCGTGTGCTATTCGAGAATCGAACTGTAGATATCACGAAATCGACCGCGTGCCAGCGATGCCACGCGAGAATTCTGTGAACGAAAATTCTCTATCGTGTTTCCGCGTGCCAGCCCTGCAGGCGGTGGCCCAAGTCATAAGAGGTTACTTTTCAACTAAAAAAATAATACTAGTTAGCCCGGCCATGCCTTGCTGTAGCTCATTTATTATAACTTGCTTTAAAAGAAAAAAAAATACAAATTCAAACGAAACCTATCCTTTATCCTAAGTAGGAACAAATCCAGCAAAATGAAAACTATATCATCAAAATCGGTTGAGAAGTTTCGGAGTTTATCGCGGTCAAACACTGTGACAGGGAATTTTTCCATATATTTTATAAAGGCCTATTAACTGTTACTAGATCTTGTAATGTCTTTAAGATAATTAAGCAACTTCTGTAGTCAAATAGCCCGATACTTTCAAGCGTTAGGTCTATGCTTCAATTTCAACTGAAAATAAAGGAAGCTTTTCATGCCCTCAACATATAAAAGCAAAATCCTTTAATATGGTGGGGGCATTGAAAAGATAACAGCAAATAAACTTTCCTGTTAAAACGATTGGTCTTTGCCCACTACTACGAGCATTAGTATTTGATCGATATTCGATCGCTACTCTGGATATCTATTACGGACTGGCCGATGATCTTATATGCTTCTTTTTTTTTATCTCAATTCTGTCATTTTTAAATGGCTTGCTTTTTTATTGTCATTTGTCACTGTCAATAATTTCGATATGTTTTCTCTATTTTTGCTTTTCAATCCGTTTTTCTCAACCAGCGTTTTCTTTCATATATCAGCCCAGAGGCCCTACCATCACCTCTAATCGCCGTTCAAGTTAGCTGTTGACGAGACACGCCACTTTAGACCGTGTACAACGATGTTTCACTTTGACAATCGAACTTATATAACTAACCGAACCACTAACCGATCATAGTAAGGCACCAGGTATCTAATATCTATATTTATAAAGAAATACATATCACAGTCTTTGACCGCGAAGAACTCGGTACTTTTCTTTTATTTGCTGAATTTGGTCTGACTTAGGACATAGTGTAGGTTTCATTTTAATTCATAACACAGGAACGCGTAGTCGGGTTAACTAGTATTAATATAAATTTATTTATCGATATTATTAGTAATATAAGAGGTAAGTCGAATCTGGGTGACAGGACGATAACGTATAATTACTGTTATACATACCGCGGTTGAAATGTCACACATATTTTAAATAAAACAACTTATTTAGGATTTTGTGCGCATAATTTATATTTAGTCTTGACGTTTCGACTCCTTTCGTCATATTGTGAAGGTAGTAAAAAATAAATGACGACCATTGCCTAAGTCTTCCTGTGATCATGGCTCCTGTAAAGTAGACGAAACGTCAGGATTAAATATTAATTATAGTAATATAAGTTATTTGCGGGATTGTTACCATGTACCTTGTTATTGAGTTTCCGATATTGTCGCTCCGTGATCATGGCACTTGCAACAGTGCCGAAATATCGGAAACTCAATAACAAGGTACATGGTAACAATCCCGCAAATAACTTATATTACTATAATGTTAGTGACCATGAAAGTTTAAAACTAAATATTAATTATGAGCAAAAAACTGTTAATAAGTTGTTTTATTTAAATGTGAAGTGTGCGCGGAAGTGTCAGAACTAAATATGTCATATATGAGTCCAATAAAACGCTAACAGCTTATGACTAACGCCGTGCGCTCCAATTGTCCAACGCGCCCACGTTGCCGGAACAAGCGCGCCGCTTGTGAAATGGCCTGCAGCCGCCGACGGCCTTGCGAACGGCCTTTCGGTCCACTTTGAAACACTCACGGACTTGCACTCGGTTCGCAGGCCACCACAAATTAATCTCATTCGGATATAGATCACAAAAAATATTCCATTGTTAATATTTACTGAGGTACATTTATATATCCTCCCACTTGTCTTATTTTTTTTACTATGTATCTAATTATACGCCTTTTTTTTAAATAACGGACTTACAAAAAATATCCTCTATTTCACACATTTAGGGTTACTATTTCCAGATATAATGAAATACCTTTACATTGATTAATTGTTTAAAAAAATACTAGAAGATCATCATGCAATTGACATATAGGACAACCTGTACATTTATTTTTAACAAAATAATGAAATTTAAGTTTCACGCTACTAACTTTAAAAGTGGCGGATTCAACCCATTTTCCACCACCTGAAAACTCTGAGACTTTATTTTACCAAGAACATGTGTTATGAATTCGAGTTATTTACTTTGAAAATTACAGATTTCCATACAACAACTTCTCCAATTTCACCCCCTTAACGGTAGAATTTCCCAAAATCCTTTTCAACTAGCATTTTCACACGTTTATAAACACACTGTTCCAATTTCAAGACTCTAGATTCAGTGAGCGATTTCACAGTTTTATATTCACACCTTTCAAGTAGAAAGTCTCTAGTTGATTGGTTTAGCCTGTACGTTGTCCGTTAGTTAATCATTTAAAAACAAAGCCTTTTCATATATACAGAAAATAAAACCGAAAATCTTTCGTTAGTTCAGGAAACTAATAAGAGAATGTTGCCCTTTCGAAACGTTCATAGTTTTTTATGAAGTTTTCAATAAAATCCATACAGTTTTGCGCCCCTCATTGAAATGTCTTAATTATCATAACTTAATTAAATCCCGATCTTCCGCCTCCAAAAAAATAAATTCAATTAAACTGACAGCTAATTGTCATTTCTAATTACGAGTATTACACACATAACAGATAGCAGTGATGTATTATCACACCGAATCCACATTGCTGTACTATGATATATTTTATAACCAAATGAATGGTGTCATAACACAGCTCTCATGATTAACTTCACGTGTAATAACTGTTTAGACAAATTACCATTGCTTTATTTGGTATTGCTTTTGGCGAAACTAGTTTCTGTACTAGCGCTAATATGCATAACACAAAGGAAAAGTTCGTGTACTTGTAATGGGAGGAAATTAACATAATAGAAACGGACAAGTGTTTTAAGACAAGTCGAGACTTTTTTCTTTTTTAACCATCTTTAAAAAAAGAAGGAAGGCAATGGAAATACGACAATAGTAATACACCGACTCCGAAAAAAACAATAATTTTATTATCTTTGATTTTAGGCACTCTACACATATAGTTTTCCATTTTTGCACTTCAAATAAATATTTTGATAATTCTTTGTTAGTCATTGGTGTGTGATGAGCTGATGAGTTAGATGTGAAGTTTAAGTGGGTACTTATTTTTGCTTTGCGTGGCTTGGTAAACGCATAGACCTTACTTTGAGTATTTATTTTGTTTTTATTTTAATTCATACACATGCTAGTTACAGAAGTGCACTTCCAACAGACTAGCAGCTCAAACACGGTTAAACTTTACGTAACAAAATTAATTGCCATTAAACTCATAATTTGTGATGCTTGTTATATACTCATATGGTAATAGGCTTTGTTTTTGAGTGTATTTTTATACAACTTTTATAGTGCTTGTGTAGAACTTTGGTATAAAAAGTTAAATCTCTTCCCAAAACGAGTCTCTTGTAATTTTAAACCTGAAACTTGGAACAGCAAGTTTATTGAAGTGAAAACTTCTGGAGCATCGTTGTGATTTGAAAGTCGATGAAACGAAAAAGCGACAGTAACAAGAGACAGGCACATAAATTCATAAGATTTAACGTAGAAGAAAATGAAATAGGAAGCATTATGTACGTGTGTTAAAAGGTGTTTGTGTGCGCATGCGTAGTACAAAGCTTGAGAGAAGGCATCACAACAACCGTGGTATTTTGTATACGTGTACGTATTATTTTTGAAGGTTTCACTTCTACCACGTGTAAATTGCACACATGCAGTTTTTTATTTCTACTATTAATTGTATGATCGCTCTTTTTTTATAAGTGTCACAGTATTTCTGTACATACGTAATATTTTCAAAAACATATTGAGAAGCGACTGTTAACATTTAATATTTCCTTTAATAGTTGTCTAAAAATAAGAAACCAACGCAGAACCCTGAAAGTTGTTAGAAAAGGACTATTTGGTTAGGCGAAGCGCCTTATTATGCGCCGACCATAACTGTGATGACACCGCATCTCCATTCCAGTAGAAATTATTTTTAAACAAAGGAATGGAGATCACGGCCTGCAACCGCAGCGCCTTGTAGGGCCTTGGAGATTGCCCACAGACTCCGAATGCGTCTTAATTATATCCACCCGTTCGCACAGGAGCTCAATCTGAGCGATGATTCACGAGTCCTGGCAATTTCACGGGCAGTGGTTTCCAAACTGGTCATATTATGGAGTAATTTGAGTTCGCTCGACTTGGACGGGCGCGGCGCGAAAGTCATTCGATTCTCACTAGCATAATAAACACACTAACACACACACATACACACACACACACACGCACCTACACACCTACACATCCACACACACACGCGCGCGCGCACACACACACACGCGCGCACACACACACACACACTTTGATTGATTGTTAATTTTTGTTAAGATTATTATTGAAGTACCCAGTATTTTGTTAATATTGTTAGTTAACATAATGAATTTCTGTACCCAATTTGTTGCTTAAGTTTTATATAATTTATCAATTATATAAAGGATCTAGAGCGATCCCATTCTAAATAAATAAAAAGAAATCTGCAATCACAAATAAGGCATCCTATGATCACTGTTTGTTTATTATGATAGTTATATACGTAATGTATGTATTGTATATAATGTAATATGTTTGTTAAACTGATAAGTTTAGGTATATATCTACATTGTATCCGCTTTTAAGTTTCTTTTTCCCAAAGGTTGACTGGGACCCATTTTATATTTATGGTCAATAAAGATTTTTAAATAAATAAAAATCACTGCTCTTGTAAAGGAGTAGAAACGTCAGGATTAAATAAAAATTATACGCAAAAAAAAACCTTACATAAGTTGTTTTATTTAAATGTATAATGTGTGCGGAAGTGTAAGAACTAAATATGTTAACTTTAGTGAAAATGAAAATAAGTTCAATCAATCAATAAATTAAAATTTTTAAATGCACTTAAAAGAAGTTGTTTTGAGTCATTCTACATTTTTATCTACCACCCATTCAACATGTCGTTTAACTGACAAGAAGAACGGGTGCAAGAAAATCGTCAGTGTTTACAGAAGTCACGACATTTACAATATTATATACCATCACCATATATAACTAGGTCTGCAATGCATGCTGCTGTTTGCAAATACTGAGCGAAGCACTACCTTACCTTACCTCACCACTAGATATGGGCGTTTTGGCTACTTTTTGAAAACCGTTACGTAACGTTTTTGAAGTTTCAATAAAGTTATTAAAAACCGTTTTCAGTTTTGGTGTTCACTACCGCGGTTGACGAGATGGTTTGGCTATTGCAAAACGAATGAAAACTAAAACGCTGTTAGCTAACGTAACGCAAGTTTTTGTTTTAGTTTTACATTATTATGGTTATGACGATATCCCTTTGTGTTTTTACTAGACTTAGGACTAGTTTGTTAAAATTAAAATATATGAACTAGTAATCTTTAATGGGAACTAATTTTTTGAGCTGTTGTTTAAATATTCGAGATGTTATTATGATCAGTTGGAAAACATATTGAGCAGTTATTTAATTTAATGGCGGTTGATTAATCATTGCGACAGTAAAACATGGACAGGAATAAAAAATCAATTAGTCGGTTATTTTGTCATACAATGTCAATCCTAAAAAAAAAATTGAGCAGTCCGATAACTGAATGAGCGGTTAAAATGATGGAATGAGTGGTTCGATAAATAGTTCGGCAGATCATAGCGAGCGGTGACACCCGAACTCAATTTCATTGAGATGAGAAGTGGCGGAAACGACCAATCACAGGGTTGGTTAGGGTAGGTTAGGTTAGGTTTTTTTTTTTTTTTTTTGCTTAGAATGAGATTTCTTACCGACAAATTCCGATTTATTACTGCCCACACGTAACCGCTCGTTCAATAATTTTTACCGTCCATTTAGTTATTTTCCTGCTCAATTATATATTCACTGATCCATTTCTTTCTCATTTTTGTTTACTTTACTGCTTTGTTTTATTTTAACTACTGAACTAGTTATTACTAGATAAATGAATAAAAATCTTCATATTTACAATAATTTGTATTTCGATTTTGTTTTGATAATATTTTTGATAAAATTACAAAATTATTTGTTTTATTATTGAATTTACCACTTTTTTGGCTCATTTACGCGATCGTGGCGCGGCGCAGGGCGCGGTTTTTAGTTTTGGTTGCATTGCGTTGGTTATGAGAAAAACGGTTTTATGTTTTGCGGTAACGTGACGTTTCGGTATGAAAATCAAAACGGTTTTTAAGTTACGTTTTGGTATAACGTTCTCATGCCTACTCACCACCTGACCTTACCTAACCTAACCTCACCTTAATCATTAACAATTGCCTCGAAAATATCGCGCACCAAACTGGTTGCCTCTCGCGGCTACCGCCGCTCGAAGCTAGAAGTTCTGTGAGGCAGAGCTAATACAAGATGATCCGAAAAGGGCTTCGCCGGACTTTGCACTATTGAATTTGAAAAATTTTATTTTGCACGTGATTCAATTTTTTCAATGGTTTTGAATTAGATTATTGAAGGGTGATTATTCCTCGATGGTATGTCCGATTTCAAAACTTTTTTTGCACATTAGTCACGACAACGATGTGAGTTTTGGCGCCAAATTTCATCAATGTAGTCTCAGCGGTTTGACTGTGATCAGCCTTTGAATTTTTCTTTCGGTGATTATTCCTCCATGGTATGGCCGATTTCAAAACTTTTTTGCACATTAGTCACGACCACAATGTGAGTTTGGGCGCTAAATTTCATATATATAGTTTTAGCGGTTTGGCTGTGATCGGCTTTTGAATTTTTCTTTCGGTGATTATTCCTCCATGGTATGTCCGATTTCCAAACTTTTTTTTGCACATTAGTCAAGACCACAATGTGAGTTTTGGCGCCAAATTTCATCAATGTAATATCAGCGGTTTTGCTGTGATAAGCTTTTGAATTTTTCTTTCGGTGATTATTCCTCCATGGTAAAGTCTATATTTTTTTTACATAGCCTATGTCCGTCAGGTTATAATCATGTATGTTCATGCCAAAATTTGTTCGAATAGGTTGAACCGTTAAGTAGCAGGAGGGAGACAAGCGAAATTTGTGAGTTGTCTAAAAGAGAGTTTCACTCTTTCAGAGCTTCACTCAATAATAATAATATTTGCTACATTCACACCAATTAGCCTAGCCCACAGTAAGCATTGTAAAGCTTGTGTAATGGATACTAAGGCAACGGATAGACTTAAATAAATTATACATAAATAAGTAATCTTTATAGAAATATAAATAAATACCCATGACGCTGGTACAAATGCTCGTATTCATCACACCCTTTGACAACTTCCTTCTGTCTCTTACATGGTAGCGCCGGCACTCCCGATAACCTTTACTTTATAACAATAGAAATTCTACGTCACGAAAGACTCCTTAGAAAGATAGCGTCATGTCGGACATGCTATGAAACTCACGTTCCCATCATACAACATGATCTTACCATCATTCACAATGTTTAAGGGTGCTTAACATAAATAAAGTTACATGATTTCAAGAAACGCTATTAGATTTTTCGTTATCCGCTACGATAAGGTTTACGAAGCAAAGTTTGAGATTCCTTGCCTCGCAAAATTATCGCAATAATTTTCCTACCAAAGTTCGCGCACAGCAAATGCATTTGATTATTATCTAATTGAAGCGAATGGGCTGATAGAATTTAATCTCCAGAGAACTAAAAGGAATAAAACTCGGACGTATATTATTTCTAAGAGGCATTTCCTATCCTGATATGGTATGCAACTAGCAGACCGCAGTCTATGAGATAATGAATATTAGTTTCCTGGCATATCGCTTTGCACGCTGTTCACATGGTATTCTACGGCCCGTGTTGTTATCCGAATTACAGGCAGACATTTTCTGGGACCACTAAGTCGCTTATTTAGCTACGAATTTGATATAGTATGTAGAGCCTTCATAATCTAATGTTGAGCGAAGGTATGTATCTAAAAAATGTTGAACGATTAAAAAAACTTCAAAAAAAATTACAGTATAAATATGTTGTATATTTTTGACACTTTGTATTTGTTTAGACGACCGTTTCGAGCAATGGTAGCGATCGTACTTTTCCCACCGTCGGTCCTGGCTTCGAATCTAGGCAAGGGCAGAGGTTTGTGTGATGAATCCGATGAATTTATATCTGAGTCATGGTAATAAATGTTTGTTACTATGAATATTACATATCTATATATCATATATGTATGTCTATCTGTTACCCTTGTATCTTGGACGGTGGTCGTCCAAGCCTAGTAACCAGAACACAATCCTTACAGTGTTTATTATGAGCTAGACTAATTGGTGTGAATGTGAGAAATATTATTATTATATTACAGTTGAATTGTTATGATTATAGAGTTAAATATGTACATATGTGTTTATGAATATGCAAATTTATTTTCATTCGTCGAAATATAAAATTCTAAATACTAATATTACAAGGAAAACATTCAATAACTGTCAATAAGATTTATACATATTACAAAAACACATTAAATTAAAAGAATATTCCAAATTTTGAGTTCAACGATTAAATAAAATTAGTTAATACTAGCGGTCCGTGTCGGCTTCGCACCGGTGCACAAAATTCTTTAAATTTTTTCTATTATAAAATATATCGAAACGCCTATACAATGGAAAAAGAACGGGAAAAATATAATTTATGATTTTTTATATTCGAGTTAGAGTCCCGCATAAGAATAACTTGTAAACCCTTTTTGTCTAGTATCATTAATATAACTTTTAAGATAGCATTTAAAACGCAACAAAAATATAAAAAAAATGATGACGCCATGTTTTTATTCTTTTCTTTAAACAATGAAATTGCGACAGTTCCTAAACCTTCGTTATGTTATGCCGAACATGCTTACTAAAAAATAATATTAATATATATATAATAAAAATTACATATATAAATATTATTTTTAGTAAGCGTGTTCTATAATAAAAAGCTAGATCAATTGTAATAAGGCGACTCATCTACAAAAAAAGGTGTGTAAACCGCATCTAACGTACGCCTATTGACTTAACTTTCGAAAAGCTCAATCGATGTTTACATTAAAAAAATATTTCGCCACCAATGATCGTTTCATATCACAAAGAATTTCGTAACCGACCTGAAATTATGGAGTTGCATTTAAATAGTTTTGTGTATTAAAATAATTGCGGTTACAACAATGCATGACCACATTTCAATCACCACGTAGAGAATGGAGCATACCGCAAGGCGTGATGACGCGATCGCGGTTGGTCAACGTTAAGTTTCTGAACTAAAGCACCAATAATCCCAACTAATTTTATAAATACGAAAGTAAGTCTGTTTATTACACTTTCACGCCTTAACTACTCAACCGATCATCACGAAATTTTGCATTCACCTTTTCAGGGGTACAAAAAGGACATAGGGTACCATTCATCTCTACTATATATAAGAAGGACTTTGTGTGTTTGCTTCCATACCAGTAACGCGTGGCCGGGTTATACCAGCAATTAACGTTACCATAGCAACGCTTTTCCGGGTCAGCTAGTCCAGAATAAAAGTACTGTTTCTGTTAAACCAATATATAATAATATTTCTGATAATTCCACCAATTAGCCTATACTCGTATTGTGAAGGTAGTAGAAAATATATGACGACCATTGCCTTAGCCATCCAATGCGCAAAATTCGTAATAAAGCTGTTTTATTTAAATGTGTAATGTGTAATACATCCATGATAGAGAGACAAAGATGTTGTCTGCAGCGATCTGGCAGCCAGGCCGCAGCCGATTGCGCCACCCTGCCTGAACCTGCTACACATCTGACATTGCTATTCACATTTCTCATGAAACTATTGAAACCAGATCAGGGGCAGAGCTGCAAAAAATATTCAATTTAACAAAACTTCAATGCGATTCGATTACCATATTTTTTATGCGCCTATCTAGTTTTTTGTAAGGCGACCGCTGTGATTAAATTGATTCAAAGCGCTAAATATAATCCTTGGCTTCGTCCGTTTGGTGATTGGAATCATTTTTGTAGAGGCATGAAGGATCCTGATCATGATGGACGTAAGATTAACAAGACAAATATATAAAGCAAATATGAATGGGCAAATCGCTAACAACAGACCAAGGCGAACTTTCAGGGAACAAAATAGAGGAGGTCCCAAACAAAGGCCACGTCAAAAGTAACGTTTAACTTGGTAATACAAAACGAGCTTGTATGAAAAAAAATGAGTCGAAGAAGCGACAGATGTCTGTCAGGATCGTGGTATTTATTAATTTATGTATAATATGGACACCAAAACAGATTACAATCACAAATATATTAAAGTATACAATGAATAGTCATGTGCTAGTTTGTAACCCTAACTATGTTGACACATCATTTACAATGTAGGTAATAACAAGAAAAATCTACTCTTCAAAAACAAACACATGAATAGAACTCATTATAAATTAATTAAATTTTTAACAGTATTTTGAACTACTCTTGACAGCGAGATATGGGCGAGTGTTAAGCCAGATTAAGATCATTTACTAACTTTCTTAAAATTTGGTAAGTGGAAATCTGTCATCTCTGCCTTCCCCTGCGACAAAAAGGCTTGGTTGTATGTATGTAAAGCCATCATCCTACTTTTACTATAAAATATCGTTGCCTATCAAATGACATCAACAAGTTTTTAAAATATATCAAACACTTTTTGTTTTGTATTTTATCGCTCGAACTTAAAATCAATATTTTTATAATAAGGATCTTCGTTCCTATTTTATGTATCAAAAAAAATCGTATTTATATTAGTATCATTTTTTATTCTTCTGATATAAGATTTTTTTATTTTTTAGACAATAAGCGTTAATATAGTTTGAGCCTTTTATAAATTCGAACAATTTTGTCATCTGTGGTATTGTTATTTTATGTATTGCTCTCTACAATCACCTTGCCCTCCCTTCCCTTATGTTAGTCGGCAACAACAAACGGCGTGGCTTTGTATATAATCTTCCTGCATCAATTAAATTTACATTTATAAGTAATTAACACATCCTCTCAGTTGCAATTGCTCATTTGCAGTGTAATCAAATACGCATATAATTAAGATTTAGATACATTTTTATCAAATTAACGAAATCAATCTACGATTACCTAACTACAACTTGATCGCATAATAATGTTCTTTATTTGTACACGAATAGGGTCTATATACTTGTTGCACTTACAATGACAGGTATGGAATTTTTAGCGTACGCCTAAACACGTTAGAATTACGGACAATTTAGATCAATTTACAATCCGCGTACTGACATTTGAATAATGCCAACGAAGTGGGTCTAGATAGTTGGAAAACTTCCTATAGCCGTCTCTCTCGCACGGCGGTAATGACCATTGGAACTTATTAAATTATGAAGGCCGCCCAATGTAATGACCGGCAAAAAATAATTATGGTAATACTTTGTCACTGCGGGTAGGACAAAAAAGTGTTTGTCGGGCATCGTACGCTTAAGGTCCCGTACCAATATTTTTAATCTGCGTTATCAATATAAAGGTATTTGTTTGTAAAACATACGGAACAATGAACCTTATCACCAAAGTTCAAGTTCATAAGTCTATAGGAAAATAAAAAAATCTTCGAAACAAAATTTTGTAAAAAAATTGACGACTGTTTGGTGCAACGGCAGCCATCCTGCCTTTCGCAAAGACAGTCCTGGGTTCGAGTTCCGGAAGAGCCAGACGTTGGTGTAACGAGCATTTCTGCCTGAGTCATTGATACCTGAGTCATGGATATTGGTATATGGGTATTCTATATATTCCTATAAATATTAAACATCTATCCATTACCGTAGTATTCATAACACAAGCCTTATAGTGCTCACTTTGGGCTTGGCACATATGTTAATAATATTATTATTTACATCAAATTTCAAGTTCATAGGTTAATCGGAAGTTAAAAAAATATACGAAACAAATTTTAGAACAAAAAAGCTGACTGTTGGCTTCTCATTCCTTTGTTTTCAATATTAAATAAAAATGCTTAATATTTTTTTCACGAACTGAAAAAGGTACTTCACTCGGTGGAGTAGGTCTATTTCCACGTCCCTCTTTAGTTGTAATTAAAAAAAGGTTTTTTTTTTAATTTTTTTATGTCTTTGGATTAAGAAGACGCTAATATTGTGGAAACTTGAACACCATAGCTCCAAATGGTTGGTTGTTAAACCTATATGAGAGACGGGCATACGAACACGTGAGTGACAGCAGCAGGGCTATTGGACCCTTTGAGTAGGGAACCCTTAAAAAACGGTCGCAGGAAATTGTTTGTGCTGTGTGGACGACACGGTATTTCACACCATGGATATTTTTGGCTTCAGAGCTAAAAGTAATTTAACCTATTGGCTATCATTAACTACTTTTTTATTTTGTTAAAATGTTTCGTAGTGTTAAAAAAACGGCAGAAATGTATTCTCCTTATATAAATTGTGTAAAACGTAAAATTCATTTTTGCACCCTATAAATGCTTCAAAATTGTTACTGATCTTTAAACTACCATTTTATAACACCCCATTTGACGTAAATAAAGATATTCCTTTCTTCTAGTTATAAATGAATCCATTGAGAAAGAAAACAATGTATGCTACCATCAAAGGTAACATTTGCTGAGATTCTCTTTAAGCTGTGACATTTGACCGCAATGAACTCCAAAACTTCTTAACCGATTTTGATGATTATTCTTTTAATACATTTTTATTTTATTTTTTCACAAATAAAATATCTCCTGTTCGTGGCAAAGTACCCAAAAGACTAGCAGCATTGCCTTTTGAAACGCTAAGCTTATGCCCTGAGCGTAGAAATTGCCACTTCTCCTGTCAATGATGATTTTATTTTAATTTTGCTGCATTTGTTCCAACTTGGGACATAGCACAGGTTTTTTTTATTAATATTATTCGTTTATAGAACTTGTTTTTTGTATCTCAGGTTATTCGATTTGTTCGTTTATTCCGGGTAGAGAGCGATTGGATACTCTCTATCCGTAAGAAGTCGGCAATGGTGAGGACAGGTTTGAGTGGACGGGCCAGCTAGTAATATAAAATACAATTGAGAGGTTTTAAATCACAAGTGAATTCTAGGCAAGCGCGTCACACCTTAGATCGCATCGTCGCTTACCGTCAGGCGAAATAGTGTTAGAGCGCCTCCCTATTTTTATTATTATAAAAGAAACTTTTAATTCAGAAGAAATCATTTCAACATTTTGACCCCAAACTCGACTGTGTGGGGTCGCCGGTGTGCCGTTTCGTTTATCCTTTCTTTTGATTATAAATAAACCGCGTAAATCGTAGTTTATGAAGTAAAACTCCTTCACTCTCGTTTGTCTTGGAGAGTAAGCTGAGACCTTAGTGCGAGTTCACGCATTCGATACTCGTTATCGAGCGCGTTACAGATTTCTTTGAAGATTCGTAGTTCCTGATGCTTACCGCTAGGCGCGCTCTTACAAAACTCCATAGTAACATTTGACACACACTTAGGCCTCAGGTGAATACGTGACGGCACTGTTATTTTTTTGGATTAGGTCACTTTACTTCTAAACATTCGATGTGTAATGGACAGTATTCCTGATAACTTATCGATCCACTTTGTTCGTCTTGAATATTATAACGCAATAATAGTTAAAGTTGCTATTCCCACCATCAGTGTTAAACTGTGGATTTACCATCACAAACGGATTTTTCACGATTATTCTGTGAAATGAGGTAGATATGATTACGTGATCACAATACGATTTGCACAACGCCCTTAATACAATTTGTTTGATCTAATTAATTTTTTTAACAATGATTTATTAAAAATATCATGTTCCTACACACAATACATATTTGATAGTTCTCTGTACCAACAATTTATGCTTAGCTATTTATGACTTGAATAATAATTTTTAAACACATCATCTATCAGTTAGTTTTAAACGGTCAGTGGAAAAAAATGACAATCTAAAGTTCATGAAAAATGAATTAAAAATTAATATATGATTATATTTTATTTATGATATTAAAGCATTAAGCTTCTAGATCAACGCTCAAGGATCTATTTTTAAGTCTTACTAGACTTTCTATATCTGAATATTACTGTTAGTAAAAACTCAACTTCTCTCTGGTATCACACGGGGAAATACTTTAGACACAATACTACAGACCCGATACATTTTTTACTAACAACTGCGTTTAGTTGATTTTTTTAACCTCAACGCAAAAAGAGAGGGGTGTTATAAGTTTAACGTGTCTGTCTGTGGTATCGTAGCTCCCAAACGTATGAACCGATTTTCGTGTAGTTTTTATTTGTGTCATAGATAATATTTGCCAAGTAATAAGGTAGATATGACTATGTGTTTGATGAGAATGGTTTGACATTATTCTAGTCTTACGATGGCTCGTTCTACTTCACTAATATTAGTTGGTGTATATCTTTTTCGATTCTGGTGAGTTCTACAGTCTGTTCTGTTCTTTCGAGTCATTTACTAATAGCTACTAAATACCCATCGTCGTCCTCAAGAAGTCTAGACGCTCTGCGGTTGATTTTTTGTTGCTTTGTTGCTACCAACCTTTCTTGGTTGCTATTCCTACCTGTCGCACCAAGCGCTTCTCAACATCATTTATAATGCGCACAGCAAAGGAATGGAACTCCCGCTCCGCGTATGTATTTCCGGGTACATACTTATAACTTGTACGTTTTTAAAGCCAGGTTGAATGAGCACCTTCTGGGTTAGCTTGTTACATTGTGGATCCTTTCTGGGCCCCGGACTTGATTGGAATCAAGAGTGAACATATTCAAAATACATATAATGTATGTTTAGTTGATACCCTTTCTTTATTGACCTAATCCCTTGCCAGAACTTTCTGGATTCTCTCACCATCTCGTTTAAATGCTTGCTTTGTACATTTAGATACTCTTTGAAAGTTTGTATATTTATCCTTCCATACATCACCTTGCTCTGCTAGTTATACTCTCTTTTTGCATCTTCCCAGATTTTTAACTCGATTTTCCTTTTTTTCCAATTTTTTCCTTTTTCCTTCCAAGTACTTCTGGAGCGATTTCCTTCATCGTTTACGTATTCTTCTTCTGCTGAACCATTTTGACCTTGGTTTTAAGTTTTATTTGAAATTGAGTTCATAATGCCACATTCTTTTATGCATGTTTATTACATCCTCTTTCTGCGTTTTTATTTTTATTTAAATCTGATTTTGATTTAAACTGATGAGGACATACTACAAAACGTATCCTGTCCTAATGACATAACCATATCATCTACTAACCGTTTAAAGCGTAGATCATCGACCGGTGAATGGATTCCGAGTGAAACTGTACGTATTTGTTTCAAAGGTTCTAGTTTGCCCGCTTTCGTATACGTGGATAATCTACGAATTAAAGTAGACCCCTATATATTCCCAGTGTCTCAGTGCTCAAAATGCTGGAAACTAGGCCATACACACGCTAGATGCCCAAATGACAAAATTACTTGCCCTAAATGCAGTAGTAATCATGGAAATTGTGAGACCCAGGTATACGTGTGTGTGAATTGTCAAGGTAATCATATGGCATTAGACAAGTCCTGTCCTGCTTTTCAAAAAGAAAAAAGAATTCGCGAACTGATGTCTGAATTTAATTGTACCTACCGAAAGGCCTGCACTATGTATGTACCAAAGTCTCCACAACAACAGGAAAGAAACTTTGTTAGTTACCCGAAAGAACAGACGAACACAGCAAGCTCATTTATTAAACAAGAGACACACTTTTTCTCTCCTCTATCAAGCCTTATAGAAACTCCAACACAGGGGCGAGAAACATACGCCAAGGTTACTAAAATCCGTGCCGAGGTTCACAAGGACGCTGAATATGCAAAGGCAGAAAAAACTCCACTGTCAAAAAAGCGAAGTTACTACAATAATTGGTCTGTACCTTCAGAGGTTGATATGGATAATTTAGGCTCTTCTGAAACACAAGAGAAATGTGATACATTTGACCGAAAGAAAGACGTTACCTTTATGGCACTCCTCAATAGATTAAGAGAAATTGTATTTTTGAATAATACTCCTTTTAGTCAGAAAGTTAAACTAGTTCTTAAGTGCTGCTTAGAGTGGATTATTTTAATCGTAGTTGAGAATATTGCAGATTGGCCTATATTGAAAATTATCTTAGACAATATAAATGTTTAACTCAACTAAAGTTGTTAATGTAAATATTTTACATTGGAATGCTCAAAGCTTAGGCCCCAAATTAATTTGTTTTGAAAATGTGTTATTGCAAGAAAAGATCCATATTGCATCAATTTGTGAGACATGGTTAAACCCAGATAGCTATTTTAGAATCAAGGATTATTATATCCACCGCTTTGACCGGGAAGATTCTTATGGTGGTATTGCTGTATTGGTTCATAAATCGTTAAAATCTTTAAAATGTGATGTCTTTCATAAAAATTCAGGTATACAAATTTTACATATCAAAATTCTTAATTGTGTAAATATCGAGAATATCATATGTATATACTGTCCTTCTAATGTGCGCACAAGTTCTGTTGACTGGGATATGATATTATCCTTATCAAAAAATAAATCGGTTATTCTTAGTGATATCAATGGTCATCACTCAAGCTGGTCCCGCAAAACTGATCATAGAGGTGAGCAGATAATGAGGGTTTTATCAGAAAGTTGCTACGTTTCACTTAATGATGATACTCCGACCAGGGTCAAGTTGGTTAATGGGGTTTTACAGCAATATTCTCCTGACCTTATTTTAGCGACCAACGACATAGCTTTAAGACTTAATTACAAGGTCCTAAACGAAACATTAGGCAGTGATCACTCTATGATAAAACTAACAACAGCACTCAATATATGTGCTCAGTTTGTAAAAAAAAGGAATTTAAAAAAAGCAGATTGGCTAAAATACAAAGAAAGCCTATCCAAATCGCTTGAGAACTTTAATCACACCAATGACATGCAAAGAGACTATGATACTTTCATAGAACATATTAATTCAGCCGCAGAGCTATCTATACCCTATATGAAATATAGCACCAATCTCAACGAGAAGTTCGTCCCCAAAAAGTATTGGAATGCTTCTCTGTCCAAAGCTGTAGCTGAACGACGCCTAGCTCTTGCTTTATTTCGACGCAATCCAACGCCGCGTAATTCAGATTTACTAAAAGAAAAGATCATCCAATCTAGAAATCTATTATATAAAGCTAGAGATGATAATTTTCACGAATTTTGTTCATCTTGTGATCAGTCGATTTCACCTAGTGACCTATGGCGTAAAATGAGATGGCTGAAAGGCTATAGAAATTCAGCTACTTGTGTGGATAATGATAAAACCTATAATCTCCTCAAGAGTCTAACCCCTGATTCCGCTGCACCGAATAGTCCCACATTCTTTTCAAGCAACCCTACGTTAGAATCAAGCATATCCATCACAGAACTGAATAACAGTATTGCAAAAAAAAATACGGCTCCTGGCTGTGACGGTATCTCCTATTTGATGATATATAACTTACCTAAAAATGCTAAATCGATTTTGATATACCTATTCAATATGATTTTCTCTACTGCTCTCGTACCAAATCAATGGCGAGATATTTGTGTGTTGCCAATTCCCAAAGGGGGCCCGCAGCAAAGTAATAATTCATTAAGGCCAATCTCTCTTATGTCCTGTTTTTGTAAACTTTTTCACAGCATAATTAAGAAAAGGTTAGAGTGGTATTGCGAGAAAAATAAACTTTTTTCTTCCAATATCACAGGCTTCAGAAAAGCAAGTTCTTGTCTTGACAGCTTAAGCAGTCTTGTTTCTCGTATACTCATAGGGTTCACACAAAATAGGCCTACAGTCGCTTGCTTTGTCGATGTAAATAATGCATACAACAATGTTAATATTCTATACTTGCTGTCGGTGCTAGATCGTATCGGGGCTGGTACAAGGATGTGTAACTATTTATTTAATTTTCTTAAAGATAGAAATCTTAAAATTAAAGTTGATAATACAGAAATTGAGAGAAAAACTAGTATTGGCTTGGCTCAAGGAGACCCTCTGTCTCCTCTTTTATTTAACATAGTTACGATGGATATCTGCTCAAGGCTTAAAGGTGTATGTATGTCTCAATATGCTGATGATATAGTCCTTTATGCCTCATATGAAAGTCTTAATGATAGCACAAGGAAACTTCAATCGGCGTTACATGCTTTAGAAAAATGTCTAGAACTCGTTGGGCTGGAAATTTCTTCATCCAAATCGAAAGTATGTATATTTCAAAGAGGTTTAAAAAAAGATTCAGTTTCGCTGAGGTTAAATAATCATAATTTGGCTTTAACGGACTCGGTTAAATATTTGGGTTTGTGGCTTGACAGATCTCTAAGGTGGACGAAACACATTAACGATTTAGTAGAACGAGTAACTAAATTATTAAATGTAATGAAAATATTGCGTGGTCCTGGTTGGGGTGTTCATCCTACACACCTAAGGAGGATATATATCAGTTTGATACGTAGTAGACTTGATTATGGAAGTTTTCTATATGGTAATAGCAGCAAAACTCACTTATCTAAACTGGACAAGCTACAAAATCGATGTCTAAGGCTGGTGGGAAACTTCGTTAAATCTACTCCAATCCATGTAATGGAAAATGAACTTGCCATTCCTCCACTTTATATAAGGAGACTATATTTAGCTAGTAAGTTTTGGCTGAAATGCAAATCATTTGATAAAAATGAAAATATTAGCTTACTAAATGACCTTCAGTCCTTAAAGGGAAGACCCTATTGGCGTAAAAAAAAAATACCTGAACTTTTACACGCACATGAAAAGTTTGATCAAATACCTATTCACCGAGAGAGTCAGTTGGGTATGTATTCTTTACCAATATGGATGGGCAATATGGATCTTTCCAAATGTTTAATAAGTGATATGGATAGGGTAGATAAACCAAAAAATAAGTTTACAAAAGAAAATCTGAAACTCTTATGCGAGCATTCCATATTAGACAAATATTCGAAATTCTATAAAATTTATACTGATGCGTCTAAGGATCTATGTAATATTGGAGTGGCATTTGTAGATCCACAAACTAATAGCTATTGCAGGTTAAAGATAGATTCTAGAATATCCATCATGCACGCGGAGCTAATAGCAATTTTTGAAGCGATATCTTATATTGATTCAATCAATTATGATAACTTTGCCATTCTGACAGACTCCAAAAGCGCCGTGCAACATTTGGCTCGATGTACCTCGAATTTTCGAGGAACACCGATTGCCTACTCAATTCTGCAATCTATCTTGAATCTAGCCCAAAAACAAAAATATGTTACCTTGCAGTGGATCCCTGCTCATGTGGGCATCATAGGTAACGAACAGGCGGATTCGCTAGCGAAAGAAGCAACAACCATCGGAGTAGTGAATAGGTGTTTACCGGTATTTACGGACCTTTTGAGATTAGCTAAATTAAACTGTCTAGACAGTTGGAGAGAATACTACGATGAGAGATCACTTTCAAAAGGTATCTGGTATAAGACAATCCAACCAAATTTAAATGGAATCCCATGGTTTGATGATGCTGGCATGACTAGGGAAGATACTGTTACAGCGCTCAGGCTACGTTCCGGTCACATTCCATTAAACAGCTTCGCATACCTAATGAAAAAAACAGAATCCCCCAATTGCAGTAAGTGTGGAATCATTGAAGACGTTTACCATATTATGATGGAATGTGAGCGAAACGTGGCGGAGAGATCTCAGCTCTTTTCCTACACCCAATTTAAAGGGGAGATAGGTTTTTGTAATAGCATTTTGGCAACCCCGCTATCAAAAACGGCCAAGATTCTATATTATACTGTGCAGTGTGGCCTAAAGCGAAGAGAAATTTAATGAATTCCTTTTGTGTTACCTATGAGGGTGGCATTTCCTAAGGAAAAACCCTCGATAATACTCAGAATAAAAAAAAAAAAAAAAAAAAGAGTGAACATATTCAAAATACAAATAATGTATGTTTAGTTGATACCCTTTCTTTATTGACCTAATCCCTTGCCAGAACTTTCTGGATTCTCTCACCATCTCGTTTAAATGCTTGCTTTGTACATTTAGATACTCTTTGAAAGTTTGTATATTTATCCTTCCATTCATCACCTTGCTCTGCTAGTTATACTCTGTTTTTGCATCTTCCCAGATTTTTAACTCGATTTTCCTTTTTTTCCAAGTTTTTCCTTTTTCCTTCCAAGTACTTCTGGAGCGATTTCCTTCACAATGTTTCTTGTATTTTCTCATTCATCGTTTACGTATTCTTCTTCTGCTGAACCATTTTGACCTTGGTTTTAAGTTTTATTTGAAATTGAGTTCATAATGCCACATTCTTTTATGCATGTTTATTACATCCTCTTTCTGCGTTTTTATTTTTATTTAAATCTTAAAATTTGTATTTAAAAACTGAAGAAAGAAAATTACATATTATTTAAAAAAAATGTTTTTAGCATGCAATGCAAAAATGGAAGTTACAATTATGGAACGTTAATTTTTATTTTTCAACCACTTAAACGATCTTAGTCGCTTCAAGAACTTATTGTAGATTGTAGATCTCGAAAAAATCACTTTATCACAAAAATATTCCATTTGAACTTTTCCATTTTGTGTTTGTTCAAAATTCAAATTTTGAACAAACACAAAAAGAAATGATTATCTTTACACAAAAAACAGTGTGCGACAAGTTACTGTAATATTATTCGTCAGTCTATCCGTCTTTTTAACTTAGTCTGTGACACGAAACAACAGCGACAATTTTTGGTATTACGTAACAAGAATAAATAATCATAATATTCCGAGTTCCACAATGGATTAGGAAACGTTGCGAAGCGACAGGCGCATTTCACGGGTCACAGATCAATATTTTTTGTATTAAATGTCAAACGTCTAATCTCAATATAATAAATCAGTTTGTCAAGTGTTTCTGGAGCAGTGTCGCGGCGACATGAAAATATTTCACAGCCTTAATGGGATTGCGCCACAGCTATGAATGAAGCCGATGAAGTTTCAAACGGTCGGTTTGCCAATTCCATAGGACCACAGCTGATTGCTAAGAATGTTATTCTCGGAACATTGTCTGTGCACAATTTCGCAATCGATTATAGTCGATCAATGATCTCCTATCGATTGATCTCAAATCGTTTTGATGGATTACCAATTAGATTGCAGGCTTGAGTACAAAGAACATGAAGCAAATCGTTTACTCAACTAAAAACACCGAAATACTACAATTGTCTAGATTTATTAGTGGTTAAACTGATGGAAATTAAAATAAAACAACATTTTTACGGTTTCCCATTTCCGAACTGGTATAAAACTCAGCAGTATACAATGTAATCGTAGTGAGGATTGAACAACTAAATAAAATAAAACAATTTTATTTATATATTTTTTTTTAATAATTAGGAACGTACCCGATAGTAAAAAGTTGTGAAGGTAGTAGAAAATACATGACGACCATTACCTTAGTCAGCCTGTGATTACGACTCCTGTAAAGGAATCGAAACGTCATGATTAAATATAAAATAAATTATGCGCAAAATCAGTAAAAAAGTTGTTTTATTCAAATGTGTAATGTGCGCGGAAGTGTAAGAACTAAATATGATGGATATTATTCAACAATAAATAAATATGAAACAACTCTTTATACTTGGCTGCGATAGCAAGCTAAGTGGACCATTAAACACACCATTCATTAACAATACCAGTGACTATTCGCAACCGCCCCAGCCATGTAAAAATCCGACACGGCTGTCGACGCCCTGCTCTCCGATGTTGCCTTCCCCTTCCAGCCATGAAATCTCGAATCAGCGCAAACGAGGCAGCTGAAGCATATCATATCTCCTCTCTTAACCAAGTGGACCGAGATAAAACCACGCCGATGTACGTTAAGATAGGAAACTTTAATATAAAAAACTAAAAACCCAATTGCGTTTCTAGAAATGGAGGCTTAGTGAATTGAGAGCACATACTTATATTACATTGCAGATTACTCTACTAACTAAACGGCTGACTTTCTAGGATAGGTCCCGACTGCTACAATTTTTCTTCTTGTTTTAGTTAATTTACCGTTTTTTATTAATTTTTGTGTTGATCACTCAGTATCACTCTCACAGTAGACACGAATCTAACGACACCTCTCAAGCTAAAATCCATCGAGCCGTTCAGGCCGCAGAGCGTGCCAAACAATTACACATACATACTCTCGAAAAACATAACCCTTCTTCAGTCGCAGTCAGGTAAAAAGTAGATCGACGCAAGCGTTTAGTCTGCCACCTGTGTTCACGGAAAAAGCAATAAGTTGTCAGCTTTAACACAAGTGGCTGAGTTCAATGCTTGCTGATTAGTAGATCAGACGAATGGGTCCAATTCGCAACAAAAGCCTTTAGCGTACTTAGTGAGGTTGACGGGATTCTTAATAATGTGTTCCACGCACTGTAAATGTGCTTTAGAAAAGAAATTATATTTTGACACACTATTTCTTTTTATAAAAAATATAAATCACAAATCCATAAAGCATGATAAAACCAAGTTACGACTAAAGGTATAATAATTATTTTTATGATGTATGTATTTAAGGACTACTGAACTATGGCTTAGTTCTCATTTACGCCGCAACCGCAGTTAAGGAGTAATCACATTGTAGCCGGACCCGTAGCGAGGTCAATATTGGTTGGGGGCAACATGCCTGCCTGTGTTATGTAAGCGCATTTTCAGAAAGTGAATTACATTTTTATTTTATCGTGAAATTTAAGTATTAGTTTTAGTATCATTCAGGTGCCTCCTTAACCGTTGCTGAGACTGTTACCGTCCGAATTTTACTAAACTGTCTAATTATGTGGTTATGTCAAAGTAAGCCTTAAACTTAGTGAAATATTCACATCGCAAAGCGATAGAGTGAACCAAAAACCAAGGAACAGCATAAGTAAAAAAATCAACAATGAAAAAATCAAAAATGTTATACGGTTTTCACATAAGTCTTTACTTACTACCATATTTAGATTATCTCATAAGTTTCTATTATGTTTCTTATAATATTTAAACATTCAAATCCTACATTTTTATGTCTAAAATTAATAAGCATTTACTATAAAAATTCAACTGATCTCAGCTGTCAGGCGGGACTCGAAATTACATCCCCTCGCTATCCGGGCGAGTACCCTTAAAAATTGAGTAACCGAGACCTTGATAGTCAAAATTTAAAAAAAATTAACGGGTTTTTCAATGTTCCAGTAACTCATTGAAAGAGCTCGAATAGCAAGGGTATACAATAATTTCTTAAGTTATTTTATTTTTCATTTTATTTATTAAAAGAAACAAAAAGCATGTTATAACACATTATAAACCTTAGAACTAAAATATTACATTAGCCTAATTAGTTTCCAAAGCTTAGTTGACCTAAAGTATGTATGATTTTCTTAATTATAATTAAAAAGTAATTAATTAATATATCGGTACGGCTGCTAATCATTTAAAATTTAAATAAGCTAATTAAGATGATGATAAAAGAAGTACCTTTTAAGATCCGGTCCTGGAATCGTGGAATTTTCTAAAGAAATATATAGATGGCGCTGTAATTACTACTATATTTATAGTTATATTACATATCTTATGAGAATTTTGAGAGGATTCCTTGTTCAGCGTGAAATAAAGGCCATTTATTAGATACAAGTATATTACTTAACAATGTCTGCTTAGGCGGTACTTTTTGCGCGAGGGAAAGCGTCAACGATTTCCTGTTTCAAGTCACGAATTAAACGTATTGCAAACGGTTGCGTCATTTTTCGCTATAGATAAGGCACAATCGATAATAGCTCAATTAGGTCGACTTTATTTACATAAGAATTTCATTTACTAATATTAAAGTTGATATACCAACTAATTTGATTATGCTTGCAAATCAAAGCGCCAAAATTTAAATTATTGGCAAAATTTCTTAACAAGAATCTATAAAAATGTACTCTTTAAGAATAATAGAGTAAGAATCTATAAAGACAATGGTTTGGTGCAACGGTAGCGATCCTGCTTTGTAGCGACGGTCCTGGGTTCGAATCCCAGAAGGGTCAGATATTTGTACGAACATTCGTACCTGAGTCATGGGTATTTATATATATTTCTATAAATATTACATATTTATGTATCATATATATCCGTTACCCTAGTATCCATAACACAAGTCTTACAGTGCTTACTTTGGGCTAGCTGATTGGTGTGATTATTAGTTTTGCTCATTTTCATTTTTCTTACTTTCCCATGCCCGGTAACTAGAGACAGATTCTATAAGTACAATAAACTACATTGACAAAACCCCACATCAAATAATTTATTACATTAATAGTGCGTTGTAATTTTTTAAACAACAAACTTAAAGTAATGATAATAGTAATTCTTACATTCACACCAATAAGCCTAGCCCAAAGTAAGCACTGTAAGGCTTGTGTTAGGGATACTAGGGTAACGGATAGACATACTTAAATAAGTAATATTAATTTAAATATATATAAATACCCATTACTGAGGTACAAATTCTAGTATGCATCATGCAAACATCTGCCCCTTCTGGGACTCGAACCCAGGACCGTCGCTAGGCAAGGCAGATCGCTACCGTTGCACCAAACGGTCATAAAGACAAAATTGAAAATAATCCAAATCAAAAAAATATTACATTGTATAACAACAATTCTAAAGCCTTTTCGTGTCTCATTGGTCTTAATTTAAAACACTTAATCTATTCTCACTGAGTTAAAGTATTATAAGTTAAATAATTCCTTAAATAAATTGTTACATATAATTTAAGCATTGAATTTTAATAGGAATGTAAAATTACTTGCATAGTAAAACGTCCGTTTCAAAAGTATTCAGAAGGTTAACAATTTTAGTAGTAATTTTAATGTTATCATTAAAGACACCATTTACTTTTAATAGCCCTACACATAAGACTTATTCGAAAACATCAAATATTTGTTTGTAGAATTAGCGGCCCGTCCCGGCTTCGCACGGGTGGACAAAATTCTTTAATTTTTTTCTATTATTAAATATTTTTCCGTTAGCGCCATCTAGAGTCCGGTAGACGAACTACTTGCGGATAACGCGTTGATATGGTAACGCATATACAATTGAAAAAGAGCGGACAGACAAACAACAAATTAGTGTTAGTTTCTGTAAAAAGACAAGATTGTTAACCTTTTGAACTATTTTATTGACTTAACTGAACTGTGTTACATACATTCCACTGACCTCGAATCCTACACACATCTCTAGCTTCTTCAACTCTAATCATTCTTTTCATACAAGTTAAAGGTACTTTTGACTGTTTTACAAGGTAAAATAAATCTTAATAAACTCTTTACTGAACGTAAATTCACGTCACGAGTCACGACAGACCCTTCAGGTCTACCCCAGTCCTCTCAATTGTCGACCAGGGAGCCAGCCAACCTAATTATCTTCGCTACGACCGACCCATCTTCTGGGAGTCGGTCAAATTCCCATGCGCATCCTCACCTAACGTGTAGCGCTTGCGCGGCCCCTCTCTAGAGTGGTGGCGGTCGCCTCAGACGAAGGCTTCTGACCCTTCCCGGGTACTAGCCAATTTCAGGTGGTGTTTAGTTAGTACGAATCTGACATAACCTCTCGGCCGCCCGATGTATCCATGATGGATTCACCACCTCCCTCCCCGGAGGGTGCCCAGTCGCTAGGGGTGAAAAAAAAACGAAATAAAAGTTATAACTATACTCTACACAAGTAACAAATATATTAAATTTGATTTGGTTATAAAAACTCTATCCTCTAACGTATTAATAAATATTTATATACTGTAATAAAAAAATTAAAAGTAAAGATATCTTTTCTTCTTTCTTTTTCTTCTTCAAAAGCGTCTATTTTCGTATTATTTAAAATTAATAATTTGTATTTATTTCTTTCGAGTATGACATGTAAACGTTAAAATAATTAAAAAAAGACATTTGTTTTAGACATTAAATATTATAAGTGCATGAATATATTATTTAAAGCTTTTGTCTGAAAATTATTCAACGCACACAAAAGGACACTTATAATTTAATTACGCTTAATGGCTACAAATTATTTTAATGGAACTAGTTATTTTATCCGGCCACTTTATTTGCGTCAGTTAACAATCTTTTCCAGATTGAATGAACGACCTTTAAGAACAAATCGAATCAATTCAGACTGTGGGAACTCGTAAGTGTTATTAGAATACAATTATTCGTATCATATTTTAGCCGCCATTCTAGGTGGACCTGTCTTGTGTCCAGCTAATTTAAAGCAGCTCGACAATTGCGGAATAAGCCACGTGTCCAGCAGATCAAGTTATATTGGGCGATAGATCCTTTTGCGGAACGTATAGGTATGTCCTAACGCCTTGGCATTTTACTGCCGACTATAACTGTAGCAGTCGCTGGACAAATGATAAATGTTTCGTCTGATAACAGCTTATCTAATGATTGAGTGACTTTTTTCAATAAAGTTCAGGTCAGGTGTTGTGCAAGTTTAAATGGATCATGATATTTTTTTTATACTTCTTCTACTATCTTTTGCTAATTATTAACCTAATAAGAAACATTGTTTATTAATATCAATAAATGATTAACCTGAAAATGAAAAACACCAGCTTTTAATATAAATTTGTTTCAGTAACGTTTGCTATTTTTATTAACTCCATCCGTCATAATCTCTCTTCTTCCTGCTACCTACATGTAGACGACCTTCATATCTATTGTCAGGCTCCTCTCACTCAATTAGTAGATGCGATATTGGCTACTAATAAAAGCTTAAGCTGAGCCGTAGAATGGAGCAAATCAGGGTGATCACTCCAAGAAAATATTATTATAATAGATACCTCTAATATGATTTCCAAAGTAAACTGGCTGTCAATCTTTTGCGTCAATGTTGCTCGCACTAATATCCCCTACAGCGTATCGGTGAAAATTTTATGGTTAATGTTTGACAACTGCTTGAGTTAGTGTCCGCAGTTGCAAGCTGTCAAGCCTCAAATTATATTTTTCGGCTAGTTCGCTAAAAAGGCTGTTGGACCTGCATGGTTTCTTCTACCCTAAACACTACTACTGGCCACAGTGAATATTCTTTTAGTTTAAATTAAGCATAGCAACTGTCACTCTGTAACCAAGTTTATGTAAATAAACATTATCAGCTACTACAAAGGCTCTGAAACTTCATACTCTCTACCACCAAAGTTGTCCTAGCTCTCTCTCTTACTTCCTATTCTCGATTATGCCGATGCTTTCTTAATCTCACAGAGAATCAGCTTAATAAACATGAGTAACTTTAAAACTTTTGTATTGGTTTCATATATCGCCAACGTAAATATGATCATGTTTCTCAATTTCTCTCTCAGCCCAAATGTCTTCCTGTGCGCCAGAATACTAATATTATTACTCTCTTTTACATTGTTAAATCTTACGCTATCTTAAGAAATGTTTTAATTTATTTTACAGTTCAAACACATTATCCCTAAGAAAAATCTGGCTCCCAAAAAAGGTCGTACATTTTATGGCTATTCAAGCTGTTCGTCTTTGGAATACTGTCCCAGTTTTCATAACACGAGCATATTTTTACTAATTTAATTGGGACTAGGAGGCTAATTTCTATCTACGAGACATTTATTTTTAATGTATGTTCATAATATTGAGTATTCTTTTTAATTGCATTATTAATAATTTTGGTTGGTTATTGTTTTATATAATATATTTCTTTGTTTATTTCTACTTTTAGCAACAACGCCGTTATTGTTGCTTACTGATAATCATTTAAATTCAAAGATTGTTTGGCAGAGATATCTCTGAGCTATAACTCCACTCCTTGTCACATGTCAATTTTTAAGCAATCATCTGTTATTTTATATGTTGTGGCATAAATAATAGAGTGTTATTGTATTATATTGTTTATGCGTACTAGTTTATTTAAAATGTCAGCGAATAAATTATTTTGTAACAAAACTACATTCAAAAACCACTAGGTAATATAATATGTGCATTAATATATTTATATTAACGTTATTCTCCAACAAAAGCTCATTACATCTGAAGCACGAATAATTTTAATATAACCCGGCTACGTTGGGAAGTATGCACAGCCGACCACGAGTCGTCGCCATGTCAACGACTTCAATTGGGCGGGTGACATTGCGTCTGCGCAGTTTGCCAAGGTCTCCCGCTCACTTAGTGCTAGATGCGTATTTAGAAAAACCACAACGAATTACTAACATGTTACATTGAGCTAATATATTCTAATACGGAAAACTGGTAAAATGCTTGTGATTGTATAAAATAAACAACGTCGTCCTTGGTCTTATTATGACCAGAATACTCTTAATTATATTTAGGGTGTATTTAATTTTTTATTTCTTGCATTCACAATAATATTTATAATTTTAAAATATGTATTTCTTACTATATTTTTTTCATTCTATTTTTCGTTAAATGCAATTTTTTTATATGTAAAGAAACTTTTACCAAAAAAAAGTTCCATTTCTTTTACGCTCCTCCCTTCTTGTGTTGCGTTTGACAACTGAGACTAGTTAAATTTTATCAATCATATAGCATGAAATTAAAAAAAAATCACTTCTACTAGCCAGAAAATGTCAGTCAGTCATTAAGTTGTATTTTTTTCCGATAGAAAATATGGTTCCATAGCTTGTTTGTTGATTGTTCAACCCTATGGTTTTTAAGAGATATAATATAAAAAACAAACCACTACATTTAAAATTTCATTGCAACCGAATGCATCTACAACGATTAACACCGATCCGCATTGAACCAGTGTCCCATAAATTGCCCCTTCTTTTTCCAGCAGTTAGGACAGCAACATCGTGTTATATATCTATATATACATATATATAAATTCTCTGTCACAGTGTTTGACCGCGATGAACTCCGGAACTACTCAACTGGTTTATATGTTTTTTTTTTTTCATTTTGCTTGATTTTATTTTTAACACAGCAACGCGTGACTAGATCAGCTAGTATAATCTGAAACAGTTTAAGTTTGGCTAATGGTAAATATGCAATTCGAAGTAACCGCAAAAAAGTACTGGAAACGGACATAAAGTCCCACCACGGTGCGGCTTAGAGTGGGCACATTCTAGTCGAACCTCTGTTATGCCAAGATAAATGCCTAGATAAGCCGGTCAGGCACGAATTACCCACGGATAGTATCACACTATGATTCGGTTAATGTTACATTTAGTTTCACTCTGATAATACATCAGAACTAGTAATTAACTTTTAACATACCTATATTTATTATGCACTTCAACTAGGTATATTCCCTCCACTGTATTGTATAACACCGCTTAGAACTTAAAACTTGGGCACATCGCCATCTATCTTAGCGTTATGAAACTAAAATTTAAACAGAAAGACTTTGAATAATGCTGGTCATTAAGTGCTTAAATACTTAACTAATAATTAATAAATTAAAAATAGTTAAAAAAAAAACTAATCCCATTTATAATTACTTAAAACAGATACTTGTTAACATTGTTATAATCAAAGATGTAATGAAACCATAACACTACTATTATTGTGATAATGATATTGTAAATGTCGTTACTACCACAGTTACTACTGTTAAAGCTGACGTGTTTTTTGCACCCGTTCTTCTTGTCAATAAAAAAACGTCCTGAATGATTGGTAGGTAAAAATGTTGAACGATTCAAAACAACTTATTCTTAGTGTATTTAAATAATATAATTTCCTTTGAGCCACCGAGACTTAAACAAACCCGTTAATTTTTCCAAGTGTTTCTTAAACTGATGACAGCGCCATCTATTTATTTTTTGGTACTACTATCTCCAAAATCGAATGTAATATGTTTACAAGTATCGAACAATCGATAATTTAACTGCTTAGAGAAGTTAAATATTTTGTAGTTCTTATTTATTTGGATACAGAAATCAAGCATTTAAATTATTAAATAACAAGAAGATATAAAATTAATAATATTAACATATTACCTATTATACTCTATAACGACTATGGCGACCGTTTGGTGCAACAATAGTGATCCTGCCTTTCACGCCAATGATGGTCCTGGATTCGAGACCCGTTAGGGGAAATGTTTGTGTGATAAATACGTCTATCAGTTACCCTAGTATCCATAACACAAGCCTTACAGTGCTTTGGGGTAGGCTGATTAGTATGAATGTAAAAATTATTATTATTATATAGTTTTGTTCTAAGAGTACATATCTGTAAGTCGGATATCGCCGTTCAAGTAATTGCTATTGGAATGCCAATTTGTTAGACGGGAAACAAAACTGTTAAGGTTTTTCATTAACGGCCGTAATTATGTTTCACTTAGCACACCAAACATAGTGTATTGACCGACTTTTGATATTATTAACGTGTGTGGCAATAAAGTGCACAAAAATGAAATGAGCTAAGATTGATTCTTTTTTTAATTCAAGTCGATGATCATTTTTCGCTAGTTGAAAGTCTTCTCTTCAGTTACAGTTGTGGGTTAAAAGACATCAGAATTAGTTCTGGACATTTTACGATCAAAATATGTATCCTGTTTATCAATATCTTAAGAAATGACAATTTAATGCGTCTAACAGCTGAAAGGAAAAATTATCAAAATATTGGTAAATAAATCTGTATATTTCTAGGTTTATGACTTCAACACCAATTCGTGTTCTTTTGTTTGTAATGGGATTCGAAATTTTTTGGATAAACATAAACATAATCTATAGGTTGACATGAAATTTTTAACTAAATTGTACCTTCATAGTTTAACGATCACCGTGGTCGAGGGGTTCACATACCGGTTTTCGTGGTAAAGCTTCTTTAAGGTCACGGGTTTTACATTCTACTTTGACTCATGTAGAAAATGAACTTTTCTGTATTGGTTCGGGTCATGTGTCTGTCGTCTGTCTGTCTGTCGTTCTGTCGTCGTTTCTGAAATCTATAACACAAGTACTCTAGCTGTAGCGCTTCGGGAATGTTTGCAGAGGCGCGGGTAGGCTGCTTCTACGCGACTATGCGGAAACACTGCGCCTCTCTGGTGCGCAGGGTGCGGGGCAGCACCAACAGCATCTTGAGAATGATCGCTAGCAGACTGGACTGCCGGTATATGGCTCATGGATGCACAACGTCTGCCGGCGTTGTGCGGAAATGAACTGGATGCGGGCAGATTAAAAAAAAGAAAAAAAAATATCGTTCTTTTATTTTTTCTCATCTTTGTCACTTATACCAACATAGGATAAGTAAAATCATAACTTACAAAATGAGTCTTGTTACTTGAATAAATGAATACATTATTATTATTTAGCTACTTGGGTTCATAAAAGCGTATGTGATGTTGTTTAATATTTCTTAATAAAAAAATACAGTAGTAATAAAACGGCATGGTTCCTAGTCGACCTCATTCCAGGCACATCGCCCTGCGAATTCTTTATTAGTTAAATTTCAGACGTACTTTTAAGATAGGTAAGTACTATTGTGGCATTGAACATAAAATTAATCATTTTTAAAATTCACTTAAACTCCTTAAAAAATATCGATATCAAGAATGCTATATACACATTAATATTCCCGGTAATTCCCTCGTGGTAAGCTAAATAATTTAATTGTGTTACGAGTGAACCCATTTCCGTAGGTAATACGTTTACTTCTAAGTTTAACTTTCTGTAATTTTCAATTTTCCAAAAGCTTTTTCAAAACAATTCTGTCCATAATTTTGTACAAGACAAATTATTACAGATTTTTTCCACAATCAACACTTGAGTTATAAAAGTTGTTACCGCTTGGCATTTAGAATAAATTATTCCATAATAAATCGTAATTACGGGCTCCTTTACTTTAGTTAATTACATTGTTATACAAATGTCTGTCAATTTAATGGCTGCCGTGCCAGGAGACTGATTTAGGCTAGCATTCGAAGGACGACAAGACACACGCTAACTGTTCTCTACCTTACTCTACACTTTCTGAAACAGTCCTTTGAGTCCAATTTCTATTAATATAAGCGTTGATAACTAACCTTACTTGTTTTAATAAAAAGTTTGTATATATAAATATATTTACCTTCACTTGAGATGTTATATTTTCATGTTGTTTTTTTAATTTAAATAAAACAACCTTTTTACGATTTTTTGCGCATAATTTACTTTATATTTTATCCTGGCGTTTCGACTCATTTACAGGAGTCGTGATCACAGGATGAATAAGGCAATGGTCGTCATATATTTTTTACCACCTTCACAATATTTTAATCGATTACGTTCCTAACTGTTAAAAATTAATATTATAATAATATTATTAATAATATTGTCTTTAAGGATTATGTATGATGACAATGTACAATATTGTAAATATCATTTCTTCTGTTAAATCTGGCGAGTTTTTTGCGACCGTTCTTATTGTCAGTTAAAATTCATTCTCGTATACATAGATTACAATATATACTACTATTTGACGACCACCGTGGTCTAGTAGCTTAGATATCTATCGATTTTCTTGATAAATAACAACACTCCGTGATTATGTGTTGGATTCTAGAAAACTGTCAAAATTCAGTACAGTCATTGTCCAAGAGTGCTGTAGCTACTTAACTTATTTACACTTGGAACGTTCAGAGCAATTTAAGCAATGTTTCCTAATATTTAGTTGTTATATTAACATCCTATCGCGATTGAAATTATTTATAAAATATTCTAATGTTATTTTGTATTACTGTGTCGCGCTCCTTCTTTCAAAATATTTATGAAAGGTCAACGCACTAAATACCCCTAAATATCAACCAATCAATAAATTTATTAATTCGAGACATAAAGTCTCATAATTTATAAGTAACAAAGAAATTTAAAAGTTGAGTCAGTATGTGTATGGTTTTTTACTTTCAATTATCAAATTAATAAAATAAAATTGCCAAAAATAAAAATGGAAAAATCAAATTATCCAATCATTAAAATAAAATAATTAAAAGTTAAATTATTATTTTACAATTAAAATATACACACGATCCAGAAATACAGCAAACATTATTTTAAAAACTTTTTTAAGGCAGTTATACTGCAGCTTTATAATTATTCGATATTACGCTCCTTAATGTATTCAATTTCTTGTTTTTAGTTAATTTTAATTAAATTAAATTAATTGATGAATTTATTAATATCCCAAGTGTACAATCTTACTTTCACTTGAGTTAATGATAATTTAATATATACTTATATTTAATCCTGACGTTTTGACTTCTTTACAAAGTCTGCGCAAGTATCCGTTAAAAAATAGTCATATTTAAATATGTTTCAACACTGTTCGATTTACTTTTGCTGTTTACAGTTGTAGTCAACTAAGTTGTTTTCAGTCATTATAGTTATAAATTACTGTTGAAGTAAACGTGATTGGTTAAGTTCTAAGTGATCAGCAAATAATATTTAAAATTTTTTTTTAAGCGATACCGACCCATAAACGTCTGTTAACACCTTGAGACACGGCGAAGCGAGTGTTTGCGGTAGTGGTCGACATTAAATTTATTTTTAATTGGATAACTTACATCTATAAACATAAATTTAAAAAAAACATATTTTACAAAAACATAAAGCCATTTACAAGTTTTCACAGGTATAATAGGAAATTAAAACAAATTTAGAAGAAACAAAACAAAATAAAAAGAGAATATACCTATTAGTAACACAATTTTAATATTATTTGTTAAAATATGAGTTGGCCATCAACTGCGTTATAATCGCAGGCTTTGTGTTGAATATGGTTACTGACGGGTTCAAAAAATCGTTCAAGAGTTTACCAACCCTGCAGAAAAAGGAGTTTGTGCGATAATTACTTTTAGACGAGAGAAATGAGAAAACTAAACTGACTTAAACTGCCCACTTATTTAATTCACCTTTCCTTCCGTAGTCTAACGTTATTTACCAAAAGTATGTTCAATACAGTTTTGTTTTATGGATAACACGTGCACGAAACATAATAAATAATAACTCTGTCCTATATTTATCAAAAAGCGATTGCTATTATTAAATAATAATGTCGATGATCTGTTTTCATGTTAAGACTATTAGTATCGCATTCACTCGTGACAAAATTGACAAGTGTTAGCTAGCGAGAGAAAATGGACTGAATGGGTGAATTATAGCAACACAGAATCTTAAAAGGATATAAATATAATTTGGCAAAACTAATGGTTAAAATAATGATAATATGTGTTTCGTTTCATGTTAATATAACACCGTGTGTAATGGAAGAGAGCTGTTTTCTGACACAGGTATTGTCTTATAAAGGAACACCAACCTTGTTTCTATTATATAATATGTGAAATGAAATTAATTTTGAATTTGAATTGAATGACAACCAAAGACGACAAAAGAACACCGACAAACACAACCAAAAAGAATATACAAGAAAAAGGAAAAAAGGGGTCTGCTGACCAGCCAGTTTTCAAGAAAAACACTCAACAAAAAATAAGAGTTATTAAAAAAAATACTTATCTCAGGAATCAAATCCGTGTTAGTGCTCTTCCAATCGTGGTACGAGGCCTTGACATAGCCCTCATATATTTCCAAATGTTTCTTAAGTTGATTATCAACGCCATCTCTTCACATTCTAAGTAACTAATTCCTACAACTTAAATAAAACAGATACTTGTTGACTTTGTTATAATTAACGAAATTATGAAATCAAAACACTACTGTTATTGTGATAACAGAATAATTGTTTTTTTTTGTGAATGGTGATGACTTATATATTGTAAAGTAAATGTCGTTACTTCTATTAAAGCAGACGAGTTTCTTGTGCCTATTCTTCTTGTCAGTTAAAAGACGTCCTGAATGGGTGGTAGCTAAAAATGTTGGACTATTCAAAACAACATTATTTTAACTGCTTTTGAATAAATGTATTTTTCCTTTTCATTTTTCTACAAACTTTATTTGACGAGTTAATTTATTTATATGTATAAAAAATCCATGTCACAGTGTTTGTCCGCGATGAATTCCAAAAATACTAAATCGATTTTAATGATATTTTTTTATTTTGCTGGATTTGTTGTGATTTAGGACATAGGATAGGTTTAATTTTAAATTACTGGATTTGGTTTGTAGAAAAACTTAAAAAATATGGTGTGAGTTAAAAATAAATAATAATAAATAAGATTTAATTATAGCTTTAGAGAAATTTGATCACTTAATCCATTAATATTCAGAAGCCGTCTATTGCCAAGAAACTTTGTTGACCTTTTTTCACTATAAACTCAAGCAGATAATTAGTAAAAATTTGTTAGAGGTAAGTTTCATCACTTCAAAATTAAATTATTAGTAAGTATTTTTATCCTTAAAAATATGATTGAGACAAGCTATGGCTTGTTTATGCCTCGTGCTCGTGAACCTTAACATAAGATTTTATATGTTCATGTTGCTTTTTTAAACTTATCTTTTTTATTATCTGTATGTAATATCAATGCTTTAGTATACTTATTTTAAAGGAGAACGAAGTAATGAACCCGTAACAATGTGATAATGTTTTTATAAATAATATTGTTTTTAAGGATTATGTATGGTGACAATGTACAATATTCTAAATGTCGTTACTTCTGTTTAAGCTGATGAGTTTCTTGCGTCCGTTCTTCTTGTCATTTAAAAGGCATTCTTAATGGGTGGTAAATAAAAATAAATTAATTAGATTCCACTTATTTCCTGCTTTTGATAGAAGCAAACATATAAGATAAACCTTCAACACTCGCCTTCGATTTACACTAGACCAATTTTATTGATTTTCAACGTCCAAATGCATTACAAAACTGTCGAATTCAAAGTTGTTTAGGAAAACGTTTAGTTCGGTGGATCACGAACCGTTTACGTAAGTCATTGTTAACGGGTATTGTTTTTATTTATTTCTTTTTATCTGTGCGCTCAGCGTGATTTACCAGACTTTGAGAAACACAGATATTGAACCGATGAAAAAATCGATTTGTTCTTAATGATTTTTGCTGTGCACTTTTTACTATCTCGTCTGATTATTTATTACACCATCTTTACATTATTCGTGTAATATTTTCGACATTATCGGCATGGTGATGTAACAGATTAGAACTTGATTAAATAAAAAGAACGCTAGACTTGGAAGACTAGACTAAAAACATTGTGGCGCCAAAAGATATCTTTTTATAGTATGCTGATGGCAAAGTATGATTCTACTATTGGTATCTTACACTTGAGTTATTAAAACATTTATAAAATTGTTTAACTTAAATTAAAATTAGCCAAATAAGATTTGTATTAAACTTATTATTATTTGCATTGAAAATGCCATATTTCTGTAAGATATAAAATACGCATGTAAAAAACAACCACGCCCCCGACCCCTCAAGTGAACCTTTCGCTATCTGGGCGAATGCTCTGACCGTTGAGCTCACGAGAAGCTGGCAGACGCGGCGAAATTTACAAACGTATTTTAAATTCTACTATGAGCTAGTATCGCTCCACCAATGTTGAACATTAACTACCTTCAGAGTAATATTTTGACAAATATTAGACTTGCGATTAAGATGGAACTAGCTATTATAATAATACATGGTGATATTTACAATTTATTCTAACAAGCCAAAACGTACCCATGTTAACATGAAATATACGTTAGGTATATCAAAGTCAAAAAATGAAAATTGTAAACAAAACGACTTTCCAATCACACTCAATCAGCTGATCGGTCATTTAGTATGAAGAATCCATTTTTTTATGATTTGCATTTATTGACATTCAAAGTGCGCAGCGCCCCCAAGGATTGCGGCGGCCTGTGCATATAAAAATCTAGCAATTAAACGCTTAAAAGTATTTGAATAAAACAACTTTTTTACAGATTTTGCACATATTTTATTTTGACGTGACAACGTCTTAAATTAGGTTGCGGCTGGGAGTCACTTATGAAAAAGTGTAACGCTCGGTAACGTTACGATGAGTCACCGAACGAGAGAGAGGCCCGCCGAATGCCTTGCGTCTCTCTCCCACTCAACTATGATCGGTCTGCCGCGCGCATTGTGCAATTTAATTATATTCATATCAATAAATATTCTACCGAGAAAAAGACGTTGTCACGTAAAATCTTCGCCCGTAAAACCGACTTTACAGGCAAAAAAAAAAAAAAAAAAAAAAAAAAAAAAAAAAAAAAAAAAAAAAATGGTTTTTTATATTTAATCCTGACGTTTCGACTCGTTTACAGGAGCCGTGATCACAGGATGACTAAGATAATGGTTGTCATGTATTTTCTACTACCTTCACAATATTTTAATCGGGCACGTTCCTAATTGCCTGATTAAAATATTGTGAAGGTAGCAGAAGATAATATATCCTGTGATCACTGCTCCTGTAAACGAGTCGGAAGGTGAGGATTAAATATAAAATAAAATATGTGCAAAATCTGTAAAAAAGTGTTTAATTCAAATGGGCACAGTCCTAATTGTTAAAAATTTATATATATTTTTTAACATTTTATTTCGTTATTAAATTCTCACTACAATTACATTGTATACTACTGAGTGTACTACCAGTTAGGAAACCAGGCCCTTCCGAGAGAAACTCGGGCACGGAACGACCTCCATCTTACTGTTGTTATTTACAAAAAGAGCTAACTACATTACCAGGTCTTGCAATATGTGTCTTTTAAGGTATGAAGTTTTTTGATTATTGGATCTCAACCAGGTGAAACGCTCCAACCTTCGTCTCTATTGCAATTAGGATGTTTCCTGATTTCAATAGCCTCGCGTAGCATCCTAGGAACAAATCTTTGTTCTCTAGCGAGAAATCAGTACATTGATTTAGAATTTAATCCTTTGGTAATGCCGTATCGTACCAATTACAATTGAAGGTAATGTCATGTTTAAGTACCAATTACGAGCAACTTGGCCAATTTATTTGTCGGCCGTTCCACCGCTCGGCCCGGTATGTTTCGCCAGCCCAATCGACTGTTACAAACATTTGATAATACACCATTCTTCACTGTTACCTCACTTTGGGATATGGGAAACTGCCTTGCAATGAAAAAACACATATATTGACACAGTAACAATGGAACCAGCGACTTATGCCGCCTTTAGCAATGTTGAGACTGTTTTCATTGTTTTTTTTACATATATTTACGCAAAGTTTTTAAACTTTCAACAATCGTTGGTTACAAATGACAATTAAATTTTAATTAACAAAATATGTTTTAATATGTAAGTATTTAGTTTCGCGCACTTCAAGATTTAAATGAAACTTCTTTTATCGGATATCTTGTCCATATTTTGTATTAACTTCTCTTTTTTAAAGACCTTTATTAAAATAAGCTGCAAATGATCTCGGTACCGATAAAATAATATGGTAAATAGTAATAGAAATCCCGTTTAAATTAATACTAATGCTTGTGACCCCGACAATATAAAATAATGTATTGTTAAAGATTATATAGTTAAGAAATTCTTACCTTTCTTTAACCTCTACTGGAGGGAGACTCTGTACCAGGGTCGTCTGCTTAGGTACCTCCGTCTTACCTATTTCTGCCGCAAAGCAGCAGTGCTTGCATTGCTGTGTTCCGGTTTGAAGGGTAAGATATGGCAGTGAAATTACTGGGTACAGTGACTTTACATCTTGTGTCACAAGTTGGCAACGTACACTGTGGTTCTTGTGGGGGTTGCAGTTATGCTGCGAATCTCACAAGAGTCACATGTATTATAGGTGACTGTTACCACTTACCATCAGGTGGGCAGTTTGCTTGTTTGCCAACTTTCTGCAATAAAAAAAAAACCTGTAACCACAGATTTACAATCTGTGTACTTGTAATGCTATTGCTGATGTTTTGTGTATCGCATACCGTTCTCGCCATTAATAAAGGTTCCTCTAATTTACTTACCACGATCCTAACATCCTCTTAAACTTCTTTAACTCCCATCAGCCTTTTCATACAACCTTGTCGGTTAAGGGTACTTTTGACGTGGCCTTTTTCAGGATATCCTCTATTTGGTCCCTGAAAGTTCCCTTGGTCTGCCGTTCCCCACTTGCCCATGCACATTTACCTCATATATTTGTCTTGTTATTCTCCTTTCATCCATCCTCTCTACATGTCCTTCTATCTTTGTCACTATATCTTCTTCCACACCACACCACTTTCTTATTACATCATTCCTTACTTTATCCATCAAATTCACTCCAGCTATACTTCTTAAACTTCTCATTTCTTCTTCTGCCAAAACCGAGTGTGACTTCCATACATTAGAGTCGGTACCAACACGCCTGTTTTAGATGCAACCTTGTTGGTGACCCCTTAAATAAATAATTAGACAAAAAATATTTCTACAAAGATTAGACTGACTTGTATTCTTTGTGCAATGGACACGGTCGCCAATATTGTCTTATAACGGCTGTCTCATCTCACGCCCGCCTGGACCATTGTTAAGCGCCAACGGAGTCTGGTCGCAGCAATTTTAATTGATAACACTGTGAACATGGATAAGTAACCCATTCAAATATTCCACGACATTGTACAATTATATTGCTGTATTTGGTTAACGAAACATCAGATATGCATTTTACATTTGCCAAATTTTAGGCAACTCTATTTGTCATGTGAAATATACTGCGTTTAAGACAAAAGTAAGCAGACCATATGGTCTGTCAAAATGCCTCAAACCTTTTTCAACTTTATTAGTTGAACTTAAAATTGAAAAATGTTTGAGGCATTTCAACAGTTTATAATTTTTATATTCTGCATTTTCAGTGCTGTATTATAGGATAATTTTTATCCGAATTCGGTTTTTTTTAATATTTATCTATTAAAATTTATCGCATTGAGACAGTTTAAGATTGGTTTGTGTTGGTTAGTTAATTTTACGACGCAGTTTTTAAACTTCGCCTCTTGATTGGGCCATTCTACATGTCTTGGGTTTTCTTCTTACTCCAACCAGCCACTTCATCCTAGAAGGTTAGCAGCTTGTTCAGACCGCTGCAGGTTTCCGGGAGCGAAGTTGAACGTGAGTTATACAAAAAAAGGATGATGCAGTTTTTCATACATTTTATAAAATGTTCCAGAGAGTATGTCTAGGAAGCTAAATGATAAGTAATTACTTACAATGTTATAAGAATAAAATAAATGAGATCGAATAAACCATTTTATTAACAAATCGATAAGAACTACTGAAGTCAAAATAGTTATTCATTAGTGTTAGATCCGGGTTGCGAATGAAATACATAATTTAAATAGAAAACGTTAACAAATAAATTATAAAAAATCAATAATCACTTTAACTCAATTATTCGATACGAATTGCTAAAAAACTAATTTAAATGATCTATTAAATGGTATTAGCGGCTTCCGGGTGGTCGAAGACGTTACTTCTCGGCTGTGATGTAGCAGTGCCGGAAGTTGATTATAACAATAGAAAAAAAGCGCGTAATTATGTACGCGCGGCAGAATTTATACTTTTTTATAAAAAAAATTAAATGAGTTATCTTGAAGTCAGCCTACTCACTTAAACAGCTTACACTCAACTTCATGGTGTCGACTTGCCGTTACATGCTACGTGCAAAACATTCGCTACATGTAAAATTTCACCCTCAATGAGCCCAAAGAAGTATAACTTCAAAAATTTTATTTCAACATTGTCCTAATTTGATAAAAGTATACAGTTACGTAATTCCCTCATTATACTTTTAAAGAAACCATGAAATAATTAATTGAATTAATGCGATTTACGTCACGTACCGAATATAACAGCTTTATACTTAGTGACATGCAATAATCCAATAAACGAATGCATTTTCGCTTAATACCTTTAATGTGTCTTTTACTGTTTCCACAAAATGGCATTGTAATCATTTCATACCATATTATCGATTACCAATACTGTTGCAATAACAGTTTAATTAATAATTTTCCTGTTCGGTATCGATTTTTTCCATGTTTTGATTTAGATCACGCTTATCGAGTGGTGGAAATCCGATGATTGTTAAAATCCAGTCACACCAAATGACGCGCAACAATCGCAGTCGTCTCGCACCGTAGTCGTTTGACAAAATACAATAGAACTTATCTTAACGCTTTACTACTTACGACAATCAAATACTTACATAAATTAACAAAGCAGTTCAAAGTTGAGTGTTCATGCTTTTAATTGAATGTAGATTTAAAAATATCAATTTATTCCAATTCATTCATTCCATAACAATGCATACAATTATGTCGTAAATAAAAATAAAAGATAATACAAAATTGATCACAAAATATAATAAAGTATAAATCTGCAAAAATAAAACAAGCATAAATTATTATAACAGAAAATATAAGAAGTAAATTCACTGGCGGGATCGAACCTACAACCTATGGATGTCCGATCCAATGCTCTCCCAATTTACTTGCAAGCTGAGTCGAATTGTTTCTAGTATTTTTCTATTACAATAATTTATAATATAAGGTTTAATTGAAAAATGCAAGATGTATAAAAATATTTAAAATAAAACAGGCATGTCATAAATATTTCATTAACTTAAATAATAAATTGGCAATATATAGAAAATGTTAATATGTCATAAATTAAAAAAAGAAAGCATTTGTGCAATTCACACGTGGTAGAAGTGAAACCTTCAAAAATGATACGTACACGTATACAAAATACCACGGTTGTTGTGATGCCTTCTCTCAAGCTTTGTACTACGCATGCGCACACAAACACGTATTAACACAAGTACGTAATAATTCCTATGAATATCTCATTTTCTCCTACGTTAAATCTTATGAATTTATGTATCTGCCTCTTTTCACTGTCGCTTTTTCGTTTCATCGACTTTCAAATCACAACGATGCTAAAGAAGTCTTCACTTCAAAATACATAATTTAACAACATCCAACCAATTCATTTATACAGTAATTTTTAAGCAATTATCATTGAAACAATTTAGTAGATTGACCATTAATTTCGTGTCGAAATATTTGTGAGAACATTTAGCTTCTAGTCCGTTTCATTAACAATAACACGCTAGAATTCATTGACATTTTGAGGTCATAAGGAACAAACATGAATTCTACGAGGAATAACCAGAATACTGCTGCTCGAAGTCATTAGATACGTGATGTATCAAATACATAACGATGAAACGATATTGCTAGCCAACACAATGAGTACAGGAATTTATATAGCCTTTCATTTATAGAGTAAATAAGATAGTGAAAACAAATGAAAGTATCAATAGAGTATAACATATCACATATCGGTAGGTTTAATAGAGGCATATGCTAAACATTGTTACACGGTTGTTATTAATAAATTATTTTGACATATTTTCAAAAAAAAAAGTTTATAACAGCATCGAAACTTAAGGAAATTTACTTGTTATGAAATCACTACATAGTATAAAACAAAGTCGCTTTCTCTGTCCCTATATCCCTATGTATGCTTAAATCTTTAAAACTACGCAACGGATTTTGATGCGGTTTTTTTAATAGATAGAGTAATTCAAGAGGAAGGTTTATATGTAAAATACATGCATAATATAGTAGAGCATTGCATCCGTGCGAAGCCGGGGTGGGTCGCTAGTTTATTATAAATTAAAAGCAAAAGTTGTTTTTTTTATAAATAAAGTAATTTTCACAGGACAAATTATCATAGAACTATCTTACGAAAGAGTCAAGTAAATGCTATCCCTGAAACTAATTTAGCGAATTAGCTTCAAACAACCTTCGTACGGCCTCAGCTATCCCACGGTCAAATATTACGTACCACACGTAACAGCGGTAATAGCCGCTAACCAGCACCTAAACAGCTGTTTCGCAACCCTCTGAGGGCGATGTCGACACCCCGTTCACACCCTCGCATGATAATATTTATCACGCGTTTGGCACTCGCCGGCTAATTGCCATATCGCTCATGACCTTTGGTTGACAATGAAGCTTTCGAAACCGACCAGCAAGTTCAATAGAGCAAGTCACACACAAATATGAAAGACCCAGCATCAATACGGCTTTCTTCAAGGTCTATCTGCATTTTTGCATAGGGTACAGAATATTTGTACTTACAGAATTGTATTTATTTAAACCAACAGCTTACATAATTTCTGTAGATAAAAAAGGTATTTATCAAAAACAAAGCAAAAAAAATACAACGGGTTGCACTCCGGGAGTGCCGGCAGAAGTGAAAACATGAACATTAACGTTGTGCATTTTTGATATTTTCGAATGGTTACGCAATAATTTCGCACAAATTCTTTTGATTATCAGTATAAAAGTACTATCATTTATGTGGTAAAATACAATATTCATTTATTGCGCTATCTTGCGCAAGCACCCTGCCCTCCGTGTTAGGAATTTTCGATCAGGTCACGTGTCCTGACGAGAGCTTACCATTTTTTGCCCATCCCAACGCTACAAATATATAAAATACCAATAAATAAGACCATCCAATATCCAACTATTATCTTGACGGCCTTCATAGTCGAGTAATTTGCACACTGGTTCTCATGGCAACGCCACTCCGGGGTCCCGAGTCGATCCCCAGTTGGGCCAATGCAGAAACAGAACTTTTCCATATTGGCTTGAGGGGTGTGGTACCGTCGCTGTTTCTGAGCTTCATAATACAAACACTACTATTTAGTATATTAACCTTTAAGATATTTTTGAACTAAAATAAATACTGATGAAATGTAGGAACAGTCTTTAAAGAGCCATTTATTCTTCTGCAAGAATGAAAAGACTAATTTAGACTAAAAGAAGAGAAGCTTCCAGGAGTGTTAAAATCATTGAAGACAGTGATAGCGCCTATCACACAAATTAAGCTTTATTTAAATGTGTGATTGTCTTTTATTCCTAAGTCTCTAAGGTTGTTTCTTTAATATCTTGCTCATGAGAAGCCTACTTCAAATAAGGTTATGGCGCCAAAACGCCCTTTTATTCAACATCTATTCTACATGTAGCGATGGATAAACATATTAAATAGAGTGAGGTACGATTCGAGAGTTGGCTTCAGTACCAATAATGTACTGATTAAGTTTATTTCTTCATTTTAAATTCTAATAGGAATTATTTTATCTGGCAAACTGCGTAGCAGATTGTCTCGAACTTTAAATTTTCGTTTAGGAATAACTAAATGAAAGTTAAACCAACAATTATCCTAGTAAATCACAATAGTAAATTATTTTTTATGGATATAACAGTTTTTTTATATGTACTTTTATACTATTTGAACGAAAGTGTCAAAAAATAAAATAAATGGCATATTTCTAATCAGTGAATCATTTATAAATATTACGGGCGTACTCAATCTTTCTAAACTTTATTTTAAAAATTACATATTAGTAATATTTATTAAATTTTTATCAATAACTTACAAAGGGACAAGAAAGGTACAAATGCGAGAAGGCCTACAAGGACAGCTAAAGCCTTTAAAAAACTTAATTATATATTCTTATTCTCACCTAAACGGATTCCAATTAAAACAGTAATTGAAACTTAAATTAACTAATTTTTGTAATTATTTTTCACAAAATTCCGTTTAAAGACGATATCTATTTCTAATTCATACATCGTCATAATTAGATGGTTTCATAATAAACAAGCTCTGGCTTAGCATCTTAAAAAACATCATCATCTTTACAATAATAATATTTTATAATATTTCTTACATTCACACCAATTAACGTGGTCCAAAGTAAGCACGGTAAGGCTTGTGTTATGGATACTAGGGTATAAATATATGATACATTGATATTAATACAGATAAAAATATACATAAATACCCATGACTCAGGTACCCGGGACTCGAACCCAGGACCGTCGGTGCGAAAGGCAGAATCGCTAGCATTGCGCCAAACAGTCGTCAAAATTGAATTGTGATTTCTATTAAAAAAAGTATTAATAATATTGGTTATTTAGTTCATTGGATATTTAGGCAATCCAATTGTCACGACACAACATTTTTTTCTCAACCGCTATTGTTCCTCAACGGCAGCGCAGTGTGGGAATACTATTAATAAAATCGAAATCTTGAAAAGCGTCGACCTTCCGAATCGGATACGCCCACAAAAACTCCCCGAGCAAAAGTTCTTGAACCTAAATTCGTTTAAAATCCGGGGCGCGAAACAAAGGCAAAGCTTTTCAATGTCGCCGCTGTCACGACAGCACGACCATATCCAACACACTCGCTATCGATTCATTGTTCACATCGACTATTAGCACGCCATGTCAATGAGCGATATGAGAATCAATCGTATGCGCACGCTCCTGGGTGCAAGTAGTGTTGCCACACTATAGGGAGTATTTCTATCGACTTTTTCATCTGAAAAATAACACACTATCAATATGAAAATGAAAATAACTCTATTCTTATGCACTTAAAAATAAGTTGTTTTGAATCGTTACCACTCATTCAGGACGTATTTTAACTGACAAGAAGAATGGGCGCAAGAATCTCGTCATATTTAACAGAAGTAAAGACATTTATATTATACGTCATCACCATACATAATCCACAAAAAACTAAATTATTCTGTTATCACAACAATAGTAGTGTTATGGCTTCATTACACTCATAGCTCAAAACTTGTAAATACTATTGAACGAGTGCAATACTATCGATACTTTAAATAATTATAATTGATAGTATCGATACTGTATATGTTCTTAGTAACAATACTATCGTTAGTATCGACCCTAAAAAATTGACATTTATCTATATAATACCGATACCAGCGATAGTTTGTTAATTACGAGTAATAATACTATTAATAGCATCGATTTTATTGCACTTGGCTGGGTTGTATTTCAATGGTATTGACACGTTCCAAGCTATCGATAGTATTGCTACTAAAATCGATAGTTTATCGATTAATTATCGATCGTTCGGCAGCACTAGGTGCAAGGCTAGTGAAACTATTGTGCGCGCTCGTAATTAGTGAAACATACGAATATAAATAATTGCATTTATGGCTATTGTCGAGCTTAACGGGCTGACAATTACCGTTTTATGTTTTGCAAGTCATCTGCGACTTAGCTGTTGAGAAACAGAACCAAAAGCAATTGACTTTTGTAAAAAATATTTCCTGTGAGATAATCTTCCTCTCCTTTTTATTTATGGAAATTAAACACAGATACGGTTGATATTACTTGCTCGTTTTTATTCTCCTATTTACATATGCTTAATATATTACTAGCTGACCCGGACACGCGTTGCTGTTATATAAATGAAACTTATCCTATATCCTTACTTGCAACAAATTGAGCAAAATTAAAAAAAAAACATCAAAATCAAACACTATGACACGTAATTTTTATATATACATATAGATAATACCGAATCCCGATTTCCAAAGAATAAAATCCTATCTTTAACTTTTTAAAGTCAGAAAACACACATATACTAAACGCAAAAATACCCAATCAGAGTATTTATTACAGCACAGAAATAAGCTAAAGGCTCCAACCGCTCGCTAAATTTGTGCTCATCCAGTGCATATAATATGTCTCTAAAAATCTATAATAAATTGCCAGAGAAATAAAATAATAAAGATTTTATTACAAAAGTTTAAAAGAGATATTAATATAATCTAAAATAATATTTAAATGGTAAAATAGCCGTCTAAGGATATACATTAACATAGATAAATATCCACATACACAATTTAATTGCCTGCTTATAATGATGTATTTATATTTTATTAAATTATTTGATATAAGCATTTTTTCTATGCAAAATCATAATAAGACTTCCTCCCCTATATCAATTAGGTCTATAATGTTCTTTTCATAAAATTATCACCTATGTATTAACTTTATGATATGTAATAAATATTGAATTGATTTGAACGTTTAATCTCATATCTATCTTATAATATTTACTGGCTTTCTTTTTACTAAGGTGCCGTTCAAAATTATTTTTAATATTTTTACGGATGATGTTAACAGTGTTTTTATTTGTGAAAACTGTTTAAGGCTTATTGTTTTTTTACAATACTGTATAATTGTATTTAGTTTTATAGCCCTTTTTTAATATCCGTTTCAGCGTTTCTACTTTTTTTCGAAATGAGTCAGAGATTAATACATTTAACAGTTCTCATATATTGTCTATTTCCCGTTTATAGTTTGATAATATAAATTGGTTTAAACTTTATCGAAAGGAGTAACCACAGTTAATTTAAATACACAATTCCTGTTTTATCTAAACATATAATCTATTGCGTGGAAAACAAAGGTCACATTGCAAGGACCCATGATTCATATTGACACAATTTACAATAGGTAATTAACTCTTATTGAAAAGATCTTAAGCCCAACATACACAATAGTAAGAAAAAACTATTTTTTATAATTTCAAACAAATTATCGACTAAGTAGGTCACGACCAAGTTGGCTGCGTATACTTTTATAATGGTCGCATATAAACATAGTTCAAAATTCGCATATATATTTTTTAATTTTCGTTATTTGGGATCGTTATCCTGCCTTTCGCAGAGACGGTCCTGGAGTCCGGGAAGGGACAAATGTTAGCAGGGCCGTCTTTAATCTATTGGAGGCCCTGGGCATATAAGAATAATGGGGGCCCTATGCCTTTAACAGAACACTTTTTTATTACAAGAATAGACAATGAAAGTAGATAAACAAGGTTTCAGATTTTTTTTATTGACTGTCAATAGATGAATAGATAATCTTTAATTTAAAATTATCTCAGCATGCTGAAATTCGATAGCCTTATTTTGGGCGAGAGTAGCTTCGCGCATGCAAAAGCTAATAAGCACATCTATAATATAGTCCCTACTTGAGGTTCTATTTATTCTAATTAAGTAAGTTTTTCAGTGATAAATATCGGTATTGGTTTAGTGATCTGGCAGGCACCAGGGGGCTCTTATCAATCGCGGGCCCTGGACATTTGCCCAGACTGTCCAGTGGGAAAGAGGGGTCTGAATCTTAGTGTGATGAATCCGAGTCATGAGATTGATACATACTCGTATTTCTATGAGTATTACATATTTATGTATCGTATACTTATGCATGTCTATCCGTTACCCTAATATCCATAACACAAGCTTAGCAGTGCTTATTTTGGGCTAGGCTAACTGATGTGATTGCAAGAAATATTATTTTTATTAATACTCCTTATTAAATCGTTATTAAATATTAGACATATAACTTAAAGTAGTGGCATATTTAACACTAAATATAATTATATTACTCAACCTGTGCAGTATAATTCCTTGATAAGACCTATTGCTCTAGAAGTAGAGACCTTCAGTCTCAAGGTGGAAAGTGGACACGTGGATATTAGTGGCTATCGCCAGCGAAGCCGCCCCGGGGCAAGGCGGACCGTGTCAAGTATAATGGTTGCTGTTAGTATCAAAGTTATTACTAAACTTATATATACGTGTCTATAGTTAAGCGGTACTAATTACTTTTATCTGATATGTGCGTGTACGAATGCTATACACTCAAACAGCCTTTGACTTTGGTCGTAAAAGTTAAGTATCTGGGTATGTAGCTAGATAAAAGCTTACTATGGAGGTAGTATAGTAAATTAACCTGTTTATTGGCAACAAAATTATTATAAGAACAAATTCAACTGGTTTTAGGTGGCTCGGAAATCGAATCCAGAACCCCTCGCTATACGTACAGCGTCTTGCACCTAGTACTATAATAAGCAAATGAATCCATTCTTTAAAAACGTAGTTACACAAAAATAGAATAAAAAAAACATTGATTGTCAGAAAAGTCAGTTTACAGACGATAATTATACGTGATAGTGTCATAAGGAATCATTGATGAAAAATTGCATACTTTTATGAATTGAATTAAATTATTATCACTAAATAGTCATTATTTTGTATAATACAAAGAAGGAGTTAATTGAAATTATTATTTTTTTCTATAAATGAACATTAAGTTGTTGTAATAAACAATGTAAAACCACATTATCTTTTCACTTCATGAAGTGGAAGAGAGATAGATGCGCCACAAGACGAACGCTTAGGCCGATTGTGCCTCTCTATCGCTTGTGCCTCTCTATCGCTTGTGCCTCTCTATCGCTTGTGCCTCTCTATCGCTTGTGCCTCTCTATCGCTTGTTCCGCGCTGTCGCTTGCACGCTCGGCTCAGGCGGAACGTTACACTTTTTCGTGCATGCAGCCGGTGTTCATCGATTTAAAGGACGTTATCACGTCAAAAGATGAACAATTTTTATATTATAAAAGTACTAATTAGTAGTTCACGTTCGATAGAGGTTAATACCGACGCGAGATAAACGTGACGTTAGTCACTCTAATTGACGGTTTAACGGAGCAAGGCCGAAAACTGCTCTGACCTTTTCGCTTAGGTTATTATTTCACTAATTTAATTAGTAAGAACAATTATGCTCACAACTAAATAACGAATGCGTATTCAGACAAATAAGGTCGGTAATCGTGCGAATTGCTTCGTGAAATGCGTCGTGATCGGCGATATTGATCAATCAATCATTTCGCCTTTGAATGATGATCAATTTGATATAATGTTCGGTTTAGTGGGCGATAAGTACAATGTTAGTGTTATTATTCTATTGTTGATGACATATATAATATATTAATATTAACTTGACGTACAAGAGAAATTTAAATAATAAACAAAAAATAAAATAGAAATCTTTTATTTCAGACTATTCGAGTCCATTCTTGTTAGTAACAGTTTTACTTATATTAATAGCATTACATTAAATATAAATTAATTATTTGAAACAATTAGTACCTTTTGGTTCTGTTTTTCATATCTTTACGCCTTTACCAATCTATATCTTTATATAGGTATAGATTTTACGTGACACAGGGTTTGACCGCAATGAACTCCGAAACTACTTTTAACTACTATTTTGCTGGGTTTGTTTCGACTTAGGACATAGAATAGGTTTAATTATAAGTTACAACACAGCAAGGCGTGGCCGGCTCAGCAAGTATTTTTATAAATACTCATTACATACTTCATAAATATTAACACCAATGACTTACTGCTAATAGTTTTTTGAAAAAGAAATTTAAAATACCACGTCTGAGGAACAGATGTTTGATCACGTACCAAACATGTAAATAAAAAAAAGTATATTTCTGTACTTAAAACATATTTTTGTTTAAATTTCTTAATTTTACCTTTCGGTACATGAGATTACAAAAAAAAAGTAAGTAGGTACTACAAATATCATTTAGATTTTATCAAGCAAATTATTAAAATCAATCTCCATATAGATCGATACATCTTCTCATGACTTTTTTATATTCACATCATTACTTTTTTTCACACAGTCATTTATGTAACATGTTTACAGTAACATTTATGAAATAAAACGTCCCTACGAGGATTCTAGTACCGAACTTCATCGTTGTAAAAACCAATAGTTGTAAGGATCTGGACTCAATAATTATTCACCGTCGGCGTCGTAAATATTAATGTCACCCACAAATCACGGCGAAATTAAGATCGAGAGTAAGCGTTTTATCGGCGTGCAAATCTGACCTTGAGTGCACCTGCCCCGAATTTAGGTGCACTAACTGTTGCACAACTGAACCGGTGAAAGGCGTTATTGTGCAACCGGGCATTTATCAAACGGTGCACTATTTTCACCGAATATTAGTTATTTTAAACGATTTTTTCCACGAATTTATCTTAAATAGATTATATAAGTTGTCTACAGTATTTTTCTTTATAATGAAGGCATGCAGTGGAGATGTGAAAATCCTTGAGGGAGACTTTTGTCCAGCAGTAAAGTCATTTATCTGAGACGAATGCAGATATTTTAGTAAAAAAATATAAGAAAGATAACAAAAAGTCTGAATTCACTGACTTTTATTATTTTTTTTAAACTCGAAGAATAACTTTATTGGTAGTTCTTGAGGGAAATACAAATTATGAATTCACAGATAAATTTTTTGTCTCATTGTTTTTTTAATACGTAGTATTTATTTACTCTATGTGTTATGGTTTCTTCCTTTTCCCTGTTTTCCTTTCTCCGGTTGCATTGTAATCATCACAATTAAAGGACTGGCTGCGTACCCAAAAGTCTTTAAATTTACATTGAAAATGACTTTCAATTTCATTTTCTACACTAAGTGAAAAAAATACTACACGTTTATTTTCATATTCTTATATGTAATCAGGATTGTCAGGACTCTTTGTTCAGAAGTTTTACATACGCCACAAATTGTTTCTCTGGGAAATATAAGAATAGAATATGAATAAATATTTCAACCTTACATAAACTATAAATAATAATAAATAAATAAATATTTCTTACATTCACACCAATTAGCCTAGTCCAAAGTAAGCACTACAAGGCTTGTGTTATGGATACTAGGGTAACGGATGGACATACATATATGATACATAGATAGGAAATATATACATATATAAACACCCATGACTCAGGTAGAAATGCTCGTATTCATCATACAAACATCTGCCCCTTCCGGGATTCGAATCCAGGACCGTTGCGAAAGGTAGGTGCAATACATAACAATATGTTAACCATTTATCTAGGAGAATGGAGCCTACGACATGATTTTTTAAATATAAAACCCGTATTACCAGTTTAATACTGATAACATTATTTGGGCCATTTCATAAGAAACAATATTTAAGAATCGTGTAAATACTTATGACAATTAATAATCTACAGTCTCAATAAACCTGGTATTACTGTTCTATATTTTGAAATGGTTTTTTGTACTCATTGACGCGTGACCGTAATTGATATTTGGTAAGAATAGATTAAAAAAACAATTGTTTTCCATAGAGTAACACTGACAAAACTGACCATAAACAAACAAAATGCTGACTCCGACGATCGACGACACAAATCGGTCGTGAAATAGGCTAACTGAAGAACATTATCGTGTTCGAGGCGGCTCATCGATTGTGTACAGAAGGCGGTGTTTGATAATACTTGTTACATAGGCGTCCGAGCCGGCGATGGCCATGACATAACGGATAAGTCCGAATAATTGAGTGATTATTTCGCGACCGTTTACATTTCTCATAAAAAAAGTAAGATACTATTAGTTTCAGACTTAAAAATAGAATCGAAAATGTCGCTTCTCGAAATAGAGATCGAACAATAATGCTGGTTAGCGATATTAGCGATGCTGTTGGAACGGTAGGTATGGTTGTTATGAAATGCCAATAACAATTTGTCAGATAAAGGGATGCGAATATGAAATCATATATATATACTATAACTTATATAGAGTTTTTTGCGCAAATGCAAAATAAAACTATTTTGATTTTAAATAATACACACAATAAAACGATATTGATTTATAAAAAAATAACAGTTAGGAATGTGCGATTAAAATATTGTGAAGGTAGTAGAAAATATTTGACAACCATTACTTTAGTCATCCTGTGATCACATGATATTAATTATGCGCAAAAAAATCCCTAAATAAGTTGTTTTATTTAAAAATCTATAATAATAGTCGTGACGTGACAACACAAGTTGAGACCGGACCTGACTGACCTTATGTACTTGTATCTTATTTGTAATTTTAATATGTGCACTGTATCTAAATAAAACCAGTATACAGGATTTATTTAATGACCGTTTGGTGCAACAGTTCGAGTCCCGGAAGGGGCAGATGTTTGGATGATAAACACAAACATTTGTACCTGCGTTATGGGCATTTATAAACATTTCTATGAATATTAGATATTTATGTATGATATATGTATGTCTATCCTTTACCCTTGTAGCCATAACACAAACCTTACAGTGCTTACTTTGGGTAAGGCTAATTGGTGTGAATGTAATAAATGTTAAATATTATTATAAATAATATTGTGCATTTAATTTTGTTTTTTTTTTATGTTTAATCTTGACGTTTCGATTCCTTTTCGGGAACCTGATTCTGTGATCACTGTGATCATAGTGCGCGAAAGTGCAAGAACTAAATATAGTGTTGACTGTACCGCTTTGATAAGCGATTATTATCTTCAATCAATTTAGTGCGAAACTGGGCGACTGATGCTGCTTGCGATTGTTATCTCACTGTACTGTAACCGGACTCGTTAAGTCGCCAAAAAACTAAAATATATGTATAGAGAAAAATAAAAAATATATCTACTTTTTAATATAAAAGGATGATTTTTCAAACCACAGATGAAACTTATTTAACGTATTAAACTGAAATATCAAAACTTGTTGTCGCTTAGTATTGTTCTCATATGATGTGTGGTATTTCTCATTAATTTGGGAACTATTGTCTGACTGATAAGCCGTACCCAAGTATTGAAAATTAACACTAAACTAACTCTACGATTAGCAACCACGTACCTAGTCCGGCCATAAGTTATGTTCTTGCATTTTTTCATGAAGTAATGTAATATTACTAAAACTTATATGTACGAGTACATATTTATTAAAGTCTCAGCAAAAAATTAAAAAATATTCTATTCGAAATGACCACATCTGGCTTTTTTTTTCTTTTTTTATACAGACCTTTAATCTGTCTCGCCACAAAATTATGGATTTACACACAGAGATTTTTTAAGAGACTCGTTTACAGCATCGAAGTGTCATTTACAGCAAGCCATGTCTAGTCTGGGCTAGATGAGGGCCAGTTTCCAACTCTTATAAAGTCCGGAACGTTGTTTTCATGCCAGGCTTGGATAGTCCATGCAGAGTCCTGCTGGAAAGTCCACGGTACATTTTTAAAAAGTGTATTGCTGAGCGGTTTCACAACACGATCCTAGACTGTAGCTTGTTACACTTTGGCTTTCACTCAAGTTTTCACTCCTTTTTTACAAAAATGTAGCTTTGTGACGCCTTGATAAGACGCGCCCCACCAAACCTGACGCAGGATGATGACCACGTTGTACCTTTCCGACCACTTAAACAGCTTCTTTAGAACTCTGAGTGTACACTTTATCATTTTGCAAGCCCGGGAGCCAAGACAGGATCCACGATAGAACGAGATAACCCAGAAGGTGCCTTTCACTTGCGTATCGTGACAGAAGGCATTTTGGTCGATCCACTCTCTTTAATTGTAAAGATTAATTTAGGGCATGTCCTGTATATCGACGATAAGCAACTAGCTTCAGATCTGGTTTTATAATACGCGATAAAGTCCTAGCGGGAATCTTCATTTCTCGCGATAAGAGTTTTTGCTTCCTAATGGGGTTCCGACGAATTCTGGCTTTAACAGCATTAACAGCCTTTGTAGTTCTAACAGCACGCGGCCGCCCCGATCTTTTATGTCTTCGACAGAGAAAGTGTTGTTGAATCTGTTGTTAGTACGATATACGAACATACGGCTGATACCAAGCTTTTCAAGTGTCTGGAATATGACCGACGGCTCCATATCCACTTTGTGCAAGGCGATCACTGCAATCCTATTTTTTTTAACACCCCATCCCATATTGTAATTTGACAATGAACACGAAAAATATGTGAAATAACGCGAAATCGAAAGAAGTTGTTAAAATAACTAAAAAGTTAAAAAAGGAAAAGGTTTCATGTAACAGTATTTATGGTCAGACTAGTTATATACACATACGGATGCATTTACAACAATCTACTAATATAACGATTAACTTACAGCTAAATAAATAGTCGATGCGAGTGATCCCATTGTAGTGCCTTAAATCAAATCAAACATAATTAACGTGTGTAAGCGTATCCGGGTACATTTTTAGGCATGTTTACGTCGTAGCAGCCTATCACGACAATTTTTTGTGCAATATTTTTGATACAGACACGGCTTTTCATGGGTATATTTTTTTCGCCGAATTTTTTTCAACGCTATCTGTCATTTGGCATAATTTGATATAACTTGCTGACTGGTAATGGATAAAAAAATATCTAACCTAATGTTACCTGTTGTGTATATCAAAATAAGGCAAATGCTAAATGAAATAAGGACCAATTATTTTAATGGCACCCCCTTTTTAATTTTTAACAGTTTTAAGGCGTACTTAAATTGATAGATAGATAGATAAATAGTTTATTCCGGTTTTACACACATAATACATTGCCATTATACAATCAAAGAAATTACAAAATAAAATAAATAAATTCATTACACAACCAGCTTTGGCAGGTACCTGTGTGCAGCAGCAGGAATAGGGTCAAGGCTCGATGCAAAAAAAAATCACCCGGGAACAGGTGAAGCACCGATTTTCAGCCATCACCCTGGCTGACGAGGGCGCAAGTGATATGAAACAACGCGAGTCAGTGTCATATATGTGCAAATTGAAATGTCAAAGAGAGTGGAGTTACAAAAAAAAGGAGATAAAATAGAAATTGCTCGATAAAAATAGATAATAACAATAATTCAATTAATAGGTACAGAATGTCAAAAAAAAAAAACAATAAAAAATTAGTAAAAAAATTGCAAGGTCAGTGAGAAGCAATATAAATGTAAATAAAACAATATTATATAATACGGCTTAAATTGGAATGGGTAGTTTAAGTAAAAAAAAAAAAAAAAAGAAAGAGAAAACACCGTGGCTCCATTAGGCGACACCAAGTTGCTGGAGTTGTAATAGGTGACACTTGAGTTTTTTTCTAAGGGTAAACAAACTAGACAAATCTCTCAGCGGAGGTGGCAAATCATTCCAGCACTTGGTGGCCTGGAAGCGAAAACTACCCCTGAATGCTACGGTCCGGTGACGGTAGTATGAGAGTAGAACCCGAACAGAACGCGCCCCGTACCTACCCATCCTCTCGGAGAATTTTAATTTGTTAAATAAATATATTCCGGCTTGCGATGCCTCAACACGTTAAATACAAGGCATGTCAGGTGCAGACTGCCTTCGCAACTCCATCCTGAGCATGCCTGCTGAATTCAGAAAAGGTGTAATGTGAGTTCGAGGAGGCACGCGAAAACAGAACCTGCAACAGGCATTCTGCACGCGCTGGATCAGATGCCGCGTTCTAGACAATAAACGAGGACCGATCACGACATCGCCGTAATTGAGTCTTGAGAGTATTAGAGACTCGCATAGTATGACACGAACACTCTCAGTTAGAAAATTCCGAATCCGATAAAGAATTTTCAAGCGGTACATGCAGCTCCTAACCACATTCAAAACATGAGTCTCAAATCGCAGTAAGCCGTCGAAGATAACTCCGAGATTACGCGCCTCCTGTACCCTCTCTACGGCCTGGTCACCAATAATCACAGCGGGCCCACAACTTATCATTTTGCTAATTTGCGCTTTGGTACCCAATAGCATGAACTTGGATTTAGAGGGATTAAGCAAAAGTCCATTCTCTCGCGACCAGTCTGCAATACGTTTCAAATTGTCATTCAATTTCTTCGTAGCATCATGAATAAATGACGGCTTTTCAGAAATATAAAGTTGCAGGTCGTCCGCATAGCAGTGATATCTGCAGTTCTTAATCACTTTCGTGAGATCTGCAGTAAAAACAACGAAAAGTAATGGTCCGAGAATAGAACCCTTGAGGTACACCGCGCCTAACCCTCCTGGGATCAGATAAATTATAGACAGAGCCACTCCCATTGTCCACCAATTTCAATGTCTTATGTTAGTTGTGTTAAATATCTATTTAGATATAAGACAGATATCGTACTTTTGTTTATGATTATGGTCGTAAAACAAAATTGGTTAGATCAGAAGAACAATCATCACAAAAATATCCTCTATTTTTCTGTCTAATTAACATTTTGATACCTCTCTCACTTGCCGAGATCGTACGGTACATCTAAGGCAGATTAACCTGTTTTGAAAAATTGATTTGTGGAAATAAATACATGTTGACATGTATCGTCTAAAATAATCAAAATTATATAATTATGCACATATATTTATAATTTCATCTGATACATGTTTAGTTAAGTTACCTGAGAACAAAACAATATCACCGTTCACCACTGCTTCACATAAAGTGTAATATGATACAACTAATTAAGAATTATTATACACGATAACTCATTTGGTATGTTTTGATACCATAAATAGTTTTTTTTTTAATATCTTTTGTTCTACAGAACGATTTTAAGTAGGAACTTAATAATTTATAAACAATCCAAAAGCAATACAAATTGTGTTACTATTTTTTTTAAATGATTATGCTAACAAATTTTATGATTTTTTTAACACAAAAACTACTCTACTGTAAAGTTAACAATTTTGGGATGTATCAGTTTTCACAGAACGCACAGAATTTCTCCGTACAAAACTTTAAATTCGTTCCATACTTTGATTTTAATTTTTGTTGTTCACATGTCATTTCTATTAGCTTTGATTGGATTGAATGGTGGTTCACAGGCATATTTCATTTGCATACCTATAAAAAACCTTCAAACAGCGGAACTACTGCGAATGTTGATCAGAATTTACTTGTCACGGTAAAGGACTACAGGAAACGAAAGTAGCTTAAAATGGCGACGATGGAAATAAAATATGCACTAAAATATTTTATTTCTTAACCTTACCTCTACGACGCCGACGTTTACGTTAATTTCAAACACCATTGCCATTTATCATATCGCAAAATAAATGGTGTTTAAAATAATAGAATAATAAATTACCATATCATGTTAATACTTTTGCAAATCTTTTTAGCCGACTGGTAAAATAAGAAGGTTATGTTTTTCGAGATTATGTATGTATAATTGTTTGGCACGCTCTGCGGCCGGAACGGCTCGATGTATATTAGCTTGAGAGGTGTCGTTTGATTGGTATTTACTGTGACGGTAACACTGGGTATATCAAAATAAAAAAGAGAATGGCAGATTTTTGGCGCAAAATTCAAGTTTTAGGGATTTTTCATTTCAAAATTACACAGAAATAAAGTCGGGCATTTTAGTTTTTTAAATTACTGTTTTTTATTTAACATTTTTACTGTTTTGCGCATAATTTATATTGAATCTTGACGTTTCGACTCCTTTTAACATAAATTGATATAAATATTATAAATTATGCGCAAAAACCCTAAAAAACGTTGTTTCCTTTAAATATGTAATGTGCGCGGAAGTGTAAGAACGAAATATGTTTTTTTTTTTCAGTTATTTTAATGAATTTCATATAGGTATACATTAGTGCCTCTCACATATGTAAATAAAATCATTGAAACCGGATCCACTGCGCGTATAATCTTGTTTTTTACGCGCAGTAAATCCGGTTAAAGTAGTTCCAATTAAATATTTCAAATATAATCTCATTTTTAACACAACGTTAAATATAAAAAAACTTGATCCTTATCATTGTAAATAACTAACAATTTAATGAGAAAGTGAAATGAAATGAAAATAACTTTATTCAAATGCACTTAAAATAACATGTTTTGAATCGTCCTACATTTTTACCTACCACCCATTCAGGATGTCTTTTAACTGACAAGTAGAATGGGCGCAAGAACCTCTTCAGCTTTAAAAAAAATAACGACATTTACAATATTATACGTCGTCACCATACATAACCCACAAAAACAATATTCTTGTACAATTGTTTAAAAACACAAGTTCATATATACCAAACGCTGATATTTACACTTTTTGACACTATACTTCATAACCACTGCCTCAGTGGCCGAGTGGCAGCCATAGCGTAAGAGATATATTTGTTCCAATTTTTTTAGTGTTTTATTTTTAATCTCTGCCATCGGCCTTTACAACGCTCGCTGACCCTAGATAAACCTCTGGCATGCGTACAAGAATTTATCAAAGTATTAGTTGCAATCCACCTAAAGCAATCGCTTTTTATATTGAAACTAGGTACCGACCACGCGTTGCTGAGATTCAGTTATTATAAATTGAAATAAAACCTATCCTACGTCCTAAATAACCAACAAATCTAGCAAAATGAAAAAAAATCATCAGAATTACTGTCAGTGAATTTTTATTTAAAGAGATACATATATAAATGAATAACCATAAAACCAAAAAATACCAGGGTATCATAAATAATAAGAGCAAATGATGAAAAAGTAATCATATACTTACCAGGCCACTTAAAAAGTTTTGCAAAAAAAATGTTTTTGATTAAAGTACGATTGAAGGTAATTCAAATTTCGAATTTCCCTTCGCACTTTTTGTGAAACAAATTGAATTATCGTAACTCATTGAAAAATGGATCTGCCTCGGGAATATTTTTGTGCTAGGAGTTTTCATGATTTCAAATGTGGCCAAAAATATAACGAATCTTTTGATTAACGTTAAATAGCATTAATGGATGAAGGCCGTTCTAAGCAACAATAATACGTGCTAGCAATGAGAAATTTTATTCAAGATAATGTGCGAAAACGCACGAATTAATTTAGCATATTATATTGCAGATTAGATTGAAAAGCTATCACAAGATACTATATTATGAGTACCTTGACGTGAGAATAGTTTCACGCTGGGTGCCGCACAACCTCAGAGAAGCTTAGAAGCAGGACCGTATGGAATGGTGCCGAGACATGATTAATGAATTTGAAGCATCTCGACGCCTTTAAGACATCGTGACATGTGACGATTTATCAATACAAAATAGAAATTACACATCAGTCAACAGTTTGGCTGAGTCAAAACTAAAATTAAAAATAAACAACTGAAAGAAATATAGTTTTCGTCCACGGAAGATGCGTTAACAGCGTTCGAAAACACCGTAAAAAGGTGTCTGCGGCAGCCTGAAAAATGGTTTTAAAAATTGGTTCAGACGCATAAAACTTTGTATAGAGGCTGATGGAGAGTTCCTGGAAAAGATTCCATTTAAACACAATACGAGTTGGTTTTTCAGTTTCTCAAAACTTTCAAAGTGTCCTCGTAAAACACGAAGTAATACATACAGTGATTATAACATAGCAAACGATAATTACTGGTAAATGGAGGGAGACTCTGTACCAGGGTCGTCTGCTTAGGTACCTCCGTCTTACCTATTTCTGCCGCAAAGCAGCAGTGCTTGCATTGCTGTGTTCCGGTTTGAAGGGTAAGATATGGCAGTGAAATTACTGGGTACAGTGACTTTACATCTTGTGTCACAAGTTGGCAACGTACACTGTGGTTCTTGTGGGGGTTGCAGTGTTGCTGCGAATCACACAAGAGCCGCATGTATTATAGGTGACTGTTACCACTTACCATCAGGTGGGCAGTTTGCTTGTTTGCCAACTTTCAGCAATAAAAAAAAAAAAAAAAAAAAAAAAAATACACACAAAACGCTACAGACAATGTAATTAGTTCCGTTGATTACAAAATAACGCATATAAACGGATTTTAAGAGGAGCCTTCCTTACGTAACCCTCTAAGCTGTGGCGGTAAAACAAAAGCAAACATATCACTGAGACGCACAAGCGGATGATTGATCGCCACTGTTGGCGCGTATCAATCGCGACCAGGGTTACCAGATTTACTGGCGTCAATTCTGGGACAAAACTAAAGCGGGGGATCGGGGTTTGGTAGAACGAGTTGGTGGAGCGCCCTGCACAGTCACGTATTTTGCTTGCTTAAAAAAATAATATCATAAAAACTAAACTCATTACTAAAATTAAACATCTCTTTAAGGTTTATAGTAAACTAAATAAATAAATAAATAAATAAAACGGCGGTACCACAACCCCTCACCCGAGCCAAAACAGAAAAGTTCTATTTCCACATTAACCCGGCCAGGGATCGAACCTGGACCTAGGAGTGGCGTTACACGGTAGTATTCATAAATAATGGAACAGTAAAGTGTAATTAGTATCACTTAGAAAGGGATTATTAGCAAGTCGTTTTTATTTTTGCACCATCGATCGCCACGAAAGAACTAAAGTTTTTTGCGGGTAAATGTTATTGGAAATACCGGAGTCTCAAATATAAAAAACATGGTAATGATTCCGATTTCATAGACACTAATTTAAGAACAAGTAAAATGAATATTGATGATTTTAAATATGCCTATAAAAACAACCACAATTCTGAGCCCTCAGGTAGGATACCTTTCGCTATCCGGAAGAGCACTCTGACCGCTTGAACTATCGAGACACTGCCAGACGCGTCGGAATTGACAAACATTTTTTTAAATTTAGAAATGATACTATCTTCAACAATCGGTTAGAACGCCATATTTCTATGAGAGGGCTTCGAGATGTGGTTGTTTTTTATAGGGGCATTTAAAATGTTATATAAATATGGCATTGTGAATGCAAAGCCAATTAAATTAATACTTTAAAACGATAACTGATAATAAAATGTAATTCCTATAAACGGAATCACTAGCAAAATTCCGGGTCTGTCCCGTATTTCTCGGCCACCTGGCAACTTTAGTCTCGACGTGCTGAACACTTTCACGGGCCGCTCTCAATCCGTCAGATGGCGATTCCGACGTTTCGCAGCCGGAGCCGACACTTCCGATGCAACTTGTTGGCTCCATTCATTGTAGACATTAGTCATAACCCAGGTGTTACAAAACATTTAGCTATAGCTCACATGTGTAAACAAATGAAACATATTTTACGGATATCGAAAATAAATTTATTTTTATATCTAGTAAAAATTCAAGTTATTTCAGCTATCAGGGATTTGAACTCACATCCCCTCACTATCCAGGCGAGCACTTATCCGTATATTATTGTACGTATTCGACGACTGTTTTGATGCAACGATAGCGATCCTCTTTTTACAGGGAATGCGTTACGTATACTCGCATCCGTGGGATTTAACCCTCGTCACATCCTAGATCGCATCGTCGCCTACCTATTGTAAACATACTTACTAAGCCACCATGATGTCCCTCCGGTCCACGAAATGCGCGTGGCACCTGGTGGGCTCACGGGAATGACTACGACCGCGACCTCACCAATGGATTGTCCATCCTTGGCAGAACCTCCCCTGCTCCGCGAGGGACGGAACACTGACGAGCGTCCCCGAACATTCCGGACGCTACGAGTCGCCGGAGGCCTGTGCAATGCTAGTATTTTTTTTTTTACCTCGAATGGGTTCCCTCGATCCCCATCAAGCCGGGGGCCAAGACTGAATCCACGATGGAACGAGCTAACCCAGAAGATGCCTATTCACCCTGGCCTTGAAAACGGACAGGTTATAAGCAGGGACTGAAAGCGGTTACGGTATAAGGGTAAGGTACCGGTATAAAATAAATGTACCTTAATAAAATAAAGGTAAGGGTATACCGTTATTTAACCTTTATGCGATATCGGTACCGAAAAACAGCACCGACCGTTGCGGGACGTAGGGTGAGGGGTGCGAGGCACCGGCAAGGGTGGGCGATTCACGAGCGTGCGCGCCGGCTAACCAGTTAGAACCTGTTTTTGTCGCGTGTCGTCGGTCGCTTGTTAGTAAACAATCAAACAGTGACCGGCCATTCATCAATAACAGGTGTCAGTGAATTTTATAGAAAACAATGGGACGAAAACGGAAAAATGCAGTCTATGCCTTTTTTTCATTTTCGAAGGAAAATAATTCTTCTACCTGCCAAGTGGCTGGATGCTCGGCCGTTGTAAAAGTAAGTGATTATTTTATACATATTATAATGCTGTAGGTATTTAGGTTTTAATAACCAATAATGAAAGATATTGTTTTGGATGCCTTTAAAAATTATTTTGTTTAATAGATAGGTACCTAGGTAGGTGCCTACCTCCCTATTGTGTTTTTCTTCAAAGGTTTGACGATAGAACGATTTAGGTATGTGTCTATTTTTAATGGAAACAAAAAAGAAACAATTTAATAAGTCGTAGGTACCTACTTAACATCTTTTGACATGATACTTTTTACCTTCGATAAATGTTTTTAATATGGGCCCTGTTTAATAAACATTAGGTACAATCCGACAATTTTGTAAATAACTTACATATTTGCTAAGTTTTATGACAAGTGCTGTTTAATAAACCTTACAATTACCTATTTAAAAAATCCACTAGTAAAAACCTTACAAATATTGTAATTATGAATGCTGTCTAATAAACTTTTACATATGTAGAAAACGCCTGTAGAATTTGATGACAATATTGTAGTTACAAATTTGTAGTTGTAGTTACAATTAACATAAAATGTAAGATTTTATTGACAATTCTTAATTAACGAGGGCAGATTTCAAAAACATTTTTCTATTTGAATTGTATTTAAGATTATGTCCTATTTTTGTAACCAAATATTCGACAGTAGTTTTGCAGACCCGAAATTTTTCGTCAAATGTAAAATCTGTCACATTAAAAGTAAAGTTTCTCGCCGCTACTATTTAGTTATATACTCATTATCACTATCACTACTTCCACTACTAGTTGTTAGGACCATTTTTTTATATTTATTCCAATTTTCTTTACTTGTTAGGTTGAGACATAAATTGTAAAGTTCTGACACAAGGCGAGTCCACCTGTCGGAATTGTAATTCAATTTACAAAATATTTAAACCTGTAACTACGATTATGCGGTCAATTAAAACAGTTTTCCCTACAAATTTATAAATTGTCACCAATACAATTCTACAATTTTTTAGATTTTCCACCATGGTAAATTTGTAAGTTCTATTCTTTATTAAACTTGTAGATTTGTAGGAGGCTACAATTTGTTATATTTATTTAATCAGGGCCATGGTATACTTACCTATCCTACATTAAAAATATTTATCGAACGTAAAAAGAGTGTCTATGGGTGGTACAGTCAGAATTAAAAGTAAGTACCATACAAAGTAACAGAACAGTGACAGTCTAGTCCGTTTCCAAAAGATTTTTAAGGGAAATTGACAAAATGTTCCTTTTACATCGTACTAAAGTGTTCAGCTACTTTTGATTCTGACCGTGTGTCACTTTTTAAATAAGCGTGTTTTTAATTTAAAAAAAATACATATTTTCGAGGCAGGTTATGATTAGGTATTCTATATATTAACATGTTATTATTTCTTTTCAGGGTGACCATGGAACAAATCTTATGTATCATTTGTCATCCAAACATCCCAATGAATACACAATAGTCACTGAGCGGAACCATTTGATGAACGGTGTTACAAATAAAGAAAATAATATTACTGACGCGGCCGCCAGTACAAACACAGGTGGTGTAAATGCTCTTTCCAACAATAAATTTAATTATTTAAAAACTCAATGTGTCAATTTGGTGACAGTCCACGGTAGACCATTCTCTATGATGGACGATTTGGCTTTTAGAAACATAATTTCTATGACTTCCATCAATTCAAGAGAAGCGCAATCTTTAAATTCTCATTCTATAAAGCAATATGTATTGCAGACAGCAGAAATGAAAAGAGCTGATATAGCTAAGGATATTAGAGGACGAATGATTTCGATAAAAGTTGACAGCGCTACTCGGTTAGATAGATCATTTTTTGCAGTAAATGCTCAATACATAGATGATGGCTCTATACATATAAAACATTTAGGCGTTGTAGAGTTGCATTCAAGAAGCACTGCAGAGTATTTAAAAGAAAAGCTGCTCTATGTTCTAAGAAAGTATAAAATTGATATAGAACAAATTTACTCTGTCACGACGGACAATGGTGCGAACATGGTCAAATTGGTCAGTTCGTTGAACGATGATTTAAATGACTCAGATTCAGATGAAGAGTTTAACGAGAATATGCAAATTGAACCCATACAAATGTCATTACAAAGTAATTCGGAAGATGCAGGGCAGGTATACTGTATAACATCGGTACGGTGCGCAGCACACACCTTGCAGCTTGCTGTCAACGACGCTATAAATGAAGATAATTCCATTAATATAGTGCAAGAAGCTCGAGCTATAGTGCGGAAACTTCGAACCCCTACAATTAAAAATATTCTCCAAACGGCAAAAAAAATAAACCTATTCTGGACATAAGTACGCGTTGGCATTCAACTTTAGATATGATCGAAAGACTAATTGAATTAAGTGAGTATTGTTCAAGTACTCCCAATGAAATTTTATATGTCGCTCCAACTACTTGGGATGCTTTACACGACCTGATAGACTCTCTGAAACCAGCAAAAATGTTGACCAAACTATTACAAGAAGAGTAATTAACGATAGGAGACTTTTACTATCACTGGTCCAGATGTTATTTGGAGACATCGCGGGTACAGGTACCGCTAGCACAACTGATCTGCAATCACATGAAAATAAGAGAAAAGCAACTTATGCTTAACTCCACCTTTGTTGGTGCTTTATATCTAGACCCTAGATTTCAGGTCGTACTGTCAGCCGAGGAAGAACTTTTAGCCATTAAACATCTTAGTGAGACTTGGTTGCAGATATTAAAAGTAGAGGCAGGTGAGCAAACTGAAACTGATCATCACGATACATTAGAACCGGTTTCCGATGTTGTAGATGAAATGGATTTGATTTTATCTCAAACCGAAAATTTTAAAAGACGTTCTCAGCGTGAGCGCTATATCCAGACTCGCGTGAATATAACAGCCATTATAGAGAACTTTTCTGCTCATCCGCGACTACCTCCCAAACATAATATATTAAAATTTTGGAAATGCAAAGCATTGATCGAGCTGCAATTGTATCGCTTGGCAAATACAGTTCTAGCTACTCCAGCTACACAAGTTAGTGTAGAGCGCTTGTTTTCATCGTTAAGATTTATATTAAATTATTTGCGTTAGAACTTAAATAAGGACATAGTCGAGGACATTTTAGTTTTAAAAAACAACAGTTAAATATTGTTATTAAAAATATAACACATTTAAATTATCTTGTTTATGATTAAATCATTTGAGTTTATTAAGATTTTAACCTATTTTGAAAATCCAGGTGTGATTTGTGGTATATAAAGATTAATATACTAAGGTGAAATTGTTAAAATGACATGAATAATGTTATGTTATACCAGACCCAAAGTTACTGTGTGTAAAATGTTTTTGTATTGTGTAGTATTTGCCTTACTTAATAAAAAAGCATTAGCGCCATTAGTAGACCCTCCACTAGATGAAACTCACAAAATCTTTGTCTGTAAGTAATCTCAGGTTCATTTACCAAATGGTTAAACTAAATGGTGATAAAAAAAATCAATTTTAAAATTTGTTTTATTAAAGATATAAAGTTTGTTATATAATTACCAAATACATGCTTTACTAATTATACTAAACAAATTTTATTCATATTATAATATTTGTTTTGTGTTCTATAACAATTCGATGACAACGAAATACGTGATTTGTAAAAACAGATCAACACTGAACTTATATTGACTACTTACTTTTATAATTTTAACATAAACTGTACCTTCTCATTGTAGTGTTTAAGAAACAAATATACTTAATTTCTTTTATCAATTTGAATATTATTTATGCGCCTAATTATTTATTCTTATGTGTCGCATTTCCTTAATATGTCCAAAATTTCCTTCATCTTATTGTAACTCATGTTTCCGTGAAACTTAGACATCTCCAATGCTACTATTCTCGCAAATAAATCATTACATTCAGCTTCTTTTTCTGCACTTATGTTACAGCTTCCATATTCCGTCATAGTACCAATTTCGTTTATTGTTACAATGGTGGTATCTTCATGGGTATATGTTTCCCCAGAGTTCGATAAATTATTATTAGTAGATTGATCATCACGTATATCCTTATGCAAATCAAAGGTGTAAGTTGCCTCTTTGGCACTGTTAGCACCTTTATGGATATATTTGTCAATTTCTCCCAAATATATTGAATCATCATAAGGTTGAGAATCTGGTAAATCCCCTTGTGAGTAACTGAAGGTTTCTTGGGTATCAGTCGCCACTCGTGGATTTCTTTGTTAAAATAACATGTTCCGTTAACACATTCTCAGACTGGAAGTTAAAATTTTTGAGAACATTGTCACGTTTTTTAACTTTGTTCTGGTCAGAAAAAAAATGAGTAAAATTTAAATCATAATAAAAAAAATAAGTTTCGTTACTTATGAAGCTAATTTTATCGCCAAATGTGTTAAAAACATTAAATTACCTATAAAACCCGTTAAATCATAACACAATTTTATTAAAAATAATGAGTTGTTAAAGAAATACCTACTTTAGCCGAATTCGATGAAGAATTAATGTAAACAAATCACTGTGAAATCGTTATTAAAAAAATATTTATCATTGTCTCGCGTAGTTAACTAAAAGTATTGTACAAATACTTACTGATGTTTCATCATATCAAAATAATTTTAGATTTTTATATTAATAAAATAATTAGATTATTTTTGGTAAATGTATAAAAAATACTTAAGTGCTTGGCCAGACTGCAAACGCGGGCGTGGGGCGGTCGCGGCGCGACGCATTCAAACACATGAAATCTTTATTGAGTGTCCCGCGTGCCTACTATGGACACTCAATAAAGACTTCATGTGTCCAACCAAACAAGCCACGCCGCGTCCGCGCCGTCCGTGCTCGCAGTCTGGCCGAGTACTAAAAGGCATTCAAAAGTTGTTTACATTTAGTCTTTATCTAATCTGGCTTAAGTATAGACACAACTGTTCTACACTTAATTACCGTACAATGTAGTAATTTACGTTACTTACCCATTTCTGTAATCATAACTTTTTGTGAATTATTTGACATTGTTATTCACAACCGAATTAATGCGAGGCGCATGTGATTTTGCTTCTAGAGAACAAGCCAAACTAATGCAGTTTGATGAGAAGACTTGCAAGTCTTATTCCGGGCACGCGAATGAAATAGGGAGAGGCGGTCAATCTATGTCCGTCTCTTACATACCTTTATATATTTTCGTTTAAGTACCACTATCAAAATATACCTTTTTCTGTTTATACACAAAAATTACGATACCGAAATAAATTTGGATATCGAAATAAAGCGGTAACCGTTATTTTTCGGTATGACGTCATACCTCAATTTAAAGATACCGTAATTTTCGGGTTATTCAGTCCCTGGTTATAAGTGCTCGGAAATATAGACGTGGGAAGGGAGTCCCACTCCCTTGCTGTGTGCATTATGAAAGACGTTGAAAAGCGCTTCGGGCTACCCGGGCAACCCGGCACCCGCTGGCCTCCGCGGGCGGAGATGGGGAATACTAACCTTTCCAAACCACCCCCAACCCATCATGGGATGCTTACGCCGGCGGGAACGATAGCGATCCTGACTTTTCGAACCGACGGCCAGGGATTCAAGGCCTGGACGTTTGGCAAGGAGCATTTGTACCCGAGTCATGTGTATATATCTTAAATTACATATCTATGAATCATATATGTATGTCTATCCTTTACCCTAGTATCTATAACACAAGCCGTACAGTTCTTACTTTGGGCTAAATTGGTGTGCAACTTTTTAATATTTTACGTTAACCTTGAAGCAACATACTTTATTTCAACCAAATCATGTCAATTAAAAAAATCGTACATAGAGAAAATTTAAACTTTGTCGTAGCTAGGTCAAAGGTTAAAAGCTTGTTGGCGTCATATTGGTAACCGATGTGAGATAAAATCGACGATGAAGCCGCCGGCAACAGTTTGCAAATATATAAAATACTTCCAAGGAATTACGTGATAAAAAATAGGAGCGTGCATGCATCTTGATAAGAGTAAATCATTTAACAACATAACAATTAATAGGCTCTATGAATTGCGCAAGTCAACTAGACCTCTCCCAAACGGCCCACATACAAGAAAGAGCATTACTTTTCAACTTTTGTCGCAAACAAAAAGAGTCGATTACGAAACAATCAATTCACAATCTTAAATTGAAATCTGTGCCTTTGATTGTAAAGTGAAATGCGATTGTGTACATTTTGGAGAACCACCATTCATAACTGAAAAGCATATTGTGCTGTTACACTATTCTATTGTGGTAGATGAACTACTTAAGCTTCCGCCTAAAATCCATTTTTGCTATTGTTAGAACATTACTTGCTTGTGGTTAGCACTCTTCAAACTATAACTGCCGTGGTTTGGCACGATATTTTTTCACCAACATCTATTTATACTATGTCGATGCAGTCGCTAAGCATATAGCTTCGCTAGCACCATATATTGGAGCGGAGCGTAATACTTAAAAAAAAACAATGTTTAGTTTATTTTAAAATTCCATAAGAATGAAAACTTTCAAAAAGCGCGTGATTTTTGTATCTATAGAAAATCCCGTACAGCCAATGTTTTTTTGGTCATAACTTTTTTATTTTTGCGAATTTCAAAATCACGATCTAGACTTTGTGTTGATTCGAGTCCACATAAAAATTATTCTTAACCGGTTAAGAACTCGGGAAGTTATGTTTGCGTCATTAAAGCTGATCTATAGGAGCTCCAATAAAAATCCCCTGTGTTTGACCGCAATAAATTCCGCAACTACTTAACCAATTGTGATGATTTTTTTCATTTTTCTGGATTAGTTCCGACTAAGGAAATAGGATGTGTTTCATTTTAATGCATAACACAGCAACGCGTTGCTTGGTCAGCTAGTAATCTATAGAAATAAAAATCGACGATGAATGTTGGTTCTCTATGCGTTCGGAAACTATTGATCAGAGTGTGATGTAAGTAAGTTAAGTTCTTGAATCCCTGCCAGGGAAAAGTTCATGTATAATCAGCAAAAAATAAAATTGCAAAGCATGCCGGTTGCAGCTTGTTTATGATAAAACAGGAATTCATTATATCGTTTTTCCAGTAGTTGCGCCCCATTACAGACGGAGTTATGAACACTCTCACAACATGCTTACTAATTTCAGTTGTAGATTCGGATCTGGTACACTTAAACCGGCTTAAACACTTGACCGAAAGAGTAGAATAACGCCAACCCTTTACACTTAATGTTATAAAAGGCGACTACTGGTACCGGAGTTAGGTTAAAAGTATTATATTACCCATAAAAAAACATTAGGTTTACACAAAATATATTTTTACATATATGAATATTGGCTTGTGCCTACATCCAAACCACTGGATTCTTAAAAACATATTGGACAAAGTTAAAAATAAAAAGAGAGAACGAAACTGCATACTATGCTTGGTCAAAAACGTACATACAAACAAAATATAAACTTCTTTATGCCACACCTAACAAGTAGAATTTTTGTCGTCACAATTTCTTTATATATATTAAAAAAACTAGCTGTTAAATCATTAAATGACAAAAAACCACCACATTTACCACCGCAGCAGCTGTTTAGGAATTATGGTTTATTTATACTGCATTCTTCAACCCGCCTACCAAGCTTGAAGATAATGGCAATATCACTTCCCCCCCCCCCCCCCCCCATTTTAGTAGTAACTTCCATCCAGCTTTAGTCCAGATTTACAGTTGAGAGAATGACATTTGCGCGAATGGACATTTGCGTTAATGAATATTTTAAACTACTAGGTGCTAGTTGGTTTGTAACTCGATTACAATCTCTTTTTTATATTAAAGTGATTACAGCATCGGCAAGATCTGTGCTAATTAATTTATTTAAGTTGCTTTCACGTCATTCCTCTACAAGGCCTCATTTAGCCCCTACAGAAATACTAAAACATTCTCTGAATAACAATACCATAACGAGTACTTTACAGTGAAGAAGGTTTATCCAACCAAAACTGCCAGAAATTTTCACGCCAATGGTTTTTAAAATTCCTGCCTGTGAAGTAACTTTTGCGTTACCGGGTAACGCAGAGAAGCGGCCCAAACAGCTAGCATTATGAATTCCAAACAAAATCTTTCTCATTAGTTCAATGCACCCCTTCCTTAAATTTTATGAGTTTACTATTATTCCGACTGTCCTTTTTCTTTATCGCCGACACCTTTAACGTCCTATCATCTGTCTTCCGCATTTACACCACCATCAACAGCCCGTCACTCTTCACAATTATACCTACATCATCTCTCTACATCAACATCAACATTTTATCATTAATACATCACCATCACTATCTCGTCATCTAACTTATTCATCTCCGTGACCATTAGTCCCCCACACATTTATGAGGGACATATTTATTGTATCGATAAAAATATAGCAAAAAACCGTATTCACGGGGCATAGATGATAAAATTGAAAAGTCAAACTATGTAACAAATAATAAATATAGGTAAAATTGTATTATCAGCAAATACTTAAAATAATAAATGATAACCATCTATATCTTATACACATATGTATTATATAAGGTTGAGTTTAAAAAAAGACCGAAATGGGTGTTTCTCTACTGCCACGCGATGTCCAGTGAAAAATATGTTGACGGCTGACGGACTATTTATTTAGTTAGTTTGAAGAGGCTAAATCCGCACTTAGCCTCTTGGGCCATTGTGCGAGTGTTGAGTTCTTCCCTACTCCAGCCAACCCAAATCATCCCAGAATGCTAGCAGCTTTTCAGGCTACTGCAAGCTTTAGGGAGAGATGCCGCAGATTGGAGTAGTTGTACCCGTTGCTATTTGTTGAGATAAATTTAATAACATTTATACGCCCACACGCGTAAGTAGCAATTCGCGCAAGAGATTGGAGCACCACATACGGAATACAATGTACTTTATTTTGATTCTAAGAGGTGATGCAAGGCGATGTGGCGTTGAATTTTGGAGAACACTTAGGTAATGTGTGGCAGACTGGCAGTTCTAAAACAATGAAATTACTATAGTCATCGCGACCGTTTGGTGCAACGGTAGCGATTCTACGTTTTGCACCGACGATCCTGGGTTCAAGTCCCAGAAGGGGCAAATTTTTGTGTTATGAACACGAGCATTAGTATTTGAGAAGTTATACTTCTTTTGGCGCATTAACGGTGACATTTTTCATGTAACGGAAGTTGCACACGCAGCATGCAACAAAAACAAATAATTTTAATTGTCTTGTTTATAATGAACTAAACATAACCTGCTTGACAAATTTATCCTAACACGGTTTCACAATAGTCCATCGGCCCCCCTTACCGAACTAGGAATAAATCTGTATCTCGGTTGATGAGTTGCAGACAGATGAAAGAAAGTGTTACATGCTATCATAGCGATCAAAGAAACGATAAATACTTTAGATAGTAAGATTTACATGCAGTAATTCCCAAACTAGAGTGAATCTGTTACTTGGGAATTGGTGTCTACAAGATATTTGGATAAAATGCAAGGCTTCAAATTTATTACTCCTATATAAGTGTACAGCAGCCAAATTTGTAAGTGTGTGAAGGTGTGTTCGTGGAACATTTAGTCTTAAAAGCGACACCATGAAGTTAACTGTTAAAGTGAATTGAATAAGTGAAGTGAATAAGCTAGCTACCTTCCAAATATCTTATTAAAAAAAACACGAATAACTTCTGTCGCGCGTACATAAGTACAAAAATTGCAGAAAAATGCTTCAATGATAATAAAAAATACATTAATGGAAAACTGTATGCTCAAGTAGGAAAAACCAGGGTCATAATTATGTGAATTCACTAATTCACCCACTTTCTTATAACCATATAAACGCATGGCTATTTTGCACATGCGACACTAATCGATATGAATGTTTCAAATCGCAGCGGTCCACGGTGAATGTAATGTCACGCAAAGGTCAGGCTCCCTTAGAACCCCTTCCCCCCGGCCCTTCGCTGCCGTGACCCGCGACCGACTTGTCCAAGCCAACGTTAAACGTTCCGGCACATAATTGACCTTATGACCGATATTGTTGACATGTTCGCCAACCTTCTACCATACAGTTATATATATACATTAAGCCTCGAAGTGGATTAACGCACCGGTACCTTGTCACGCCAATTATGTCATTACAGCCATACTATACCAACAGTAGTAATTGTGAAGGTGACAAAATAGTTAAGTGGCGTGTTACCAAAGTATCTGCTTCTGTGGCTGACTCCGCCGTCGTTTAATGAATGAATGAATGAAATAAATGAAAAATACTTTATTATTAGACACAGACATACATATAGCTTAAAAAAGGGAAAGATAAGGGGTGCTACAATAGGCGGTCTTATCCCTTTGAGCGATCCCCACCAGACAACCTGTATCGTTACGTACACGAACATAAGTTTAAAATACACTTACAAAGCTCACACAGTTTATTCCAGAGTGACTTGATCTGTATTAAGTGACACCTAAAAATAATATTTATTTCTTCACTTTTTGTACTTTCAAAAGGTGGAAATGTAATTCCATTTACAAAATTAACCACTTCCGTCATTATAAACGTATTTCCCGAATAAATAATACTGATCGTCATTTTGGAAATTTTCCTTTATATGGTGTAACATGCATCAGCCATATGACATGGTGAATTGATATGGACACCCATCTTAAGAGACTGTATTGAATCCAGGGGAGGAGTTAAGCTCCCCGTAATAAATCACAGATTAAATTTGATAATGAACGTGTTAAACTTTTTGCAAAGAATACAATGTCGTCGCAGCCAAATGATGTCCACTGCTGAACAAAGGCCTCCCCCCACGGATCTCCACAAGGTCCTGCGCTGCCCGCATCCAAGTGTTTCCCGCGAACTTCACCAGATTGTCGGTCCACCGCGTGGGAGGCCTGCCTTCACTTCGTCTCCCAATCCGTGGTCGCCACTCGAGAACTTTCCTGCCCGAACGGCCATCAGTTCTACGAGCTATGTACCCCGCCCCCTGTCACTTAAGTTTCTCAATTCTGCGGGCTATGTCGGTTACTTTGGTTCTCCTACGGTTCTCATTTCAATTCGATCACGTATGGAAACTCGGATCATAGCAAGCTCCATCGCCCTTTGGGTGACCTTGAGCCTTCTTATTAGGCACATAGTAAGAGACCACGTCTCCGTTCCGTACCCAACTCGAAGGATCCCTTCGATTACCAACCGGGGTTGCATTTGGTAAAAAAATCACGTACGGAACGCCGCTAAGGGATGACACTATATGTATTTCGACTCCACTCTCCCCTAACATAACCTAATCTTTTTTTTACGCAAGACCCTGTGATGGGCGACGTAACTTCCTCGTTTCCGCCGCCGGGCCCTCTCAGCGGGGTTTGCCTACCCTAGCTTGCCCCGCTACACATACCCCGCCTTTACTGTGGCAGCTGTCTCCATGGCCTCCGCTGGTAAGCTGGTTTCAGCTCGGGGCGGAGGGAACATAACCCAACCTAGAGGCGGAGCCGCGCATGGCATAATGTTCACTTGCACCGATACATATGGCATCTATCGTAAAAAGCGTTTCTGAGCAATTTTATTATTTAACCTTGGCGGACGCTGAAGGTCATGGAGATTGACTCCAAATCAAAAATGAAGTCGAATGGTATATAGTGTCGCCCTCTATCGCGGGTACGGTAAAACAAATTTAAGTATCGCATTTTGCTCCTTTTGTTAGCAAAAATAATTTATTAACATTCATCTTACCCTTTCGCCATAACCAAATTGTTAAGCTTCAACCTGATGTACTAATAAATATTGTCTAAAACACTTATAATGATAAATATAATATAGCATATCCTCCTAAGACCCGTGCTTCTGAAACATTAGTTGTCAGAAAGTCCCAACTTCCTTACTATAGAACAAAATAGCAGTCATCGTTAAGTCCTAACAATCGCGAAATAAGAGATGTCATTATGACCGAACGTTCTATGTGTAGTACATATTTGTTTACTCAATTTATGGTAACATTTTAAATAGAAACAGCGTTATCTCAATATTTATATATTTCTCCCTGTCACACGTATTGAGTGAAGCGGAGGCAAGTCGCCATATTTGTTCTCAGTGGCCAGGAACCGGTGACAATGGCAGCACGTCGTTACCAAAGTGAGTGAATCCATTAATATCTTAAAGAAATTTTAGTATTTTGGTGAAAATTAACAATTATTTTATTTACAAGAGTTTAAATAATGTCTGCTATGTATTATTTTTGCATAACATTCGTTACAAATTGAACAATTTTGTGGTAACTGAATTTGTTCTTTGTAAAGTGTGTTCGGTTATTTTATAGTAAATTCTGCACAATCGTTTGTTCTTTTAAAATCACTTTCGGTCTCTGTTTTACAATTTTGTTTCTTATTAGTTAGTTTGTTAAACGTTCATTTGTACCTTAACTTTTTCATTTATGTCATATTTTGATAACACCAATTAAGGGGTAGGTGCACACTTGAATGTTAGTGACTTTGACTATTACCTAATGAATTATTTTATACATTGTAGACAAGGAAATAGATCAGCTTCACAATGACTCGGAGATAGACGATGCTGACGATGATGAGGACCCGACTTATCAGGAGCCTGAGGAAGATGGAGCTACTTACCAGCATAGCGATGAAAATGTGGACAAAGATTGTTCTAGTTCGGAAAATGAAGATTCTAGTAGTTTGGATGGTGAGGTTAGCGTTCCTTCTACCAGCATCAGCCGTGTTAGGACTCAAAGTTCTTTAACCAGTACTCGAAGAGTTCGAGAGCGAGGCTCGGTACGTACGCGTGAGGGAATGCTTAGTCGTAGTGCAGTGCGTTCTCGTGTGCGAACCCGCGGTGAAGCTAGAGTTTCTAGTGGTAGTGGTCAAGGTCCTATCCCTTGGACAAGATCAAGTTTCAAAAAAGAATTTCCTGCTTTACTACAGCCATCATATCGACCTTCTGAACCAAAATCGTCGATGATAGAATACTTCTATGAATACATAAACGATGATTTGCTTAGTTTCAATAGTTACAAAGAGTAACCGAACTGCTGTAGAGAAATCTGGGAAAAGTTTAAATTCATCCCTGGGAGAATGCAAAGCTTTTATTGAAATAACTATGCTTATGGGATGTATCGGCTACCCGCAAATTCGCATGTACTGGAGTGAAAAATATGCTGTTGCAATAATAGTAAGAACTATGGTGCGAGATCGTTATTTCCTACTAAGGAATTCTTTAAAATTGGTATACGACGATAATGTTACTCCTGACATGAAAAAAAAGACATACAATCTATTGCAGAAAAGATATTGGACGATTACTTGCGTTCAGAAAATGAAATTGAAAGCGCAATTGCGAAGCCGTGCGAGGTGCTGGAAGAAGTAACCAACACTTCTAAAAGAAGTAGACCTCCAGTTAAAGCGGTGCCCTCAACTGCTTTCCGACAGTGTGATTCCCTTCATTTACCTGCAATGGGAACCTCACAACACAGGTGCAGACAGAAGGGATGTGTAATGACGACCACCATCTATTGTAAAGCTTGTAACTTGTCTCTGTGTTTCACTGCAAAAAGAAACTGTTTTGCAGAGTTCCACACCATAGTTCCTACCTGATTTATTTATCCGTGTTTTGAATTATGCCCCTTGTTAGCCTAATACTTAATATTAATATTGATAATGACTGAGGAGAAAGATTTTATATTTATTAGTTTTGATAAAGTTCATTATTTTATGCTTCTTATGCGAATAGATCTCAAGCTGTTAGATAGTTCTATTTAATTTTAATAATGTAATTTTGCAAAAGTGCCACTACAATTAAAACAAACAAGAAAAAAATTATGTTCTTCTTATACTTAGTGATAAGTTAAATTTCTTCTGATTATGTCGTGTTTTAACTGTTTTACATCTTTGATATAAAAATAAATGCAAAAATAAATAATTATATTTTTTTTATTGAAATGTATTCTGACTTAGAATTTACCAGTATTAAGACCGAATGTTCTTTATAAAGTCCAAAAATTTATACAATTTGACATAGTGCAAATACATATTTCCATAATTATAAACAATGTTTGTTCTAGCAAAAAATTAATGGCATAGTCTAAAATAGTTTAAACCTGTGCGAAAAGTTCAGGACTTACTGGTGATATTTTTTTGTTCTTTGAGAAGAACATTCGGCCATAATGTCATGTCTTACCACGTCAAACCCAGGACTCAAAGATAAACGCCATTTTGTTCTTTAAGAAGACGCCTGGGACTTAGGAGGATATTACCACAAACAGTACATGACATAACCACTAACTCAGCAGACATATCAATTTCGCAAATACTGCACAGTGTACTTTCAAAATTAGCCCCATTCATAAACAATATAGAATAGCAAAACGAAAGATAAACTCGCCCACTCGCGTCTGCGCCAGTGCCCGCCAGATAGCGCTGCATGCGACGTAACAGATACACGCATTAGTAATATAATAACACTTTGTTCTCCTAGACTAATATCTAAATAGCTGCAATATTTTTTGTATAAATGTTATAATAGTAAAAATGTGGTGGGTTTCAATTTGAAATCGAAAATGCATATTTCTACAGTCGAGTCGATAAGAATATTATCTCACACCAACATTACATGAACAAGCAACAAAAAAATATTTGAATAAAATAAATATCTTCAGAAATTATTATTCAACTTATCTCAAATGAATTTATTCTCGTTATCATTTCTTTAGATCTAGCAAATAAAACAAATAATGTAATAAACTAGCTGACCCGGCCAGGCGTTGCTGTGCCGACTGCAGCGCCATGTGCCGGGCTGATTTGTGAATGTAAACCATCCAGGGCACCACCCAAACGCATAGAAAAAAAATCATTAAAATCGCTCCAGCCGTTTAGGAGGAGTTCAGTGACATATACACGTACATTAGAATTAAATATATATAAAGTTTATCTCATTTAATTTTTTAAATCTAGCTGAATAGAGTGCAATATCAATTGAGAAAGATTGGTTTGTGGTAACTGAACGTGCCGATGTCTGTTTATACCATGAAACCACGTGATATAATTTTTAGCCGATTGTGATCCGTGGTCGAATGACCCGCATACCGGTGTTTGTTGTAACACCACTCCGAGGTCCCGAGTTCGGTCCCCATAGTTATTAATACATTTTATAACACAAGTGCTTTAGTATCTTAACTTGAGTTCGAAACAATGTATGATGTTTTTTTTTTTGTTCTACTAGTTTTGTTCCGACTTAGGACATGGATAGGACATGGATGCGTTACACAGCAACGCGTGGCCGGCTCAGCTAGTAATATTACAAAAACAAATAAAGTGACTGCAGAGGAAGACAAAACTGAATTAAAAAAAGAACTAAATAAAACACAGTTATAGCAGCCGGGACAAGCGAACATTACAAAATAATGTTACGCAGGTATTATATGTATACCACACAATATGTATGTTAACGCACGTTCGCCACAAATACGTGTGGACTGATACCTACCCTATGTGTATGTATACTAATTCAAACGTCTGTAAATGCCACGACCGTTTGGTGCATCAAATCCTAATTTTCGCACCGACAGTCCTGGGTTCGAGTCCCGGAAGGGGTAGGTATTTGCGTGTTAAATACGAGCCTTTGTACGTGAGTCTTGAGTATTTCTATAAATATTGCATATCCATGCAACATATATGTTTATCTGTCCATTACCCTAGTATCCATAACTCAAGCCTTAAATTGCTTTCTTTGGGCTAATTGGCGTGAATATAAGCAATATTATTATTATTATGAAATGACATTCTAAAAAGTCGATTTGGTTTCTTAAATTTTTAGACTTGTGTATCCGCATCCGCATATGCGGAACATCCGCATCGATTTAGACATCCGCATCTACATCCGCATCCGTATAAATCGATGCGGAGCTGATGCGGATGTGTAGCAGGTCGCAACAAGAAAGAAAGGGGAGGGGCCGGCGATTGGCGCGTGTCGACCGAGTAAAATATTAAAGATGATATATTGAAGATTAGCAGAAACACCGAAGACATCTTGGCTTCTCGAACAATTATATTAAATAAATTAATATCTCCAAGTACCGAAAGAGCAAAGAAAATGAGAATGACAGATTCCATGGAAACAGAACGGAACAACTAGAGACTTCAGGTACAGAACGCCAGTCCTGTTTAATTAATGTTCTTGCCATGATGCTCGATTCATCAAGTGACGTCAAGAGCCAGGAAACACCAGAAATCGTCAGCCCTGACGCAATTCTCAAGAAGGAGTTACTTACTTTCCGCAATAAAAAGGGAATTAATTTAAATAAGAGTCCTCTTAAATGATGGAGTGTTAATCAAAGTGAGTTCAAACTGTTATCTAAAATAGCATGCAAATTATTATCAGCGCTACCAGCCAGTGTTCCAAGTGAACAGTTATTTAGTAGCGTAAGATTAATATACGAACCCTTGCGAAACAGACTGGAGTCCGAAAAGGCGGCCATTTACTTTTCGTTAAATATAATGCTCCAATATTTAAATTTAATTACTGAAATAAATAATCAGTAATAGTAATTCACTCACTACCTTAAAGGATTAATATTACTGAGTTCCTTTACCCTACCAAACCAACACTTTTGTACAGATCCGCATTCGCGGATGTGAGCCTCTTAAAATCCGCATCCGCGGATGTGAAAAAAATGCATCCGCAACATCCCTACTCCGGACGCAGTTATATCCTGCTATATCCCAAACCGGAAATCCAATCATTCCGTTTAAAATTTCTTAGCATATCCAGTATATCCAATCCAATCAAATCAAATGAATCAACGCCAAATTATTTGGCCAATCAAGTTGGGATTTAATAAACAGATGTGGATTTGGATAAATTTAATTAAATGTTAGCTCGATATAGTACGTCATGATTTGATATGGTTAAATGGTAAATTTTCCTATAGTAGACTTCAGATAGCAGAGGCATAAACCTTAGTTGTTTTTTTATTGCTATTATTCTAAGAAATGTGTATTTATTTTGTGAAAACGATAAATTAACAAAAAATTACTAGTAGTTCGGATATGTTAAACGGATATGGATATATGTACTAACTCTAGATTTATTAATCAGATGTGAATATGGATGAATATAATAAAACTAGCTGACCCGGCCACGCGTTGTAGGCTTGACCACTATCTCGCCTGATGGGAAGCGACGATGCGATCTGGGATGTGATGCGCCTTTCTAGAAGATACTATTCACCCGTTACTTGAAGATGCTTGAAGACCCCCTAATTGTATTTGTCAGGAAGGTTGAGTAGTTTCGGAGTTCATCACAATCAAACACTGACAACTGCGGAATTTTTGTTGCCGGAATAGATGTTAACTGGATATACCTCATGATTTAATACGGATTGAATGAATTACACTATTTATTTATTTCTCTAGTTGCAGAAGTTCACTTCCAATACACTAGCTGAGCATACACGGCTATACATTACTAAACAAATTAATTACAATGAACAACAATTTTGTAATGCTAGAACCGAATTTCAAATTCTTATATAAAATTAATTAAATTATGCGTCAATTTCATTATCAGAAAAGTAGTCCGTATCACTAGTAGTAGTCCGTATATATTAAGCGTACATGGATATACTAACTGGGTGTATATGTTTTTTCGGAAGAATATAGAGTAACTTCAATCTTTGCCCGGACTCTGCGCGTGTCTATAAGTTCCTGTTGAGTATTTTTGGGACCAACTACTCCTGTTCATACCTTTATTCATTACGAAACCTCAAGCATATCGCTTTTTTAATTTACTTGTCACAAAAATTTATTACATCAAGCTCATTTGCCGAAGCGGAACGAACAAAGCATTTTAATTACTCACGGTTATTCAATAAAGGTGAAGTTATTATTATTCAATATGATTATGATGTTTACGACGTTTTAATTAAATTTTAACGGAGATCGAGGCGAAACCGCAAGATTTTCGCATGTAGAGATTTCTTCCTTCCTTTTACGGTTTATGTAATTACTTAAGCAGGTTTTCCCGGTAATATATATTATTAAGCAAAAATTAACAGTGCTTATGAAAAAATATTCAATGTTATCATCTCAAAGGAGGGATTATTTATTGTTTACCGACAGAATACTGTTGAATATTTATATTTATGTGTTATTGAAATTTTGTTTGTATATATACGAACCCAAGAGATTTAAATAGTAATAAATAAATATTTCTTACATTCACACCAATTAGCGTAGCCCAAAGTAAGCACTGTAAAGCTTGTGTTATGGATACTAGGGTAACAGATAGACATACATATATGATACATAAATATGTAATATTCATAGAAATATATATAAACACCCATGACCCAGGTACAAATGCCCGTATTCATCACACAAACATCTGCCCCTTCCGGGAGCTCGAACCCAGGACTGTCGGTTCTGTGCGAAAGGCAGGGCCGCTACTGTTGCTCCAAATGGTTGTCAACAGTACCTACTTCTTTCTAAAATATTAATAACGTAGTATTCTGTTTCTAATAATGAATAAATAAGAATTGACGAAAAACCTAATGCATGAAGCCTTAAATGTTGTAGAATTGACTAATTTAAACTGCTTCGTCATTCACGTTCATTATAAATAACTTACTTGCCTCTCTTTAAACTAAATTTGATATCTACACTTATTTTCATTCGCCCCAATATTAAGTCATTAATTTTTATTTTTGCCTAGACTTCATAAGTGTACCAATACGCTTCCTCACTGAAAGCCTATAACGTAACATTACAGATTGAAATTTGATTTTGAGCATTTGCCTATAGCTCAATTGTTTTCTCAATGTAAGCAAAATTATTTTGACTATATTTTTTTAAGTAATAAAGTAGAAGAATCGATATTGGCATAAAACGAATGACATTTTAATAGTGGGATGCATCGAAGTTGCATCAAAAAATTGCATATTATTGAATGCTCCCGGTGATAGAGTAGGTACTTTTATTGTATTGTAAACTTTGACACCAAAAGAGATATTGTAATCTGCCAATTATAATTTCATTCGTTAGATTTTTGTATAGTACGCAGAGTCATTAATCTAAATAATTAAAAGCGATGGGTCTAATAGTGACGCCTGGGGCGAGATCAAAATAAAATTTTAAATAGTAGATGCAAATATATTTTTACTTCTCTATTCTCTAATCATGTACATACAAACAGATTTTGTTTTAACTACTAATAACTAAATTATTTTAATACAAAAAAATATTAGGAGACTATTGGACCGAAAATCCAAAGGTTACTGGTTCGATTCCCGTCTGAGAATTTACTTGGAAGCAGAATCCATTTTTTTGTATGTTTCTATTAAGTAAATTTATCTTACAGGATAAAATGTATAAAAATCGTAATATGAATAAATATTAATTATACAGTTAAATTTTATCATCATTCTTAAACTTGTAATTTCAAATGTTCTTTAATTATGAAAACACTTTACAGCTAATTAATCATCAAATTATAAATTGATATTATAAATATTAAAGTAACGGTAAAATAGTATTTGTTTGTAAAGCAAAAAGTAATTAATTAACTTGCTAAATACGATTTGCTTGGTTTGAGGTAACGGAAAACTAATTTAACATTTTATTTATTTTTTGCAATCATATGTAGATGTCGATCAATTTTCGGTCGCATCATTTTCTCTGTGAAAGTGCAGTTAAAACATCACCTCGCCTTTTCGAGATTGTCTCTTAGAACTACCATTCACAAAACATACACCATATACAAAGATAATATGATATACATGCACAAGTGCTGTTTCATTACAAGCTGCCACGACATGCATTTTGGCAAAGAAAACAATAATTAACAGTAATCATGTACGGTTCATCAGTGCTGAGGACAATACAAGCAATAATATCATATTTTTTTACACTCACACCAATGAGCCTAACCCAAAGTACGCGCTGTTAGGTTTGTGTTATGGATACTAGGGTAACGGATAGACATACATTTATGATACATAGGTATGTAATATTAATAGAAATATATATAAATACCCATTATACAAATGCGAGTATTCATCACACAAACATCTGCCCTTTCCGGGACTCGAACCCAGGACCGCCGGTGCGAGAGGTAGGATTCAAAAATAAAAAAAAACTGTAAAAATACAATACAGTGAAGCATAATAAATTAGATTTCGACGCTCTTACCCCTTCCCCCTTCCTTCGCTAGTGTATAAGAATAGGATGCTTTCTAACACTAACAAAAAAAACCATAAACTTCATTAAAAAATAAAACGGAAAAACCCCTTGACACCCAACAAGGGCCGGTATCCTTTCTAATAGTAGAAATAAAAAACCATAATCCGCCAAGATATAAATACCTCAGACACCCAATTATGTGTACCACAACATGTTCAATTTTTGTAGTGGTCTAGATTTTTCCTAGAAGGCAACTGTTATGCGTTCCGGTTGGCGCTGCACTTTCGAATCCCAAGGTCCCTTCAATATACCTACAACGCCTAGCTGCGGATAATTCGACGCCGATCACGCGGATTTTGAACCTTAACACGTCCGCATAAGTCGTGTGGAGCAGAACATACTTGTAGCTCGCCGATTATTGTTGAACTATAAATTGTAATGTGTAATTAATTATTGTTTAAAGGCAACTAAACGGAGCTGACTGACAATGGATTTGATAGTAGGGCAATAGCCGATCACGGATATAATCAATATACTCCCTCAGGGCTTGAAAGGCTACCTAAAGGACGGAAAATATTCCATGGTAATTTCACAATCACGATTTTTCAAATAAAATACCTATATAAAAACGCAATGAAAAGGTTCACCTTGTTCAATAGTAGCTACTTTATGATTAAATGAACTCTACAATTTATATATTTACTTATATTTATATCCATTCTAGTTATAAAATTGTAAAAAAGTCCGTGGCTGTAAATTGAAGATATTTCAGAAAAAAAAGCAGTTGGGCAGGTATTGGTTTCTAAAATGACGAAAGTTTTTATATTTGTCTGTCTATGTGTATGTGCGCACATAACGCAAAAAAAAAACTGCTGAACAGATTTTGATTTGTATTTACAATATGTAAGCTTGCGGTCCAACTTTAAATCTTAGGGCGCCTTCAAATTAGAGGCGAGAGGAAGCGCTGCAGTGGCGCTTCCAAAAAGTAGCGCTGCAGTGGCGCGACTGTGGCGCAGCAGACGTGCGTCAGTAATGCTTTGGAATTTTCTAGTGATGTTCGACAGTTACGCGATGGATTCCGACGAAGAAGCACTCTTGTTGTTAATTTTGTTAAAAAGGAAAAAGAAGATACTGCCTTTTGTTAATATCGGAGACGAAGCATTCGCAATTAGTAATTTTATTGAGTGAAGCTCTGAAAGAGTGAAACTCTCTTTTAGACAACTCACAAATTTCGCTTGTCTCCCTCCTGCTACTTAACGGTTCAACCTATTCGAACAAATTTTGGCATGAACATACATGATTATAACCTGACGGACATAGGCTATGTAAAAAAAATATAGACTTTACCATGGAGGAATAATCACCGAAAGAAAAATTCAAAAGCTTATCACAGCCAAACCGCTGATATTACATTGATGAAATTTGGCGCCAAAACTCACATTGTGGTCTTGACTAATGTGCAAAAAAAAGTTTGGAAATCGGACATACCATGGAGGAATAATCACCGAAAGAAAAATTCAAAAGCCGATCACAGCCAAACCGCTAAAACTATATATATGAAATTTAGCGCCCAAACTCACATTGTGGTCGTGACTAATGTGCAAAAAAGTTTTGAAATCGGCCATACCATGGAGGAATAATCACCGAAAGAAAAATTCAAAGGCTGATCACAGTCAAACCGCTGAGACTACATTGATGAAATTTGGCGCCAAAACTCACATCGTTGTCGTGACTAATGTGCAAAAAAAGTTTTGAAATCGGACATACCATCGAGGAATAATCACCCTTCAATAATCTAATTCAAAACCATTGAAAAAATTGAATCACGTGCAAAATAAAATTTTTCAAATTCAATAGTGCAAAGTCCGGCGAAGCCCTTTTCGGATCATCTTGTATTAGCTCTGCCTCACAGAACTTCTAGCTTCGAGCGGCGGTAGCCGCGAGAGGCAACCAGTTTGGTGCGCGATATTTTCGAGGCAATTGTTAATGATTAAGGTGAGGTTAGGTTAGGTAAGGTCAGGTGGTGAGTAGGCATGAGAACGTTATACCAAAACGTAACTTAAAAACCGTTTTGATTTTCATACCGAAACGTCACGTTACCGCAAAACATAAAACCGTTTTTCTCATAACCAACGCAATGCAACCAAAACTAAAAACCGCGCCCTGCGCCGCGCCACGATCGCGTAAATGAGCCAAAAAAGTGGTAAATTCAATAATAAAACAAATAATTTTGTAATTTTATCAAAAATATTATCAAAACAAAATCGAAATACAAATTATTGTAAATATGAAGATTTTTATTCATTTATCTAGTAATAACTAGTTCAGTAGTTAAAATAAAACAAAGCAGTAAAGTAAACAAAAATGAGAAAGAAATGGATCAGTGAATATATAATTGAGCAGGAAAATAACTAAATGGACGGTAAAAATTATTGAACGAGCGGTTACGTGTGGGCAGTAATAAATCGGAATTTGTCGGTAAGAAATCTCATTCTAAGCAAAAAAAAAAAAAAAAAACCTAACCTAACCTACCCTAACCAACCCTGTGATTGGTCGTTTCCGCCACTTCTCATCTCAATGAAATTGAGTTCGGGTGTCACCGCTCGCTATGATCTGCCGAACTATTTATCGAACCACTCATTCCATCATTTTAACCGCTCATTCAGTTATCGGACTGCTCAATTTTTTTTTTAGGATTGACATTGTATGACAAAATAACCGACTAATTGATTTTTTATTCCTGTCCATGTTTTACTGTCGCAATGATTAATCAACCGCCATTAAATTAAATAACTGCTCAATATGTTTTCCAACTGATCATAATAACATCTCGAATATTTAAACAACAGCTCAAAAAATTAGTTCCCATTAAAGATTACTAGTTCATATATTTTAATTTTAACAAACTAGTCCTAAGTCTAGTAAAAACACAAAGGGATATCGTCATAACCATAATAATGTAAAACTAAAACAAAAACTTGCGTTACGTTAGCTAACAGCGTTTTAGTTTTCATTCGTTTTGCAATAGCCAAACCATCTCGTCAACCGCGGTAGTGAACACCAAAACTGAAAACGGTTTTTAATAACTTTATTGAAACTTCAAAAACGTTACGTAACGGTTTTCAAAAAGTAGCCAAAACGCCCATATCTAGTGGTGAGGTAAGGTAAGGTAGTGCTTCGCTCAGTATTTGCAAACAGCAGCATGCATTGCAGACCTAGTTCAAAGACCATATAGTGGCATTTAATTTCGAAACTTTCAATAAATTTGCTGAACAAAAATTCCCATGCATTTTTTTTATGTATGCGATTACAATAACTTTCAGAACTACTATCCCATATTGCAGGGTGATTTTTAACATCCTCAATAAACACTTCAATGTCGAGATCTGCATCCATATTGAAGTTCAATAGTAATTTAAATAATATTTAAAAGCTGTCCCTTCCTTATGCAAAAATGACGTACGTGTGTCACGGTAGTGGCGCTGCAATTGCGCTTCTAGAAATTGTATGAAAACCAGTAGAGGCGCGGCTAACGCGCCACTGTATCGCCACTGTAGCGCTTCCTCTCGCCTCTAATTTGAAGGCGCCCTAAGTCATGTTTCATCTTTATTCGGGTGGGTAGAACTAGAGATACAGCTTGACCGCCATCTGATAAAGTTCTTAATCGGGATAAGGTGACTGGTGTTCGCGATGAACATTTTAAATGACTCCTTAGTACCTACTAACCCTTATTATCAATAAAATAAGGGAGTATCTCCATGCGATGAAAGGTAACAGTGTAAAAAATCTTAACTGTTCCCTGGGGATAAAAACTTTCTGTAACAAAAGCGAGTGGAACGCGAAGCGAAGCATTGAATAAGAAGTGTTTACCTTTTTAGTCCTACACAATTAAATCGGAAATATTTGTACTTTTGTACTTTTTTTTATTTATTGCAATTAGTGAAACACTCGCCCGGATAACAAGCAAAAGGATGTCGTGTAGAGTCCCTACCTCTGAAGACAATCTGATTTTTTTCCGTAAGAATTTCTTTACTAGACAAAATGAGCCTTATAAACTTTTAGTGAACACTTTTAGAAGTAGACACTACAAACAATAATTTACAAATAATACAAAACTAACATATCAGCACATACTTAAACAACATCAATTTCGCATGATTACAACACAAATTGTTTGTCGAGGCAATCGAAATAAATAGCGAAGAGTTAGAATAGCATGTCTCTTATTGGTTTTGTTAATGTTTTAACTACGTGTTAGCATTATTTTTATCAAGAATAGTAGGTAATTTTGAAAACAAGTTGTGTTTCTTAAAATATTATGAATATTGAATAGGTATTGAATTGAATATTTTAATCCAATGGCATTATCAGACCCCTCTTTCCCACTGGGCACTCTGGGCAAATGCCCAGGGCCCCGTGATTGATAGGGGTCCCCTAGTTCCTGCCTAAAAGAATACCGACATTTATTACTGTAAAACTTTTTTAATTAGAGTATATCTAACCTCAATTAGGTCAGGTAAATCAAAAGGTTATCCAAATTCAGCACTGAAATAACTTTAAAATGTGTGTGAATCGCCCCATTTAAATTAAAGATTATCTATTCTACTATTGACTGTCAATAAAAAATCTGAAACCTTGTTTATCTACTTCCTTTGTCTATTCTAGTTATAAAAAAGTACCGTTATAGTAAAGTATAAGTTTTGAGGGGCCAAACCACTACATTCGTTTCGATAAACCACAAATTCTTGCTAGAGAACAAAGATTTGTTCCTAGGATGCTACGCGAGGCTATTGAAATCAGGAAACATCCTCATTTCAATAGAGACGAAGGTTGGAGCGTTCCACCTGCTTGGGACCCCATAATTAATAAATTAATACCTACAAAAACACACACTGCAAGACCAGATGATGTAGTTAGCTCTTTTTGCAAATAATTAAACAGTAAGATGGAGGTCGGTCCCCCTGCCCGAGTTTCTTTCGCCAGTTCTTCTCGGAAGGCCCTCCCAATTTCCGAACTGGTAGTAGACTCAGTAATATACAATGTAATCGTAGTGAGAATTAATTAAATAACTAAATAATGTGTAAAAATAAACATAAAACAATTTGATTTATATAAAATAATTTAATAATTAGGAACATGCCCGAAAATATTGTGAAGGTAGTAGAAAATACATGACAACCATCATCTTAGTCATCCTGTGATCACGGCTCCTGTAAAGGAGTCGAAACGTCAGGATTAAATATAAAATAAAATAAAACATGCGCAAAAATCCGTAAAAAAGTGTTTTATGCTGATGTGTAATGTAAGTGTAAGAACTAAATATAAAAAAGTGTTCGGTCAAAGTCGTAGGCTTCCATTAGGTTAAAGACGATCCTGGGCAATGTGTGCCGAATGTTCAGAGCACTAAGTGCAGGTTTATAAATATGAAAACACTATTACCGCGTTAGAGATAATAATTTTAATTCAATTCTTATTTCCTTCTGTCATGGTCTATAGTACAAATATTAACTCAAACGATAAACGATCTTTGCTAATATAAGTCTAAGTTTAAAAAGTACGATACATTAAGATAAAAACATGGAAATGTGTGTATATTCTTTTTTAAACAATAAATTTAATAAATAAAAAATATTACTAATGCACTTTTTTATAAGAATAAGCCTCTGTGTTACGTTTTCCGAAATATTTGTTTGTTACACTAACTTTATGTTAAATACTTATCTTGTCGTGAACAAAAATAAAAATTGCAAAAGGAACGGGTCTGATTGTGTTGGTCAGGCTGTTACTGAGCGCCCACTCCCGGCCGCTATCCCACTACTGCCCGATGCGGGGGACTTTTGGCTGCTGGGTTTCCCCCCTGGCCCGGTTCGCCCCTCCTTAGTGAACCTGCACTCCCCAGCCTCCGCCGGGGAGTCCATATTAACACCAGGCTTAGTGCGGACGTCCAGTCAACATGTGCCACTCAGCACCAGGACTCCCGACCTCAAACCATCCTCCGGTCCCGACCTCCGAGTAGCCAGATTACAGGAGACGCCACGCTCCCAGTCGAGAGTACTGGCGAATTTAGTAAACACTTACTGTACGTTCAAAACATAAATCGATTTTTAGGTATATTCAGAAAACAAGTTATATTAACTTTTTTGAGAAATCTTAAGCTTATTTTCATATTTTTTTCTTTCTATTCAAAGTAGAAATCATAATTTTCAAAAAATCATTTACGGCACTACAGCGCCATCTATATAAAATTCACGGTTACAATGAATGTGCTATTTGGTTATGCTTTTCAATGTTTTTGATCATTGGCCAAAGAGGGCGCTGACCCAATGACAACAATTGATCAATTAGAGATAAAAAGTAAGGTATTAATAATGTTGAAATGTATTTTACTCATCACTAACACTATAGAATTACTAACTATTTTAATTTCGATTTATTTTTATAATTATAAAAAAATAACGTCCTCTGTTATGTCTTTTAGAAACCAGAGCGCTTATCAGTATGCTACGGAAAATGGGGTGGTGGTTGACTAACCAAGCAATTTGGTATTAAGCAAAACAGCATATATAGTCTATGGTCTCAGATAATGTACAGATGGCGCTCTATAGTCATTTATTTTTTAAGCTTGTAAATAAACGAATTAATTTTGAAAAGATTGCCTTTTTTTACAGAGAAATTATTGTTATCTATGTGTCTTTTTTGTAGGTACCCACTGTTTACACTGTCACTGAACCTTAAAAATATTGTAATAATTGACAGATTTGACAGCTGATAGATAATATAGAAAGTTTAAATTCTGCTTCTCGTTGTTTAAGAATCTATTTAGTTCAACGGTTTTTCACTGAGAAACTTTAATTCTATACGACTATGGAGACGAAATGTGGCCGTCCCTGTACTCCTGATACGGTGTGTGACAAAGAAAACATTGTCTTCAACAGGTAAGTTGCAAACTACTTATCTTTGAGTAACGTTTATTTGAACTTGCGCGCTGTAATGTATTGATTTTCCTTCCCAAAATAATTCTAGTGGTTGTAAATAAATCATAAAGCTCCGACTGACACCGACGTAATTCGCAGTGGTTATTATTGTTTGTGATCAATTCAAGGTGGTAATAGAAGAGTAATATGACATATTATCGTACTGTTCTTACTTTAGACGAACTGAAGAAGATTCACCCGGCCGGACTCCGGCGAAACCTCGTTTAGGAAAATTTGTTGATGTTTACTCGCCTGAACATCTTAATTTGACACCCAAGAATGTAAGTACCTACTAAAATTTCTTTACTTTCCGCTCTGTATATGCAAATAAAATATTTGAATCTCGTGTTATATCTCGTCGTATATCTCGTGTTTCTATTGCAGAAACAAAAGCTTGATTTTGATGAATTGAGAAATGACAGTCCCAACTGTTATACTCCTGACAGGCATTCAAAGATACAAAGTGAATACAAATGCAGGTTTGTTACTTATGTACCTACATATTAATATTGTTTCGATATAAGAAAATCACTTTCTAATTGAACAATAAAATGTACAACAAGTTTATTATGCTAAGTTAGTTACTAGTTTAGTTAATAATTAATTTCTTTTACTTAATGTATTTAATGAGGAAATCGGCTATTTGAAATAAAGGTAAATAATGCCAATGCAAATTATTAAATTCTGAAAATCTGAAAATCCTATTGGTGCCTTGATGATTCAAACTTTAACTTAAGCATAAGCCATATGATTTAGAAAACTTAAGATAACAATGAATACATAATCTTTAGTTTATTTACAAACTAGCTAGTTATTGCACTTGAATAAAATAACTCTAACAAAATGATTCTTCTAATTTCTAATAAGCAAAGGCCTGAATAGGGATATAGCATGTTTTCATTATTGATATTAGCTAATGAGAAGAAAGTATATTTTCAATATTTTAAGCATGTATTTCATTATATTAAATAAAAAAATCAACTTATCCATAGAACAGAGTTCTATGGAACGAATGATTCGAACTCTGTTCATTGGATAAGTCTATACATTCTCAAAAGCAATTGACATTAATCTGGTTATAATAATTGACTGTTTAAAATAATTGACTGTTTAAAATCAATAATTAATATAGCTTCAATGTTCTTGAAAACAATTGTGATTATTGGTTTTTCTCTACTATATGTGACGTTTTGAGAGTTCAACAGATAAAAATAACCAGTTTTTTTAAAACATAAATTAAGTGTTTTTCCAGAAATGTGTCAAATAGCCTTATGAATTCCTTTTTTTTATTACCGGTTAAGCCTTTACAAAAGATTACATTTAACATTAAGCTCAATGATATTATCCGATCTTTTTATGGTAATTCATTTATCTTTTTCATATTATAAAATGATTGTAGGACCGTCAGAGCACAGTCCCGATATCAACATGCATCCAGCAATTGCTCATTTGAATGCAACCAGAGCTTCCCACGCTTGAACCGTAAGGTGCGACCTATCAAAATGGAGTTGGAGACACCGACTAAGGTCAAACCCACTGCAGATTCTGTAAGAGGTAACTATGTTTAATATTAGTCACTACCACAAAAGGGTATTCAATGCTATTTACTTTTTAACATAATTATGATTTATTGTAAGGAATCATTATCAAATTCTTTAAAGAAATTTTTAATTCTGTATATAGGAAATATGTAAGGTTTTTAGGTACAATCCTGAAGGGTCAATTAATTTTGTGCAAAGTAATGCTTCAATTTATAATGTAAAAATCGCAGCTAGTTCAGTCAACTGCCACAATGAAGTGTAATTCTTGGCCTACGAAATCGGTAGATTTAAACCCATTTCAATATTTAAGTACGTAATAGGAACAATATAAAATAAGTTACTAGTGTAGCTATGCTGGATTACTGTAATTCAATTTGGCAAATTTTTCGAGATGCTTGAGATATGTGTAAGCAAATACCTACTTAGGGTCAATGCGACATCTCTTAGCGGTAATTGAAAACAATAACATGTTTAGGCTATTTCAAACAATAATAATATTGATAAAGTCTTTATTTACTAGATTTTACATAAGTGTCTGAGTATTCAAATGTAACAAAAAAATATAATATTAAATATATTCATAAAAAAATACACCTGTATTACAAAAGTCTCTCGTATTGGCGTGAATAACGGCAAAGGCGTCTTTCCAGTGCTTTCTGTCTGACGCCAATCTCACCCGAAGGCGTTCTTTCCAAGTCATCCTCCCACCGTCTTGCTTTTTCGACCTCGATATATCTAATTCTGTAACCAAAATTCATAATTAGCATCCACTCTAAATTCATATATCCATATATATGACAAAAGTTGATATTTTTAATCAGCTAATACCAGACTCAGTTCACTGATCATGTTTATGATTGGTTGATTAAAAAGAACTTCATTCTATAATAATTATCAAAAATAATGATATTCCTTCGAAACTCCAGTTAGTAAACCAAAAGAAGTGTGATGATGTCCATGCGGTCTGTTAGCAATGTGGTGGGACCGTCAATGGTTGGTGAGACCACATCTACATTTATACTGACTCTCCCAAAAAAAAAGGTTTAGCTGAAGAGCATTACTAGCCCCACGGTCCAATTTGCGCATATTTACGCTATCGGTACGAACAGTACAAATACAAACTGTATAAATTGCGCTTACGTTCACACTCGTATACCACATGACGTCACGAATGACGTCATCCATCACGCACACAGTACACATTCCAAATAGGTAGTGCATCGTGTGCCCAAACGTCAAATTCTATTTTGGCAGCAACTGTCACGAATAATAAAAATAATATATTTGCTTGACGCTTGACTTGACGTAGTAAAACAGTTAAAAGCGTCGTCAGTTTCATCCAATACATTCTCCAGTAGAACGAAATCCATTAATTCGTCTCTAATCAAAGAATAGCAAAAAAAGCAATGAAAATTTAAATTTAAGATGGGTTATGTAATTATGTTTATGACAGATGAACAAAAGCGTGCTCACAGCTCGGTCCAATTTGTTTGCACGCTTACAGCGCACACAGTGCTCATATCAAAATGGACCGTCCGTTTGCAGTGTTCGTAACGTGTGCACTGTGTGTATAAATTGGACCGCAACCTAGGGCTAGAGCCTGCCGAACAGGGTAGGTTTCGTCTTAAAAATGTAATTGGTTAGAAATGAAAATATTTAGGTCCTCACCAGCTGGCGGTAAAAAGCTCTTGATGTGTATTTTTGAGTCACTTTAGATAGGAATAAGTGATTTAGTATTTTGTCACTTGGGAATACCAATCGTATTTATAGATGCCAAAAAAAAATAATGTGTAGTGTGGTGACCAGCATCATAGAATGGCACCAACCCTTCACGCTTAAGAGTACCATACAATGTAACTAATGAGGCAATTATCCACTTCACCGCTAAAGAATGAAACTCTGAATGAGTCTGTGTTTCTTGACAAATACAATTTGAGGGTTTTCAAGTCACGAGTGAATAGGTATCTCCTAGGCAACCGCGTCACATCCTAGGTCACATCCTAGATCGCATCGTCGCTTACCAACAGGCGAGATAGAGGTCAAGCGCTTACCTATTCATAATAAATGCACAATGCACTTCCCACAATTATTTATTTAGTATTGATTGCGTTTTCTGAACTATGGTGTATTACTGCGATCTCCAATGTTTAGAAAACGCCCACAACTTTTATTGGGGGTGGCTTCCTTCCAGCTTACATTATTCATCTGAGATGATGATGAGGATGATGAAAATAAAAGGAAGGGGAGTCCGCGGTGTTTAGTCAAAGTGCAGCAATGAAGCGACTTTTGCATCAAAGAATTTTCCATCTGTAGTTTATTTTTAAGAATACAGATACAAGTTATGTGATTATTCTCATCTGGAAGTTAGTCCAATCAAAACGTGACCAAGTTGTTCATTGTCTGAACAGTGGACGGACCCAATGGTCTACGCTTCAACACGTCCCTGGTCTCTGGGGAGTCGGCTGGTTCGCCTGCTCACTCGCAAACGGAGCGTCTGCAGCCATCCATCAACTCGGGCAAGGCTGTCTTCACTATCGAACCGAACTCCTCCAAAGTAAGAAAAATTATCATTCGTATTTTGTCTTGTAATGTACCCACTAGTTAAATTTACCTTTTAAAAATAAGGTGTTTAAAAAGTTGTTTCTTTATCAATGGGGAATTGAACATTCCAAAATCAGAGTTACGAGGGGCGTTCAATGTATTCTCGGTATGGGCATGAAGTAATAAGCAGAAAATTCTAAACAAAATTTATTTTTCAATGTAGTCCCCCATAACCTCAATACACTTATTTGATCGGGAAAGTAATTTTTCAATACCCCCTAAAAATATTTTTCTTCTTTGCCTGAAAAATGTTCATCAATTTCCGCCTTCAACTCTTCATCGTCGGAAAAATGCTTACTTACCTCGAAGAGCTTTCTTAAGGTTTGGGAACAAAAAGTAATCACTGGGGGCCAGGTCTGGACTGTAGGGTGGATGAGTGATTGGCAATGCGCCCTGTGTGTTTTTTCAACATTGTGGAATCTGTCATCGTAGTTGTCTTTTCGTAATGATATCTTGAATACTAATGATGACAATTAAATGAAATTTTATATTTATACCCTCAAAGAGTGTCTTTAGCTAATGAGATAATATAATTGCCCTCTTCATTAGTTTATCGGCCCGATACCGAGAATACTTTGAACGCCCCTCGTATGTCATTTTTAGGGCAAAGTTACCACATTGGACCACTCATAATGAACAAGCGTTAAATTGAAAAATATTATATGGTAGTAAAATGACGTAGTCAAATGAATAATCCTTATAAATAGCTATCCACAGCTACTGTTTCAGATTTTTCAAAGAAGGTGTTAAGTCACCAAATGCGAATGTTGTTTTTGTTTCGGTTGCCTTATTTGGGCCACCGTTACTGTGAATGGTCTACTCAGTTGCCATAATTGGACTGAGTGCACTCTGATAATAATAAAAACATTTTTTATAAAATTTTATCAATAAAATATTTAACTGTTCCTATCAGAATAAATCATTCTAATTCCTTGAAAAAGCTTATCGAACCTTCGCTTTAGGGTGCTTTAGGCACGCCTAAAATTCTACTTCCTTTATTTGAGCAAACCTCTCTTCTACTTAAAGCTTCTAAAGCTAATCTTATACTGGCTTTGATCCAGGGATAATGCAAAATATTAATAACTAAAAAATAAGATGTTTCTCAACAAAGTAGCTACATATTTAGGTACGCCGGTCATCTAGCTCACAATTCAATGTGACGTATTGTTTTTAATATAATTATTTTCGAGGTTACTAAAGTGGTTCAATGAAAATGCTGGTCCAATGATAGCAATCTTACCTATGCATGTAACTGCTAGATTTTTCATATCTAAAGAAATTTAACTTTCTTTACCGCATGACACCTGATTTCTTTGCGTCATTTTGTTTAAACATTTACCGTGTTATTCATAAAAATGGCAACCGCCTTTTAAACTATTTAAGCAATGAACTGTTTTGTCATTTTCCGTCAAATTGAAATTGAGTTTTATAGAAAAGGACAAACACCTCAATACTCAATATAGGTTTAAGCAGTTGACTTGTTTATGAATAATACGGTATATGTTATACAACTTTCGAGGTCAACGTCTTCGTATGATAGTTAGTAAAAAGTTTTCTTGATATTTCTTTATTCAGTGGCAACACGTTCACCTGCATCTCACGTTGAGAATATAACAGTCAGCTTGCACTCCGTGCATTGCATGCATTCATTTTAACGTGTCTAACTGGCTTTTTCCAAGAGATGGAAGAGTGTACGCGGTGATAGCCGACGACGGCCCCGTGGGATCAACGGCAGTGTGAGGGTGCATACTAAAGTTTTTAGTGGGTATGCCTCCAATCCTCCATCGGGCACTAGGCCGGGTGGGGGAATGTAGGAGCGTCCCACAAAACTTAATATAAAAAAGAGGTGGAAGAGCATGAGTCGCCCGCGTGTGTTCCAGATCCTGATAGTGAACAACAGGGCATGCTCTTTGCTGGGCTACTCGGCGGGCGAGCTGTGCGGGCGTCGGCTCGCCGAGCTGCTGCGGCGGAGGGCGCTGCGGCTACCCCACGACGAACCAATAGCACCACCGGCTCCATCAGCTCCATCAGCACCATCAGCATCACCAGCTCCACCAGCACCGCCCGACGACGGCCCGCTCGTGCTGCTCAGCGGGAAGGTAAGAATCCGCTCCTTTTATTCCTCTACCGGCAGCGGTTTCTACAGCAGTAAGCAGTGGCGCTCCACCTCATATAAAACTATATTTTTAAATCAGCTATTTACTCTTGATCAGGATCCTTTCCACCAGGGAAACAAGCTACCAACCTGGTGGTAGCAACCAGGCTAGTGTCTGGTACCTCCATGCCCCGGAGGAGACTCTGCGTAATGCATTTTCCAATTCATAAAAAAATGGAGGGCAAAAAGGGCAAAATGATGGCGAGGCTTTAGAGACCCCGTTGCCGGTGACCCTGAAGTATTGCAGTTATAATTGCAGTCTCACACATATCTATCCTGACGAAGGAAATCCGGCAATTTTTACCTTATTAGACTTTAAAGAGTGAGCATGGAGTATCGTTGGACGCTTCCAATGGTTATAATTTCGTTTACGGTACGCCATTTACGCCTTTATGCAACGTGGGCTCGGTTTGTGCTGTTTGGTGAAGAGAATTGATAACATCCTCTTATGTTATCATGATTCCAGGTAGTTGAGCTGCTGTCCAAAGACGGCAACTCCGTGCAAGTGTCACTGTGGATTAGGCAGTTGGACAGCGATGGACCTTGTCTGGTCGTCGCTGAACCTGTCAGCTGTAAAAATGTTAAGGTAATTTTTTATTATTATGTCACTACGTATTGTGCTTATAATGATATCAATTTGCTTTTAAGTGGTTAATAATGTAGTTTAGTCCGAAGGCTACTTAACAAACCTTCGTATTTTGATTTATGGTAAAAAGTTCAATGCAAATTATCGGGTCCGGTCCAGTTCAGATGACTGCTTTTATCAGTGAAGACCAAAATATCGCGATTGTAGTATGAAGGTTTTGGGTGGAATGGACTATTTACCAATTGCCTTATTGCTACACCACAACTTAAAGAGTTAAGAATGTATTGTAATGAAACAAAGGATTTGAGCGACCAACCCAGTCGCTCTCACTTTCTCGAAGTATATAACATTTCGAATTGTTCTCACCGATTACCGTCAAGAGGAGAAATGACCGCTACCGAAATAAATGAAAACTTCCTTTCACCAGATTAAAAATGGGCGCAGACTCACCACACTATATGCTAATAAAAATTGATAATCACATCCCCAATAAATTAAAAAAAATTGAAAAATATGTCACTTTTGAAAAAAAATTCAAGCATTTTCTTATTAAAAATATATCATAATTCTTTAACGATACTAATTTGTGAGTAATAGAATGAAAATATTAACTAAAATTTAATGGAATGCAATTAATCTTTATTTTTTACGTTGACTTATTGATAATTATTTAAAAGAAAAGTTTAATTCATTATTTTTTTAATTATTTTTATTTTACTATTGATTTATTCCTAAAATTTGTTCTCTGGGTTATGTTTATATTGCTACGCCCTCACAAGGTGTCACATGCAACTCTAGATCTAAGTACCTTTCTATACCTGTACTAAAACATGTGGCTTGCGATAAAGAATATGAATATATGATAAAGACCGGCGCACAATGAGAACTGAATGTTATTTCTCAATGTATAAATGATGAAAATATATAAACCAAATATATATATACGTGGCGCAGCATTTCTGCGTGCACAAAAGTTGTTTTTTTTTAAGAATAATGATAACGCGATATACAGATTCTTAATGTTCCCGGTAATCCCTCGTGGTTAGCGAAACGCTTCTGTTACGAGTGGCTCCGCGTCCATAGTACATCGGCAAGGATCGAACTCGGTCAGCTTTAATTAAAGCTGACAACTGAATTCCATACTACGGCCTCTTTAAAATGTCCGTTCGAATCGTTTAGCTGAGCAGAAGGTTGGTCTTCCCCCAGCTGATAGTGGAGGGGGAGACGGGCGTGATCCTGTCGTGCGAGGGTGGGGACGCCGCCCTCCTGTTCCAGGCGGAGAGCGCCGACCAGCTGGCAGGGCTGCCAGTGGCCAAGCTGGTGCCATCCATCCGTCTGCCTTCTTCCACTATGCCACGGCCAGATCGCCCCATCAAGCAGAAGGCCACAGGTACTCTAGCACTTAGGGACTATGCATACTGCGCTTGTTTTATTCTACAGCGCCATCGAGCCGCTCGCATAACGGTGCACGGCGCGCAGCCATTCTAACCTTGCTTAGCGTCAGATATAACCGTTACACGAGAGCCTCAGGTTAAGTACCATTCCCCGATATGTATAGGAGCCAGCTGCCTCCCCACCTCAGTGTCCTTCTGTCTCGCATTTACTCTTTAAGTGAGCATGGCTGGTTATACTATAAATCTTCGCTTCTTTTAGGCAGCAATGTTCGCTCTTGATCCCAATCAAGCCCGAAGGCCAAGACATTATCCAAGATGGAACGAGCTAACCCAGAAGATGCCACCTGTATCACCTGCATCACCTATATCTTGCTATTCTATACGTTTTGATTACTTATATTTCGAATACCTGTCCAGTGGAATTTAGAACAGATTGACATTTGGGGCGAGGATGTTTGACGACTCTGTTATTGATAAAGTTCTTGCATGGGTTGTACTGTACTTAGCTTGAAGCTGTGGCCCCTAAGGTTACGGTTTTTGCATGTGTAATGCGCTTGAATCGAGGTAAATGCGCATTATCATCCCCTCTATACAGATTCAAGAGCAAGACTGAATTTATGTAGGCAAACTGCCTTTCACTCGCGTGAGTATCGCGTTTGAGTCGATACATGCGCGGTGAGGGCGCTTTCAAAAACGTGGTGTGAAAAAGCCCTTAAAGTTAAATAAACTGGTAGACCGTAATAATTACTTAAACAGCCGCCAAACATTTTGTTTCGTTTTTGCGACGACCTATTTATGAACAAGTTTCTCCTACCGTGTACACCTTATAAACCATCAACAAGGTTCAGAGGCACACCTCTGAACGATCGATTGAAGAGAAGCGAGCTGTCCTTTCAAGGATTACTCCGAACCGCCTATGCTCGATCAAACGAGCTCATGTTCTAACACACGCCCTGACACACTGATGCGCGAGGCACAGCGCTGATCTCTTTCGATTTAATAGCGGGTTCGCTATGAATAATATTATTTTTATTGCAGGGAGAACTTTGGACGGAGCGTCGTTTCCACTTTGCTTGTGGATATCAAAAGCCGAAGGCGCCGAGAATTGGGCATCGGCGAAGTATAAAGATAAACTGATATTGGAAGTAAACATACGAGTGAGTTTTATTTAACGGCGACAGGATCTCGGTCATTATTCTCGGCCGGAGTTATCAAGTGAGGTAGAGTCGGTTAAAATAACAAGTATCTATATGTTCGATTAAGGGCGATTCTTATTACAAATCTGTAACACAGTAGTATAGATCGAGGTACACTTCCGAAGCAACGTCTGCTCGCAGCGCTGGTTAGGACGAAAGTGAGGTCAACAACCACCACGTTCACTCTATACATTACTGTTAGACGGCGCTTGCATTCCGTAGCAACTTCAGACAGGTTTAATGTGATAAAAACCAAGATCCGACATAGCTTTATACAAGGCATATCCAGAAAGTAAGTGTACTTAATTTTTGTAGGTTACAATTTTTTTTGTTGAAACAAAAAAATTACATGGTTACCGTAGTACATATGTAAGCTATTTTTCGATATAGTCGCCATTCCTCTCAATGCAGGTGGTGAAGCGGGGCACCTCCTCCTTTACCTCCTCGTCGGTTGAAAATCTTTTTCCACCCATGTGCAGCTACAGGGAGGTAAAGAGATAATAATCTGAAGGTGCTAGGTCAGGGGAATGTGCGGGGGGTGGTTCAGGACATCCCATTTAAACGAGGCAAGCAGTTCCTTCGTGGCGTTGGCCGAGTGTGGTCTGGCATTTTAAACTCACGATACCACTTGTACACACTCGTACGATTCATAGCTTTATCACCATATACAGTATTCACTTAATTTTAAACCTCAACCGGAAGTTTTCCCTTCCAAACGAGATAACGGATGACGGCGCGTATTTCGCACTTGGCGGGAGATTGGATTGACATTTTTCACCGCTACCGCTCTCATTGCAGAGGAGAAGAGTCGAAAATAAAATTCATTCGGTCGTGAGAGCCTCTGTACACTTACTTTCTGGATACGCCTCGTAAATAAAAATTCGCGGTCACAGTTTTTGACTGCGATGAACTCGGAAACTGCTCAACCGATTTTCATGTTTTTTGTTAATTTTGCTGATTTTGCTTATTTATATACATAAAAATTTGCTGTCTCTGTGTTTCACCGCGATGAGTTCAGAAACTACTCAACCGATTTTGATGATTTTTTGTTTATTTCGCAGGATTTGTTCTGATTTAGGATAAGTTTCATTTTAGTTTGTAACACAGCAACGCGTGGCCGAGTTAGCTAGTATATGTAATATTTATAGAACAGGCGAAACGGTTGCAAAAGTCGTGCTAAGATAAATATGCGCAGGTGACGTACAACGTGAGCGGTCTGCTGGTGGTGGACGAGAGCGGAGTGGTGACGGCGTGCAACCACCACTTCGCCACGCTAACGTTCGGCAAGGGCCAGGCCGAGGTGGTGGGCCACCCGGTAGAGCGGCTGCTGCCCGGCTTCTGCCGCGCGGATCAGCGCGCGCCGCCCGCGCCCCCGCCCAAGGGGACCACGCCCCCCAGAGGTACAATCTTTTTTTTTGAGGGAAAATGCCTTACTGTGCCTATGTGGGTCTCACCCGTCACTAAGGCTGATGGGCATACACCCCCGCTGTACTTCCCTATACTATGTGGCCCTTTGGTTTACCCGCTTCAGGCCCCTTCACGGATCGGTGATGCCTGAGTACAGTTCAGGCATCACCCCATACCGTGGGGCGAGTTCAATTCCACTAACGGATACCCGGTCCGTTGATGGTTACCCCACCACCTTCTCCCATTTGGAGCGGATTCGGTCCTCGACCTCCTCCGTAGCATCCCAGCCTCTTCACATGCCCTTCTCCCTGGAGAGGAATGGAAGTGGCCGCCGCCCCGGCAAAAGTACAATCTGATAGAAACTGATGTTATTCCGCGTACCCTGTATTTTTGTTACGTTCGACATTTAAACGTATAACTTAAATTGGGGCTCGTTCCCAATATGAATGTTAAATGTGGGTTTGTAGGGATTTCTATATTTCTTGGAATGCAATACTCAGACGAGGTTAGTCAAGGTTAAAAATGCAGAACCGTTCGCTCTGGATGTGCTTATTGCACTCAAATATAAAATGTTTTCCTTTATATAAGCGTGCGACAGTTATACGTTCACGTGACAGATCCTCTCTGTCACCCTTATGCCACCACAAATACGCACGAGTCAGGATTGCGATTACTATCTAGCTTTTACCAAAAAGTGCGAAACAGTGCACTTTTTCACGCGACGGACCATCTCTGTCATCCTTATCCCACCACAATGGTCGTGGCAAAAATGTAACAGTAAACAGATTGGAACATTTTCGTCTGGAACAGTACAAAGTTCCAGATCACTGGCATGTTTCATTTGGGACATCATTTCATCAAAATGGAATTGTATCAGACGTGACATTTGTCTGAGATTTGTTTATATATCAACATCATTCAAAAACTATAATTTGCATAAATACATAATATAACTAGGCGATGCAGTCGCTAAGCATAAAGCTACGCTAGCACCATATATTGGAGCGGAGCGTAATACCTAAAAAAAGAAAAAAAAATGTTACGATGGGAATTTTTGCGAATTTCAAAACTCCGTCACAATCTGGTCCTGAACCTGTTGATTCGATTCCACACAAAATATTATAATCGGTTAAGAACTCGGGAAGTTATGGCATAACAGACATTGCGCCATTGAAGCTGATCCATAGGAGCTTCGCTCCAAAAAAGGTAAAATCCTTTCCTTTACCTTAGGACTGACAGCTAGTATTATTTATTAAAAATATGTAGCTGGCGTTATATATACATAATGTTATCATATTAAAGACACGTATGTACACTCTTTATTTACATATTATAATAAAAAACTGAGTCGGATTTTAAGGAGCGACACATGTCTACACACCATGTACGCACGAGTTAGGATAGAGATTGTTATCTATCTTTTACCAACCCATCTACTTGGCGCCGTAATACTCCAGCTGGTCTCGAAATTCATGCGCATGCATGGCCGCCCCGGTACCTACCCCACTAGCGTTAACAGTTTCCACAATACTATATGTAAGGGTGTCCTCCCCAATGCCATCACCGTTTCTATTTATTAATAAATAAATAAATCTTTATACAGACAATACAGTCCATTTTTATTAGTAACAATTTTCCTCTCCCTATGTTAGTAGCATTTTTCTAATATTGAAAAATAAATAAAGAATTAAAACTAAGCAAAAGCAGCTACGACATACTGAAATACGATAAATAAAAGTAATAAAAAAAATATATCCAATCTTAAGTGTATTCAAACATGTAATATCATTACTGGATACAGACCTTCATCAATTGTCACAACTTCCTGTCTGTTACTTAACAGTAGTTATAAATTTTAGGTTCCGACACAGACGATGACTCGTGCGAAGCGTTTAACGGCAGTCAAAAATCGGCGTGCGCATCCCTCAACGTGCAACCGTCCCTGCTGTCCACCACCAGGGAAAAGTCTTCTAGCGCCCTCTGCCTGGACAAGTCGTGCAGCCTCATCACCCACACGCCGACCCCCACCCAGGACATGGTCTCCAGCATCAGCACCACGGAGCAACGGAACGATCTCTCATGTCTACCGGACGTCACTTCCGGCATGTCCGGCATATCGATAGACGAGGACAACTACTGCCCGAGTTTATCGAAATCCCGGTCCGAGAACATCCTCAGATCGGAGCAGAGAGCGTCCAAGCCAACAGAGAAATCCGATTCCATATACTACACGTCGCAGCATTCTCAGGAAGTGACTCCAACCGGTGCCGCACCCAGAGTCAGAATCAACGATCCTTCCCTGAGGCTATCCTTCGATCCCAGCAAGTACAAATCGTTGAAGAGCAACTTGCCCGGTCAAGCCAAGGACAGGGAGGATAGAAGCAGCCTCTCTCTGGAGTTGTGCGACTCGAACGAAACCAGTGCAGACTTTTTGACGCCGATCAACGAGATGCCTCCAGGTCCGATCGAGGACCTTCCGCGTCCCAATGGCAGCGATAGCGTTGGAAGCTTCTATGAAAACGATTTGGACACGCAAACCGAGTCAGCTCCCAGGAAGAAGTTTGAAGGTATGTTGCTCCCATTCTACTTGCTTAAAATGCCCAAGACTGTATCATAGTCTAATAAATTATTAGTAATAATATTATAACGAAGGTACTAAGAGCAGCCAGCTACTCCACAAACTGTCCTGTCTTGTGTAAAAATGTAAGATTTGACGCTCGCCCTATTCTAAAGGTGTGTTCACATGGTAGATTCGCTGCGAGCTCTATCCAAAAGGTGTGTTCACATGGTAGATTCGCTGCGAGCTCTATCCAAAAGGTGTGTTCACATGTAAGATTTGACGTTCGCCCTATTCTAAAGGTGTGTTTACACGTAAGATTTGATGCGAGCCCTATTCTAAAGGTGTGTTCATATGGTAAATTCGATGCTCGCCCTATTCTTATTGATATGGTAGATTCGACTCTCGCCGTTTTCTAAAGGTGTGTTCACATGTAAGATTAGACGCTCGCCCTTTTGTAAGGTGTGTTCGTAACTAAGATTCGTTTCTAAGTGTGTTTACATGATAAATTCGATGCAAGCCCTATCGTAAAGGTTGTGTTCACATGGTGTTCCGATTTGGCAGAGGAGCCGGAGACGCCGTGCGTGGCGAAGCGACTGCTTCTGAGGCAAATGACGACTTCGACTCCTCAGAAGCGTCGCGACTGCGACTGCGGGTCTGACTGCCGCCATCGCGATGGAACCTACCGAGGGACGCTTCTGCATCGCGATGGCACAGAGCTCAGTCAGTGTCTATCATTACTCTTTATAAATTAATGTTTAATAATATTCCAGAAAAAATGTCAATCTTATACTAGATTTAGAACAGTTTAATAATAGAGTTAATAGAAAACACTTTTGTTCGATTGAAGAATTTCTAAAATACAAACACAATAGATTTCTCACTTTATTGAATTGAATATCCTTGAGTGATAATGTTGTTAAAGTTTTTATATCTTGCATCTATAAATATCGTGTTTAAGACATTTTATTTTTAATTCAATATTAATACATCACTTGACATTATAAACATTGACATTTTAAGATTATGTAAAACATAAAATTAAGTTTATTAATTATCTTTTCATTACTAAATAGGTTATAAAGTGTCAAAATTGTAAATGATCTATGTGTATCATTTTATAACACCCTATTTAACGCAAATAACGATATTCTTATCTTATTACCTTATTACAACCACTGCTCATGAGGAAGGAATATAGAATCTGATAGATGTAGGTAGGTAGATGTTTTGCGTTTTATAATAAGATGTCACTGCAGTTCGGTTACCTTTAGAACAATTAAAAAAACAGGTTAATTGATTTATATTTAAAGGACACAAATGCATGAAGTTGATGGCCTTTTTGTTAGTGCTAAAAACATTTCGTTTAAAAAAAGTTTCTTAAGAAAATGCAGCCCTTGCCTATTATTGCGGCTTATTTTCGGAGCAAGGTTTCCCGTCGTAGGACTTACGAAGCCACGACATAGTTGTTGACTTTCAGATTTAGATTCTTTATTTATAATACATGGGTAAACAGTTTATTATATATTCTTATAATAATATTAAGGTTTATTAAGGTTTCACTATGTTTTTTACACATTGCTGAGCATATAAATTTAAAAAAAATTACAATAGACAATACAATGAATTAAGAAGATTATTATTTGGATGTAAATACAAACGCCAATAGAATATATTCGATAACGATATATTAAAATTGTCAAATAAGTAATAAAACTAAAAAATAATACATTGGAATAAGTCATACCAAATTGACGTCATAAAAGCAAGTTCAATTAAAATTTACTTATCGTTTTATCTTTCAAGAAATTCAATTATTGAATTAAATGCAAGCAATTCTTTTTGCTAGCTGGGATCTTGTTAGGTGCCATACAGAAAAAAACTATTACTAAATAAATAGTGCAGGCTTTGCAGTTGCGTATTTCATATCCCTATGTTTTCCTGCACTGTTTAGTGTAAAAATCTGACAATATTTTTTGGTAATGTCACAGACGTGATATACACGGTGTCGAGTATGGTGTTGAGTACGGGCGCTCGCGTGCGTTGCGTTTGGCTTGGCGTACAATTGGAAGACGCAATTAGACACACCACTCTCGCCTCCAGTCAAGCTTCCACCGCCGACGATTCGCTGGCCCAGGTTAGTTTTTTCTTTAATAGGTTCATAATCATGACAGGATCCACGATGGAACGAGTTAACACAGGTGGTGCCTATACACCACAGCTCTGAAGACGGACGGGTTGTAAGTACTCGGAGTTCCACTCCTTTGCTGTCCACGTTATAAAAGATGTTGAGTAAGGCTTGGCGCGATAGGTAGGAATAGCAACCAAGAAAGGGTGGTAGTCCGCAGTGCGTCTGGATGTCCGATAGAATAAGGGGGATGGGGGTATGAGCTCATGCAACTCCTCAGCATTCTTTACGAGCTATAATCTGTAAAAGACCGACAAACAGGCAACTTTGCAGTGGTGAGTTAAGCTATGAAGCTTGCTCTTTACCAATTTTGTCACTAATGAGGTCAGTGTATTAAATCGGCTCTTCTTTTTGACTAAACACCACCCAGTAAGACCGTAGTCTAAAAAGCCTTTAAGAATTTATATAAGCTATAAATAAACTGTAAAAAAAGCACAATGATTGTTCTGTTAGATAACTCCTAATTGCCAGTCGGGCGTCGTCATTGCAACGTAAATTAATAAGAGCAAGTAAAAGTAACGTCACGTTTAGTCATAGATGTAAACAATGTCGTGGATTTGAATTTGAAGATGCGCAAACACGTATCAATTTGATTAGTTTTCAGTGAAGCCACCTACCTGACTAAAATGAATCGTAAAAGTTTCTTTGTAAATCCTTTCTTGGCATTTTGCCATCTGCGTACGATGTGGGTATGTATTATAGTAAATTAAACATTTATATACTACACGTATGTCGTTTTTCATTCTGCCTAGTGTGCTATTTGTCACAAAAACGTAGTGATTCTACATTCGCATAGGACCTCTTCTTTCTGAAAACTAACTGTTTTGAGCTCATTTGTATTCACTAGAAAATCTGTACGCTCGTTTTATGCTCGAAGGACCATTTTGTTTTTCATAATATCTACATATATAAAATAAGTTTTTGATGACAGATGACCGATGCACCAATTAGCGGTGCTAATTGCGAATACGTTGGTTTTCTATTTGTACCTAATTTCGCTCGATTTCAGCTATTCGTTTAGCGAAAGACGTCAGTTGCGGCGTTCGGTGATATGCAATAAACTGGACAACCATTGTATCACGTTATGTTATATCTTAATTTATACAACTTAAACTAAATTGAAACATATGAAACTAGTTTCTTTAACCGCAAAAGGTGTTTCATTGCGATAAGATGTCGAAAAAGTGTAAAAACTTAACATAGATGACAAAATTCAATACATATGTGTAATATATACTTATAAAGTTTTAAAAAATACAAGAAAAAAGCGCCAAATTATTGTCATTGTGAGCCGAGTCGATCTTTCTATTATTTTTCTATTAAAATAATTTATCATATTAGAAAAATTTAAAAAAAAAATGGGAGAGGCAAACAGTTACCACAATTGAATCTAGTTTTACTTAGAATTCTGCGTTTACCTTATGGGCTGGCTAGTCCAGTGTACCTGTCTAAGATTGCCGTTGCGTACAGGGCCACAACAAGTCTGCGAGCAGTCGCCCCGCGTCCATGTCTCTGGCCAGCCAGGGCGGCGACGACCAGCTGGCCGGCGAGTACTCCAAGCACTACGTCACTCTCAAGCAGATCGGTTAGTTCACACACGTGTACACATTTTGTACTGATTTTTGGGCGAGTCCCACATAACGCCATCGTCCACCCAACGATGGGATATGCGTAAGGCATTTCCCCTCGATAAAAAAAAGGTTTCCATATTATACACATTCATACACGCACACATGCACATATACTTACAAACACGCACACACACACACACACACACACACACACACACACACCAACTTACGCACTCACATACATGCACGCAGGCGTACGCACGCACAATTCTTTCAACACATTGACCATTTGCAATTTTTGTAATTCCGGAAAAGCGATGCCTCCCAACACAGGCATTACAAGCTTAAAGGGAGACATCAACCTTTATCTTGTCTATTATATATTGTTAAGTAAAACAAATCTTTTTCATGTTCATATCTCGAAAATATAATCTTTTGAGTCAAATCATTTTCATTTTATGATATCAAATGTCCTTTGGTGAAAAAGTATATCTGCTACTCGTATGTTATCGCAATCAAAATAGTCGACTACTTTTATTGTTGATTTTAAGTCTTGCATTCGGAGTTGGCAGCCAAATGGTTACGGTGTTTGGACATATGTATCAAAACTTCAAGTATATCGCCTTTTCTATAAAAATAAATTTTGCCAAGAATCTGAGTCTCAATTTGCAAAGTCAATAAATTACCAGACAATTTTGAAAATCGCCATTGCATTTTAATCTAGATTGCATAATTTTTGATTGAATAATGTTTTATTCCATTCAAGACCATTTATTATTATTTATTTTTTAATATTTTCAATAATGACTTAATAATATACTAGACAATAATAATATTTATGATGGAATGATAATTTGCCACTATTTGAATATTGGCATTATAATAAATAAGAATTTCTTTTGACATTTAATTTTATGATACTTACAATATTCCATTATTTTAATATTTTCACGATATTGCAATAATTCATTTTTTATTTTGACATAAACTCACCAAATAGTGGTAAACATGTTGAGGCACAAAAATGTTTGAGGGCCATTTGAATCAAAGACCACTTTTTATGATTTTACAATTTATACAATTACTATTTGCATAACACTTAACAATCACGCTTTGACCTGCCAAATATGCACTCGTCGACGATCTGTCACCGAGTAAACACTAGTGTATCATGCCGATAACCGGTCTCCATTTTAGGCGGGAGTTCGGATAGCCCTCATTGCTGCTTAGTCAAAACACTTACTTGTTAATACGACTTATCAATCAACTGACTTTTAAATAAATATTAAGTACAACTTGGTAATCACAAATTAAAATGATAAAGATCTAACAAATGTTTAACGAATGTCATGATTGATTAATTGAACTTCTCGCGATCGTTTCCATAAATTTTCCTGTTGACTAAGGTAAAGGCGCATACGGGTGTGTAAAGATGGCGTACCGTCGCTCGGACCGGCTATTGGCTGTGGCAAAGTTCATTCTGAAGGAGAAGGTGGGCGCTCAGTTCTGGGTGGACGCACCCGATGGTAGACGCGTGCCTCTCGAACTCAGTCTGCTGCTGACGCTGCATCATCCTAACATCGTGAGTACAAACCAGTCGAGTCATCTTTACTCACTTTGTTCTATGATAATTTCTCCACAAAGATTAACAGATTGCTATAAGTACAAAATGTTATATTATGATATCACTAACAAAAAAAATATACTGTGATGTATATACGAAAATATCTTAAATTGGTCGTGGTGGCTCGCATGGGCAGTTCAGGAACTAGATGTGACAATAATTCGTGGATTTTGTTCTTCAAGGAGAACAAATCAATCTCGTGCAAAGTTATTAAAAGCATTCAATAATTCCGATCAAAGTGGCAAAATAGTCTATGTGGGACACCTTTTGCGGATGCGCTACTATCTATTGGATATAACAAATTAGATATTACTGATTAAATCGTTGCAATCGCAATTATGGTCTATATATAATATTATAATCAAAAGCGTTTTCCACAACTTTAATAGTGTTAATGAAAATTTTAGTAAAAATCAATCCTAAGATAATCTAGCTCGCCAACAATTATGCTTAATGGGCTTCAGAAATTGACTCTGCACTGACTCTAGGTAACAAGGTAAAGTGTAGCTAGTAACCGATATTCCTTTGAATAAAATATTTTTTTACAGATTTAGCGCATAATTTATTTTTATTCAATCCTAACATTTCGAATATCCTAACATTTATGATCACAGGATTACTAAAGCAATGGTTTTCATATATTTTAACTAGTACTCCTTTTCTAGTAATAGTTTTCTACTTTTGTGAAGGTAGTGGAAAATATGTGACGACCTTGCCTTAGTCATCCTGTGATCACTCCTTTAAAGGAGTGGAAATGTCAGGATTAAATATAAAATAAATTATGCGCAAAATCCGTAAAAAAGTATTTTATTCGAATATGTAATGTGCGCGTACATGTAAGAACAAAACCGATATTACGTGACGTGTAATCGTCAACACCGAAGGAATGGCTCACAATGTCGTTTGTGCGATGCAGGTGAGCGTGCTGGACGCGTTCGAGAACGAGAAGTACTTCCAGATGGTAATGGAGAAGCACGGCGCCGGCATGGACCTGTTCGAGTTCATCGAGCGAAGGCCTCGCCTCGACGAGCCGCTGCTCAGCTACATGTTCCGACAGGTCTGATGCTCTTACAATACCAAATACAACCGAACTGAATGGGCTCGGGAGTCTGTAACCAATTAACGGAGTCAGAAAGAGATTCACTCTTTTTTTATTGGTTTACCAACAATTGTTACACTAAATAATGTAAAACATACTGTTCACGCGCACAAATACGACGACGGCCGATGGACGACGATGAAACCCGAGGCGGCACCGCGGCCGGGGGGACCGCCATCTGCCAATTCGTTTTGAACACACACCTCTCATAGACGACGACGCGACCGCATTATTCGATATATATATATTTAATTTCAATTGTACTCGTTTAAAATAAAATCATTTACATCGAGGAATAATAAATTCATCATTGAATTCGCTCCATAACCATCAACACATACAAATATCAAGGAACTATCTAAGTGTACATTTAATAATAGGTAAACACCACATGCAATTGAAACAAACAAAAATATTCTACAATAGATTAACCTAAACTTACCTGCAATGTATATCAATTTATGTGTTTTGAATAGTATGCCAAGTGACTTTAGTCAATTGAAATTATGCGTTGCGAATGGCTCCCGTCAAAGCAACTTTATCGCGAATGCAATAAATCGGGTAGGGTAGTCAATAACATTTGTCGAATCGGAAGAGTAAATCCAAATGTGAGATGATTATTTTGATGATAGAGAAATAAGACGGAATAAAGTCGTCGATACAGTAAGGTGCGACTGTTGCAGATCGGACAGGCGGTGGAGTACCTGCACTCGCTGAACATCCTGCACCGCGACATCAAGGACGAGAACGTGATCATTGACAACCGGTTCCATGTGAAGCTGATCGATTTCGGATCCGCCACCTTCATGAGTCGAGACACCCTCTTTTCCACATTCTACGGAACCACCGAGTACTGCAGTCCCGAAGTCCTCGCAGGGAACAAGTCAGTCTAAAACCATTTAAAAAACCCCCCATTAATACTTAAATTTAATGGAGATTACCGATTAAAAGATACATTTCTATTCCTCGGAACATTTATTTTTTGGCACTGATTTAAAAAAGGCAGTTGTAAATAGCAGTTTTGGTTAGTTAAAAATTATAAATAGCACGATTAATAACTAGTTCAGCTGTTAAAACTAAGCAGTAAAGTAAACAAAAATGAGAAATAAAAAATAATGAAATGGATCAGTGAATATATAATTGAGCAGGAAAATAATTAAATGGGCGGTAAAAATTATTGAACTAGCGGTTACATGTGGGCAGTAATAAATCGGGATTTGTCGGTAAGAAATCTCATTCTAAGCAATTCTATAACCTAACCTAGCCTAACCAACCCTGTGATTGGTCGCTTCCGCCACCCGCGCTAATAAGCTCCGCCCAATTAACGAACATTTACCTCTCTTTTCAATGAATTTGAGTTCGAGTGTCACTGCTCGCTATGATCTGCCGAACTATTTATCGAACCGCTCATTCCATCATTTTTACCGCTCGTTCAGTTTGCTCAATTATTTTTAGAATTGACATTGTATGATAAAATAACCGACTAATTGATTTTTTATTACCGTCCATGTTTTACTGTCGCAATAATTAATCAACCGCCATTAAATTAAATAACTGCTCAAAATGTTTTCCAACTGATCATAATAACATCTCGAATATTTAAACAACAGCTCAAAAAATTTGTTCCCTTATATTTTCTGGATAGAAGGTACCCTGTTCTTCCCTGTACCCCTTGCAAAGTGTATGCAAAATTTCATTATGATCGATTGAGTAGTTCAGGAGTGAAAGCGTTACAGACAAACTCACTTTCATATCTGTAATATTAGGTAGGATTACAAGGTTTTTAGCGATATGATATATAGCCTATCGTTTGCGCAATCACGTTCTTACCGTATGTCAAATTTTGTCGAAATCGGTCACCCCGTTGTTGACTCATAGAAGGACATACAGACAGACAAAAAAATTAAAATAGGATTGGTATCAGTAACACATAAAACGAATATTAATCATAAAATTTGCATCTATTAACAAAATAAATGTCAATTGGCGCTATAGAAATAAAATCTCTTGACCTTCCGTGCTAGTGGGAACTGTGTTATGGCAAGGTTAGAATCTCGCCTTAGTTACTTCTACTGTAGTCAATTGACTTGAGGAGTATTTTGCAAAAGTTTCAACATACAACTGGTGTCGATAGCGAATATAGAGTATCAGCATAAACAGCGCAAGCAAAGTATACGCAAAATTATCACAAAAATCAGGGCCAGCATGATACGTAATTCCTACTAAGGTGAATTGTTTTAATTAATCGCATTGGTTTGCAGTTAGCCCCGCCCACTTGTAGATTTACTCAATAAATACGACTACGTCGCTCGCTGTGGCAGGCCTCTACACTGTCTAAAGTGACTGTTTGAAAAGATTCGTATATTGCGACATTATCTATAATAGAGTAAAAAGTCTGATTAACAAGTTTCCAGGTACGAGTCTGTACCTGGTAAATCGTGAATTGAATAGACAGGGTCTTCGCACTCATATTTATAACCGTTGCCGTCTGCGTATTAAATGATTAGTTGGCCTTGCCAACTCTTGCTCTTTTTATCTCACTTGATCATATTCGTACGCCTCAGCACCTCGTGCGCGCGCACTTGTTCCGTTAAAATACTGTTAGAATCGCTCTACAACCAATTGTAAAATATATCATGTCTTATCTTTTTAGCATTAGAACTCGTACAAGTCTGTCGCGCTCGCACCCCATATAGCATCATGACTATTATATACTATTCTGGCGGATGTCTACAACAACTAGAATGTTCTGGCCGTTTACATATATTTTTAAACAATTAAGGGAATGTTCCCTAAAAATTTGAGCCTTGTGCAAGTAGGTTATGAATTACCATCCCGATGACAACTTTGCTATCGTCTGGTACATACCTGCAACCTTCAGAATAGGTTGGCAATTTTATTTTACGCTTAAGCATATATAAATTACGACATATTACAATTGTAGCCTCGTGGCAGCAGGTTGAAAACTATCTTTTTTAGCATTTTCATGATGGATGACGCAACCGCGACAAGTCTGACAGAACGGTACTATCTTTATTAACAGATAATAAAACTTCATTTAAAATTCTTCTAGAATTGTGGGAAACTGATTAGTCAGATGATTCACTAGCTCTCCTACTAATATCTTAGCGCTTTGCCAATAAAAGGCAATAGTTTGATTGACAAACAATAAGAAACACCTGCACATCTTTATTATCAGTAAATTTTAATTGAATAATTGAAATCTGGTGCTTATAAAAATTGTTACACGTCTTATTTTCATAACGTCTGTAAACAAGTTAAACGTAACGTCATCCGGCAAAATTACGATTTTTTTCTTGTTTTGTACTATAAAACAAGACATTCTTTTATTTCCCAAATTGTTCTATGGAAAAGGGAAAATCAGATCAAACTGGCCACAAGAAAGTAATTGAATTGTAGAAATGACTATTATCGAATAGGAGAGTAATAAAAACAAAAAAAATTGCTTATCAAATATCACATGTCATGGAATATGTTGGAAAATATGGTTCCCATTTTTTTCACGACGACAGACTCGGGTGAAGGGCTAGTATGAAGTTCTATAGAATGAAAAGGGATAAGATTGTCATTGTGTACGATGACGTCATGTTACACCTCCTATGGTTATAAGCTTGTGTTGCCTTGCAGTTGCAATCGAATACTGCAGGTAACCCTTTATGATATACCGAATTATTTTATAAACACTATTCAAATTTACATATTATATTCTTTGAAGAAAGTAACGAAAAAAGTATTTTTTCTTTACAAGTACAAAAGTTATACAAGAAAAACTACCGATTGTTGTCACAATCATGCTACACACGGTATTGTAGCAGATGATTACGCTACTGCCGCCCCAACCTCCCGTATTTCATTCATACATAACAATGATTTCATAAGTTGCAAATTTTAACGAAAAAAGATTAGGAACGTCAAATTGAAGAAGATATGAGTTGTTTTGTTCTTCGATTATAAAGTTATTAATCGATAACTTTTTTAGTAATAAAAAAAATTAACAAAAACGTAAACCATACTTTTTGAACTAAGGCGCATTTAAAAAAAAATAATCAACTTATGTACAATAATTGGTTGGAGTAAAGCAAAGGGTGTTTTTTAACCACAGAATTAAAAAAAACATAGGGCTCGCATAGGCAATTCCAAAATCAGTGTAACAAAGCAATAAATTGAAAGATACGACATTTCAATATTTGAAAAATATCCAAAATTGCTGGAAAGAAAACACGAGTAAAAAACGTTTATTTTTAACCACTTTATCCAACAGCATCAAAAATTCAAGGTTTACACATTTCATATTTTTAGCTAAATTCTAAGTGTTAAACCAAAACCTATTACCACTCATTCACCGAGTAAAATGCTGTTATTTTTGTCCATTTTACACGATAGGATAAAGAAATGTATAATTATTAGAGTTTTATATTTTTTTGAAAAATTTCACAAGTCTTAGCCGCCCAGCACACACTTAGCTTTACTCCAACACAATAATTAATTAAAAATCCAAACAAGATACACTTACATGAAGTTTGAAAACAATCACTTTACTTCAAAGTGTAGGCGATTTCTCTCTAACGTGTCTTGTCTTGCAGGTTTATGAACATTGCCTTTAATTTTATTACTTCGTCAAATGCAAGGATTATTTTTATTTTTAAGTTCTCGAGGCTTTGGGCCTCCTTCACATGAACTCGCCCTTTAATTTCGCCCTCGATTTAAATTAACAGTGCCAGCACATTTCGTTAGGTAGATAATTATACGACGTAAATGCGTGAACGCAAGCTTATGCGTCGGTCGCGAGAGGACCCCGGGTGACTGATGTCATTGCGCAACTTCACAGCTCGGTGGGGCGCTGTTTCATTTAAAACATTTCGGGCGGTCGTAGAACTGTAAGTATATTTTACCAATTACCAGCTGTTGTAATAAATCGCTCGGATAAAATATTTTTTGCGGAAAATTTAAGTACGTATTTTTTTTTCATAAATGAAGTGTTTGAATGATATCTTATGCCTAGAAAAATTTTGGATGGTGTTTATAAAATGACCCGGTATAGCGCGGGTTCGATCTCCGATATCTTAGGATGTTTCCACATAAAAGCGGAATTTGGTGAACTAAAAATGGTCCAGGTATGCTGGTCCGGAGCTGGAGATGTGGTCGATGGGGATAACGCTGTACGTGCTCACGTTCTTCGTTAACCCGTTCTCCGACATCGAGGACACCATCCAGGGCCCGCTCTCACTGCCCCAGCCGGTCTCCGAAGGTATATACATTACATCTCTTCATCTCCAATAAAGCTTGTGTTTGAGCCTTTTTATGTCTAGTAAAAAAACCGGCCAAGTACGAGTCGGACTCGCGCAGGAAGAGTTCCGTACAAACTTTTACATAAGTAAATTATATAACTCAATATTCTTTGAATATTTCAAGCGTCCACCTGTTGCTGTTATCAATATCGAGCAAAAAATTACCATTGTTGTATGGGAGCGCCCTTAAATATTTATTTTATTCTGGTTTTTTAGTTTTTGTTGTTACCTATTTCAACAGTCCGCCTTGAAGGTGTTATTATTCAAAGTAATAACCCAATTAAAGGGCTATATAAGATTGAAAGTAATTCCCGGTCAGAGCTGGAGCACCTGATCCGCTGGATGCTGTGCAAGGAGCCGTCGCAGCGCTGCAACGTGGCGCAGCTGATGGGCCACCCCTGGCTAAAGCAGCCGGTGCCTATACACACCTACGTCTTCCAGGAGGTCGTCGACTGTGGTAACCCACCGTTTCTCATCTATCCAACTAGGCTTTAGTATATCATAAAAAAATTAAAAGCCTTGTTATACGTAATAAAAACATCATAGGCCCATTGGTTGGGGGCCGTCCGTAAATAACGTCACACGAAATTTTGGACATTTTAACCTCTCCCCCATCCTCGTCACAGGTTGTGAGATTTTTAGAACAAGGTTGGAGGGCTCCCCTGATGTGACGTCACAATTTTTTTAGTTTTTCATTTTTTAAGTGCTAAAGTATTAACAAAATCATTTATCAGCAAACTATTAAATTAAATTATTTATTATTTTAAACAGTTGTGTGGAACACCATACAGTATCAAACTGTTTAAATAACTGTTAAGTTCAAGAAAAATTGTATAAGTAAGCGCGCCTTATATTGCTTTGAGAACTGAATAGGGCAATATACTCAAATATAAGGTCACTTATGAAGTGATGATAGGAGCAAATGCATTGTGCGACGCCATGTAGTTCCCGCACTTAAGCTGGTGCTATGGACTTTGAGGGCATTCGGGACCTGTTATGCAGGTTTCTTGATATCATGACGTCACCTACTTGTAAACAAACGTCATACAAAAACTTAAACCGACGTTTAATGTAAACGAACAGGTGGCGTCACTCCAGATTCAGCCATTCTTAATTACGAGGTCGAACCTGAAATTTCTATTATTTATGTATTCTTATAAAAATATATATTTTTAAATAATATAGGTATGTTTATTGTTAGGTAGCGATAGTTTGATCTATATTTTCTTTGTAATCAAATACCGTTTTGACTTCTTTCTTTATTATTCTTTGAGTGGTCACCATTCATTTTCCCACAGACCCACACGAAGCCAACCCAGAGTTGTACTACAGCGGCAGCCCCTCGCCTCGAAGCGCTTCGCTCGCCTCCCTCGCCGATCATCACGCTAAAGGTATATTTTTACATAATTACTTTCATTTTTAAATATAATGTCTTTGGAAAAGAAAAGTATTAACATGTCAAATCGAATATGATATTTTAATTCATATTGTTTTAGTTAATTTATATAATAAAGGAATCCGTAAGCGAGTATGCTTTGTACAGATAACAGCAGATCAACTTATAACAAACTTTCAAATGGCACACTTGATATTAAACTATATGAATTCGACTCAAAGCTGAAAATCGATTTGAGAAAATTCACAGTTTTGTATACGTGCGTTGATATCCCGTTATACCCCGATCGCTTAATTAACATTGTTTCAAATAAGGTCGTTTCTAAAGTAAATCATAGGAATCGGTAAACAACACTCGTCATTAAAATTCAATATTACGAGGTACGAGGTAGGTATAGGTATACATTGATTACTCACCTCATAGCACTTCGCTTCTTGTCACAAAGTTTCGTAACACAAAATTACAAATACAGTTTTTATTTGGTAAAGAAGCATTGCGGCTGATATAAGTATCTGTTATCTGGCTTTTGAAGTATCTGGAATATGTTCGACGGCTCCATTCCCACTTTGTGCAAGGCGATTAATGCAATCCTATTTTTTTGACACCCCATTCCATATTCTAATATGATAATGACCACGAAAAAATATATGAAATGGCGCGTAATCAAAAGAAGTTTTTAAAATAATAAACGCGTTCCAAATTCAAAATAATTTAAAAGTTGAAAAAGAAAAGATTTAATGATAACCATGTCAGAAGGAAAAATAAAATTCAGAATATAACTATTACACTACTTTTCGTTAAGATTCATTAACGAAATAATATATTTTATATATCAATAAATTAAATAGTTCCCTTTTGTTGTTAATTTATCAGGAAGTTTTATATCTGTATTGCCATATAATATGCGTTTTTCAAAAACATTGTTAGTCTTTGACTTCTAAAAGGCGTCGTCCAAGCTACTCGAGTGAGACACGCTATGTTTTGCAGGTAGCTGGACGGCGCGCGGGGGTGGGGCCACCGAGGGGGCGGGGCCCGTAGAGGGGGAAGGTGAGGGCCCGACGGAGGGGGCACGGGCCGCGGGGGGAGCGGGAAATCGCCTCCCTCCCCCGCCCGATGTCGCCGACGACAACTACTCGCTTCGATCCTCCGCCGACGTGAGTATTCTACCGCTCGATCTAAATACTTAAAAAAAGGAAAAACGAGTGTGCTTTAGCCCCCACGACTTAAGTAAAACTTCTTTAGCTCCATATATATTCAATGTATATATTAGATAAACGAAACGTAACTTGCTATGAGAGGAAGAGAGAAGGAACATGTGTGCTCCCACCTCTCTCTCTTGCCCCTACAGTAATATACGAAACGCAACTCTCTCTCTTTCTATCTTCACTAACTTATATCTCACTCGCTCGATTAAACTAAGTCAAACGTGCGTAAAGAAGTTTTACTTGAAAAATAAAAGTACCTCATGACGGCTGAACGGCATCCCCAGATCCTGGACATCTCGTCGAAGCCCGTATCGGAGGCTGCGTTGACCGACATCAGCTCTGACGCGACCGGTCACGCGGCGTGCGACATCGCGTGCGACTGTGGTCGCGACCACCCTGCCGCCAAACCCTGCCATGACCACGACCACGATCATGACCTTGACCTCGACCCCTACGCCAACGACAGCTGGGCCAGCGACGACTGTGACCAGGACAGCTTCTCCTAACGACCGCACTTTAACGAAAATGCAGCCATTTTTACAAGTCGCACCTTATGAAGCGTAATGACCTAATCCAAAACGAGTCTTCAAGATAGAATAATACTAGAAAAATCGACTCGGCTCATAAGTGAATTCGATTTTTTCTAGTATTTTTCTTTTAAAATAATTTATCTCATTACATAGCATTGAAAGAATGCAAAAAAAATATTAATTTATAAAAACGACTCTTCAAGATTTCTCATACAAAACTATACAAGCAACTTTTGCAAATTAATGACGTGATTTGATTAAAACACTGAAGTGACTAATTTGAGTACTAAAACACTGGTTCATTATACTTTATACATATTTATCAAATCGCATTTCTAGATAGGTCACTTTAATTCTGAGGGTGCGAAATGTTGAGCGATAGTAATTCTCACTCGCTTGCAATTACAAGATCGACCAATTTATGCATTATTTATTCCTGTAATATTATCACTTAAATCTGCAGATGAAGAAGTTAAAATAAATGTCAATAATTCACACCATTGATATTGTTGCACGAAACTCATTACTTGTGCAACAAAACAGAGTATTATTGTGAATTTTTCGTTTGGTGACATATTAGGGTAAATTACGGTTGTGTTCCAATGTACTGGGTAATGACGTCATGAATTGGCGCCATGCTATTGATTTGTTACGAAATATGCTGACCAGCGCGTTGACGTAAGAAATGGACGTCATATTTAAAACAATGTAAGAGCGAGAAAGAAAGAGCCCGGATGCGTCACACTTTCCTTCACTTTGACCAGAACAAAATGGCGTCGGATTCATGACGTCATTACGCCTGGTATACTGATGTGTATTTCGGAATACAACATGTATATTTGATGTACGACAACCAGTTGGTTTATCTAGAAAGGCGCCATCTGTCGGCGCAATGGCTGTGTATATACAATTCGCGGATACATTTTTAAAATAGTAGCGATCGGAAAAACGTGAGCTTGACAAATATTCAGCCTGAAGTTAGTTACTTGAAATTATATTATAAAATAAACGATTGCTTTGTAAATGGTATTCGATTGATAACTTAATAATTGTCACTTTATTTGTATTTTGCCAAATTGCACACTAGTAGACGAACGTTCCTTTAGAAAATAAACTATTATAATAAGATATTTCCTATGTAATTTTATTATTATTATGATAAAACTATATAACAATCATACGCTGGTGGAACTGTCAGTATTATTTTTTAATTAACTACGTCATTTACAAAACGAGTGAGGGGTCAAGACCAATGTTGGCATTAATCAACTATTTTATTTTGTGAAATAATTAATTTGATTAATTTAATCAAATTAATCATTATTGAAAAAAGTAGATTTAATCATGATTTCTGGCGTTAATCACTTAAAAATTCATTAAGATTAATTAATCAAAATCGATAATTTTGATTATGATTTTAATTATTAATTTTTAATCGTTATTAAGATTAACTTTGGGCCAACACTAATCAAGATTGGATCTCGCTTCTTTTTACGACAATTTAAATGTCCGTCTCGGTAGCTTCGTACACTTATTGTGATATTATAATAACTTTAATATGATACTCATTTGCATGGTTCACCACCGGAGCTCCATCTTGTTTCTCATTTCGCTAGTGTTATTAATAAGTTGATAGTTGTATGGAGTGATCGACCAAATTGAATTAGGACGGGATGGAAGCACTTGTAGACTGCGTGCCGATGCGGTTATTATAGCGATTATATGATTTTTTTTTTATATAAAATATGCAAAGGGAAATTGAAAGAGATTCCTATTATAATTTTGATCTCATTTCTGAACGTAGAATATGCGTGTTACATTGGATTAAAATGGTACTTTCCTCAGGCAGGCACATTAATTGCGACTTTTGAATTTATGTTAGTCCCAAAGATAACCAAAACCGAGCAAGTCGTTTCTATACAAAACCATTCTGGCAGTACATACACCGCGTTCTCTCAACGTTAAGTCAACATTTGATAGATTCCACATAGGACAGATTTTAAAGGGAATCCGTTTCTTTTATATCATTTTCTTATTCTTAATTCAATTTGGAATAAAATCATAAATTTAAATATATTGCAGGTTAGGTTAGGCGAGATATTTTTCATTATCCATCACCAGCTAGCAAGTTATGCCTTTAAATATTCGGCCAAAAAGTTTTATTGCCGAAACAAGGGGAACCCCTTCCAAATCACTCCAACGTGTAAAACGCATGACCTACTCAATATGATAGATAAGGACAGCGGAATTCCTATGTATGTTTAATGGCGACGATGATCTCTGCCGAAATCATTGAATCTATTTAAAAGTTTATTATTCCAGATGGGCATGTGAATTATGATATGTATACGTTATATTTAATTTTGGCAAAGTCAGTTATTCTGATAACAGGCGAACACACTTATGTTGTTATTTCTTCTTTCTTTCTTTACTTTCATTTGCAATTTAACCCAAACAAATGTATAGTAAATACAAGTTAGCAATGCAAAATTTTCGCGTTTGATGTGCCTGATCTACACACGATGGATTTTTTGGACTGAATAGTAAGAGGAAATACCTTTACCGTTACAGCTACGGGAAATGAAACAGTCTTAAGTTTTTGAAAAATGTTCGTCCCCATTAACAGATTATCAAAACAAACAGACGACAAGAAAATGAGCATTTTACAAAAAACTTATTTCCATGCCAATCGATCCAGTTTCTTATACTGATCAAATAATTTTATCGCCTCCACAAAATAAAATCAGAGGTGGTGTTGCCCCACCCAAAGAATCCATCCTGTATATACATATATAATTGTTAAATGTAAAGCACGTCAAAGTATCGTAAATTCCATCGAAATTCAAATTAAATTCTGAACACACAGAGTTGAATATCGATCAACCAACTGCATGTTGATATACTGTCGTTCCCCGCTTTGCTGTCGAAATGAAACTGAGAGGCTATATGAAGAAGCTATAAATGTGTACCCGTTGTTAGACTCATATAACATGATTACACTACTACTCTTATGAGTAAATATTCTGATATACAGTATTATGGTAATTCATGATTGTTTTCTTATGAAAGTTATACGCTAACCTAGAATTATGAGCAAAGAACCAAACTTTAGCATTGTACCTACAATTTAAATTCCATTGTAAATATCATAGGTATTAATAATTGTTTCATATCGATATTGGGTTCAATTGTTTTAAATATTATTAGAAACAATCGTATTTAAAATCTAGTACTTTAGACGTACGCCTGCCGCGACCGGAGTCGGGTGGTGGTGGAGAGGTATAGGCACCATCTTGGCAACATTGTACACTAAATGTGTTTGATGATTTATACCAGACCTACAGAATTGAACAATATTAGCCTAAAATTACCTAAAATAGTAACTTAATGGTGAATGATCTTGATTGACTATTGAATTTATCATCTTTAGGGCTTGGTTGACTCACCCAATACGCCTTAATATTTGGAGCTGTTGATATAACGACAGTAGGTTGACCGTCACTACACTACGCAGGATGCCATCTTAAAAAATGCTTGTAGACCAATAATAGCATTTTTTAAAGATTTTAAATCGTGCTGCGTTATTTGTAAATTATAGAATCTGTATATTTTTGTAGATTGATTTCTTTGTTATTATTGTGACCTTCGCGTGTTAAAAAATGCTTTGGGACACAAGACGTGTGTTCACCTGGTAGACCATGGCCAGAGCTAGAAGCAAAGGTGCCGTGTTTGTTTACACTTTGTCGGTAATAATAAGACACAAACGTCGTGCCCCCGAGCCAGGTGGCAAGTGGTGTGTGCCATCGCGTAGTCCGAAGCGTCCGTGTCTCGATAGTGCCTTACGACGGACGGCGGGTTTCGTTGCTCATGTAGGACAATCATCATCCTTATAAAATAAACTAATGTGATGTCAATGCGGTGTTTCATTTCTTCGTAACCATCCAAATAATAGGGTTTCTTTTGTTAGATTATTTATTGGTCACCAACATAATAATAAACATTAACAAACGCAATTATGATTTCAGGTAAGTTTAGTTAGGCTGAATGTAAACATTACTGCTCTATGTAATAATTTAAAGGTGGCGACAAAAACCATTATTAATGCAAAGGGAACTATTTTAGATTAAATAAAAATGAATATGAAAACAGATAAACACTAACATAGAACATCACTTCCGTTAAAAATAAAAAATAGACTTTCTAAACTTGCAAATACCATCAGTAAAAAGTCCATATCTTGGGTAAGCTGTTGAACTCTGATAAGACGGTTGAAAAGTGATATATTATTTATTTGAGACAACTGACAAGACATGATTTCAGTTAGAAGTGCAGGATCGTTATAGCGGTTTTAGTTAATAATAGTGCAAGAGTCCTTACAGTAAGGAAACAAGATCTCAACTGTCACGCGATAGTATCGTTTGCACATTGGACGCCACAGCATGCCAACTCGGGACTGATCAGAAAGGCGTATAACTTAAACATGGCTTGAGTTAATCTCAATTAAGAAAACAAAGTGGTGTCGGTAACAATATGGGAACAGTTAATATGCTCTTATTAAAGAACATATATTAAATTATTAACACTGATTCTCACTCAGCCTCCTCGTAAAGAGCATCAGTTGAATACCGAAAGGGTTTTTTGAGTGCTACTTTAAGCACTCCTCTATGTACTCTCTCGCGAGGAAGAAGTATATAGGAAGATGCCTCCCCATGCCAGAATACAATAATTCAATAGAGACTAACAAAGGGCCAGATTAACTAGTTTTAGAGTTTTGCCGTCAACTGCGTCCCGTAGACTTTTCATCAAGTAAATTGACTTCCTTACTCTTTTGCATTTTTCAGCTACGTGTGCTCTAAAAGTTAGCTTTTCGTCAAGAACCACGCCCAGATATTTTAAGGAATCTGAACGATTAATTTGCTCGCAAATACACGAGTTGCTTAGACTTATAGAACCACAGTCTATCGAATGGATCTTCAAGGCATTTAGTGACAAAGAGGCTTATTAAAACACCGCTGAAACCTGGTGAAACTGTATAAATTGACGAATAAATAAGAAGGGGAAATAAAATCACGTACTACACGATCGCCATATATTATTGCAATCCCATTTTAAATTACATGACAATTCTTGTCAATCAAAATTATGAAACATAATAAAAAGGCGTTCGCCAACAAGGCTGATGCAGCGGTCTTGTGAAAATCAGCAATGTTGTTTTCGAAGTATTGAGAGACAGTAGGTTTTTATTTAACCAGCCTGAGACCGATGACATTCCGTCCTCTGCTTTCTGAGAGACATCGGGCCGGGTGTTGTATTTTGACAACACCCGGCCCGAATCAAAGCGGTGTCATCTGCATAACAAAATATTTCTGCGTTATTTATTGGAAGCGTCGCGATGTCATTCATGTAGAGCTGAAGTAGAGTAGGCCCTAGAATGCTGCCTTGTGGTACGCCAAATGTCACCGGCCTAAAGCTGCTCGTCACCTCCGAGACTTTGACACACTGAGTCCGTTCCGACAGGTGCCTAATCTGTGAACCAATTAAGTGCTGTTCCTCTTATGCCGTAAGCCTCTAATCTTCTTCAGAAGGATCGGAATTGATATTGAGCCGAATGCCCTGGCGAGATCTAGGAAGACGCCAATACATTTCGAGCCTTTATCTAGATGACACACTACGGTGTAACAGCATCTTCTGAGGATCTGACCCGTTGGAAGCCGATCTGGCGTTCAGTTATCACATTACTTGTCTCAAGAAATGATTGCTTTTAGAAATAAAACTACTATAAACCTGCAAAACTTATAATAATAAAATTTTATCGTTCTCATGGTACTTTGTGATTTTATAATTTTTATCTATTTTATGCATTTTCAATGTTATCTTATAAGATAAATTATTATAATAGAAAAATACTAGAAAAAATCGACTCGGGTCACAAATGAATTCTCAGGCGGGAAACGAACCCACAACCTTGGAAATCCGGTCCAATGCTCTCCCAATTGAGCTACCGAGCCTTGTGAACACTCGTCTCGTGAAAACCCGCCTGAGAATTCCCTTGTGACCCGCGATTTTTTCTAGTATTCTTCTATTATAATAATTTACCGTACTTTGTGATCATCAGAATAAAACACTTTTTTACGGATTTTTGCGCATGTTTTATTTTATTTTATATTTAATCCTGACGTTTCGACTCCTTTACAGGAGTCGTGATCACAGGATGACTAAGTCATAAAATAAAACGTACTTTGTGATGTTAGCTTATTCGTACGACAGCTATATTATACTTATTTTTCTTTCAAGATTCAGAAAGGCACGACATGAGCAGTAAAATACAAAGAGAAAGTTGGCACAGAATAAATAATTTTATCAACTGTGTACAGAAAGATATTTCCATTGTGTGTTTATTATTTTCTTTAAATATATTGCTAGCCAGAAAAAAAAATATGATCATAACAAATCATAAAATACCGCATCGCACAAAGCATTCTTTTTATTTTAGACAAAACCACTTACAATGTTCCAAACCCAAGTATATACCTAGCTAGTGCACATGTGTTACGGAATTCAGGAACAACGACGGTACCACAACACCCAGACCCGAGCCAATAAAGCATGGGTCGCCAAATGGCGGATCGCCGACCCATTTTGTGCGGACCGCGAGAACAGAGCAACTTGCACGACAGAGTACGTAATTTAATAAAAACGCATTATCTTTGTTGACGTCAATTCGAAAACGGCCGGGCGAAGTAACGAGCTAAGCGAGAGAGTTAACAGAGAGTTGAGAGTTGACAGAATCCACGATCCAGAAGGTGCCCATTCACCCTGGCTTTGAAAATGGACTGGTTATGAGTTCTCGGAAATACAGACGCAGGGAGGAAGTTCCACTCCTTTGCTGGCGTATGATGAAGGATGTTGAAAAGCGCTTGGTGCGACAAGTAGGAATAGCAACCAATTGCGGGCCCCCGGGCGGATCAAGAGCTGACCCATCCTTAATAAAAAAAAACTTTAATTGTGGAGTTATTGGCTCTTTTGCCGCTTTTAGGAAGAACCCGAGGAGAAGACATGATCAAAGCAGTGATGGATTATTTTGATAAAGATGAGTTAGACTTGAAAAAGCTTCTATCGGTAACTACTGATGATGCGAAAGCAATGATTGAGTAAAAAGCTGAGGTAAAAAGGGACCAGTTCACCTGTTGAGTAGAAATGCATGATGTAATGAAAATTTGATGTCCTACCACTCTTTTATTCACCAAACTACCTTGTTGTAAACTCAATCATAATTTTGGGCGTATAATGCAGGAAGTGATGAAAATACTACATTTTCTTCGTGCGAAATCATCACTGCAACGTCATAAATTGAAATAATTTCAAGAAGTTGATGCACGATATGTCTATCTACTGTTGCATAATAATGTGAGATGGCAAAGGCAAAGGCTGCATTTTAGAAAGATTCTTCAGCATTTCAGAACACTTAAAGACAAATCTTTTCAACTGTGATCAGGCTTCAGCAAACACCTACCTAAGATTTCTAAACGAAACATTGCTTTCCTTGAGCACAAAGTAGATAATATACAGAGACACCACTTAGTACAAGAAAATGGTTACACCCTAAAACTGGTTATTCAACTGGCTATATTGCTTTCCTTCTATTTTACGATAGATGACACTAGTGAGAACACAAATAACACGATACGTATTGCCATCTAGTGAGACACTAAGAATACGGTTATCGCTTGTTGTTGTTAGATGGCGCTTCTTTATAGCCTACTCACAGACGTTGGTGGATGCGTAATCAATCGAAGTTTCGTATGTCAGTAACAGTACCTACATTAAAATATCTTTATTCACGGTCGCGGGGTTTAACGTTCCAAAAATATGCCGCGAATATAGAAACTGTGAATATGGAATGGTAATTAGTATGGAATCATAGGGGATGCGTTACAAGTTACAAAATAAAACGAATATTTATAAAAATAAAATCAATTTGAGCTGTAGCATTATAAATTTACCTTTTAAGAGTAAGGCTCCTTTCCATAGATCGATCAGCTTTCATGATCACAAAGTTAATTTGCGTATAAACCTTCACTCAGACTTTTTAAATTTAATGTAGGTATTCCTTACCAAGCGGACCTATGAGTAGTTCGATCCTCGTCGATGTACTACGAACGTAGAACTACTCTATTACCACGAGGGGTAATATTCTTTTTTTAACTTGCTTTTGTATTGTGACGGTAAGGTTTGCTTTAATTGACATTAGTCCACTTGGTCAAATCTTTCATGAAAGCCGCCTGGGCATATACCAGAACTCAAATAATGCCGCTACTTTAATAAAAGACTGAATCTCTTTCTATTTACTGTTTTCATCCTCGAATAATGAAATTTTTAGCCGCGAATACAGGAACTGTGTTGCAATTTTTTCTCTCTCGGATAAGGAAACCGTGAATGGGGAACTTTTACTGTATTGACGGAACATTGCGAACGATTTTAGGAAACCACTTTCTTAGCTATTCTAACTATGTATTTTTTACTCATGTTTGGCTCAGGTTTACGAACGTGTCGCGTATTATACCTATTTGGAAAATTGTTTTTTTGTTTCAAATGAAACTAAAAAAAAACTCTAGTTTATTCCTTTGTTATCAGGTCAGGGCCAGGTGACGTGATCCTGGAGAAATTGAGGGAAATAAAATATTAGAGGCACACCTATCGAGATTTAGGTATTTTAAATAGTAACTGGTGCAGTTGTTACTGAAAACACCCGTGGCCGTAATAGGTATGGTTGCATTTTATTGACGGACAAAACATTTGTCACTATCACATGTACGTACCTACTTTTCAGTGACTGAGAGTTATTTTATTCGTCGTTAAAATGTCGACCATCTTAAAGGGTTTCAGGATTTCATGATTGGGCCTACTAATGTACTTCCGATTGGTCTAACATAGCACAGTGTTTTATGGAACCAAAAAAATTTACACAATACAAATTGAGGTTTTTACATAAATATATTATTTATACCCTAAAAAAGCATGAGTTCAATTCCCAGAAGTCTAACTCCAATACTTTTTGAGAAAAAAAATCATGAACTTATCGTGACCTTTGACCTATGAAAACTAAAATATTTTTTATAAAATGAATAGAAAGTGAATAGAATAGTAGTTTATGAAATTGGTACATAATGAGGGGTGTTAAACCTAGTTATGTGCAGTTTCATACAATACTTTATCTAATCTCATACATTGAATATATCAAATAAAAGATAGAGATTGATACAGTTTATTTATTGGTTATTGTAAGTGTTAACATTTTGTATATTACAATGACTTTACTGTTAGTAGATTCAGAGTCAGAGTGACTGCTGCCGCAGTCTCTAAAATGTCGGGCTGCGTTAAATTTTCTTCACTTTCAGTATCAGATATTTTAATAAACAATAATAATTATCCAGCGAAACACAACAAAGAATTGCAAGAAAACGTATTATGGCGCCAAAATTTCCGATATCACCGCGCATGCGCCAAAGCGTGCTCAGCCACAGATAAAAAATTAAAAAAATGTAACAGTGCTATACGAATTGGCGCAGTATTATATCAATGGTCTGTAATCAAAACGTAATGAAAAAAAAAAAATTTTAAAACATTATTTTGTTAGACAAATGGTGTTGTATTAATTTTTTTTAATTTCATTACGATATACTATTTGTAAAGTTCGTCAATATAAACTCGTTTTGAGTTTAATATTTTTAATTTTACGATGTGAGAGTAGATAAAAGAATATATATTTTAATAAATACTAGCGACCCGCCCCGGCTTCGCACGGATGCAATGCTCTACTATATTATGCATGTATTATGCATATAAACCTTCCTCTTGAATTACTCTATATATTAAAAAAAACCGCATCAAAATCCGTTGCGTTGTTTTAAAGATTTAAGCATACAAAGGGATATAGGGACAGAGAAAGCGACTTTGTTTTATACTATGTAGTGATGAGTGAATCGGACATAATCACACGCATATAAACGCGTTTCTTTAGCTTAAAAATCCATTGGTTTGGGAGCAGCATTTTTTTTATTTCGTATTTATTATTTTCTCTCCCTAAAAACGTAAAAGTGGAACCTACAACTTAAATAGAAATATACATTAATGAGCCACGTCCCACTATTGCGGCGATTAGAAGATATTCATTTTAAAATTTTTATGCTAGGGTTGTCACCGATCTTGATCTCGACGACAATTTTTAAAATATTAATATGTGTATTATTTTTGAACGAGAACATCGATTTTGAAAATGAAAATGAAAATGAAAATAACTTTATTCAAATGCACTTAAAAATAAGTAGTTTTGAATCGTCCACTCACTCGTCACTCGTCATTTTCGTTTTCGGGTCTGGGTGTTAACTGTTAATTGTTTGTTTTGTGTGTTTCGGAGACCCAATTAGACACAAGTTGCTTCTAAGGTTTTTTGTTACAAAAATAGGTACATACCTGTTAAACGATTTATGCCCACGACTTTGTACTATGCTTTTATTTTCTGATCGAATGCAATTTTTTTTAAAGGTGCGATCAACTGATTAGATTGATTTGTATGAGAAGTTACTTTTTCGCGGGGTCACAGACCCATGGCACCGTATTGCCTCAGCAGGGGCTTACCCAACCTACTGAGAGCCATAGCCAAAGACTATACCTCACCGGGCCCATCTCAGCCACTGGTAAAATTATTAAAGCCTTCGCCACTAGTATTTTTTCGAGCGAAAGTAGTTTGTAGAAAGGCACAATAACCCTACTTCTAAAGCGGCAAAGCCACAACCTTATACGCCTAAAGAAGCTCTTAATATGATAATAGATAGACAGTCAAGTGACATGTAAACAAATAACGGCAGATCTTAATAGGAGAGGATACCCAGCCTATCCCTCATTACAAGGCGACTGAGTCCTGAAATAAATTCTGGCGTCAAGTTCAAGTAGACGTGGTGCACTAAAAAGGTGCCGGCAGGTGATGAGATTTACCTAGATCGATTTTAAATGTGAATGAATTTCTAAATCTAAAATTTCATCACAATCGTTAGACCCGTTTCCAAGAAACCAATTACATACCAACATATTTATACATATAGGTACATGCAAGAATTGCTCGTTTAAAGTATAGGATGTGTCTATATGTGTTAAATTATTTCAATCAACATAGTTTATTTTTTCGACCATTTGGCGTGTAAGGTACAAAATTAAAGATGTGGTCGAACATACATAAAGTATTCCTACATTACCACATCTACATTAGGTAGGTAGTATATGTAAGTATATTGTATTCGTCTATAAGTGTTGTTAATTTATTCAATTCATTGACGGTATCAATTAACAAACAAAATGAAACATTTTCATTTAACACATAGTTGATCTTTGTGACAATCCCAGATCATGAAAGTTGACCTTTATGTAAATTCTATCATAACTTCTTTAAACCGCAAAAGTGGGATTTTGTTTATAGAACCTTTCTATACTAAATCCAGGTTCCACTTTTGCCGATTTTTGGAGAAAAAAAATAAAATCAAAATTTAAAAAAATACGTATTACTCAGAAAGTAGGACACTTATGAATAAAATAAAATTGCGACATTATGCCTTCAATAATTCATTATCAAGTGGCAAATATCTCATGGACAGATATGGAACCTTTTTGGATAGAAGAGAGATGGAAGTCGTTTGAAGAAATTAAATTGTTATTTTTTTATATGCGCAAATTTTAAAAACTTTACTACTTCATATAGTTTTTTACTGAAAAAAGTGATTTGGAAATTGAACTCTTGCCTTTATTAGGGTATAAATAATCGATTTATGCAAAAACCTTAAGGTGTAAATTATTTTGTTTCCATAAAACCCGCCATCTAGCGTTACAATTGCAAAACACTTCGTAAGCCTCATAGCTGAAAAGTAGTCACATGTAGCCTATACTTTCGTATTCTCAATTGATTATTTGCGGTGTTTCTTATCTTCAAATTTAGGAGTCGAATTAAGGTTGATGTGAAGTTGTATATATAAAATATGCTAGTCTTTATTTTAATCTCAATATTTTTACTTAATTCGTCTTATTTCTAAACATGTGAAATGTTATTATTTACAAATGTTAATGGTAGTGACATCTATTGCGGTTTTTTAGAATCAAAAATCTTTTGTATGAAATGGTACCCCATGCCTTGAGTAATATTTTTAAACATATCAATGACTGGAGCAACGAAGTTGGAATTGTTTTCGGGAGTGATAAAGCTACTCTGCAGATGGAAATGATCGATTTCCAAGAGAACATAGTTTTAAAACACAAACATGCGGAAGTTTCCAGTGAAGAGTTCTGGATAATTGTTTGTGGTAAAAAAAATCCAGAACTACGAAAATTTAGCTTTGAAACTTCTTACTTTGTTTGGATCAACATATATTTGTGAAGCAGCATTTTTAAGTAGAATTTCATTAAGAATAAATTTCGATCTCGACTTACTGATGAACATCTCCAGGATTTAATGTCAATAGCTTGCACCAATTATACTCCAAACTTTAGACAGATAGTCCGCAATAAAAAATGACTATTTTCTCATCAATATGTATAAAATATACATTATATTTGTTACTTCCGTAATTACATTTGTTTAATAAATATTTTTTCTATAAAATGTTGTGCGGACCGCGTTGGTCATTTCATTTCTTAAAACGGACCCCGAGCGAAGCTAATTGCTGACCTCTGCAATAAAGGATAAGTAGTTCCTTTTCTACATTGACCCTGCTGGTGATAACCATAGAAAACCGGTATGCGTGCTACTCTACCAAAAAGGTTTGAATACAATGATTAAGGCCATTCACCCTACATTGTAATACCTATTCCGATCACTGGTAATGGAAAACTTTTATGTTATGGATTATTATAACGCACACTGTGATTAACTTTGTGTGTATCTTAATGGTAATATTTCTTACATTCTCACCAATTGCCCTAGGCCAAAGTAAGCTCTGTAAGGCTTGTGTTATGGATATTGTCCCCGGCAAATAAGTTGAACATGATTATGAAATCACGTGACATGCGTAGTAGTGAATAATGTACCTAAACTTGCTACTGCTCATGTCACGTGATTTCAGTCATGTTCAACTTATTTGCCGGATACTATACTAGGGTAACGGATAGACCTAGGTACATATATGATACATAGAATGTAATATTCATAAAAATACATATAAACACCCATGACTCAGGTAGAAATGCTCGTATTCGTTATACATACATCTGCCCCTTCCGGGATTCGAACCCAGGACCGTCGATGCTAAAGGCAGGATCGCTACCGTTGCACCAAACGACGAAATCAGGCTCGATAAATATAAGCAAACAAAGATCACAACACAATTAAACATATTGCAGAAACAGCCGAAACAAGACTAAGTGTTGCCACGACAAACATGTCAATAAGTATAGAATGACAGCTGCCATGTTGGCAATTATAATTGTCAGAAGTTTTTTAATAGATTTCTTTACTGAAAAAGTCCTTTTAAACATAGTGAATACATACTCTTTGATTTAAAATTATACTTAATATTCTTTCTGTTGTAAAATCTGTGATCTGCACTTTGTTTAACTATTGATACAGGTTACTTTAAATATTTCTACAAATTACAAAAAAAAATATTTTATAAGCATAGCTAAAAGATATACAATCAGGTGGAGGTTTCAATACGTCCTTTGACGGTTTGTGGTATGTTGACATTCTGTTGTCCGTTCTTTAATGTTTTACTTATGTGAAGAATGAAGATTTGTCAGATATAAAACACAAAATACAGACCTTTTCATTCCAAACTCTGCATGTTTATTATGAAGCAAATCGTTTCTGTCCCAGTAGCATTAAATATTCTTTATTTGTCTCTACACAATCTACCATAGATTGAGAGATTTTTCAAATTTGCAAATTTAATTGAAATTAAAAATTGAATTACTTAATAAAAGATGTTTTAATAATAGGATTCTGGAAAAAAGAAAAAGAATACTGCTTTTTAATTAAAAAAAATAACTGGCAACATTGGTGCTTGCAAAATGTCAATTAGTCTGGCGCGTTGCATTTTCGCTAATCACTGCCGTATCGAAGTTAATAAAAATATATTTTCGACTCAAATACCAAATCTGTTTGCGATAAGCAAAAGTTTTACTAGTTTCAGTGCTACTCCAAGGAGTTTGGTAAGTTTTTTACGATTTTATCCCACATTCAAATAAGTTATGTTCCTGATATTATCAGTTATCTTAGAAGAGTACATTATTTAAATAAACCAATTGTGCTAGACTCTCTACTTTAATTTTCCAATTACCCAACAGTCTACTGATAGTAATTTGAGCAACGCTTTTTTTATCCAAAGTCTGATAACCTTCATAAAGAAGCTGTAAATTGGGTTATTTGTTTTAAAATATTACATGATAAATAAGTTTATGTAAAGTATCTCCCAGTCTAAATAGAAAAGACTAAAAAATATATTACATTATGTTATAAAATACCGTATTGATACACATTTTTTTTATTTATAGTATTATTGTTGCAATGAGTATTAGTCTGAGAAATAAAATAGAAATCTCCATCCAGTGATCACTAAATTAATGGTAAAATGTAAGCAAAGACTGTTATTAAACTATGCTATTGGAATTATTCATGACCAAATGATTAAGAATTAAAACTGTAATTTTAAATAAGCGAAGTGAATATAACAGATGGCATTAATTATTGTGCAAGCTTTATCTTGGCTAAAATTTCCAATATGGACCGTTGATTTAAATGCCCATATTTTTTTTGTAGTTAGTACTCACTAAAAGAAAGCATTTTGCAAAGTATTAGGTTACGAAAACTTATGGTTCATGAGATATATTTTTTTAAACTTTCCGTACAAATTGGCAAATAACACGCAATTACACAATAAATTTGACAAATAATAGATGTCAAATGTCAATCACTTCACGTACTAGCATGTATTCATTACTATGACAATTAGTTTTCGTTACTATCATATTGTTAATCCTTACTTCAGTTACTGAGTATCTTATAACATGCTATGTTATGTATATTAGAACAACGTACTGCGTACGCGTACAGTATGACGTCGCGGCGTTCCAACATTCGTGATTTGTAGAAAACATACTTATACATTACATACCCAGCTGCGTCAGATATTTTTTTTCACTTTTCTTTATTTTGAACCAGACTTTTAATAATTAACAGCTTTTGTTAACCAAGAAACAATTAAATCTCATTAGAGCTCATTTAGACACATCTCTTTTAAGATAAGAACGAAAAAACCGTGAAAATACGCGATAATAAAAAAAAACATATTTCTAATTTGTAAAAATTACTTTCTTACCTTGTTTCTGTTACAATCTCAAACTTTGTATACATACATAATACTACAATAGTAATCAGTATTATATACATTAATTTTGGTTTGGTTAGGTTAGGTTAGAACTGTGACCACAACGCACGAGCCGAGCGAGCGAAGCGAGCGTGCCGCGGCAGCGGCCGGCGAAGTGCCAGAACCGAATGGGTCCTATAGTTATTGGTTTAGGTACGGTTAAAACTAAATAGCGCTATTCTAACCTTAAAACTTTAACCATGAATATCTCAATAACCATGGGGTTCCGCAGGGTGGGGATGGCACGGGGGGATAGCCCTAACCCCCCCTCCCCCCTTCAACCCCTCAAACCTCATATATTGACGGTCCATATTGTGTTATTTGCCAATTTGTACGAAAAGTTTAAAAAAATATATCTCATGAACCGTAAATTTTCGTAACCTAATACTTTGCAAAACGCTTTCTTTTAGTGAGTACCATCTACAAAAAAAATATGGGCATTTAAATCGACGGTCCATATTGGAAATTTTAACCTTTATCTTTAGTGTCGGTGGAAAAGATCTAAAAGTCTTCAAAAATACAGAGGAAGCAAAAAGTTGAGGCTAGTCGACTGAATTTGCAGGCTCCAATTCAATAGTTGTCTGCTAAACCAATAATTTGTTTGAGCAAATAAAGAGTGCAGATGGTTGATTTAAAAACAAGTAGCCAATATAATTATATCCTTACTTATCTGTGCCAAACACTGATATATCACTTCTCTTTTCACCACTACGTTAATCATGGTTACTGAGGAAAAATGAACTTAGTAGGATTTTCTAACTAACTATATTTTAAACTGTGTAGACAAATTTTTACCAGAATTTTAACAGTTTTACTAATATCTAGACCCTATTCAAAATAATGGTAGTACTCAATAGAAGAATTTTTAATATATTGTAATTCATATTTTGCTTATTTTTAAGCGGATTATTGTAATGTAAAGTTTTAAAATTGTTTTTTTTTATTTTTATATAACTATTGCCTGTCAATATATTGACTAAATGTGATGGAACCATAAGAATTCATAACATCTGAATTGTACAACACATTATGCAATAAATGGAATTGAAAATCTGCATTAGTTCAATAATTATATTTTCTAATGTTTTGTTGTAATAGATACTGTTAATATTGATGACAGACTTAACTAGTTGCAAATATTGAAATTAATTATTTACGTAAAAAAACTTTTCACAAACCAAAGATGCAATGACTAATTTATTGGCTTAAAACTAATAAAGGATGTTCCAAAATATATGGTACAGTAGAAATCCAGAGGTAGAGCAAAAAATTTTCTTGAAAACTATGAATAATAACAGAACATACATGGCGGGGATTCGGGCGGCTTTAATAAGGCTCTATTAATGCTCTATAATGACCCTGTTTTTTGATACTCCTGTATCTATAACAAGACAAACCTTAGCTAAATAATAAGGTATTAAACTAGGTATGTTGAAAAGGGTTTCATAAAATTTTTCTGAATCAAAGCTATAGACTGATGTGTTCCAACTGAGATATGAGGATGCAGGCCTTTTATTTTGATTTAGTTTTTCCAGTCTTAACTTAGTCTATTACAAATATTAGATGTGGGAACTCCCCTTTAGGCAAAACATTGCCTGTGGTAGGAAGAACCGCTAAACCGCAGCCTTAATTAGATGATGATGAGAGCTGATTAAAAAAATTTAGATTATTAATAGGTGATGAAAAATACCTCTTTTACATAGGATTTAGAAAACGAGTATTAAAAGAACACACTCACAAGTGTATTCTGATTTTGATGTAAGTAGTTTAAGGCTGGATTTTATTCCAGGAAAAAGAATAGCATTATTTTCACACTGCATTAGAAAAATAATATTGGCATATTTACATTACGATATGGGAAATCTATAAGCAACACTAAAATTGCATAGATGTCTGCCAAACTCAACTAATTATAATAATTGACCCACAGTAATGCGTGGCCGGGTCAGCGAGTATATATATATAAATACCAATGACTCAACAAATGCTCGTATTCATCACACAAACATTTACCCCTTCCGGGACTCGAACCCAGGATCGGTGAGAAAGGCAGGATCGCTGCCGTTGCACGAAACGGTCGATATAAGAATGCGCGTCGCGTCTCCGCCGCCCGTCAGTGGCGAGTGGAGGCCGAAGCCGCCATGCCAAGCGCGATCTCGTTCGCCCGCCTCACGGCTGTGTGCGTGTTGTTGCAGTGCGCCTGCGCATCGAACGCCACCCGCAACATGAGCTTCCAGTACCCGGAGGCGCGACGCGACGAGACGGTCGTCGACGACTACCACGGCGTAAAGGTATCGCTAATTGCTCGCTTAATTAATTTATTGGACTCTTAGTAGTGGATGATAGATCGCGTCGGCGCCGGCGCCAAAGGTCAATGCGTTTCGTTTGATAACACGATTGTCCACGAACTACATTTCCTTTCCGTATCTGTTTTGATCACGTTTTGATAATAAAGCAAATGTCCGATTCTTATCACATAGATTATGTACTTAGAATAAGTTTATTGAGAAATAAATTGCCTTTATCATAAATAATATTGGCATGGACATCGGCCGACTTAAAGAATTTAAGTTTTACCTACAGCATTTCCAGAATGCGCCAAATGAACAGTAAAGAGTGAGCAAACGGCTGCACAACTATGCGCTAGAAAACTGGAGTAATGATTCAGCCTTGATATTGTATGCTCAGCCGGCAGTAACTTTCACGAAACGAGTACAAAGCTCAGGCGAATATAAAAGATATCAATAATATTTTGTGTGGACGTTTTAAATGTAAATTAGGATCCCGCCGTGTTTAGAAGGCGCGGCAAGTTGTGGTGGCCAAGTTTCCATGCAACTTTTTGCGTAACGGTACACTGACCTGTTCCGCAAGTAAATCGCCATCCCAGCTAATTTATATCAAGAATCGTTAATAACTATTAATTTATTTCGTGTTCACAACATCATAAATTTTCAAAATGTTTGTTATTTAAAAGATCCGAGTGCATAGTTATTTAATGACTTATTATTATTATTATACTTATTTCTGTCGTCCTATCATCATCCTTTCAGCAGAAGGACGTAAAACGTTATAATAAGACAGTGTCCATAACATGTTAGTATCAATTTTATCTTAAAAAACAAGTGTTAATAAGTTTTATATAAAATGTAACATTTATAGCTGCACCCAACGACACTTTAATGGAGAGTCCCATTTATCTACAAATACATTCAGCATCGGGCTGGTGGAACCGGGAAGACGGGCTAACATGGATAATACTGGTTATAACGGCACGGTTTTTACCACCCCAGGATCAGAGGGAGTTCAAAATGGCAATGTTGTCAGCACAAAAACAAAATTAGTGTGGCCATATGAAGACACAATATTTATGTTCAATAACTACTATTGAACACTCCTAAAGTGAAGAGTTTTGCCACAAACTTGGATTGAAGATCGCAGTAAAAGACCATAATTCAAAAAAACGCCGCTGCCCATTTTGTAGCCTGCGCGAAATATACGGTGAATTATCTAGTAGTATAATTAGCTGCCTTCTAGGGCACTCTTTAAGCGTAACACCACACAACCGATTCTCTTGTGAATGCGGTAAAAAGTCAGAATTAAAAGGTATAAGAGTCAATGTGATTATTTTCTTATTTTGGTTTCCTGCACTATCTTTGCGCTTCAATATAATTATATAGAATTAATAATTAAGTATAGACATATAGAGAACACAACTGTACAGAAAAAACAACATCAGCACTTGTGCTGTGAAAATAATGAAAATGTTTATTCAAATACACTTAAAATAAGTTTTGAATCGTCCAACATTTTTACCTACCACCCATTTAGGACGTCTTCTAAACCGACAAGAAGAATTGGCGCAAAAAAACTCGTCTGCTTTATCATCAGTAACGACATTTAAAATATTATAAGTCGTAACCATACATAATCCACAAAAGAAGAACAAAGACAGTAACGTTACCATTTAAAGTCGAAACATTATAACCAAAGTTTGTTGCGTCATAAATTTCCCGGTTATAATTTATTAAAGAAATGGGAATTTCTTTTATCTTATTCGTTTACTTCATCAGCCTAATGTCTTTATTGCTAAGGCCATTCCCCCATCCCCATGAATAAAAACACCGTATCAATCCATAAGGACAATATTGTTATGGCTTCCTCTAGCTGACATAATCTTGATACTCCAAAACTTATTTGGCATACCCATCGAAGTGTATTGATATACATTGCAGGTAGGTTAGGTAAAATATTGTTTTATCCATTACTAGCCAGCAGGCTATATATAATTTTTGGTCACCAATCCATTACCCTACCTTTAGGGAAAGTTGCTTAATCTTCGCAATTATAAACGTAAAGCAGTTACCATACATATAGGTAAACACTGAACACGTGTTTGAATTACAACTACCCAATAAGAACGAATACGATTTAATTTATTGCGTTGGCACTAACGAATTTCAATCACTTCAAGGGCGACCATTTAATATATTGTTTAAGTAGTATCAGTAGTTTGACCCAGTCCCCATAGGACTACTGAGCCTTTCAGTACGATGTTAGCCCTAATTAGGTATCCAGTTTAGTTTTAGTTCCAATTTTGTGATACGTATCACTTAGGAGTGGAACTCTTTGCCTGAATCTGTGTCTCTGACAAATACAATTTAGGAGTCTTCAAGTCACGAGTGAATGATCTTCTAGGCAGGTGCGTCTTTTCGTAGATCGCATCGTCGCTTACCGTCAGGCGAGATAGTTATCAAGCGCCTATCTTTTTACTATAAAAAAAAGTTTTAGTTACCTCGTCTCATCAGTCGGTTCGTCGGCATAAAATCAAGTAGTATTGATGTTAGTGGCGTTTTACATATAAAAAACGGTTGTTTTCATTAAATAATCAATGAATATTTGATATCAACACAAAAAATTGTTCTGAATGCAAGTAGCATTCGTTTCGTAAATCAGAAACAACGTAAACTGGTATCGACCATAACATACAGACTAGTCAATACAGAAACGTTCATTTTCCACTTTCACCCCCAGACTCCGGCGTGGCGTGATTATGAAAAGCGGTATGCAAGCCACTCGACCATGAAGGTCGTCATGCATTAATATTTTATTATTATCAGGTTTTCAAAAGTTTTTTAATGAGATTTATAAAAAACAAAATTTTTGGACAACATCACACGCATTGTAATGAACTTACAATTTAAGTAGTTCAAGCACTTGTGAACAACGACGCTAATATAACAACACCCAGAAAAATATTGAAAAAATATTTTTTTTTAACATTGACCTTGGAGTGGCGTCACCATGAAGTTCAATATTCAAGCCTCTCGACCACGGAGGGCATTATAATAATAATACATTTTAACAAAATAGGCTAAATGCCTGTATCTCAAGTGTCAATGGCCTCTCCCCAATTTTTTTTTGCAACACGAGTGTCAAAATATTTTATATATTATGGTAAATATAATTTTTATTTTATTTATTATATATTTTAGCCTTTGTTATACCTTATCAAATGTATGAATTGCTTTGTAGTCCGTTTGTTAAATAAATCTGGTTCTTCATAGTTTAAGAGCAGAAGCCATCTTTTTACCATTGATTTACATTCATGTAGTGAGAGAGGGTGAAGGTCTAATATTTGGAGCGGAGCGAGCAAAGCGAGCGAAGCTCCCATTGATCAGCTTTCATGGCGCAATGTCCGTTACGCCATAACTTCCCGAGTTCTTAACCGATTTTAATATTATTTGTGTGAAATCGAATCAACACATTGATGACCAGATTGTAACAAAGCCCGAATTTTGAAATTCGCAAAAATAAAAAGTTATGATCAAATAACATTAGCTCTATTTATTTCCCATTGAAACAAAAAGAGCGCGCCTTTTGAAAGTTTTCATTCTAAGGAATTTTAAAATTTACTGAATTTTATATTTTTTTATTTTATTTATTTTTACAATATATGGTGCTAGGCATCGACCTAATTTATTTATTTAGCTTCATAATAACATATTAACTGTCTGTTATTTATTTCAATGAATATTTGACGAAATATGAGCTGTTAGCTCTTTACCAGCAGCGTTAGTCTAAAAGATACAGCATTGTGTCCACTTAAGCTCCGCCTGTTTTGTTCGAACTTGTCGGTGCGTAAACCGTGACACGAACCACATAACACGATGTTACAGGCCATTGTTGAACACTAAACTGTTGATAAATATTCACGAAAACAATCATTTGTCTGCTCTGTTTTGTTCTGTCGCTAATGCGGCGATGAAGTCAAACCTCGAATGTGTCGGTTTGTCAAAGATCGTAACAACAAAGCTCTTACATACTCAGGTGGTTATTTGTATTAAATGTATGGTATTATTCCATTGTATTATATATATTGAGTTATTTATCTGTTTTATTGCCTTAGGCGTATTATGATTTTTTCTTACTGTTGGCAACTTTTGGGCCGAAAACGTCATTATCCGTTTCGGATTATCTATGTATAGATTAGGAATGGCGGTTTTTGTCACAAAAAAGTACTGTTTATTTTGAAAGATAAACGAAACTGCAGCGATATAGATGTTATTATAAACCACGGTGAAAACTTCAGATTGCAAAAAACGAAGGCTCATTTTTTGCTAGATCATTTGCGTGTTTACTAAGATGCCACACCGTGTAACTGAACTGCCTTATTAGCAGAGGATATTACAGAATTGATGGTTAATTCAAGGACAATAATACTAATTAATTAATTAATTTAAAGTAAATAATTTAATACAAGAAATTATAACACATTAAAGGGAGAAAAAACAGCCTTTGCCGAGTTTCTTTGGCGTCGATGGGTCATGGTCCCATACCGATAGGTTCAATAGTTTTGACGTGACTGCGTGACAAAGAAAAGCATTTGACCTTTTCCGTGTCACGTCACATTACAAGAGTTTGCAGCATTATGCATTTGTTTATGTAGTGTAATTGTGGCGACAGATAAAAGACCCGTACCGATGGCTCGAGGACCCGGACTCGAAGGAGACGAAGGAGTTCATAGACGCGCAGAACAAGATCACCCGCCCGTACTTGGACGCTTGTCCGGTGAAGGGCGCCATCCACGCCCGCCTCACCGAGCTGTGGAACTACCCCAAGTACTCGTGCCCCTTCCGACGCGGCGACCGGTACTTCTTCTTCAAAAACACCGGGCTGCAGAACCAGAAGTGAGTACAACGCTGCTCGCGTTCATGCGTACATTTTAAATGGGAACATAGTAAAAACTCAGCAATTTGGAAATTTAATATGTTGGCCGTTTAAATGTGTTTGTTTTGAATGTATCTGTTTGAATCTTTAAATTAATTTGATTCTTTAAAGAGGAATGTTGTAAGTTTGACCGCTATGTTTGTGTGTACAGATCGGCATTTATAGACTAGCTATTATCAGATTCGTTATAACTTTTGAAGGTCATCAGCCCTATTGTTAGCTGTGGTAGGGGTCTTAGATGCATAATAGGCATAAATTAATTGATATTTCTCACTTATAAACGTCTACACACTATGTATGATGTTATGTACAAAAATCAACAATATCAAACGCTATACGTAATAATACGTTATCATAGAGAAACAGTTAAATATTCTATTACTTCTTCTATTCTCTTCGGGTTCTATTACTAAGACTTCGCTGTCTGTCTGTCTGTCACCAGGCTGTATCTCAGGAACCGCGATAGCTAGGCAGTTGAAATTTTCACAAATTATATATTTCTGTTGCCGCTATAGCAACAATACTAAAAACAAAATAAATATTTAAGGGGGCTCCCATACAACAAACGTGATTTTTTTACTTAACTAAAAGTTTGTATGGAACACTTCGTGCGCGAGTCCGACTCGCACTTGGCCGGTTTCTTTAAAAGATCTTTTTTTCTTTTTTGCGTTTAATAATGCCACATATTTTGAAACCTCCATTAAAATTGATTATTGAGATAATTTAGGGTTCTTAAGGCCTAAAGTTTTCAATGTACTGGCAATAGATGGAATGACCAGCTTCATCAATAATATATACTCCCCAATACCGAGATATCTGGTGTCATTTTCATTTTTGTTTCAAGACATCGAGAGCATTTTCTCGAGATTTATGTGCAACGAACTAAAACGACAGCGGTGCCGAGGTTACTCTATTCAGAGTGCAAACTAATATAGCAAAAATGTTTAATAGTGCATTTCTTGGTTTTTGTAACGAAAAAAACCTCATTATAATAAATGAAGATAAAATAGTTTTACTCTATCTCAATGCTATGTGTGTGACGTCACTTTATGACTATTTACGATGACATTCAAAAGTAATTGGTGTTGTAACGATTTGTTTATAAATTGTTATGACATGTAATAGTTTATTGCAATGACGGGAAACGATAAATCTTTTTTTACATCTAATGTGGTAATAATTTTTATCATTAATGCAAATTATGACATAATATAACTTTAATAGCTATAATTAATAGCTTTAATATATATATATATATATATATATATATATATATATATATATATAGGAGTTTACTCTTAAAGAATTGATTTTATTTAGAATATTTTTAATAGTAATATTTAATGATTGAATTACAGCGTAACGTTTTTTGTGCGCACACCGTTCTCTATGTTTGAAGTTGACTTTTAATATCCTCTGTGCCTGTTCAAAGACAATCGTTTTTAAATAGTAAACTGCAGTTATGCGTCGTAGTTGATACGCACACTTTCTTTGTCCATTAACTTATCTTTATTCTTTAAAATCACGTTCAGCCATATTCTTACAAATATGTAATTTAAGATATAAAATACGCATTTAAAAAACAACCTCACCGCCGACCCCTTAGGTAGGATTCGAACCCACGACCTTTCGCTATCCGGGCGAGTGCTCTGAAGCTGAGCTACCGAGATGCTGGCAGACGCGTCGAAATATACAAACGTATTTCAACTTCTACTATGAGCTAGTATTGTTCCACCAATGTAGAAAGTTAACTACCTTCAACATTGAAAGTAATATTTTTACAAATATTAAACATTATATTAAGATGGAATCAACATTGTGAATGCAAAAAATAATTTGTTATTATTATTAAACCATGCTATTGTAACGTTATTGGTCCAACATCTACCAGCTGATACTCATGTCCATAATTTTATTGCTCCTGAACAATGTCACAAATGAACGGCTATACTGTGCTACCTGCGGTGTGGCAGCGGCTACGGTGGCCGCGTGCTGCGCATATAAATGACATACAAATATTTAGTAAACACATTTATACTCTACATAAATCCACGTGATTTGATCGATCGTAAGGACGGGTCGCGAATACTGACTGTTGTAATTGAATCATTATCTCTATAATAATAAGATTTAATTTGGTTTGATCACTTTATCGTGAATGGCTTTATAATAAATTGTGACGTTTTAAATTATTTATTTTTATGTTGCATTTTCAACGCTATCTTATAAATGATAAGGTTTAATAGAAAACAATCGACTCGGCTGTGAGTTGTTCTCATAGGGGTTATGTTAACATTTATTAATATCCAAACGACAGCGAATCGTTACCCTGAATGATAAGTCATTGGTTTTTTTTTCAAGTTCTTAGACGACCGTTTGGTGCATCGGTAGCGATTCTGACTTCCTCACCGACTGCCTGGGTTCGAATCCCGAAAGGGGCAGATGTTTGCGTAATGAATATTAGCAAGTTGTAACTGAATCATGGGTATTTTAATTTGTTTTTATAAATGCTCGTATTCATCATAATATTTGCCACTTCTGGGACTCAAACCCAAACCGTTTGGCTTCGTAGATGTAATCATTCCAGTCGCCAATAAAAAATTAAAACCATAAATTAAATAGAAAGCCTTTTGTCTCTGTAATCTTAATGCAGAATTCTTAAACTGTAATAATTGTAATGTCCCGAGGGACAATCTATGAACGATAAAATAACACTCAATAAGAAATTTAAATTTATTGTACAGTGCTAAACTTAAATAATATATTATCTATATATAATATATCTGCCCCCTTGGTGAAGCCAACTTGTATTCTAGGAGACAAATCCTTCCCGTATTGTATCGGTGTCGCAATAGCACATACCATTGTCTCATAGCTATAAACTAAGAATCTCATTGAACGTGTTATTGTATTTATGTGTGTGTGTGTGTGTGTGATTTGGTACTAAATATAATTTAGTTAAAATGATAACTTTTATCTCTATCTTTTAAAGGTAACAGGGAATATGCATGCGATTCAAATATAATAGTGAATTATTGTTTTAGAAGCTTTCTTACTGCAGATCCGTGCATTTATTAATATTATTGATCAAAATTTATTTTTTAAGCGACATTAATTTTTGGAGCGTGCGTTATTGTCTATGGAATTTCAAATAATTAAAACGCGACACCATTAGTCAAAGCGAATATGACGTAAAAGTCTATGACAACAAATGGCTTTAATAAAAAATTTAATACTTTATATTACTTTTTATATATATAAATATCCACTGTCACAGTGTTTGACCGCGATGAACTCTGAAAAAACTCAACCGATTTTGATTTTTTTTTTTTTATTTTGCTGGATTTTTGGTAACTTATTACATAGAATAGGGTTCATTTTAATCTATATCAGAGCAACGCGTGGCTAAGTCAGCTAGTAAAATATAAAATAAAAAATAAAAATGCCGTCTAGGGACGCCCGAAAAAAGCGAAGCTTTATAGCTATATATAAAACTTTTTAGCTTCGCTTCAAAAACTAACTGTCGTGGATGCATAGAGTAGAAAATGAATAGAAAGCCTCGCCAGCCACGCACACTGAGGTAAGGAGGCAGCTGGCTCCTATATATATCGTGTAACGGTGTACCAAACCTGACGTTCTCGTGTAACGGTAAAATCTGACACTTAGCACGGATAGAGTGGCCGCGTGGCAAGCGCTTATGTGTGCATCATGCATATTCCCTGTTGCATGAAAGATTGGTAGGTATATTAAATTGGTGCTCGCGTTCGCAGCGTCCTGTACGTGCAGGACAGCCTAACGGGTGAGGCGCGGGTTTTCCTCGACCCTAACGCGCTGTCAGAGGACGGCACGGTGGCTCTGTCGGGCACGCGCTTCACCGAGGACGGCTCCACGCTGGCCTACGGCCTCTCCGTCTCCGGCTCCGACTGGATCACCATCCACTTCAAGGACGTCGCCACAGGTAAAGTGCAATACTCCTACCGTCTATCTAGTCATTTTGATAGCTGAAGAAGACAGCACAGGTGAAAATAACACATACTCTATATATCATAAAAAAGTTATAACAATAAACACAAAGAGTACACCAACATAAAAAAGCGTGTGCGTCTCGGGACGCACGACAGAAGTGATAAATTAAACTAATCTTAGTTGAACTATTTAATATTGAAATTGTTTAACTTGAAAAAATATTAGTTTATTACTTAAATTTTATTTGAATTAATATGATAGAGGGAAAAGCGTCTGTCCGAAATACGGCTAGCGCTGCGGGTTAAAGTGAGAGAGGAGGAACCTGCCTACTGCTGCCTTATGCGTGAGAGGGAAGGGAAGACAGACAGACTGGCGCCATAACGCGTAACGTAACGTAGCGGTTTAACCTCCTAGAAGAAGTGATCACTTTTATTAGTCCGGTCCAATGCTCAATTGGGAAATTGAGCTACCGAGCCTTGTGAACACCCGTCGAAATTTTCTAGTACCTTACTTATTTTACTCTGTAGGCCAGCGTTGTTTCATCAATGAGAGGAACATCCTCTCGTATTCGAAAGAAACATATTTTATATATTCTTTGCAATTTTTCAATGCTATCTCATAAGATAAATTATCTGAATAGAAAAATACTAGAAAAAATCGACTCGGCTTACAGCAGGCAGCTCAGGCGGGAAGTCACTTGTGAGCCGAATCGATTTTTTCTTGTATCTACTTGTTACGCTGTAGGCCAGCATTGTCTGCTGTTCAATTCACTAGTGAATAGGTATCTTCTAGGCAAGCGCGTCATATACTAGATAGCATCGTCGCTTCAGGCGGAATAGCGGTCGAGCGCTTACTTATTCACGATAAAAAAAACACTGGACTCAATGAGTAAGTACACAACCATAAAAAAATGCTATAAAAGTCTAGCAATAAATCGTGAATTCTAACAATATGAAATTAGATGCTCTAGGTAATATCAATTTCAAATACAAGTGATAGCAGTGACGCCGAGTTTATTATACTTTAAGTTTCTTTATGTTATTGCAGGTGAAGATTATCCAGAAGTTTTAGAAAAAGTCAAATTTGCGTCTATGTCGTGGACCAAAGACAACAAAGGCTTATTCTATTCAGTGAGTATATAATGTGAAAGAAAATGAAAATGCGACTTAGTGAAAAACGGATTTATGTTTTTTAGAGCGAAGCGAGCGGGGCTCCCGTGGATCAGCTTTAATGACGCAATGACTGTTCCGCCTTAATTTACCGAGTTCCTAACCGATTTTATTTTTTTTTATGTGCAATCGAATTAACACATTTAGGACCAAATTGTGACAGAATTTTGAAATTCGCAAATATAAAAAAGTTATGGCCAAAAAATATTACTATTGAAACAAAAAGCGCGCGCTTTTTGAAAGTTTTCATCTTCATTACGCTCCGCTCCAATATATGGTGCTAGCGAAGCTTTATGCTTAGCGACTGCATCGCCTAGATTATTAGAATTGCAATTGTACACTCGTATGTTAGTTAAGGTCTTATGGGATTTCTATCGTATCGATATCAGCAGCATAACAATGTCCCCATTGCATAATTTATGGGTGGAAACACCGTCGGCACAGTAAGCAACACCTCATTACGTGACCTCAGAAAGGATTGCCTAGCATTTATGTGATTCGTGTGATTAAGTCGTTATCCTTTTGCTGTAGAAAATTGCAGCAATCTCTAAAGGATTAACGGGCATTCGTGTTTAAAGTGCATCAATTTTTTAAAATATTTATATATTTGCAAATTAAGTGTACATAATAGATCTTAATACTCTCTTCTCGAGTATAGAGCAACAGTTCATTAAAATTTTGAATAATATTAAAAACAAAAAAAGATTTACAATATTCCTATTATAATAAACGACTTTTTCTCTTTCCCATAGTTATTGTGTTCGAACTAAATCGGTAAAATTATATATTCACCTCGTTATATTTATATAAAAATCAATCTAAAGTTGCTATTTAATAGTACATTGTTCTCCTAGGGCAGAAATTGATCGATTACGACGTGGGTGGTGTTTAAGAATACCCAAGATTAGGAATCGCATTTTCCTTTCAGTGACATAGAAATAGAAATAGAAATAGAAATCTTTATTTGTGAATTACAGGTATGTGAACATTATTGTTATATATACATTTTTTTTTTTTAATGCTGGTGTACGATATTATTTTTGTATCACTGTAATTCCACCTTAGTCAAGGTATACAAATATTAATTAAGTGGTAATATTAATAAAAACATTTCATAACATTTTACGGAATCATTAAAGCATAAAACAAGAATAGCATTAAACAATAACATGTCAGGATAATATAGACTAAGACCAATATAAAAATTAAAATAATTATGTTAGTATTCATACACTACGGATCAACATGTCTACATATCTACGGATTCATTCCAACTTATCAAATTCCTTCAGGTAAACGTCGTCAAAAAATTCTTTCGTAGAGTAATATGCTTTATCTAACAGTACTTTCATTAAGCGTGCTTTAAAAAGATGCAATGGCAAGCCTTTGAAAGATTCAGGTAATTTATTATATATTTTATGAGCTATGCCAAAGAAGCTATTTCTGTAAAGTGCTGTTTTGCAATGTCTTGAACACAGTCTATTTCCGTATCTGTGGCTTTTGTGTGGATTTGTTTCAGAGAATGATACAAATAATTCTCTATTGACATGCACATACACCGCCACCTCGTAGATATAAAGGCATGGCATGGTAAGTATTTTTAACTTTTTGAATTCTGGTTGACAGCTGTCAGTTGGTTTCATACCTTTGATGGCTCTGATGCACCTTTTTTGTGATTTAAACACGATGTCTTTATTAACTGAGTTGCCCCAGCAGATGATTCCATATCGAAGCACAGACTCCACATAACCATGGTAGGCTATTACTACAGCATCTTTGTTGGTCACTCTTGAAAGCTTTTTTAATGCAAAAACAAAAGTGTTTAACCTTCGTATCAGGTGTTCTGTGTGTGATTTCCAGTTAAGTTGAAAGTCTATCATAAGTCCTAAGAATTTAGTTTCGTTAACCGATTCAATTACCTCCCCATTAGATCTTAATTCTATATTTGGTAATACAGTATGTTGGCGGAAATGCATTATTTTTGTTTTTTTATTGTTAATTATCAATTTATTTTCGTCCAACCAGTTATTTAGATTTCTCATAGTGCCATTTATTTCCTCTTCATATTTGAGACTATCTTTACATTTTATTATTGCTGTGCTATCATCTGCAAATAATATCATGGGATAGTTTATTGCAGTTGGAAGGTCATTTATAAATATATTAAAGAGTAAGGGGCCGAGTATACTACCCTGCGGTACGCCAGACTCTACATCTCTACATTGCGATAGATACTCTTTTAGTATTTTGACTTTCGTGCAAAGTTTTGTTACAGCTGTATACTGCTTCCGATTAGAGAGATAGGACTCTATCAATTTTAATGCGGTACCTCTAATGCCACAAGCGTAGAGTTTACTCAAAAGTATTTTGTGATCAACAAAATCGAACGCACTAGTCATATCCATGTATATAGCACATATGTTTTGTCTTTTATCCATGGAACTAAGAACATTGTCAAGTAGACTAATATATGCCATAGTTGTATTTTTATTTTTACGAAATCCAAACTGTCTATTACTAAAAACGTCATATTTTTCGAGAAATTGGTAAAAAATTTGAAAAATTATTTTTTCCAATATTTTAGAGAACACAGAAAGCTGAGCAATGGGTCTATAATTATTAACATCATCCATCTCTCCTTTCTTGTGTATAGGCTTTATGACTGACGTTTTGAGATCATTAGGGAATTTCCCGTGTTTTAAAGTTAAATTTATTATATGAGTTAATGGAGTCATATTACTTTATACTACACCTACGCGGTAGAAAAAGACATTGTATGGAACCGTCTTATTTTATGAGCAACATAAATACGAGGGTAGATCAAAAAGTTCTTAGAAACGCATATGTATATAATCTTTTTGGAGGTAGTTTTTTATTTTTCTGAAAAAATGTCAATCTGTCAGTATTCATACCAAGTTTCACTTAATTCAGTCATTGCGTTCGCAAGATAGAGACGGTTTTGTGCTAACAATAGTTAAAAAAAATAAAATATGGATAAAACAAGCAACGTGCGGTGATTAAGTACCTCTGCCTGAAATAAATGTCCACGAAGGAAATTTTTTTAGACATCCAGCAGACGTTAGGGGATCATGCATTACCCTATTCAACGGTCGCTTACTGGGTTGCTGAAATTAAAAGAGGTAAATCGACCTGTGAAGACGATCAGCGCACAGGTAGGCCTTCAACCTCCATTACAGAAGAAAATGTCAAAAAAGTTGAGCGAATGGTTCTGAAAGATAGACGAATAACCATAAAATATCTAGCTGAGACTCTAAAAAATTCGTTTGGTAGCGTTCAATCTATTTTAACCATTTCACTCGGTTTCAAAAAAGTGTCAGCAAAATGGGTACCACGAATGTCAACTGAAGAAAACAAAAAGCGGCGCTTTCTCCGGACTTAGCCCCTAGTCATTTCCACTTATTTCCAAAATTAAAGGAACATATCCGTGGTACCATATTTGCCGATGATGACGCGGTCATGGCTACCGTAAATGAGTTTTTTGAGAGTCAGAAAAAATATTTTTTTTGGATGGAATAAGAAAACTAGAAAAGCGGTATTCTAAATGTATTGAGTTAGAAGGAGATTACGTAGTAAAATAAAATATTTTTACTTGATTTTTTTTATTTTTTTGTACTGATTCGAAGAACTTTTTGATTCACCCTTGTAATTGTATCCGTTGTTTACCGCGTGTCGATAATGCTATTAGCAATAAGTCCGCCTGCTGTAGCGTCTGGTTCTTTGTGTGCAGCGATACCCTGAGCAGGAAGGCAAGGCGGACGGGTCGGAGACGTCTGTGAACCGCGACCAGAAGCTGTGCTACCACCGGCTTGGTTCTCCGCAGACTGAGGACCGCATCCTAGTCGACTTTCCCCATGAGCCGCTCTGGAGGATGTGAGTGCTGCCAGGGCTAAGTTCACTGCCCTCATTTGCTTACCCCCTCCTCCACCTTCACGTGCCTAATCATTACTTTGCACTTTCCGATAGAGACGTCCACACGCGAATCCTCGGCCAAGAGAAACGCTCGTACGTATGTCGGTAGCTGTAATTTAGATGAAAGTAACGTAGTCGTAATGTTGCGATGTAAAAATACTCTGTGGTTCTGTATATTACTTTAAAACGTAACGTAGATAGGATATTTTGTGAGATATTCAGTCGTTAGTGTAGTATTTAACGGTAGCGTGAATTTTAAGACGACTTTCTAAAATCAGCGTCGATTACAAATCATCTCTCATTAATCTCCTAAACTGTACATGTTAATTACACGATACAAGTGTTTTGGTCCTTCGAGCCGGATCACCAAAAACGACATTGAATGGAACTTTAATGCGCTTACTTATCCCTCAGAAGGCGGCCCTTGGGTGACTTTCGTAAAGAGTTTATCAGTTTACTGTATCAGATAGAAATCTGTCTCAACTGTCGACCATTCGTCGTCTTCTTCATCGCCTTTTCTGTCTGAGGACCTAGAGATCTTGATCCTAGTGAATCTAGAACTAAAAATATGTTTTGTAGTACCTTGGCGATATTGAATGTCATGCAATGATATCCCTGGTGGACGGTGTGAGGGTTGCAATGCGAGTGTGGTGTGTTGTGGTTCAGTGGCGCGGAGGTGTCGGACTGCGGGCGCTACCTGGTAGTCTCCCCGGTGCGCGACTGCCGCGACAACCTGCTCTACTTCGCCGACCTCAGGGAGCACCCGCCCCTCCAGGACTCCACCCCCCGGGACTCCGCCCACCAAGACTCCGCCTCCCGGCGACTGCCGCTCACGCAGATCGTGCACGAGTTCGAGGCCGACTACGAGGTGACGCTTCTTTACATTAATAAATACACCTACTTTATAAATTAATGTATAATGTCTTTTAATACAACTCCTATTCAAATGTACAAAAGTTAATTAATAAAGAATTATTTAAATAAAAAAGTACTAGTCAAAATCAAAGCGGGTCATAAGTTATTCTCAGATAGCAATAACATGTAAGCCCAGTAGTAGTAGCAGTAGTTATTTCTAGTTTATTTTAATTAAAATAATTAACCATATAAAATTATAGTAATATAAGTTATTTACGGGATTGCTACCATGTACCTTGTTTTTGAGTTTCCGATATTTCGTGAACAGTGATGTGAGTAAAATAGTGAGAATGTGAACAGTGGTACGGGTAACGAACGCAATAAGAGACTTCGTCGGAGGGTAGACCGATATTTCTGCCCATAACAGCCTACCCGCAATTACTTCAGTCGCTCCGTGATCATGGCACTTGCAACAGTGCCGAAATATCGGAAACTCAAAAACAAGGTACATGGTAGCAATCCCGTAAATAACTTATATTACTATAATGTTAGTGACCATGAAAGTTTAAAACAATATACATATAAAATTACATCGAAAATACATAAAAATGTTAATTATTTCTAATTTTATCACATATTAACTATTTTTTAAATTGGTTCCTTTTTTATATCTCTTATAAATTTATATAAGATATAAAAAATATTTCATAAAATTATGTTTGCATGATATTTGTATAGTCAGTTAAAAATATGTACTGTTAATTGTTTGCAAACCTCATACCATGTTTTAAGCAAATAAAAGTTATTACATTCTTATGACTGATCACGATGTCTACCACCAAGTAGACTCATATTATTGCTATTCTTTTTTAAACACGGAAATTGAAGTGACGTCGTAAACTAACGACATCTATTATTTCGCATGATTTTTACATACACACAACCTAATACGTAACAAGTTGCGATACACCATACAAAAATCCTTATTTCTTCTCTCTCATAGATATTTGCATATATATATGAGAAGTGAAAATATGAGAAAAATTTCAGGGTAAGTTGTACTAGAACATCTATATATCTATGTTATAGACTCAGTTCTGCACTTGGAAATGTACACTATGAGGTAAAAATTAAATACAATTCGCACCCTCATCTCGTGCTATGCGATGCCTTTGCAGCCCGCTACGATACAGTAGTAGGATATTTGAGAGATAAAAAATACTCAATACTATACTCAAATATATACTCAAATAATTCTTTATAACATAAAACATTTGCTATTTGATTAATTCTTTGTTAATTTCTCTATTTTCTATAAAAATCACCATCAAAGTTAAAGTTACCAAAAAACCCGGCAAAACGGCAAAAACACTTTCAAGCATGTCACTTAATGTCATGACGTCACTGGCTTGTTAGCAGATTTTTAGCTGTCAAATCGTAATACGACGCCACTCCGTCATTCGACCAATTCCGTGCGTTTTCAATCACAGAGCCAAACGTGAAATTTCAATTATTTCTAAAAATCATCAGATAATTTTTTAAATTATATGTACGCTATTGGTTTCAAAAAATGTATACAATAAGAACAGTTTTTTCAAACACTGTATTGGTGAAATGGTTCCGTATTGAGATGTGCGGTATAATCCTATTTCAGTACGTGACGAACGAGGGGTCCGTGTGCATATTCCGCACGAACAAGGACGCGCCCAACTACCGCCTCATACAGATCGACCTCGACCGCCCCGCCCCAGAGCACTGGACCACGCTAGTGCCGGTACTAATGTCTTTTCCCATATTATAGAAATTAAGTTAAACGTGGTACCACTTACCATCATTTCGAAAAACACATTTGTAACTATTATGTTGGAAAAGATTTTAGCTATTGAAAATATTTTTAACTATTAAAAATTTAAGAATATTTAGGTCTTGCAAAATTGTGTGCTTCTAAATAAAAGAAATAACATAGAGGGGAGGGTTGCCGTAACCTCGACGCTTGGCAATTTGGAGATCGTATTAAAAGATTCGGGCAGCGCTACTGCCCTTTTGTAGTATATGGGAGGTTTATTGTGATTGATCATTAATCGTCTTTTACGACACCCGTCCGGGCCGGCACTATTCTAGTTTACTGAACACCACATGGCAAAAATCCATTATTCAAATTTGTATAATAAAAATACAGTGAAACCATTAACACTCGGTTTAAAAGAATACATTTTATCAATTACTGTTGCACGACACAACACAGTTTTTACCATTCAGGAACAGGCCATGTGAAACAACACAATAAAATTAAAGTTTAATAATAATTGAATACAAATATAAAGTTTTAAATCATTGAAAAAAAAACCTGGAATTTCCGCGTGGCTACTTGATTCTTAACCATCAATTTATTTACTCGAGACACAAAGGCTCATAATTTTTAGGAACAACGGAACTTAAAGTTATTTTTAACCGACTTCAAAAAAAGGAGTGTTCTCAATTCGACCGTATATATTTTTTTTATGTTTGTTCGCCGATTACTTCGCTATTTTTGAACCGATTTTGATGATATTTTTTTAGTTAGAAAGAAAATACTCCCGGAATGATACCATGATGAGGATATCAGGGTCTGATGATGGGATCCTGGAGAAATCGAGGGGAACCGTCAAATTTTATAGGCACATGTACCGCGTTTTACATATTTTCTAAAGTTATATTGGCATTTGCTTCTGGCAATCATAATGTTATGCTGCTGAGCTGATGATAGAAGGTGTAAGTCCTCAATTACTAGGAGTTAGGAAATAGTTCTTTGAACATTAATATATGGATTTATACTCCCCTTCGTAGCTTTTATGAAGAGAAGTACAGGTTCACTAAACTTTTAATGAGAAAGTACCATGAGACCAGGATCTGATCATGGCATCCCAGGAAATCGAGGGGAACTGTCGAAACTCACAACTGTGACTTGTCGATGTTTGAGCTTGATTAATTTATATTGTTGTGCATATTACACTTTGGTGGGTTGTGACTGTAACTAAGAGTCTAATGATGAGGAAGAAGGACATTCAAGGAAACCTCTCGACGTTTTACAGTTACTACCTCGTAGTTAGACATTATACATTTCTATCTAAGAGAACTTTGCACCCTCTGTTATAAATACGTCTTAAAGCATGTTTCATGATGTAGAATTGTAGACCATCGCCATTCGACCATCTTGGCTAAATCGATTCTGTAGTTTCATTATTTTTATAAACGGCACGACCCTGCAAAGAAATCGTTTTTCAGTCTCCGTTAAATCGGCTACTTCATGTGGCACGGTAGCAACAACCATATTATTCCAATATGCTTGGGATGGGACCTGTCGTTTTTTAATTGTCTTAGAGCACCGAGAACATGTTATTATTCTATGACCTGTTATTAATTCTGCGGGTAAGATACAGCTGTATGCTGCCGTCTCAAAATTAATACGCTGTTGTGGATAAAGGAACATCTGCAAACACATCAACTGATGTCTAAGAACGTTCAATCGTTCAGCTCTCTCTTCTGGAGTTTCATTAAGCACTCTCTGCCTGGAATGATTACGTGCATAACTTAATCGTTGAGATCGCTGTGTATCAGATTCATTAGACAATTGATTTTGAATCAAACTGAGCCGATGAGCGCGAGCTTCTTCGGATTCATTTGATAAGCGCTCACGAATCACACTAAGCCGACGAGAACGGTGTTCATCAGATTCATTTCTCAGGTTATTGCGTATCAAAGAAAGGCGATGGCTACGACCTTCTATACTTTCATTACTTAATCTACTTGACATATATGCTCTCATATTCGACAATCTATTTTCGCGCTCCTCTGGCGTCTCAATGATTCTCTTAATTTTTTCCAAGCGTTTCCGTCTATCATTTTCTGTCTCAAGTAACCGTCGTTTCCTCATCCGAGAGGCATCCTTGCTAGGTCTACCCATCTCTAATACTCGTAAAATAAACTAATTTTTAACAAAAAAAACAGACTTCAAAATTGAAAAATCAAAAACTAAAAAATGGTTAACTTAGCACAAAGTAATTAGAATTATGATTTACATGGAAAATAAACAATCAAGTACTAAAAAGTAAGAAATAAGTTTTTTAATTAAATATGAGTACTGTGATTAACAGCTTAAAAATTTCTTTATTTCCACACGCGTCAGTTCAACCTACCTAAATCTTAAACTATAAACAATATTTACATGATATTTTTGTACAATGAAAATTCAAACCAAAATTATTTATTTCAATATTTACAATAATCTGAAACAATTAGGTACTAACAAAATTTAGCAATATACAATTATTTTAACAGTATTACTATAATAAATTAATTTTGGAGTCGGTGCCTGTCAAACAAAATTAAATTCATCCTACTATCTATCTCTGATTATTTCAATCTAAACTATAAATCTATCGCCTAACGTTCATAATGTTTATACATACTATAATCAATTCACCCTACCATGTAGGTATCTCTAATTACTAAAATCTAAACTATAAATATATCCCCTAACGTTTAAAATCTTTATACCTTCATACAAAAATCATACAAGGACGCAAACAATGTAAACCCGTGATCGAATCAAACACAATCGCGTGTAATGAAATATAATTTTCGAAATTAAAGCAAAATGCGCGAACGCACCGAGTGAAATTACGTTTTGGCGTCGACCGTCGACGACGTCTGCCCTCACGTGTCTGCCCGCATTCGGGTCGGACACTCGACCGCCTGCTCCCTGCGCCGCGCCCCCTCTACTTTGATTGTACTTACGTGCGTAGTGCGAAATACACACTTATTATCACGCAGGCTGGCACCGACTCAAAATTAATTTATTATAGTAATACTGTTAAAATAATTGTATATTGCTAAATTTTGTTAGTACCTAATTGTTTCAGATTATTGTAAATATTGAAATAAATAATTTTGGTTTGAATTTTTATTGTACAAAAATATCATGTAAATATTGTTTATAGTTTAACATTTAGGTAGGTTGAACTGACGCATGTGGAAATAAAGAAATTCTTAAGCTGTTAATCACAGTACTCATATTTAATTAAAAAACTTATTTCTTACTTTTTAGTACTTGATTGTTTATTTTCCATGTAAATCATAATTCGAATTACTTTGTGCTAAGTTAATCATTTTTTAGTTTTTAATTTTTCAATTTTTGTTAGTTAATTGTTATTTTTAATTTTATTTTCATTTTTTTAAATCAATTTATTTGTTATTTAATTGTCTTTAGCCAAATAATTAAAATAAAAGTTATTTATTAAAATCGCGTCAGGAACACCCAAACGACGTGCTGGACTGGGCCGTGGCGGTGGGCGCCGACCAGCTTGCGTTACACTACGTGCGTGATGTCAAGGTATGCGCATGTATTTTATATCCTTTTATTCGCAACCGTGGGCTTTTACAACACACGAAATTATTAATTATTTGAATAGAAAAATATTAGAAGAAATCGACTCTGCTCACAAGTAAATTTTCTCGGCTCTATAGCCGAGTCGATTTTTTCTAGTATTTTTCTATTGAAATAATTTATCATATAAGATAGCATTGAAAAAAAAACCATAATTCAAGTGAAAAAAAATATTTTAAAGAAAAATTGTACAGTGACAACCCTAGACTAAGATGGTGTATAGTGATTGACCATTAATGTAATGGAATAGCGAATGAAATTGTTCAACTACATCCATCCACAAAAAACTACCATATAGAGAAAAAACACCCAAGTATAACTATAATTTTCCGGATTTGTATGTATGGTACCCTAAACTTGTTTCTTGTTATTTTTTATATTATATTAAGACGTTTTAACGCCCTTACCATAGCCGTGAATTAAATTATTAAAAGAAAAATTTAATAATTGACGATTATTACCTTAATCAGCTGTGAACAAGTCTGGGTACTGTTAAGGAGTCAAAAAATTAGAATATAAAACAAAAAAAAACACGTATATCAGATTATTTAAAATATATTTGTAGTATTACTCTTTCCTGTCAAATAATTAATTACTACGTTATTTAGGCACTTCAAAAAAAGCACGAAAAATTCACAATCGTAAGTAAATTTAAGTTGTCATTAAAATTAGAATGTACGAAATTTACACGGCTGTGCCGGTCACCAAGTTTTGATTAGGGCAATATTTGACGTTGCCTTGAATTGAACGTAGAAAGATAATAATTATAAACAGTGGGTTTAACTGTTTCCTCCGATTAACCGATTCATTATTTAGAATAAGTCGGATCAGTTAATGTACAATGACGTCCCATGTATTTGCGCAGAGCGTGCTGTCGCTACATAGCGCGCGTGATGGTTCGCTGGTGGCGGAGCTGCCGCTGGCCGTGGGCGCCGTGGTGGGGTTCTCGGGCAAGCGAGGCCAGGACGACGTCTTCTACCACTTCATGTCCTTCCTCTCGCCCGGCGTCATCCACCACGTGGACCTAAGGAAGCAGCCGGCCACGCCCACCGTACGTACTTCACTCATTCACTAAGAGTTAAATGGCGCAGAATTGTACAGACTCAGGTAGCTTGAAAGTCGTTTAAAAATTCCTCTTAAAATATCCAGCAGCCGAAAAATGAGATAAAAAATAATTACATTTATAGACCAATTACGAAATATCTGTGCCAACCTCAAAATGGAGGAAAAACCCGCTCATCACCCTTGCCAATGGTAACTCTTTCAAGTTGCAATATTGTTAAACCTAGCAAATAACTTGAACAAATTAAAAATTACAGACCAACCCGGCTTCTTCCTCTAGCGAATTTTTTGAAAACTACTCGGGAATCAAAATTTTATAAAAATATCAATTCAAAAGTATAGAAAAACCATCAATATTGTTCAGCGATCTTTCTAAGGCCTTTGACAGGGTTTGGCATGCTTGTCTTTTAACTAAGTTAATAAAAGATTGTTCTTATTGCACCCAAATATGAAAAGAAATTTAAATAAATATCTTCTAAAGATAAATTGAACAGCAAAATATATGATTTGTATGAAATCACATCTGGGGTACCCCAAGGCAGCATTATAGGACCCATTCTGTAACAAATTTTCATGACCCTACAAGGATATATACATCACCGAGACTACATCAGACTGCATACTATAGGCCCATAATTACGCAGATACAGCTCCATTTAAACTGTAAAGACCTCGACGAAGTGATAAAGTGGCAATATATATAAAGAATAACTGCTTACGTCACCTTATCCCTCAGAAATGGAGACTGTCCTCATGCATCATGCTGAGCTGAGAACAAGTTCCACATGCAGGTGCTGCCAATAGTATGCATTTAGATAGGAGGCTCACTTGACTACAAAACAATATGGAGTAAGCGCAAACAATTCACAATAAATCAAATGTTTTTTGTTAGCGTTAAAAATGCGAAAACTTTAAATATATAAAAAATAGCATTGAATAAAGTCAACTCAAGTAGGATTCGAAGCCATGTCTTATGGAAATGGATAACTGAGCTATAGAATCATGACGAATAGCATCTAAGCTATGTACTTTTTTGTGTCATACTACCTATGAGTTTATTTTGTATTCAATTGCATTTTTGTGTACGACACAATTAATTTTATAAGGGATTTAATTTTCAGGTATTCAGAGAAGTGAAAGTGAAAGGTTTCGACGCGTCACAGTACGAGGCCAAGCAGATATTTTACTCCAGCAAGGACGGCACCAAAATTCCTATGTTCATAGTTTCTAAGAAGGTCAGTGCTGGAAGGAAAACCACAAATAAACTTTACAAAACAATTCAATTCTCTTACACGGTAAAAATATATAAAAATATCAATTTATTTATTTATTGAAATAAATGCTGTCTGTTACGTTATCACTGCAAAAAAACGGATACCAATTTTGGTATGATCCGATGATTGCTCGAACCAATGTTGCCAATGTAGGGACTTTAATGATTATTTCTGTTTAAGATTTAGTGAAAAAGTTTTAACGATAAAAAATATTTAGGTGGCTTTTTATTATGTGGGCTTTGTATCAGAGAAATACTTGACATTATTTTATGAATACGTTAATTATCTGACAAGTTAATTTGATTTGAAACAAAGAAGTATTCTCAAACCAAATACCCTCCGCTTTTCCCCGCTTTCGGACCGCCACTGGCCTTTCAGCTAGTAAAACTCTTTATCCGTTCTTCGTCAAATCAGTTTCAGCTTCTTTTGATATTGAACTTACGAACTCGGAGTTTTTGGAGGTGGCAACACTGTCTCTAACCCTGATAAGGACATGAGGTTTATTTTCCCATGGAAAGTATCATACGTTCCTGTAGAATGGTAATATGTAACCAACATGTTGCAATACATTATATGACTATGGGTATAATTTATTTGCAAAAGAACTAAGCCCAATATTACCGCCTAAAGCTAAAGAAAAGCTTTACGTTATATATTGTTGTACGTTCTTAAACCGCACATTCTTAAAGCATATCAGCTTACAGCATATCAACTGCTGTTATTGAACCTTATGAGATTACTATCGGTTACAGTCGAGAGAGGACCCATCTTAGAACTATCTTTTTTATCTGTTACTCTACCGTAATAAACTTAGTGATGAAATTCTTTACTTTTATATCCGCAACAACATAACTTTCAACATCGTGCCAGCCACCACTTACTACCTGAATAACACGTAAAAGAACCAACGTTAACGTCTACTTGTACGGTATCCGTGGTCAACTAAGCGAGCATCATACAATTAAAGGGTATGAAAACAAAGGTGACAATCTCCACTTTTTTTGATTATGTAAATTTTTTTTTAATAAAAAAGTGGAGATTGTCACCTTTATATTCATACCTCTCAATTGTTGTTTTTTTTTTAAACGAGTATGCTTTAGACCACACGGCTGAAGTAAAATTTCTTTAGCTCCATCTATATATTAGATATACGAAACGTATCTGGTTATGAGACAAAGAAAGAAAGAAAGTGTGTGCTCGCACCTCGCTCTCTTGCCCCTACAGTGATATACGAAACGTAACTCTCTTGCCCCTACAGTAATATACGAAACGTAACTCTCTTGCCCCTACAGTAATATACGAAACGTAACTCTCTTGCCCCTACAGTAATATACGAAACGTAACTCTCTTGCCCCTACAGTGATATACGAAACGTAACTCTCTTGCCCCTACAGTAATATACGAAACGTAACTCTCTTGCCCCTACAGTAATATACGAAACGTAACTCTCTTGCCCCTACAGTAATATACGAAACGTAACTCTCTTGCTCCTACAGTAATATACGAAACGTAACTCTCTTGCCCCTACAGTAATATACGAAACGTAACTCTCTTGCCCCTACAGTAATATACGAAACGTAACTCTCTTGCCCCTACAGTAATATACGAAACGTAACTCTCTTGCTCCTACAGTAATATACGAAACGTAACTCTCTTGCCCCTACAGTAATATACGAAACGTAACTCTCTTGCCCCTACAGTAATATACGAAACGTAACTCTCTTGCTCCTACAGTAATATACGAAACGTAACTCTCTTGCCCCTACAGTAATATACGAAACGTAACTCTCTTGCCCCTACAGTAATATACGAAACGTAACTCTCTTGCTTCTACACTAACTTATATTTCCCTCTCAACTTCCGTTCGCCTCTCCCGAACACACTTTTCGTTACGCTCTCGTCACGCATTCACCAACTTACTCCCCATATGCGTCATATGTTAAATACGGGCGAAGATTTTACGTGACAACGTCTTTTTCTCGGTAGAATATTTATTGATATGAATATAATTAAATTGCACAATGCGCGCGGCAGACCGATCATAGTTGAGTGGGAGAGAGACGCAAGGCATTCGGCGGGCCTCTCTCTCGTTCGGTGACTCATCGTAACGTTACCGAGCGTTACACTTTTTCATAAGTGACTCCCAGCCGCAACCAATTTATAAGACGTTATCACGTCAAAAATCATATGTCGACAAGTATGTTTGCTCCAATGAGACACGTTTCTTAATAATATGATGGCAGGGTTTGACGTTGGACGGGAGTGCGCCGGCGCTGGTGTACGGCTACGGCGGGTTCAACATCAACGTGCAGCCCAGCTTCAGCGTCACGCGGCTCGTCTTCATGCAGCACTTCGGCGGGGTGGTCGCCATCCCCAACATCAGAGGCGGAGGGTAACCACTCTATCACTCGCAATTTTTCTCTAAAGAGCCTCTTGTAATCCCATTAGCTGTTCCCTAGCGTCCACGATTGTAGCAATTCAAAACGCCCGAATTAATAACACACAGCAATGCAAATCTTTACAATAAATGTGATAATAATAAAACCACAGAACCCAGAGAGTAGCCAGCTGCACTGTAGTGGTGAAAAAGTCCCCGCGTCTGCGTAATGTTACGGCATCTCCATATCACGATTTTGCCGCTGCCGATTGACGCTGTCTTTCAGCCGGAGGCTAATATGTGATTGAGTGACACGCGCGCTTTAACCAAAATTCCTTTAACACGTTAAATAAAAGCAATGCACGAGCAATGAAGTAATTTAAATCTTGTTATACTCGTATTAGACACCTTTGCACTCCAAAAACTTACAGCGGTAGGATAAATTAGGCAGCCCTTGCCACGAACCGCGTAGGAATGCTCAGTGATCGGCCGTCTTAGAGCCTTCCGGCTCGGCTGCACCTGTACGGTTCATCCGTCGTACGGGTAGTGGAATTAGCACAACCTTGCTCCGCCGTCCCCATTTTTAATCGGACAACCAGACTTACAAATAGGCGCCGCCGTTATATGGTTGATATTTTTATTTTATTTTTTTAAAGAAACCAACAGCGGTTACAATGAATATTTTGTCTTTACATACATAATGAAGGTAAGGCTAATGACAGGTCTCTCTGAATTTACAAATAATAAAGCCTTACAGTGACGGTAGTTATTCACTGAGTAAGTTTTACAATAATTACTTAGATCATCGTAGGCAATATATACCAAAGAGTTGCACTAAGCGTTTTGGTTCCAATTTTGTAGTGTTTAGCGAAACAATTACAATTTGGTTACTTCAAGTCACGAGTAAATAGGTATCTTTTAGGCAAGCGCATCACATCATAGATCGCAGTGTTGCTTACCATCAGGCGATATAGATGTCAAGCGTTTATCTATATACCATAAAAAAAGGGAAGTCAGAAAACTCGCAGTGAAGTAACGGTGGTGGTGTATGTAGCGAGTACGGCGAGCGGTGGCACAACGCGGGGCGGCTGCTCAACAAGCAGAACGTGTTCGACGACTTCCAGGGCGCGGCCGAGTACCTCGTAAGGGAAGGGTACACGCGACCCGAACTGCTCACCATCCAGGGCGGCTCCAACGGCGGCCTGCTAGTCGCCGCCTGCATCAACCAGCGGCCGGAGCTTTACGGCGCAGCAATCGTCCAGGTCGGGTGAGTCTTCACACACTTCCATGCGAGCGCCTATCAGGGCCATCCATAAAATACGTCACCCGAATTTTAGGACTTTAACCCCTCCCCCCATCCTTGTCACATTTTTAGAACCCTAATGTGACGTCACACATTTTTCAATTTTATACATGTATTTTAAAAATGATTAAAAGATACCATTTTTATTTTATTAAATAAACTTTTAAAAATTAACATAAACTCAAATATTTTAGATAACAGAGAAAACAAACGAACATTTAGGAAACAACAAACGACTAATTATGTTTTGACCCCCTCCCCTACCCCTTGTCACGTAATTTATGGATGACCCCTTATAACCTAAATATATTTGATTGGGTTTTGTTTTCTACTTCTGGTCAATGTTCTGGTTCCAAAAATACTCAAATTTCATTACACTCCTTGTTGCAGGGGTCTCAAACCACCCTATAGTATTTAATGCCATCAGATTCATCGATATACTTATGTCAGATGATATAGTGATTGTTACGTCTTTGATGTATAAAATATATAACAATGACCCAATATGACAGCCTTGCGGCATACCAGAACATACTGATAGGTAAATCCACCCAGTACAACTACCTTAATTTGGCCCTCAACGTAATTTGTTCAACCAATGATACCATGTCGTCAGATCTTTAATAAAAGCTATTATTCGAAATATCGAAAGCTGTGGTTAAATCTGTTTAAACGGAATCCCCGGAATAATTTTTGTTAATAACTTCAATAAACACAAAAGGATATTAGCGATACAGCGCTCTTTTTAAATCCGTGCTGATGTAATTAAAAATATTTCAACCAAATCGCCTGTTCGAGGCAAGGTATCCAAATAGGTGGCAGTGTGGCCCCTTTGAATGGCCAAGCTTATGCGCTGAGCGTAAAAAATTGTCACCTCTCTGTTCACCCGTTGCCTCGAACAGGCGAGCAGTTCCTAGATAAAGAGATCTGTGATGACTACTCTAAAAGTCACCTTAAAGCTGTACGATATTATTATCGTCGTGTTTAAGCCGAAGTTCGCTATTGTCGGTTATAGGCTAATCCATGTCATTAACATTTTTGGATGCATTGACCAGTCCCCAGCCGGCAGTCAAAATGCGATTGTCAAATGCATCCAATAAAGCAGCCCGTTTATAAATTGCGCGTTCGCCCGCAGCGTCCTAGATATGTTGCGCTTCCACCGGTTCACGATCGGCCACGCCTGGGTCTCCGACTACGGCAGCCCAGATGACGCCGTGCAGTTCGCCGCTTTGCGCGCCTACTCGCCCTTGCACAACGTACACACGCCCTCGGCCGGTGAGCATATTTCATTTATTACTATTGTTTTGGCTAAGTTGTGGGTAAAAAAGAATACATATCGACAGTTAACCTCAAATCAATAAACGCACCTAAAAAAGGTTTAGTATGTAATATAAAATTATATAAATTATTATTAACCAACATATTTTAACAATCCCATACACACATTCATAAATATTTAAATAACTTCCTTGAATATAGTTATCACTTCTCACGAAAACTTGAGTCAATTAGCGACCAACCTCATCCTGTCGCTTTTAGGTGAGCGCGTTCATCGTAAAAATTCGCTCTCATCATTTTTCCCAAACGCGCCAAAAGTAGTATAACTTCAATTACACTTATGTCAATCGGTGCAGTCTGCACTTGGATGCGAGATAAAAAAACATTGGTATACAGGGAACCCCTGGTAATCCGACAAACGTTTAGCAGGGCAGTGTCGGACTATCGAGATGATCCTCTAGTCCGAATTTTTTTTATGTAATCTGAAAAATTACAGACCAATATGAGAAGATTCTATCTGAACTAGTAAACAAGGCACTCCGCTATCATATATTATGTAGTCTAATTCAAACCGAGCAATTGGAATCAAATTAATACTCGTCGAGTGTAGTGGTAGCTAGTAGCATCTTGTTCAATCAGGCATTACCTACATTAGTTAAAATTTCTCAAAATATTTTTTTTATAACTACATTCAACAGTAACAGGCATGTCGGATCACAGGGGAGCTCCGGAGTAGACAGGGCTGGGTTACTGGGGGTCCACTGTATTCCACTATTTTCATTGACATGATTCATGTAGGGGGAGCCATTCAATTTCAATTGATATAAAGTCACTTGACATACTAATCAAAAGGCATAAATTGACATACATTGCAGGTTAGGTCAGGTATTTTTTCATTCATTACCAGCTAACAAGCTATTTCAAATTATGCCAAATGATTAATATGCGTTCTAAAATTAGACATTTAAAATTTCTGCAAAAAAGGTAAACCCTTATATAGGATCTCCATTAGTCATTTACCAAGATGATTATTGTTTATTGTCGGTAGAACGCGCCCAGTACCCGGCCACTCTGGTGCTGACTGCTGACCACGACGACCGCGTGGTGCCGCTGCATTCGCTCAAGTTCGTGGCAGAGCTGCAGCACAAGGCGGGGGCGGCGCCCAAGCAGAGAAGACCGCTTCTGGCGAGGGTCGACACCAAGGCCGGCCATGGAGGGGGGAAGCCCACGGCCAAGATCGTGCGTACCCACTTTATTAGTCCCATTTGACCAATAAAATTTTCTTGTCTGACGGTCTTCTACAGAATGTATTTTGGAGAGTGTGCTCCGGAGCTGCATATGCTCATACCGCCATCTCCCTTTTTCCATCAGATATTCAGACGCACTGCCTGGCTCCCACCCTTTCTTGGTTGCTATACCTACCTATCGCACCAAGCGCTTCGCAACATCGTTCATAATGCGCACAGCAAAGGAGTGGAACTCCCTCCCTGCGTCTGTATTTCCGAGTGCTTATAACCTGCCCTTTTTTAAAGCTAGGGTGAATAGGCACCTTCTGGGTGAACTCGTTCCTTCGTGGATCCTGTCTTGGCCTCCGGCCCTGATTGGGATCAAGAATGAACCCATTCTAAATAAAAAAGGCTATTTTTTATGCAAGAGTAACTAACGACAAACTCTTTTGACAAATCTTAAATTCAAATCTGAAGAAAATATGGCCCCCATATCTTTCGACCATTATATACTATTATTACTACCAATATGCTTAGTAAAAATAAAAAAAAAATCTTAGTTTCACCTTACCATTAATTTTTTTTGTTCATAAAAACAATTCAGTTTCACTACAGCACTATTGATGCTGGAGTTGCACTTCTGAAACACACTTGATGCTGGAGGACAAGCAAGATGTAATAGGTATCTTTTGCGTTCTTTCTAAGGCGTTCGGTTGCGTTGATCACCGCAAACTATTGAAAAACTGGAACATTATAGTGTCTCGGATACACAGTAAGCCTATTATAGTTGTATTTTTCAAATAGAATTCATAAAGTGTCATTAAAAGAAGTCTGCTGGAGCTCCCATAACTAAGGGTGTACCACAAGGATCAATATAAGGGCGTTTACTTTTCTTGATCTTTAGTAATCTCAAGGTTGACCCAAACACATTGTCCATTCCAGATCGATGAACACACGGACATCTTGTGCTTCATGACGCAAGCGCTGGGCCTCAAGTTCGAGCAGTAGCCCGTAGAGGGGCGAGTATTACGAGACAACTGCAATAGTATTATGTAAATAAATGTACCACGACCACAGTCTGATGATTACCTCTGGGTCTTAGATAAGACTGGTGATATTGTTACGCATTGCTATTTTTTTATTAATAAAAATTTGTTTTATATTCGAGTGTATGATTTCCAATATTTTTCATCCTTGGGAACAAAAACATTTACCAGAAAGAATACTTAAAATGGTGAATTCTTAACCAAAACGAATGGAATTGGTTTCTGGCGAAATATCAGTTGGATACGCATAAGAAATTTAAGATTAAGAGTCAATCAGAAGTCTAGTGTATCGGTTATGAAGCCAACATTTTAAGTAGAGAGAGCAAACTGGGCCATACGCCAACTTTGCTAGGCTACTGAGGCTATTACCCAATTTTGCGAATTTCATCAACATGAAAGTAGGTAGCTTTCCTTGACTTTTCTCAAAATACTGCAAATACAGCCAATCAACTATAGCAGCCATCTTTGAACACCTTTATAGATATCCTGAGTAATGTAATAGTAAATTATTGCAAATTGCCGTTAAATAGGCAATTGCAGGTCGAGTATGAGTTGCACTAATACGAGACAGGCAATTGTCATTTACGCCGAGGCATATGCAGTGCTTTTCTCAAACGAATGCAGGGAAATAAGACACTTTTTATATTATACATTTAATTTAATTAATATTAAAAATTACATTAGTCATATTGGCAATTATTAAAGGAAAATGTTATTGATATTCCCGGTACATCTGTTTGTTGAACCTCTGATGAAATTTGCATGTGAGCATTGGATGTAGTGGTAGATGGTTGATTACACTGTTTTGAGGTGAGATTCTGTTTCCGAATTAAGTTGCAATGTGATGTTTTGATTTATTATATTATTTATATCAGTTTCGTTTTCAATTGAGTCCTCAGTGTAGCCTTCAACCATTTTATCAGACTTCCAGCCTCCGTGTCTTTTCTAAGTCGTCAAATTCGCTCCAGAATCAGTCAGAAGAGAGGCCTACAGAAACAATGTCCAGTGTAACAACATTCAGGAATTGTCAAGTTTAATAAAGTAGCTATTTCTTTAGGTATTTTAGCTATTTTGTGTCTCCCAATGACCTGCTTAGTGCACTTCCCTTTCTAACAAAAAAAAATTGGTTGCCTGTAAAGTCGGTATACGGGCGAAAGTTTTACGTGACAACGACTTTGAGTGGTAAAATAATTTTAATGTGAATATTCATTCGTATAGTAGGAAGAAGGATGAAATAATAGTAACAATTTAAAACATTTATTTATACAAAGAATTATATTTAAAACATTAATTTATAGGCACGCGTCCCTTCCACTTTTTATGTCTGTCTCTCTCGCTCTTAGGCGGGCTAACCATGCCCGAGTGGAAGGGACGCGTGCCTCTCACTCGCTCTCATTGTGAGCGCATAACGTGAGCGGAGCGTAACGCAGTTTCTTGAAGTGTCACCCGGCAAACCAATTTATAAGACGTTGTCACGTCAAAACCTATCTGATGTTGTTTTTCTTGGACGAAGATTATATTTTTACATATGTTAGGAACTCTCCTTGGATTACAAATATCCGGTAAATCTTTGTTTTCGTGTCGCGTAATGTTGTTATTGCATCAAGAAAATCTGTCTTTTGCGGTAATATTATAGAGTTCGATACTCCGCCATGCTCCGCCGCTAACGCCTAACAAACAAAACTAAATATCAAGCTACAGCCACGGACAGTATATTAAACTACACATCAATCCTGTGTATCAAAATTCATCCAAATCCATCCAGCCATTTTGGCTTAACTGTGTTTCAAATAAATAAATATATTTACCATTGTAGCTTAAGATATATCATCTGGAGCTTTAATAATAATTTGCCTTGTTTTCACCAATAAAAAAATGATTTTTTTGCTTTTAAATCCCGTCGATTGTCGTTTAAGAAGTTTTTTTTATATAATATTTTATATATTTTTAATGCCATCTTATAAGATTAATTATTTTAATAGAAACATTTTATCTTAGTCGCTAAATTTCCATATTTTTTCCATAATAAAGTTAATGCCGTTTTTAACATGAACTTAGCATGGCATAAATTGCCTGATGGCTTTTTAGTTTTAGCAATCTCATTAAAATACGGCAAAAACACTGTTTTATAATGAGAAAACGTTTTTCTCCTTTTTCCAACTCTTAAAATTATCATATACTTTCATGTATTTTTCTTTTTATTTCGCTGGAAGAGGGTTTCCATTGCCAATTTGGCTTCTGATCTGATCTTAAATCTGGTGGAGTATAATCAATCTCCATTTCGCAAAATATGGCAGCGATATGGATAAATATTCTGCGGGAAGGAAACGGGTGAAAGAAATAAAACAAAAGCTATAATTTCACTTTTAATGTTGTATTCTTACAGTTGCTATAAGCATGAAGTTCATGGGACTCGCTTTGTCCGTATAATATAAAATATTAGTTACTTAAAACAAAATAAATAAACACTTTTCAATGCCCTCACGGCGTTTTATTTAAAATCAGCTAATCTCTTCGTGCGCAGTTGCCCTTGCAACTTGCACCACGAAGGAATTATTCGATGGCCTCGATTTGAAATTGTTTTCTAAACAATTAAGAGACTTATTGCAATACATTTTGCACCGACGAACCATCGTATCCATCATAATATATACAAATATATTATAAACGGTAAAAATAAACGACTACGCTACAGAATTGCCTCTAAGATAACTGATACTTTTGGATCGAGCGCCGGCGGGGGCGCTGCACCCGATCCGACGAACCGTACGATGCTTCAACCGGCAAACATCGGACGGGAAGCACGGAGTCTTACGCTAACATGTCGTCCCGAGTCAGAGCCGTTAAGGCCTCTCGTCTGTCGATCGGTCGTTCGCTTCGATAGTCGGGCCGAGCTAAATCTACAATTCCACATTTTAAAACCCACGGTCGAGGGTGGTGCCAAACCGAGGCCACCAGCGAGCCGCTGCGACGATCGCTACATTTTTGGTCAATTCGGTCGTTTTTTTGGCCACATGTCAAGTTTCGGTCGATTCTAACGATATGTTATTGAGAGATATCGCGTCGATATTATGAATTAAGACGACCACGACCCGCGCGCGCACATCCGAGAGCGGGACCGCTCCCGTTCGGCTTCACAGCCTCTATTTCATTCCAATGTTTCTCCTAATTATAATAATTATAATAAAATATTCACGGTCAAACACCCGAACGCGAAAATCCGGCTCATAATTTATTAACGTCGGTTACATGTATAAATATTTATACGAAACTAAATCGACACTGTCCCGCCGCAATCTTGCGATCTCGCGCCCAACAATAAAACCTCACCCCCGCCGATAACGAAACCTTCCCGAAGCGGCTCCTACGAATAATGTCTAACAAAACATATATATATATATATATATATATAACGTGCAACTCTAATAGCATAACATAGCGAACGAAAAGGACTAACGGGCGACGGCCAGTCGCGTGTCCCGAGATCAAATGCGCGGGGGAAGGGGGCGGTGAATACTTCATAGCTGCAGATGGTCCCGAACAGTAGACGGCTGCGAGGTATCCACTCGGCGTCGGAGGGAGGCGGAGGGGAGCGGGGCAGGGGGCCGCTACTCGGGCGCGCCCGGGCCCACCACGCCCGCGCCACTCGGCAGCCTGCGGGCACCAACAGGCAGCGTTTGGTGTAAACGGAGATCAAAATTTAAAGTATCCCCTTTCCTAGAGATTAACACTAGAAAAGTTTCAACAAGTCTCGTACCCACACTCCCTATAGTGACCCTGTAGAGTTAGTGGACTCACGTGTGGGGGGCGGGTGGTGGGGCGGGGGCGGGCGCGTCCAGCCCCATGAGTGCTAGGGCTCGCAGAGCGGCGCGCGCGCACTGCTCGTGCGAGTGCGCGGTGGAGGCGCCCCCTCCGTGGCACATCACCGGCGGCTCCGTCGACAGCGACACCAGCGACAGGTACTCGCCGTGGTTGCGCTGTTTACAAACGTATTACCATTTGCACCAAATGCGACTACTTGCTATAACTTCGAAATAAAATAACATTCTGTTTCATATAACATGAGATGATTTAAGGCTACTTAAATATTATTGAAACTAAACTCATTTGCAAAAAAAACGGGCACCTAAGCAATGAACCATTTCAAATGTTAATATTGCTTTGTTTGATAATTATAGGTAGTTTTATTCTCACAATTTGGTAAATTAATAAGCAAATAATCGTTTTCATCAGTATTTCATAAAATTTTGATACAATTTATGGGAAATAATGCTAAACCTCACTAGTAGTGTATGTTCGCTAGTAGTGCATATGCTCATGAAGTAAAAATAATAAAGATTTATTGTTTGTTTTTCTTTAATAAAGTAAAAGCAGATAAATGTTTAATATCAAGTGTGACCCCCTCGAGCTAAAATCACAGCTGGAATTTGTTTGGGCATGCTAGCGAGTATATCCCGGATACTTGCTTGAGGAATACGTTCCCACTCCGCAGTAATCACATTCTTCAGCTCTCTGATGATCTGCGGAGCCGGTTGTACTGATCTCACACGTCCTTTCAGAACGTCCCAGACATGCTCTATGGGATTGAGGTCGGGACTTCGAGCTGGCCAATCCAAACGACGAATGCCGACCTCTTGAACATACGCTTTAACATCGCGAGATCGGTGGGCGCGAGCATTGTCGTCCATAAAAATCGAGTCTTCACCTAGAGCGGCCAATGCGGGTTGTGCATGAGGAATTAGAATTTCTTTTATGTATCGATGCCCAGTCAGTGAGCCGTTTTCAATGAAGACTAACTCTGTACGTTCCATTGAATTTATTCCTGCCCAAAACATAACAGAGCCCCCACCATAAGGTGTGATTTCTTCGAAACATGCCTCTGCAAAGCGTTCTCCTTGTCTTCTTAGCACTCGCCGACGTCGATCTTCACCGAACAGAGATATCCTGGCTTCATCAGAGAACAAAACCCTATTCCAATCTTCTTGAGTCCATGATTCACAATTTCTAGTGAACCTAAGCCTGTGAACTCGGTGCTCACGGAGTAATTTGAGGCCGCGGGCCGGGCGGTGACTGCGTATATTGGCAGCGAGAAGCCTCCTCCTGACCGTCCATAGACTAATATGCACATTTCTTACTTCTTGGAGGTTGTTCTTAAGATCCACATACAAAAATTTGCGATTTCTCAATGCGCGACTGACAAGAAAACGATCATCCCGTGGTTGGGAACATGGTTTTCTTCCAGAACCAGGCCTTCTCTCGACGGAACCAGTCTCCTGATATCGCTGCCAGCTCCTTTGGACCGTCGAGCGACTAACATTTAGCCTCCTAGCCACGAAGCATTGGCTGCAACCCTCTTCAAGCAGCGCGATAATTTTGGTAGCTTTTACCACTTTATCTACCATTTTTGATACAGCCAAACAGCAATAAATAAAGCTTTGACAGTCAAGGATATGAAATTAATCGATGAAAATTGAATAAAAGTAATGAAAGTCGATGTTAACTTCTGGAACTAAGGGGTTTTTTGTAAAAATGAGCATCAAATGAAAATTTGAATTTAGAACGTACTTTTTTAAATACCACTGCATTTTTAAAACCGGCCAGTAACGTGTACAAACGATTGAAATCTTTTTTGTATTGTATCTTTTTAAAGATGAATGAAAATCAAAACCGCCCGTTTTTTTTGCAAATGAGTGTATATTATATTTAACAAATCATATGTCATTATTATGGAACATAATATCTTTTAACACTTAAAAGGTACAGTAATTGGCATAGCGATACGTTTATTGGCATCATACGTCAGTGTAATGATTGGCACAGGTGCTTAATAAGACTACTTTTACGGTTAATAACTTTAAGATCCTGCTCCGTTGATCTGGATTTCTTCTACTAAACATTCTTTTGGTTTATTCTTTGACTTGATTGTGAGGTTAGCATTAATTGATTTTTCAACACACTTCCTCATAAAGTGGCTCTAATCCCATGGCAATTAGGCACATAATGACACCTATAATCAAACTGTGACTTTTTCATTACTATTATTCACGAGTGAATATAGTTTAATAGTTTTTTTTTAATATTATTGGTTGAGTTACGCTTACACTTGCGCTAAAATGCTATCCGCGAAAAGCCCAAAAAAAAGAAACCTCATTTTTTAGTCTATGGCCGATGCGCGCGCATAGGAAAACTGATTATTTTTTCCCGCCATTACGAAATTTATTAGTCTATGAACGATGCGCGCGCATAGGAAAACTGATTAATTTTTCCCGCCATTACGAAATTTATTAGTCTTTGGCCGATGCGCGCGCATAGGAAAACTGATTAATTTTTCCCGCCATTACGAAACATTTTTCACAACTCGTCTCGTTTTCTCTTTTGAAGTTATTTAGTTAGTTATTAATTAAGATGTCTGCAAATACAATTTATGAAGAAAATGATTTATGTTGTACACCGCCCGATATAAGATGTGAAGCCCAGAACGTTATGGAAAGTTTACTACCAGAAAACTCAAAGGAAAAATATCTATTAGCGTACCAAAATTTCATACAATGGCAGAACAACAAGAATACGCAGTCTTTTTCAGAAAATGTGTTCATGGCGTACTTTAAAGAATTATCTTCTAAGTACAAACCTAGCTCTTTGTGGTGTATTTACTTAATGTTAAAAAGTACAGTCCGAACAAAGAATAGAGTGGACTTAAAAACATACTCGAATTTTTCAGCTTAGGGGCTGTCCATTAATCTTGGAGGTTCGAAAGGGGGGGGGGGGGGAGGGGTTCATAAAAAATCACGAAATCACAAGGGGGGAGGGGGGGTTTAGTAATATATCACGTTTATTTATTTTTTAGACAAATGCGCGATACTGAACCGAAATGTGGCGTTACTTGTATTAATTTTTTGGTCAAACGCGTACAAAACGAAAGCGGCTTACTTCTTCTGTACAAAGAAAAAAGCAAAGGGCAACTGAATACGAGCAATATCGTCCTCACGCGACGATCGAACGGTAGATCGAGAGATCCTCTGCGTAGTACGCGAAAACGATTTTTTTTAAATTCAGAATGGGTTCGCTCATGATCCCAATTAAGCCCGGGGGCAAAGACAGAATCCATGAAAAAAAAGGCAAAGCTGCTTGACGACGGATTTCGGTAGGATGGTGGTTGCTAGCCAGGCGGCCCCTTACGGAGCCTACCACCGCTGCTGGGATCATCAGCCGTCACCACGGGCCGAGTTGGTTCGTGATGCCTTTGCCCGGGGTGGACCGCTAGGAGGTAGATCCCAACCACCCCAAATGATGATGATGACGCCGAGTGGCTTGATGAAACCTATGTTGATCTTCAACAAAGCACTGTACCAACAACTGACTTGGAAGATGCTTATCCAGCTATTGGTGTTGAAGAAAGTCTTGCTAATCCGTGGTCCGAGGATACTGTACATTAAATTATGTTCATGTATTAGTACAAAAAAGTTTTTCGCATTTCTTTCATTATTTTTATGTCAGTCAAAAACATCCTGCAACCTTTCTGTCTACCTTTAAACGTTATTATTGTAGTCTTTAATTTTCTATAATAAAATTATATGATAATTATACCTGTACTATTTAAAAAATATTAAAAAATGAAGTCTTTGTAGGTACTAAAAAGTACACGTGATATAGGGGAGGGGGGGGGGGGGGTTAGTCTTAAACCTCACCATGTATCACCAAGGGGGAGGGGGGGTTCAAAAATGCCAAAAAAAACATCACGTGATTAATGGACGGCCCCTTATCTAAAGAGACTATCTGATGGATTTAGAAGCAAAAAATCAAAGGTTTTATCATCTGATGATATTGAAAAATTTATTAAAGATGCTCCAGATAACCAATATTTCGCTACAAAGTAGTGACCGACCGAAACATGTTATTTTGCCGAAACCGAAACCGAAACCGAAGGTTCGGTTTCATTGTAGTTTCGGCCGAAACCGAAACCGAAACCGAACCTTTTATAAAAAACAAAAAGTCAAAAACAAACTAGATGATGCTTTTTTACAATACAAAAAAGAAACAATTAAACGAAATCAAGACAAATTCTAATTATTTTGAAAATAAAACTATTTTCGCTGGCGCTAATAGCCTTTAGAACAAGGAGCGGTCGGTACGCTCCATTTCCGACTATTTATCAAAATCAAAAATCAAAATAACTTTATTTCATAGGCCTTGCGGGCATTTAAAATCGTCAATTTTACAGAATCAAAAAAAAATTCTTCTATAATAAAGATAGCCCGTGCGCTAGCGGCAAGTACATCCGCGGAATTGATGCCGCGCATGCGCCTAACATGAGAAGAATCGGGCAAGAAACTCATGTGCCAAAACTCTTATAAAATCGCCAAACGTCTTACAAATTGTGTATATTACAAAACGATTCAGAGAACGAGCAATTCATTTCTTTTAGTTCCACGCTGCCTTATCATTCAAAAAATCTTTAACACTGTAATAAGCCTTTTTGCATAACTGAGATTTAATTAAAAATTTAAATTTATTCATTGACAAGTCATGCATGTTACATGGCAGTAGTGTCATTTACCCACAGTAGTATCCTGTACGACATAATACAGTGGAAGTAGCTAAAATAGACTAAGCGCGCAGTTTTTACGTCTGTTAACTGACGAATCATTTTTACGGCGTATGCTGCAGAACTGAGTCTGCTCGATAGGCATTCAATATGAGGACCCCATTGTAACTTAGAATCTAAAGTTATACCCAGAAATACAGTTTGATTGGCCAGCTCTATTTCCTCATCCCTAACCCTGACTTTGGCTTTAGCTAATTGAACATTTGGCATAGTGAATCTAATGCATTTTGTTTTATTTTCATTTAACAACAAATTATTGGCGCCAAACCAGTGAACGACCTTGGAGAGTGCAATGTTTACTTCGTCAACATTAATTTGTCCACGTTTAACTTTAAATACTAAAGACGTGTCATCTGCAAACAAGACTATCTCATGGGCGCTCATCAAAAACAAACTAAAATACTTGATCAAACTACTTACCATTATTCGCGGGACAAACACAACACGTATTGACACGTCTACACGAGCAAAGCGCACTGATTTAGGTAGTTGCCGGCGGAGTCAAGCGAGCGACGCTATATTGCCAGCCGTGCCGAGCGCGCCCGACGTTAGCCGAGCGCGACCCGAAGGTACGATGTTCTAAGTTTCGGTGCGGCCGAAGGGTTCGGCCGTTTTTGGCCGAAACCGAAACTCGGGCCGAAACTTGATTTTTTGACCGAAACTGGCCGAAACCGAAACCGAAATTTCGGTCGGATACTACTACAAAGGTTAGTTAAATTAATTTTAATTAAATATTTAATAGCAGCTTGTGTTGTGTGTTGACCTTAATTATTGTTTCTTTTGGTTCAGGTTGCTTTAATATTTGGTGTAACTGGTGCCTGTAGGATACAAGAATTAACAAATATAACTGTAAAAGATATAGAGAACCATGGCCAGATGCTTTTAGTGAAGATACCTATCACGAAAAATAAAATACCTAGGTCATTCACCATACACGGTCCATTCTATGATATTGTTAAGAAGTATGAAAGTTTGCGTTCGCCAAAAACAAAAAATGACCGTTTCTTTCTAAATTACCAGAATGGTAAATGTACCTGTCAGCCTATAGGTATAAACAAATTTGGTTCTATGCCTAGAGAAATCGCTAAGTTTTTGGGTTTAGTAGATGCTGAGAGCTACACTGGACATAGTTTCAGAAGAACTTCAGCTACATTGCTGGCAAATTCAGGAGCTGATATAATGACTTTGAAGCGACATGGCGGATGGCGATCTAGTAAAGTAGCAGAATCATACGTAGAAGATTCCATACAAAACAAGAAGGAAATTTGTGCAAAAATCACAAAAAGAATTAAACTTGATTCTGAGACGCATCCTACTGGCGAAATACCAAGTACGTCCAATGATTGGATTTCACCTACCTACACGAATAATGAACCATCACAATTAACAATAGAACATGAAAGTATTTCAATAAATAATCTATCTGATGAGACCGCTATGTCATCAAAAATAGTTAATTATAATTTTACTAACTGCACATTTACTAATTGTTTCTCTAAGTAAACTTTTTATCTACTATGTAAAATGGTTTTTTATTTAAGTATTGTTTTATTCAGAAGTGTGTTGAAAAACGTTGTATGATACACGTGTGTATTGATGGTTACCGTCCTCGGTTTCTTAAGACCCTCGCCTGACGGCTCGGGCCTCAATGCGTCTCAGCGGTAATCACCAACATTACACACTTGTACCATAATGTACTATTATTGCTATCACAATTAAAGTTTTATATCCCTAATCCGGCAAGTGTTCTTTTGTAGATCTTATGTTCTCTTTATTATCTTATAGCCTTCCTCTATTATCCTAGTGTTTTCTGTTATAATCTTCTTTTGCTTATTAATATTATCATTAAAATTAGGTTGTTTTGATTAATGTGTTTTGAAAGATTTTTGGCATTTTCTTGCTTCTATTCTTGTTTCGTAATATTTAGGTGTTCTTCAATTTTATTTTATTTTTTATTAGTATTTTCGATACCTTCGAACTTGCTTAGATCACAGCTTCCGATGTCCTTATATTTATTCCAAAATGCCTCGTCATAAAATGTTTAAACCAGCCTTGAATTGGAGAACACTCCTTGATGACAACCAATGAACTGGTTTTCTCTAGGGCTTTTGCCTGAAAATTCTTTCAACGCTTTTTACAAGGTCTTCACGACATTGAGAAAAGACGCTTCCTGAGGTGGTTATGACAATCCAATAATCCAATCCAGGACGGGACATACATTGCGAGGGATCACAAATGAAGTAAGTTGATCACATACTGGTACCCCCAGAACCTAAAAAGAAGACGAGGAGGACAATACAAAAGATAGGAAGATGAACTAAAAATGATAGCAGGAAAAATATGGTCATGAAAAGCCGGAGACAAAGAAGAATCGAAAATGTTGGAAGAGGCCTCTGTCGTTAGACACAGATGCAGGTGTCGATATATTTTTTATGTTGTGTATATATTGTAAAAGTATCTCAATAAAGGCGCTTTTATTATTATTATAATCCAGTCAACAAGATCGTGTTCTTCGTCTTGCGAAAGGACTATAGGAGGACCAACCTTTCTCTTATAAACTAGTCGTAAATCCGAAACTGAAGAGTAGCTCCTGGTAAATTGAAGTTAACAGCAGCGGTTTCGTTTGGAATTCCCTTTTAAACTGCTTGAACAGCATTTCATAAGTCTTGTTCGCTTTATATTTTTGATACTTTCTCTCCGTTGGTACTCTTGGCATTTTTATTTAGGATGTATGGTTCAAATATTAAACCTGCTTTATTATTTCACACACATAAAATTACTAGATTACAATCATTGGCACATTAAAAAAATACAAATATTGACAGTTTAGCTCAAATTGGATGGCAATAGAGTAATAATTTTATTTATCAATATATTCCGTTGACAATAAGGGAAAGCAAAAGTAGTTTAAAAAGTATAACAATTGGCAGATATGCCAATGACTACAATGTCATATAAACACGATAAAAAGCCGTAAATTATTTTTTTTGAGAAAAACTAAATTGTTCAGCTACCTGGAAGCCAAGATTTTACAACTGATAGACATTTTCTATAAATTTTTTTTTTAAATAAATTGCTGCAGAATGACCTTGTTCAGAAAGAATAAAAAGAAAATAATAACGTCGAGTAGACAAGTTTCAGTTTAGCCAGTTATAGGTTATAAACTCCCCATTAATTGCTAATGTTGTTAATCTAAAAAATAATATTTCATTCCAAAATATTTTGAAACAATGCAAAAGTGCAATGCACCGGGGGGCTGCCAAGAATGATATGAGTTACCCTAGGACATAAAACATAGAACGAAACGCCATCGACCTTTCAAAGATATATTTTATGCATATTAGGTATTGAAAATGCTTTTCTTTGTCACATTAATACTACTGAATCTCTCGGTATTCAACCATGACCGAACGACGCGAGAAAATCTGCAGATGGTTTTAGGATACTCATTTCTTTGATTCGATGGATTCTTTGCCTTTTTTCGATTTATAACTCTTTCCAAAATATATTTTATTCGGTGAGTTGCTAGTAACGGTTTCGATCTTTATTTTCTGTATTTAACCTAACTAATTGTTTGATGTCAATATAAGAATTTATATATTTAATTTTAAAAACTTAAATAAGAAAACTGAAGATGTCAGTTTAAGGGCGCTTTCAATGTAGACGTTTAAATTAAAACGTCTAAATGCTGACTAGCTGTCGCCCCCCCGGTACGCTCGGCGTAATTTTTAGCGAAATTTTCTGAACAAATGTGTTGGTTAATGACAATCAAATCCATTATTCAACAAAACATATACCAATGAAAAGAAATATTTATTAGCCCAGCGAAGCGGGCGGGGACGATTAGTATAATTTATTTTATTTTCACATATGTGCAAACGACCGTACATTCAGCGCGGTCAGCAATTCACACCCGCAGCGAATATTTCATAATAATTATTATAATTAAAAATAACTAGTTCACATTAAGTCATCATACAGTGTACTCATATCATTTCTAGCAATTTAATTAGCCTTTTAACGTAATCTTTCCAGTGTAATTTTATATAGCAATAAATTTAGTGTTCACCATAATTTCTCTTATCATTTTTATCATTTACTGTACGGTAAACCGTACATAGTTACATTAAACGAGGTTATCCCGATTCCATAATTACGAATAGCCTAGTCACATTTATCAATCATTCATAGGCTACTATTTTTTTTTAAAAGAATCGGGTTGTCAACAAAGACGTCAAAATCTGGGAAGCCAGATAGTGCGTTTAGTGCCCGATGGACGCGACAAAGCGGTGACTAATATAAATAGGAACATACACTTCAGTGTGCATACCTTAGGGAAGTCTGAGAATTGCACAGTGAATCCGAGCAACTGCGCCAGGTACAGAAGCTGGTCCTTGGCGCCCGGCGAGCTGCCCCCGCCTCCCGCCCCTCCACCCGCCGAACCAGTCGCGCTCGTCTCGCTCACTCCTGGGTACCAGGTAACTTATGCATTATGCAACATGCGCCCACATTTAACGTTTAATCCGACACCCCTGGTAATCCGACATGCCTTAATCACTGTTGAATGTAGGTATCTATTCAAACACAATTTTGGAAAATCTTCACTAACATATAATATAAGATCACAGTGGTTTGTGTGTTTGTCTGTCCGCTCTGTTTCCATTGTATCAATTAACGTTACCATAGCAACGCGTTACCGGGTCAGCTAGTGTAGATAAAGATAATACATGATAAAATAGGTTGCGACTTGTACGCGCGACCACTACTGTCTTGTGCTCGACGCCTGTTGTTTTGATTCTAATTGCTGTCTGAATTTGATTACATATGATAGGATAGCGACTTAGCAAGCTTTCATTGTTTACCGATTCAAATAGAATCTTATCATTTTGATCTGTAACTTGTCGGTTTACAAGGCACTCCTGTTTCTAAAAATTTATTTTATTTTATTTTATTAGGTCTGCCAACATTTTTACACCACAACTTACACAATCCAACACCCCTGATAATTTTTAGAACAAGGCACTCCTGTTTCTAAAAATTTATTTTATTTTATTTTATTAGGTCTGCCAACATTTTTACACCACAACTTACACAATAAATACAAAAATGCACAAAATTAAAAGAATAGTGAAAAACAATTATAGGCAAACACCACTTCAATATTTAAATCACATTATTAAGGCAACAAATCAACATGCACTCTTAAGCAACGATACAAAACAAAACAAAGAAAGGACAACTACCTACTAATCTTATATAATTCTACTTTATAAGATGGTAAAAAAAGATTAAAAGGATCCACAGAGTGACAAAACTTGTTGTGCTCATAACACAGTCTATTTATAATACTTTGCCTGCCCAAATTAGTTCTATTCAGTTGCAGATAGAAAAGTTTGAAATTTGCTATTCTGGAACTAGATCTGGGTATTTGAAACCTTAGTTCACTAAGTAACTGAGGACAGTCAATGTGACCTCTTAAAATCTTATACAACAAGACCTGATCTGCAACCCAACGACGGTTCTCCAGGGTTGCAAATCCAAAAAAGTCAAGTCTATCACTGTAAGAAATCAGTTCATATTTTTTACGCTGGTGAATCGTCAAAAAATATAACAGCTTTTTTTGAATTCTTTCCAGCAATATGACATTTATATCGTGGATTCCAAATATTTGAACAGTATTCAAGTGAACTGCGCACTAATGCAAAATATGTGTATTTTAGAGCTTCTATATTTTTAAAATGTTTGCAACTACGCCAAATAAATCCAAGCAGTTTGAGAGATTTTGTTATAATATTATCAAAATGCTTAGTAAATGTAAGTTTACTATCTAAAATAATTCCTAGATCGAGTATATTGGTAACCTCTTCAAGAATGTGTGAGTCGATGCAATAAGAAGATCTAACAGGACAGCGCTTCTTAGTAAATTTTATATGTTTACATTTATCGAGATTAAAGGGAAGTTTGTTCAATGACGACCAAGCAGCAACCCGATCCAGGTCCATCTGTAGCAATAAGCAGTCGTCAGAAGATCGAACTGTTTTATAGATCTTTAAATCATCCGCAAACAATAAACATCTGGAATGATGTACAACCGCTGCCAAGTCATTAATGAACAAAAGAAAGAAAATGGGCCCCAAATGAGAGCCCTGAGGGACGCCTGATGGTACAAAATAAAGGCTCGATTCGTATCCGCAAGCTACCACTCTTTGACATCTTTGAAAAAGATAAGAACGGCACCAGTTCAATAGTGGACCATGCACACCAGCCAACTGCAACTTATAAAGTAGCAATGAATGGTTAACCCTATCGAATGCCTTACTAATATCAGTGTACACTGCATCCACTTGCCACCCTTGGTCGACCTCAAAAGAAATGTCATTAACGAAACATGCAAGATTTGTTACAGTGGACATAGCTTTACGAAACCCGTGTTGTTGTGGGACAAGAACTGATTTGAAAAGGCTGACAAAGTGTGGATAGACGAGGGATTCAAAGAGCTTAGAAAAACCAGACAGCAAGGATATAGGTCTATAGTTACGTATGTTGTTAGATGTGCCTGCCTTCGGTATTGGTAGAACATTGGCCGTTTTCCATAATGAAGGAAAAGTTCCAGTGGATAATGAATGGTTAAATATAATACTGAGTGGGTACGCTAAACGTGAAGCACAACTACGGAGAAATACTGAGGGAATGCCATCTGGCCCAGCTCCCTTCCTTGGGTCCAATCCTACCAGCGCCTTCTCGATACGGTCCACGGATAAGTAGATGTTATTAAGTGCATTGTTTAAAGAGGACATCGAACCCTTATCGTAAGTTAAACGGTCAGGAACATCAGTGACGTAAACGGATGAAAAATGTTTAGCAAATGCATTGCAAATTGAAACAGGGTTTAGCAGTCTTTCGCAATCCAGATGCATTTCACTTGGCAGAGATTGAGAAATGTTTCGTTTACTTTTGATATAACTCCAGAAAGCTTTGATATTTTTTTCGCTTATTGACGTTTCGATTTTATACATATAGTTAGCATAGCACTTTTTGATCAAATTCTGACATCTAGCCCTTGCCTCAACATATTCGAAATTATCAAGGGGATTATTAAATAGTTTCACTTTAATACGCAGTTTTTCCTTTTCTCGAATAAGTTTGATAAGATTTTTAGAATACCAAGCAGGGTACTTTTTTGGATTACATGATAACTTCGGAACGTGTTTCTCAATTATTGCGTTAATTAACAAGTAGAATATTTCAACCATGCCATCAATCGAATCAGTGTCTTTAAGTTCAGTATCCCAGTTAATGCTAGACAAATCAAGATTTATTTTGGAATAATTGGTTATATAGAAATTGTATTTGGATATTGTTTTCTTTTTTAAAAATCTTTGGAGTGGCGAAAAGTTAATTGATATATTTACAGCTGGGTGATGTGGATCGAGATCTACGACTGGGTCATTATTGCGCTCTGTGTAAACAGACTTAATATTTGATAATACTAAATCTAACACATTATCGCAATTATTAGTTATATTATTAAATTGACTTAGATTGTGCAATGACATGAAGTCGGACAATTGTTGATTTATAGAACAATTACTTGGTTCTGGAGACACAGCTGTACCAGTTGGTGACTGATTAAGACTGGATGCCCATTTGATGTTGCTCAGATTAAAGTCACCCACGATTAAAATATTATCCGGGTGATTCAAAGAAGTCAACGCTTTCGAAACATTCTCGAGTAATAACTTTAAATTTTGCAAAGTTACGGGTGGTGGCAAATATAAAGCACATATAGTTAAGTGTTCATTAGACAAATTAGGTTCCGTGACAGAAATCCACAAATCTTCATTTAAGCTTTCTATGTGAGATAACCGATGAGAACGTAGATGATTTGCAACTGCTATTAAAACACCACCACCGTCTTTTTTGGTAGATGTACTGTCGCGGTCCCTACGATAAATACGATAGTTTTCATTGAGTACTTCGGAATCATAAACACCACTTTTCAGCCATGTCTCCGTCATTACAATAATATCGTAATTGCAATTCAGACTTGATAAATACAATTTTTGTAATTTACCACGGATGCTTTGAGCATTTTGATAATATATGTTCAGTTGACTAAACATTCAGTAAAATAACAGAAAAAGATCATGCAAACTAATTGCAAGAAAAAGTCTATGATGTTAGCTCTTGAAGCATTTCACTATTACGTATCCACAGCACAGGAGACTCGTCGTTTTTCCTCATTAGAACACGACCATTGCGCACCCAGAGGTATTTATAGTTTTCATTCCTTCTTAGTAAGCGTGCTTGAGCGTGTAAGGAACGATTTACTGGAGAAAGATGCTCGCTCAAATATATCTGCACCTTATCGCCAGCCAAACCAAGCAGGGAGCTGTTTAACTTATCCTCAGGGTGAGCTTTATTGAATTTCAGACAGGAAGCTAGCATGCTGTCACGCATACGAGGTGAAGCCAGTTTCACAATTATAGTCTTGGGCCTTGTTGATTTGGGGAAAATTCCCGACTATAGGGAATACCCTATAATCCAACAAATTAGATATTCCGTCATTGCCCTGCAAATAGTTTGTCGGATTACCGGGGGTCGACTGTCTGAACAACCGTACTTACCGTTGGGCGGAGGCGGTTGCCCCCCACGCTGGTGGTAGTCCATGAGCAGCACTCCCGGCACCGGCTGGCGACCCTCGGCCCCCGCCGCCCCCTCCAGTTCCTAAGGTCACAAACGAGTCTCTATCATCCGAGCTTTATTATTTAGAATGGGTTCGCTCTTGATCCCAATCAAGTCCGGGGGCCAAGACAGAATCCACGATGGGACAGATGCTTATTCAGCCTGGCCTTAGAAAGTACTCGGAAATACAGACGCAGGGAGGGAGTTCTACTCCTTTGCTGTGCGGAATATAAAGATGTTGAGAAGCGCTCAGTACGACAAGTAGGAAAAGCAATCAAGAAAGGGTTGTGCCCGCAGTGCGTCTGATAGAAGGGAGATAAATGAGCAGTGTGTTTGCACCGACCTTCCGCTTGGTGTCGGCGCCGACTGGCGCGGCCGCGTCCCCGCCCCCCGCGTCCGCGCTCCCCTCCGCCGCCCCGTTGGGATTCAGCTCCATCGCCAGTAGGACATCTGTCGATTAACACACCACGTTACTAACCAAATTATACTGATTAACGTGTGTGTCGATCTTTCATTATGTATATTTTTCACGTTTTATTCGAGTGAACTGTGCACCAATGCAAAATATGGGTGTTTTATAGTATCTATGTTTTTAAATTTTTTGCAACTACGCCAAATAAATACAAGGATTTTGAGAGATTTTGTTATGATATTATCGAAATGTGTAGCAGATAAGCATAATTCTCCTGGTAAATAACTGACTGTGCGCGGCTCGTCGCTTGGCGGCCTTCTTGTTGGGCCCGGCGCCGGTGGCGCGGTGCGGCGGCGCGTCACACTGCACGAGGAACTCCCTCCGCCGCGCGCAGCCCCGCTCCTCCAGCACGCGGTACTGCGGCGATCGCGCGCGCGCCGCGTGCCGTGCCACCGCCAGCCGCGAGATGGGGTTGTCGCCGCCCGCGCCCGCCGCCGCCCCCGCTCCCCCCTCCTTCACCAAGTTGCGCGGCTTCTTCTTGGCGGGCGGCGGTCGGCGCCGCTCGTGCGCGGGCCGCGCGCGCATTAAAGCCGCCGGCCAGCGCCGCCGCATCTCCTCCAGCATGCGCTCGGCCGCGCGCCGCTTCGACACCTTCTTGCCGTTGCCCTCGCCCTCCGTCTCCAGCTCGCCCACCGTGCACGCCGTCACGAACACCTGCGAGCACCGTTCCGATCACGTCACTATACTAGCAATTGTAAAGTTATTATTATAGAAACAAAATTATGAGTCTAAATTCAATTTTAATTTTACAATTGTCAAATAAATATCATGGTGTTTTACAGCAAATAAACGATTGCGTGTTATTGTGATTAATTATTATGCATAGTGGATTTGTCTTGTTGTCAATTAAGGATTATACTTCGGTTTGTGGCCTAGAATTTACCACTCGCTCCCCTGAAGCGTACTGACCCTCATGTGCGGCGGGCCGCGCTCCGACTTGACGGTGAACAGCACGGACAGACTGCGCTTGAGCGCCAGCTCGTGCACCAGTGACACGGGCGACTTCACCTCCGCGCCCGGCGCCTCGCCCGCCACCGCTGTCGCACCTTCCCCTGCGCCATCAGGAATTCGCAAACCACTCAATTTTGAATTCGCACAAATCACACACTTATATTACATATTCATTTTTTGTTTATTTCTTTCGGAAAAACAGTAGATACACAATAACTTTTATTTTTGTTAAGTAACACTACAGTTATAAAAAAGGAAATATTCTCATGGTGAAAGGCTTTCATGATAACAAAGCATAAGTATTTCTTTTGAATTTTAGCAATCATTAAACTCAAAACTATAGGCTCTGTACGATACACATCGCACATTTCCCGCATCACCATTTTCATACATTAAAATTATATTTAATTTATTTGCTAAAGTAAACAATGTCGAAATATTTAACATAATTTCAGTCAGTTCGCCATAAGTCGTTCTCCTAGCTAGATCATTATACCTTGGTTCAAATAAATATAAAATTATTAGTGCGATCAGTGTTTTTATCATCATCATCATCATCATTTAAAGGTGTATGGATCATATAGGCTCGTTATTTACTGATAACACCATCAAAATCTTTGAAATATTATAAAATTACAATTATTAAAGTATTGTAATGAAGTTATATACTGAGAAAACAGCTTTATTCATCGGTCTATTTTCGGTCGAATTCAAGGACGCAATCGATATATTCATTGATGATATTATCACAAAATTAAATGCAAAGAAAGTAGCAGATCAATTCCAGGGTTTGAATTCTGCATTTGATATGGTTGGTCATAACATTATATGGAATAGAAATCAATACTCTTCTGCTATTTGAACCGTACCTAAATAAGAAATACTAAGATGTGCAAACACATTTAAACGTAATTAAAACAAATTAAGATAGGCATTCCACAGGGCTTTCTTTGGGGCCAATTCTCTTTATATTGTTTACCGACGACCTTTTAGATACAGCTTCATACCATAAATTTAACTATAGTTTCTCGGATGACACTAAAAACATAGGTGACCTCAACAGTAGACCGAAAAACCGTGTGTGTACTTGTGTGCGCACGTAAGAAGTTATAATTCTTTAGCGTAACTAAACAAAAAATAACTTAATATTTCCTCTTTCCTCAGTACTCTTTAAACGATAAATTTTAAATTATGTATCCAAGAAAAATGTAAAAATAATAAATAACAGACACACTCATTCATAAATATTTGACTAACTACCTTGAACATAGTTATCAGTTCTCACGAAAACTTGAGACAGTTAGCGGCTAACTTCACCCTGTTGCTATTAGGTGTCGGTGTGCGCCACCTAATAGGACCTTCACCCAACCGCGCCAGAAGTATAACTTTACCTGTGGCGTCGCAGTCGGGCGTGGCGGGCGCGGCGTTGGCAGTGCGCAGATCCCTGAGCGCCCGCGCGGCTGCATCGTGCCTGGCGGCCTGCGGAGTGGCGCCGTCGCCGAGCCAGGCGCGCCCGCCCACCGCCACTCGCACGCGGTAGAGCAGACCGCCCCCCACCCCTGCGCCCAGCCCCGGCCGGTGCATGGGCGCCACCCGCCCCCGGCCGCCACGCGTCGCCACCGCCGGCACGCTCGTGTACACCGCCGGCTCGCACAGCTTCATCGCCAGCGCGTTCAGCTCCACCGTCGGCATCACTGCACCTGCCACCGTCGCGCAACTGTACCCCGGGTAGCTCCGTTACATTTCCCCCCCTCTCTCTCTTTCTCATTCTATTCTTAATCGATCGAACACCGATGCGAACATTTTATCAACAAGTGTTTTATAAAAAAGTTAATAACAGAAGTAGATTTCATGGCGTGACTCCACACTTTCTGATTGGTGTATGTCCCGCTTATTGTGAGGTCCTCCCAAAAAATAAAACGAACGAGTTCGAAAATGAGGTGTTTATTATCAACCCCGCAGTACTTACTTAAAATACAAATCTCAAGCCTTTATAGGGTACTTGAAAAAAAAACTCGATAGCGCGTTTTAGACACGTAGCGCCATCTAGTACAATGTGCGGTACTTAACTATCAAGTTACTTAAACATATCGCCGGCCAAGGACATCGTGATGTCCTTCATAAATGCAACAATTTGTAGGAATGAGACACATATATGGAAAGACAAAAGCTATAAAGTTAGTATTTAAATGACCATAAAAACAATTAGTTTGGAAGGTAACACACTTTGGTAATTGGTCTCTTAACAATAGAATTTTTGCACTTCACTGATATCACTCTCACCAAATTGTCTTCTCCGGCGTGAGTCTCTACCACTCTTCCTAGCAGGGGCGTGCATACCATATAGGCAATTAGGCAGTGCCTACCTCATTAAGAACATAAATAATATACTACTAGTATTAAAGTTAATTTAGTTTAATTGGTTCCGTAATTCTATACTCAACCAAACTTCTATTGAGCACCCGCCCAGTAAGTTTTTCCTTACTACGTACTGTAAGGGTAAGCAGTCTAGAGATTGCCTATTCGAAGCGAGCAGCGTTTCATACAACATAATTAAAAAAGTATTGGTCAAAGTAATACGGCCGCGATATAAAGTGCGCTCTTTGTCCGTGTAACGTTCTAAAACATGAGCTACGCAATTTAAAAGTATTTTAGTTTCCTAGGTAAGCAAGCTTACTTGCCGAGCGAAATAAACCGACGACCCCCGATCCTATATCTGTCTCACTCGGTCCTATACGTAATAGATGAGATGGATACGCTACCGCACGAGACCGGATGAGTTGAACAAGTTTCGACTTTATTGCGATGTCATCACTTATGACTATGACTTGAGACGTATCACTGAAAAAAATGACCCGGCCGAAATATGTACACCTGTCGATAGGCGAGAGAGAGAAAAATGTTAATAGCACAAAATGCGGGAAGAAGAGAGACGGTGACACAGCGAAAGGTGCAGTGTATTCAATACACTACAATAACTTTTGTTTAGGTTTATACTCTATCTAACAATACAAACTTGTTTGTCGCATCAGTGATTTATCCGTTATTTTTCACTTCATTCAGAAGTCGTTCGCTCATATGCGGAGCCGAAATCTAACTACCTATACTCATTTATTGGAGATAATTGTTCTGTTAATGTGTTTGATGTCGTTTTCGAAGGTTTGTGGACTGTGTTTACTGCTTTTTTTATCGTGGATGACGTGCTAGATCTTCCCCAGGCTTGGGGTCTCCTGGAATTACGAACTGTCGTCGTTAGTAAGTATACTTTTATACGCACTAAATCATATCATTATCAATCATTAAGTGTTTTGTACCATATAAATCAGAAGTAGGTAAGAAAATCTAATAATATAATTTTGCACAAAATGGAATAAACACTCAAGCATTCCTATTTCTTATTCCTCAACCAGGACCAAGAGACCTTTTTTAAGATCCTGGAAAGTGTAGCAAGCAGATATTACCATGTAATGCTACCATCGGTAATTTGAATATTTCAGCAGATTTTTCTCTAAGCGTAATTACTTACATGCAAAGCTCTTCCATCATCAATGTTTTTAACCTATCAAGGATCCAAGATTGTAAGGCCTATCTTATTGCAGGATAGTAAAGTATTAACTGAAGGCAATTAAGCTGCAGAGACCATTCAAGTGGCAGAAAAATCCAGACCAACCTTTATTCAGTATTATTATGCAAAATACTAGTGATAAAAAGAAGAAACTTTGTATGGCTTAAATGCTGTTGTTGCTGTTTAACGATACGATTTAAATATTTGGCGGAATGTTCAGTTGAACAATAGTTTAGACTTTTCTGCCTTATGAAAACCTCATGGATATAAATTGGTGAGTATCTATTATGATATATTTTTTTGTTTGTAAACATAGAATGTGTAATAGTCATTTAAGTAATAAAACTAGCCAAACATGTTTAGCCAACAATATAGCATATAAAGGTATTCCTTATAAACTAACAACATATTAAGAATTATTATATAATTATGAAACCATTGAAATGAAATAAATAAGTAGTAGGTATATAAGATTGATGCTTTATGTTCAATGATTCTTTGTCTTAAAAGTGTGTTTTACCTAAACTAGTAACATAAGTGTATCTTATGATCAATTGAACATAAAGGGAATTCCCTTATTTATTATGTATTCTTTCGATTATTTTGACACATGAAAGCTTTTGCTGAACTGGTCCGATTTTAATACTTTTTTAGTACTCATCACTCAATTGCCTTTTCTCTTTTATTTCTAGTAAAATGTTTGAACTAGCTTACATTGCCTCCTTCAACTCCAACAACCATAAATATATTATACTATTTACACTAGATTACATTAAATTAAAATTAATTTTGATATATGGTTATTTCAAATGATATGTACTTGCATACTGTGTACATTTACTATTCTTTTGTTTCAGCTTGTAGACAACTTCAATAATCTACATTCAAAATACATAAACAAATATATTTGTATATTCCCAGTGTAAAAACAAATTAACTGAACTTATGAGAAAGAAAAAATCTAAAATTATTATCACAATGACATCATTCATTTAGGAGATGGTGAGTTTTGACTCTTTTATGTACAATAATTACATTTTAACAATTCTTAAAATATGAAAAATCATCATACAGAATGTCAATATCATAAGGATAATTAATGTTGGTGCTTGTGTTTTATAAGTGAAAATAAAAATATTTTTAATTTCAGATTTAGATAGAAAAGAGAAAAAGCTTGCAGCTGTATTGAGTTTACCAGAATTAATCAACCCAAGTATTGTTGCATTGCCCGGCAAGTCTTCTTCAACAAGCTCTACACACTACTCCCCTATACCATCACCTTAAATCAATTGGTAGCTTTTTTATATTAAGAGATATTTTTGTAATTATTAATTTGAAATCAGACTTCATTTTTTTGTAGTGTTGATTGTTTAATTAGTCACGAGACTAAATAGGATTAATATAATTAATAGTGTTAAGTTTGTGTTGTAAAAATAGCAATCATATAAACATTTTGATCGCACCACTTATAGATTTATATTGGTACCTAGCTTACTCAAGAATAATAGATATATTGCAGTGTTTATTCATACATTTAAATGTGAATTACAGAATCCGGTAAAAGTTATACCAATTTGTTTAATTGCAAAAGAAACCTTATCCAACAGAATAAAAAGACATTTATTTTCTGCTCAACTAACGTCATGGTACTGATAAATTATTCGAGATGTTTGCCGGGCTAATTAGTAGCTATAAGACAAATACATGTTTAAAGTGTAGTGTAAGTGTTATGTTTAAAATATATTTATTAAATAAATTATTATGACAGTCATAGTTTGTTTTTAAGTATTGAAAGCGCTAGATTTGTTGAGCAATAGAAATGTCCAAATAAACAAATGTCATAAGCTGATAAGACTTTAAAAAGTGTCTTATACAAATTATTTGAACATTAAAATTACTCAACCATATCTATAGCTAGCTATATTACAGTACCTAATCCACATGAAGTACCTAAAGCTCAATAATTAGGTATAATAACTGAATTGAATATGATCTTGGTTAATTCTATAAAGATTACTTGATTGTTATAAAAAAGATAAATATTAACTTAAATATAAAATATTGTTAATTTTAATAAATAGTTGTTTGCATTAATTACCAAACATTAGCCAATCAATCATATACTTATTAAAAACTATCAAGTGCTTTGTAAATGGCACAAATTAATTTATAAAATGAAACGTATGACATGATAGGGACGACTAAAGCGTAATAAATATTATAAAGCCTTTGTAAAATCCATAAAGCTTTTGTGATAGCCATAATAACCATACTTGATGCAGTTGACAAATACTTGTTTGATTTCAATAAGATTGCTTGTTCACGTCGCTTAATCAAGCACAACTTATTGCTAGAATCATGTGCGCTTGTTAGATTTACTAACTATAAAGTATGATAATTAAGTATTTTACATATGTTTTCTTGTTTAACTTAAAGAAAAGCATCTTTCGCTTGATAGTTAGTGTAATTTTCTTGTATGTAAATAACAAATTGTTTTCAATAAGAATCATATGATTTACCAATACAAAAACCACCCCTTAAGCAATTTAAACTCTGTTTTCACATATCCATTAATATCTCCAATTTTATCAATATGTGTTGTATAAATAACCTTGCAATTTGTTCCAATTAAGTTATTTTTTCAATTAAGAACTTAATATCCTAGTTAACCTCCTTTGAATCTATTTTTATATAATTAAATCATAGTGAATTTGAAAGAAATTGTTAAATAGACCCAAATTAATAAAGTCAGAGAATATCGTCCGATGTGACGTCACTTGTTTGTCGCCGCCTATAAAAGACTGTGCTCCGGTCGTACTCGGCCGCCGCCGAGGGTTCTCCGAGGCGGTCGCTTGGATTAAACCTTAGCAGCCTCATCGGCTAAAGGTACTTGCTAAAGAAAAAAGATGTTGATGAGTGTTTTTTGTTAAAAATAAGTATCGAAGTTAGGTATTTAATAATGGAGAAATTACAGTGTGCCGATTGTAAGGATTCGATTTGTGTACAAAAACTACGTACCTATCCTTTCGGACAGTTTACGTTCATAGATAAATTAAAAGTCGTTTCTTTTACTAGACCAACTCCAAATATCGAGCTTATTCAACGGAAAGGTAAAAATATCAGACATTTCAATACCAAATATTACGACAGTTATACTCGGCTAGCTGGTTGCCGCCATTCGAATTTATTGTTTTGCTTTCCCTGTCTTTTGTTTTCTACAACAAAGACGGTGTGGAATGACACTGGTTACGGTGATTTTATTTAATAATTTAACAAACCTTGCTAAGAAACATGATCAATGTCGTATTGTAAGCATTAGTAAATGACGTACTAGAAATTTATTTACAAAAAGACAGACGAGTTGAGCTTGTTTATAAATAAAATAAAATTCAGAAATATAATACATAAGTAATACGAAAAGGTTCGATCGAATCGACACAAACTGCAACAACATCTTTTTTTTTCTTACTTAATTTACCTCAGTCAGTGTATTATTACTCGTATAATTATTTATACCCGGTATTCGTAAATCGTGAGTGATGATGTGAAGTGACAAAAAACTTATAACAACAACAATGGCTTTTCTAAAAGCCTGAAAAAACCTGCAAAAAAAGTGGTAGGTGAATTTATATCCATATTACTTACCAAATATTAGGAATTTTTAAATGATAAGCGCAACTACGACTTGTTAGATCTACAGTGCCTACCGCGCTGGAAAACCAATGCACGCCCCTGCTTCCTAGTAACCATTTTGAGGGTGGCAAATTTTCATCCCTTAACAAAACTAGATCTCCTGTCTTAAAGTTTGTTTCTTTGGTCATCCATTTAGGACGTTGTTGCAAACGTGATAAATATTCACTCGACCACCTTTTCCAGAAGTCTTGTAACATTCTTTGTGTAAGCTGCCATCGAGTTAGTTGATTAATGTTAGAATTTAAATAGTTCTTCTCTGGAACAATAGTTGGGGATTCACTTAGAAGAAAATGTCCAGGGGTCAATGGCAAAAAATCTGTAGGATCATCACTCATTGGAGATATTGGTCGAGAATTTAAACAGGCCTCAATTTGTGAGGTCACTGTAGACATCTCCTCATATGTCAACGTACTGTTCCCAAGAATACGTTTCAAGTGAAATTTAATTGATTTCACTCCAGCCTCCCACAATCCCCCGAAGTGTGGAGCTGAAGGTGGGATATGATGCCATGTAGTCCCGTCATTAGCCAGGATGTTCCTGATTTCTAATGGCAAAATTTCAGCACTCTTATTAAATAATTTTCTTAGTTCTTTATTTCCAGATGTTAAATTCGTGCCATTATCGCTCCACATATTTGAGCAGTGTCCTCGCCTGGCGACGAAGCGCTTAAAAGCGGCAATAAAATCTTGGGTATTTAAAGATGTGACAATTTCAATATGTATGGTCTTGGTGACCATGCAAACAAATATGGCAATATAGCCCTTTAATGTTTTGCAACCTCTACCCTTTGAGAGTCTCAAATCGATCGGTCCTGCAAAATCCACTCCACTATTTAAAAAGGGTTTACAGGGTGTTACACGAGCATCAGGTAAGGACCCCATCATCTGGGTTCTGGTGCAGACACGGAATCTAGCACATTTCATGCACTGATGGACAATCTGACGAACGAGACTCTTAGCATGAACTATCCAGTATCGTCTCCTGAGGTTACTCAAAATCATCATTGGACCTCCGTGTAAGGTACGTATGTGGAAATCGACAAGCACTAATTTGGTAAATGCATGGTTTCCAGGTAGGATTATTTGGTGTTTGGTAAAATCAGGTAAGTCACTTTTATGTAGTCTACCTCCTACTCTTAGGATTCCCCCTTTGTCTAGAAAAACATTAAGACTACGAAGTTTACTTTCTTTCTTAAGATTTCTATTTGCAGATATTCTTTCTATTTCATCTCTAAACGCGTCCTTCTGACATAGCCTTATACACACTTCTCTTGCCCTTTTTATTTCTATACCCGTAAGATGTAATTCCCTTGATTTCTCTTTTGTAAAGAATCGCAGAATGTATGCTGTTACTCGCAATAGTTTTGTTAAATTTGAATATCTTTTTAATAAGTCAAAGTCTTCATTTTCGGTTAGTATATTTTTGTAAACATTAATCTTTTCTTTTTTCTTTTCCAGGTCTGTTGTTTTTTCTTTTAATTGTTTGTATGTTAGCTTTTTTTCCAAAAGTGCGTCAGGTCCCGTCCACCACAAGTCAGATTGCAAGAGTTGACTTGGAGAGGCTCCCCGTGAAGCTACGTCTGCAGGATTTTGTGTCGACTCTATGTAGCTCCAGCATCTCGCAGGTAAGATAGTTAATATTTCAGAAGTTCGATTAGCTATAAATGTCTTCCACCTTGAGGGGTGACATTGGAGCCAAGCTAATACTATAGTTGAGTCGGTGTAAGCATGTATGTCAGCGTGAGCTAAACCGAGACATTCGGCTGTTTCGTGGAGTAATTTTGTCAAAAGTACGGCACCACACAGTTCAAGTCTAGGTATGGAAACAGTCTTGATTGGTGCGACTCGAGTTTTCGCTGTAATAAGGCGAACATATATGGATCCATCAGCCTTGACCACTCGCAAATAAACAGCAACCGCATAAGCCCTCTCCGATGCGTCACTATATCCGTGTAATTCTACTTTTCGATCATTATTGTTTGTGTTTAACCATCTGTTTACGTATATGTTTTTTGTTTGTTCCAGGTCATTGCAAAAGTTATACCATTCGATCTCTACTTCGTTTGGAACTTCTTCGTCCCAAGTAACTCTAGCCAACCACAATTTTTGTATGATAATTTTAGCTACCACGATAACCGGTGCCAGCCATCCCATCGGGTCAAACAGCCTTGATATTTCACCTAGAATAAATCTTTTTGTGACAGGTTTTGTTGCAGGTCGTAAGTTTATATCGTAATGAAATTTGTCTGTGTTCTTATTCCATCTTATTCCTAAAGTCTTAATAATTGTCTCTGATTTTAGTATGTACGTGTCATCGGTTTTAGAATCACCATTTGCAATATATTCTTCAAACTCCAATTTGTTACTTGCCCACTTTTGCAATTGAAATCCTCCGGCCTTCATCATATTTGTCATTTGTGAATGAATCTCAAAGGCGTCCTTTAAATTGTCTGCTCCCGAAAGTAGATCGTCCATATAGAAATCTGTTTTTGCAATTTTCGAAGCTAAAGGAAACTGTTGTTCTTCATCTACTGCTAATTGCTGAAGAGTTTTTGTAGCAAGATAAGGCGCGCTAGCTGTGCCAAATGTAACTCTGGTAAGACGAAAATCTCTTAATTCGCCGTTTACTCGCCATACAATTTTTTGACAGTTTGCACTCTCATTGGTAACCTTTATTTGACGGTACATTTTAACACAGTCTGCTGTAAAAGCTATTTCAGATGTCCGCCATCTCATAACTATATGTCTTAGATCCTGCTGTAGTTTAGGACCAATTAACATGTTGTCATTGAGGGATTTACCATTAGGGCCCCTGCATGAAGCGTCAAAAACTATTCTTACTTTGGATGTTGTTTTCTCTGGTCTTATCACCGCGTGATGTGGCATGTAAAAGGAATTACATGTTGTCCCGTTCTCATGATTTGTTATGTCTTCCATGTGGTTAAGTTGTATATATTCCATTAACACTCTTGTATATTCTGTTTTTAATTCCTTGTCCTTGTTAAGTTTCTTCTCTAAATAATCTAGCCTTTTCTCTGCTATTTGTTTTGTGTTCCCATAGTCAAAGTTCTTCTGTTTAAACGGAATTTCTACTATGTATCTTCCTTCACTGTCTCTGTTATATGTTTCTTTAAATATTGTTTCACATCTTTCTTCTTCTTCTGTTAACTGTTTTTTGTTTTTGTATGCATCTCCAGATTCAAGTTCCCAGAATTTTTGTAAAAGGTCAATGTCTTCTTGTTGCGTTGATATATGCATGTTGATCACATTATTTGTACCGTTTGTGAAGGTTGAATTGATCTCTCCAGATAATATCCACCCCAGTCTAGTGTTCTGTGCCAATGGTGTGTTAAAAGACCCAGGTTTCACACCCTCTAACAAAATGTTACTGTAAACTTCAGCTCCTAGAAGAAGATCTATTGAAGCTGGTGTACCGTAATGTGGATCAGCTAATTGTAAGCCCTGTATGTGTTTCCATCTCCTATCAACTTGTCTTGACGGTAGAAGACGAGTCAATGTTTTAAGCACATATGCCCTTACTGGGAGTTTAAATGTTCTATCATATTCTGATTGTAGACTGAATGTTACTATGTGTTTGGCGTGCATTACAACGTTATTTCCTAAACCACTAATAGTGCCATTGATGGAACGTTTCTTGAGACCAAGAGCTTGGGTGGCCTTCTCCGTTATGAATGATCCTTCAGACCCTTGATCAATTAATGCTCGTAGTTGCAGTGTACACCCGTTCTCGGCAGTCACTTTGACAATTGCAGTGGCTAACAAGATGTTAGTTGTAATTTTGACTCCAGTGTCCATTGTATAATGTGTTGCTATGTTTACTTTCTCCTTAGTCTTTATAGGTTGTGTGATCTCGTACTCTTGAGTTGAATTGTCTTGTCGTTCGTTATTTTCAGGAGGTTTTTTGTTGTGATACTCAGTATGAATGAGTGTGTGATGGCGTTTTCCACAAATACGACATCTTGACTTCTGTTTACATTGTTTCACTCCATGATTAGGTATCATGCAATTGAAACAAAGGTTGTTTTTCTCAATATATGCCTTTTTATCTTGGATGGACATCTGTATAAAGCCTTGACATTTGTAAATATAGTGATCTTCGCCACAAAGTGCACAACCCTCTTAAGGCGTATTGTAAAACACTCTTTTATCTGTATTAATAGTCGTAGGTTTCGTTACTGTGCGCCAATTTCCTTTTGTTGATTGAATTCTTTCCAGAGACCTGAATCTTGACTCTAAATATTTTGTAAGGTCTTCGAAAGTTGGTAGTGTTTCGTTATTATGTTTACTTATTTCTTGTTCCCAGCATTTCAAAGATTCACTATCTAACTTGCTTGTCAGTAGATAAATAATTATGGGATCCCAAGAACTTTTATCCACTCCTATGCTTTTTAATCCACTCAAACATTCCGTTGTCGTGTCTAACAAATTCTTGATGGAGATCGCGTTCTCATTTGTGATATATTTTAGTGACATCAATCTTTGTAAATAGGAATTAATTATAACTCTTTTGTTGCTATATCTGTCTTTTAATTTTAACCATGCAGAGTCATAATTGCCTTCAGTGACGGATGTGTGTTTAAGTAAAGTTGCAGCTTCTCCTTTTAAGTTTTGTTTCAGTAAATGTAGTTTGTTAACCTTGCTAATAGTTTTATTATTATGAACGAGTGAAACAAATTGGTCATAAAATGGAATCCATTCGCTGTAATTTCCATCAAAGGTTGGGATCTGTATTGGAGGAACTTTTATTTGCTGTGATGTTATTTCAGAATCCTTGTTTTCAACACCGTTATTCGATTGAGTTTGACATGGATATTCATACTGCCTTTTCAACATCGAGTCTTTTGCAATGACATATTCATCTTCTACTTCATAATATGTGTTGAAAATGGTTTCATCATGTGATCCAATACTCTCTGTGTTTTCGATTAACTTTAAATGATTGTTCTGAAATTTTTCCCACAACTGGTCGAGTAATGTTATTTTTATATCAATGTAGTTCCATGATAAACGACCCTTAGGTGTCTTCTTAAAGTTATTATGTGATTTTTCTATTTGTATTTTTAAGCCTAATTGTAATTTTTTAATTGTTCATAGACACTGTGTTCATTGCTTTTTGCCATTTTTTTGTCAAAACGTCACTAGAATTTGCCAGTTTATGTCACTTAGATTCACTCTCACTTCGTATATATCACTTAAATTTGAAAACGTCACTTGTCACTTGTGATAGTTAACTTCACTTTTCTGAATCACTGTTTAAGACGCACTATTGTTTTACTAGTCCTACAACTACCTATCTATTTACGCGAACCGGCTCGGGAGGACCATGTCCCGCCTATTGTGAGGTCCTCCCAAAGAATAAAACGAACGAGTTCGAAATTGAGGTGTTTATTATCAACCCCGCAGTACTTACTTAAAATACAAATCTCAAGCCTTTATAGGGTACTTGAAAAAAAACTCGATATCGCGTTTTAGACAACACGTAGCGCCATCTAGTACAATGTGTGGTACTTAACTATCAAGTTACTTAAACAGTGTAAAATGAAATTTTACTTCGTTTTAAATTATTAAATTTAATAATTAAATTTGTTTCTTGTTATCTTCATTACCGTATAATTATTCATAATAAATCTCTGACCATTTGACTGTCTGTTCAAAGATTAGTAGTTAATATGTACGGAACCGTACAATTTTATATATATCATAATTAATTATGCAATAATATCGTTAAGTGACGTATGCTTACGTCGTTGGTTTATGCACTCGATTGCCTCGCGAGTGCCAATTATATATCAAAATAAAGTAAGTGCAATTACGGCATCCTACATGGGCAGTTTCATTTATCATCCCCGAATTTAGCAGTATCAATTTACATTATCATTTAATATCAATATTGTATGAACTATATAAGTAGTAATTAGTATTCACCATTACTTAATTTTACTCATTAAATTAAAAAAAAAGCGTTTTTATCTGTCGTTCTTTAAGGACGTACGGATATAATTACAGGTGTACTATTTAATAATAAACAAAATATGCCATAAACTGCGCAATTAATTAATTTGTAAGTCAGTATGAAACCATTACTTCCGCGAATACGAGTCGCGTGGCTAGGTGAAGTGACGTCACACGCTAAAGTGCTGCGTCTAAGGAAATGATTTTTGCAAACACACCTTTAAAATCTCACTAGTATTTCATTTATATAGATATTTTAAAGACACTTAGACACGTTTTATATATTTACTTAGTTTTTACAGTCACAATCTAAACCAGAAAAGTGGAAACCTGAGTGGCGGTGGTGTGCGTGTGCGGGCTGGTGCGGCGCGGGCGCCCGGGGCGGCGGCGGCGGGAACGCGGTGGCCGACAGCGCCGCGCTCGCCGCCGCATGCTGCGCGCGCTTTATCGACGAGCCCTGACGGACAACGACAACACCTTTTATGCCCGACGATAGTACTTATCGAGCGACCCCGCCTCTCGCACCAAATGGTCCCGGAAGGGGCTAATGTTTGTGCGATGAATACGAGCACTTGCACATGACTACGTATGTGCATTCGTCACCCTAGTATCCATAACACAAACCTTACACCTTGACCGTAAAAAATATTATTGTTATAGATCGACCGCTTTAATGAGTGTTCGCCTGTGCGGTAAAAGAGCGCAGGGTACGGTGACAAAGGGGCCGAATGAGGAACAGGCGGCAGGCAAGCATAGTGCGCGCCCTCCCCCTTTTGACGCCGTACCCCCACGCCCCAGTACCGCGCGGGCGAACACTAATTTTAGCGGTCGACCTATGGGCGGTTATATTATTTTGTAAGTTCAATCTAAGGGTGTTTATGGACAGCAGCACATAAATATTATTAACCCGGACTGTCCCGATACTATCCGTTTCCCAAATAAATGAAAAAAATTGCTTTAACAACATCTAATCGCCTCAATTGTGGCTATCGATTGGCAAACACAAAAAGAAAGCATGCGTGCAATTCACACGTGGGAAAAGTGAAACCTTCAAAATAATACGTACACGTATACAAAATACCACGGTTGTTGTGATGCCTACTCTCAAGCTTTGTACTACGCATGCGCACACAAACACGTATTAACACACGTACATAATGCTTCAAATCTCATTTTCTCCTACGTTAAATCTTGTGAATTTATGTCTGTCTCTTTTTACTGTCACTTTTTCGTTTCATCGACTTTCAAATCACAACGATGTTAAAGAAGTTTTCACTTCATAAATAATTATATATTTTCTTTGTCTGTAAATCAGAAACCCGTCCACAAAAAAAAATCACTTTGTTTACTTAGCTTGTGGTTATGAAATTGTAGGATTATAATCAGATTCTTCATTTTAGATGGACACAGTGAAATTTCTCATTTTTGTGGATATTTATGCGATCGTTGTGCCCATGTAATAATTTATTGCGTTCATTAATTATGTTAAATGGTTTTAATTGTAAAATGTCTATAAAATATAATGTTAGGTCAAACCATCCATAAAAAGTAAACAATAATCCATTTATATTTAAGTATATTATTATTATTCGCAATAAAAAATATTAATTATTAAACTATGCGAAATTTCCTAGAAAAATGGGAGTAGTCAAGCAGGAAATCGTGCAACCTACAATATGTCGACTGTATTTATATTTTCCACTTTCATTTTTAATAAAAATGTGACCATACTACACCTGTCAAGAACTCATGAAATTGTAAATCCGACTAAATTGAAGTAGTCATAGATTTAGAGAGACATATCTTTGTTTACATATTACGCTAAAACTTTGAGGGGTCCACCTACCTCAGCAGTATATTCCTCAGTATCACCCAACCGGAGTGTTACTGTGAATACTTTCTTGTGCGCAGGGCCCGTTTCTGATGTGAGGCGGTATTGATGCTTAATCTGAAAGCATTTTACAAAAATCACACATCTACTAACATCTCATAAGCATGAATGAATGAATGGGACCACAGTTATTTTAATATATTTTATACAGAACTCAGCTTTCCATCCAAAATTAACCCCAAATCAAGAGTAAATGTTACGATGAATCCAAGAGTAGATATAATATAAAAACCTTATTCGAATATAACGTTGGTCAATTACATGCTGTAATTTTGCCAAGATCCCTTTGGAATAGCTCAACATCATTTAAATTTCAATTAACCTTTTGACCAATTTGTGATAGGTATGAATGACATCAGTCTAACAGAAAATCGTGTATACTGGCCGAATGTAACTTACAAGAATAAAAGAATTCTAAACTTTAGCAAATGCCTTGTGTATATCGGTGTATACTGCATCCAACTGTCGACTTCGGTCCATCTAATATCTTAAATATTTCACATAGTAACCAAGGTTCGTAGTAGTGGATCTCATATGCCAAATACTATGTTTTTGTGGGACGATATAATAGGTTCGACGATTATTAGTTAAGTATGGGCAAACTAGTGGTCAAATATTTTTTTTTTTTTTTTAGGAATGCAGACAATAAAGAGATGGAGTCCTTACGTCGCTTTAATCAACCATCTTCGGGATAGGACAAAAATTGTCTTTTTTCCAAATCGATGGAAAGACTCCAGTAGATAGGGATTGAATAAAAATTAATATGCCGGTTCTTCGTCTTTTTCTCAATACATTAATTGCAGTTACATTAAAAATTGGTCCTACATAAAAAAATATGATGGGTAAATATGTGCTGTACCTTATTGTACCTGGCCAGCTCGTTGACCAGGCACATAGGAGTTTTCTCTTTACTGTTGGCCGGGTTGGCGGGGGCCGGGCGAGCCGCCTCGCTGTCGCCCGGCGCCGCCCCTGCGCCCGCGCCCCCCTCCCCGGCGCCCCCCTCGGCCCCCACGCCCGCTGCCCCAGCGACACCCACGCCCGCGCCCCCCGCCCCCGCCTCGCCTGCCGGGGTCGGCGCCACCGCGTACACGTCGCCGTTCATTTTGGCACCTGTCGCCGCACCAACATTACGACGGATTACGATCGGTCTTCAGCTGGTCCGAGACTTCAGTCTCGAACTCGATCGTCACTTAATTTTTTAATAATATGTGGGATTTCATTAAAATGTCTGACATGATCACATGGGATAAGATAAGCAGTCAAGGTAAACAAAAAGTAACGGGTCTTAGGTTTAAGGGCCCCAGCATTCGAATCCACCCATGACATCTAATCACACTTTAATCACACACAAAGCAAATAAGCACTTTCTTTCAAATAATACAACCTTTAATCTGTTTATCCATCTGTGTATTTTAATAACCTGTATTAGCGAAATGTTGTATTGCAGACTAAAAGGACTTATCAATTTTCAAACAAATTCGTTTAACGTGTCGCGTGCACAGATTATGTTATGAATTGTTGCTGCGACCTTAAGTCAACGTTGATGTGTTTTATATCGCCATAATTAATGCTGGCATGGCTGCTAAAAGCAACATCAATGAGGTGTAATAGATATAACCGATTCTTACTTCAGTTGGTATTTTGCACAACTCACAAATCTGAATTTACACATGGTCACAGCACAGTACGATTAGTGAGGCACAGAGCATGTAACTGCCGATCACGCAACCTACTTTGATACGCTCGGCCTTTCGTAATAAATCATAATAATAAAGTTAGTTGTTTGCCAGCGTGCTTTTAAACCTTCTAATCAAGTGTTTTAACTTCAACACCTATCTACTGCTACACTCTTCAAGACCCACTCAACTACAGGTATGTAAAGCACTAACATTAAGTATTCACATCAGAAGCAGGATACAACATTCCTGTGCAAGAGTGTCAGTGGGCAAAGTACTCACCTGGGTGCGGGTGAAGGGGCGGTGGCGCCCTCGGTTGCGGCGCGTAGGGCGGCGGTAGGGCGCCCGCGCCCGGACCGAACGCGCCGCCCGCGCCGTACCCGCGACGTAGCTGCTTCAGCGGCTGCGCAATCGATCAACACATCGTCAGTGAAGATGGAAAGAGAATAACGTTTCATATATTACTGTAGGGGCAAGAGAGTGAGGTGCGTAAATTTTCTTTCTTCCACAGCCAGTTTCGTTTCATATATCTATATATACAAAGCAAAACTAAAGAAAGAAAAAACAATCAATAGGATAACTAAATTTTCCTAGCCCCACGCTGCTATTGGTAGAATTTTCCTCGCACACTGCTTAGCGCACAGCTTTGGTGGAAAGACTCCCTTAAGCGTGGTCTAACTTTGAGGGCTCCTTCTTCGACGGCGATCACCGGAGCAAAGGTGCAGTGAAAATTTTAATTCATGAAAACAAGCGAATTAGATGCTATTGGAAATTGAACCGAATAGCATTCACACGATTCTAAACGAGCACTTTCGCGTCAGTACAATTTTGCGCTGAATGCCACACAACCGCACTGAAGCTTAGATGCAACCCAATGTGAAATGGTGCAGACATGGGTAATAAATTAGAAACCAGCGGCAGAAGATTTCACTACAACTACCGTCTGACTTTTTCTTATACCATGGAACGGCCGTGGAAAAGGTGTCTGCGACGGACTGGACAAAGAGTTTTGCGAATAGGTTCAGACGCATGAAATGTTGTATAGAGTTATTACATGATTTTTCAATTTCTCAAAACTTAACTTAATCCAAGAAAATGTTCACGGTTCACGTCCAGAGGCGTCTTTATGTATGGTGCAGGGTATACGTCGCAGACGGGCGCCGCGACCCGAGGGGGCGCCGAGCACTTTCAATCACTTCAATGTTAACAAATCGTAAAAACTCTCCATATAAATAAACATACATCCAAACAAAAAGAGAATAGTGTACGGTTTTACAACCGCACAATTGCGACATCGCCGATTCAGCATTTACTGCATTATATTGTAATTTTAATGTCATAGCATTTAGTACGCATTCGATCGCCCCGGTGTCTACTCATATCATTTAGCATAAATTATCAAAAAATTAAATTCGTGGTTTCATCAAACTTCTTATCATTTCTTATCAAATTAAACATTGTACGGCAGCAACTCGTACATGTTTATGGTCCTTCGAGCAATTTTGATCTAGCGCCGGAAGGTCAAAAAGCGGGACCACGTGTATCGACAACGTGACATCGTGAACAGTGCACGTGTAACCTGTGCCAGTGACTTTCCGTTCGTGCATTAAACTTTATATCAAGAATCAAGAATCAATCAGCAATTAGCAGTGCCTTAGTGTTTTGAGTCCAAAGTGTGGTAGCGAATCGGTCAAACCGGCCTCCCACCAGCGGGTCTCACCGGTGAGATTGAGACACGGCGCACATACCGCACCGCGGACGCTCAAGCGCGTGGCACGAAAACGTGACTGACAATCGCGTAGCAACAGTCACTTTAAATCAATTTTATCAAGCTCCAACTCTTCAACCATGGAAGATCTTCTATCAGTTCAGCATCAGCTCATGGATGGCATGCGGCAACTTATCACTAACTTCAAGAAGGACGGTTCAGAGCGAAAAACCCCTTCTTATATAAAGCGACGCTTAGAAACTCTGGAACAGTATTGGAGGGAATTCCAAGAAAACCACATCAAGTTGTGTGAAAGTGAGAACCGCGACTATACGTATTTCTCTGAGAAGCACTACGAAAAGGCGTCGGACTTTTATACGGAGAGCCGACGAATCATTCAAAAGCATATGGATCAAGACCCTAAAGTACTGCTTAGAGCGGCTACTCCCTTAGGTGGCATGGACTGGCAGCAAACAGAGAGACGTCAATCGCCTTTACCTGCTGGAACCTCAACAGAACAGCAGCCATCTCGAAATGAAAATCAAAGCAGAATTTTACCATCATCTATCAAGGTCGACAAAGGAAACCCTAGCAAACTTGACGAGATGTACCGCAAGCAGAAAAGTAACATCAAAGCCCTTGAAAGAGCTTTGAACAACATCAATCTAGAATCCCTTACCGAGAAGTGGGAACTCGAAGACGCCTTGCGCACCGTTCAAGGTCGTTGGAATGCTGTGGATGTCTTACATTGGGAGATCGACAGTGAACTCGCCACGGAAGACGTAGATTACGAAAATACCTACTACACTTTTGAGGATCGGTACAATCAAGTTAAAAAGTCCATCAACAGCAAGATGTGGGCTGTTTCTCATCAAGAGCAGTCTACACCAAAAATGGATATACCGGTATTTAGTGGGAGCTATCAGCAATGGATATGTTTTAAAGACTTATTTACAGAGTCAATTCATAAAAGCAGAACAATATCAGACGCACAAAAAATGCAATATTTAAAAAGTAAGGTCAGAGGAGAAGCGGAGAGGTTAATCCAGCACCTATCAATTAGTTCTGAAAATTATAGAACATGTTGGGACATCCTAAACCACCGCTATAACAACAAGCGCATGATTTTTAGCTCTCACTTAAACGTCCTTCTCGGTTTACCGGTCATTCATCAGCAATCAGCATTCGCACTCAAAAAACTTCACGACACCGCTAAAGAATGCCTACACGCTATCAAGAACTTAGATGTCAATATTTCCACTTGGGATCCGCTCATAGTTCATCTTTTAATCCAAAAGGTCGACACTGAAACACACAACGATTATTTTGAATATCTTCAAGACCCAAGAGAGCTACCTACCTTATCAGAATTTTTTACATTCCTGGAAATGAGATTTACAGCATTAGAGTCATCTCGACGCAAGCAGGAGGCGCCTAAAACCAATCAGCAAAATCAGTTTTATGACTCTAAAAAATCAATGAATATCAAAACAACTCCAGGAACATCAAATAAAGCATTTATTAATCATACAAATTCAAAGACATTCCAATCAATGTCACGTAACAAGACACCATGTCCCTTGTGCAATGAACAACACGGTATTTACCATTGTAAAAAATTTCTAGAACAATCTCCAGAAGCAAAACGAAAGACAGTATCAAAGCTGTGTTTATGCGAAAACTGCCTTTATGATCACAACGGTAAGGAATGTATTTCAGAGAAAAGATGCGTTCAGTGCAAAAGGAACCATAATACTTTATTACATGAAGCATACATATCAAATAACCGAGCAAACCAGCAAGCAAGTAATGGAAAGCTTAGTTTACAAAAACATGTTTCACATGTTTCGCAAGAATGTGTTGCCGAAATTCTATTGGCAACAGCACAAATTAAGGTCCGGGCAGCGGGTGGAAATCCCATCACTATGCGTGCTTTGATCGATCAAGGGTCACAGACATCGCTTATCACAGAAAACGCTGCTCAGAGACTCGGCCTACCAAGACAACGCTGCAAAGGAGTTATTTTCGGAATAGGTACAACAGAAAATAACTGTAAGGGAGTTATCAATATCACAGCATCTTCCATTCATACCGATTATAGTTTTAGTACTGACGTCATCATCATGAAAAGCCTAGTAAACAACTTACCGAATCACACTTTCAGCAAACCGACCTGGGATCACCTAGACAGCATTCAATTAGCAGACCCCGAATTCAATATCAGCCGTCCTGTAGATATACTGCTAGGTGCAGATATCTACTCAAACATCATTTTAAGTGGAATCATAAGACAAGACGAAAATCAACCGATAGCGCAGCAGTCTCGCCTTGGTTGGATCATATGCGGAAACATGAAACCATCATATCAATGTAATGTTGTACTACACAATTTGGAGGACATTTCGAGGTTTTGGGCCATAGAAGATATCGCAGACAGCTCTATAGATATGTCATCAGAAGACTATCACTGTCTACAGCAATATGAAACGGAAACCAAACGACTAAGTGATGGTCGATATGTCGTTCGGTTACCACTAAAACCCGAGATCGAGCAAAATTTGGGTGAATCGAAACAGAAAGCCGTAGCTCAATTATATCAATTAGAGCGTAAATTCGCCAAAAATGAATATATTTCTCAATCTTACAAATCATTTATGAAAGAATATAGTGATTTAGGTCACATGCAACAATGTAATCGTAACAGCAACACGACACCCAGTTATTATCTACCGCATCACTGTGTGCTACGGGACGACTCTACAACCACTAAGCTACGAGTCGTATTTAATGCGTCATCAAGGACGTCGACTGGCTATAGCTTAAACGACTTGATGTACAGTGGGCCGAATCTTCAGAGCGACATCATGACACTTATAATTAAATGGCGGCAATACAAAATCGCCTTTACTGCAGATATTGAGAAGTTTTTCAGAGCTATTCTTTGTTGTGAACAGGATCAAATTTATCAAAAAATACTGTGGCGCGAAAACCCTAACGAGCCATTACGTGAATATCAGTTAACAACAGTAACGTATGGCACAAAAGCCGCGCCATTCCTAGCAATGAATACATTAAAGCGATTAGCCCACGATGAAGGTCACCGATTCCCTGAAGCAGCAAAAATTTTAGAGCAAGGAATTTACATGGACGATATTTTGAGTGGTACACACAGCATCACGTCAGCCATAAAAATTCAACAAGATCTTATCAATCTACTAAAAGCAGGAGGGTTTAATCTACGAAAGTGGAACTCGAATTGCAAGGAATTTTTAGAAAAAGTTAGCACAGATAGCAATAATCAGAATGGATATGAATTCAAGCAAAGAGAATCAACAAAGGCTTTAGGACTACACTGGAATGCAGAAAGGGATGTATTCTCGTTTAATTTGAAAATAGACACATCATCAACAAAACCAGCCACAAAGCGTTCACTTTTATCAGAGATCTCCAGCATTTTCGATCCGTTAGGTTGGCTTTGTCCTATCACAACAAAACTTAAATTGCTATTTCAATTAGTATGGCAACACGAACTAAAATGGGACGACAAACTTCCTCAAAACATCGCTCAAGAGTGGTCAACTATCAAACTTGATCTTGAAGGTATCAATCAAATACAAATACCAAGATGGTTGAAAAATCAAGGACACGATAACATCGAACTTCACGGGTTCTGTGATTCGTCGGAGCGCGCGTACGCTTGTGTCATTTATTGCAAGGTCGAAAGCAAAGAGCAAGAACAATCAGCATCAATAGTGATGGTAGCGGCCAAATCAAGATTAGTGCCATCCTCCAAATGCGTATCACTACCCAGGCTGGAGCTTTGTGCTGCACTTTTATTATCAAATTTAATGAAAACTGTTCAACGCAGCTTATCAGATCAAAACATAAAAATCTTCGGATGGTCCGATTCCACGGCCGTCCTTGGTTGGATACAAGGAGATATTCAACGTTGGAAACCATTCGTCACAAACAGAGTACAAAAAATCAAGGACATCATTCCGGCTAGCAGTTGGCGCCATGTTAAATCAGCAGATAACCCGGCGGACTGTGCTAGTCGTGGAATTACAGCAAACTGTTTATTACATCACACACTGTGGTGGAAAGGACCAGCATGGCTACCTACGTACAAAAAAGAAAACACCATAGTAAGCTATAGTACCGATGAAGAGCTTAGAAAACCATCTCAGATAAACGTCACCATTCGACGTTACGATCGTGACGTAATCGGCGAGTTGATAAGCACACACAGCTGTCTGACCCGAGTGACGCGCATACTTACATGGATATTGCGCGCTGTATCACGTTGCAATAACAAAGCGCGACACCTGACCGCACCTGAAATCAGAAAAGCAAAAAATATTATTATAAAATATATACAGCAAAAGGAATATCAGAAGGAAATACTCACCATCAAACAAAAAGGAATTGTTCAGCATGACAGCACACTTCTATCACTTAATCCATTTCTCGACGAAAGTGATCTCCTGAGAGTGGGTGGAAGAATACAACACGCCAACATTGATAAAAACATGAAGCATCCTCTTATATTGCCCCATAGTGGACATTTCATTAATATCCTCATAGATCACGCACACAAGACGACTTTCCACGGAGGCGCCAGAGTAACTCTAGCAAAGCTAAGACAGCATTACTGGATTATAGGCGGCAACAGGGCTGTCAAAAAACGTATTCGAGAGTGTGTTATCTGTCGAAAGCACAACCCTATCAAGCAAACGCAAATAATGGGTGACTTACCTTCGGCGCGATGTAATCCGACCCGACCGTTTCATCATACCGGAGTTGATTACACCGGCTTCATTCAAGTAAAATCAAGCAAGGGTCGTGGCATCAGAACGACTAAGGGCTACGTCGCCGTCTTCGTGTGCATGGTCACAAAGGCCGTGCACTTAGAGTTGGTATCCGACCTCAGCTCCTCATCATTTTTAGCAGCCGTACGTCGACTAGCAGCCCGGCGAGGAGCCCCACGTCACATGTACAGTGATAACGGTACGAACTTTGTCGGGGCCAGCAAACTTCTGAAAAATGAATTTGGAGGTCTACAAAGCACTCTAGACAGCGAGTTCTTCGCAGCAATAGTCGACCTAGAGATAGAATGGCACTTTAACGCCCCCTCGTGGCCTAGTGCAGGAGGTTTATGGGAGGCAGCAGTGAAGAGTCTGAAGTTTCATCTGCGTAGAGTTATAGGAGATCAAAAACTCACTTATGAAGAACTATCAACATTATTATCACAATTGGAAGCGGTACTTAACTCAAGGCCACTCTGTGCTCTCAGTGAAGATATTAACGACATCAACTACCTCACTCCATCACACTTTTTAGCAAGCGGTCCTACTTTAACCATTGTAGAAACCGAAAGAGATGAGCGCACAAGATGGCAATTAGTACAAAAAATATTTGCTGACGTATGGAAGAGATGGCAGACAGAATATCTGTGTCAGCTGTCAACCCGAAGCAAATGGCAGCGAAAGCAAGAAAACCCGCAAATCAATGACATAATTATCATTAATGATGCCAATTTACCTCCCGCTAAATGGGCTCTCGGACGAATCATCGAGCTTCACCCAGGCAAGGATGGCTTTGTGCGAGTTGTATCAATCAAAACAAAGAATGGGCTTATCAAAAGACCTATCACAAAAATATCAACATTAGTACCAAGTACGAACATAAATCAACCAACAACCCGGATGCCGCAGATAGATTCGAAACTAGAAAAACAAGAGGAAAGACAGCATGTAACTTTCTCACTTTAGCTATCATGCTCCTGCTCACCATCTTATCACCTGCTCAGTGTGCTTACAACCTACTTAATCTAAAAAACAATCAAACCCTTTATTTGGACAAATTATCAAATATGCACCTTATCAGGGACCAATGGAAATTAATCGTATATTACGATATGGACCCATATTGGCAAAGAATGACCTTAGTGGATAAATACTATAAAAACCTTGAGACCATATGTTCATTCGCAGCAAAACAAACAAAGTGTGACATTTTATTACATCATATACGTCACCAGGCTACCGAACTCGAGTACTACAACAACATTTTACTCGGTCAGCAAAATACACGTGCGGAGCGTAAGCGACGAGGCCTTATCAACGGGGTCGGGTATCTTGCGCGAAGCTTGTTCGGAATACTCGACGAGGAATTTGCACTACAATATCAAAGGGATATCGATCAGATTAGAGAAAATCAAAAACACCTTGCCCTCCTATGGAAAAATCAAACGTCCGTAATCGAGGCCGAGTACAACATGTTAAAAAGAGTAGAAGAATCAATGTCCAAACAGCAAGAAGTATTTAATCAGCACATTACAGATTTAGAAAAAGCAAGCTTTACATTAGCCAAGGAAGTGAGAGATGTGGAAATCATCAACGAATTTATGTTATCAACTTTAATCACAAACAGCATTTTAGCAAACCTGAAAAATATACAAGAAACATTATAAGTTACGATAAGCAATATACAATACGAGAAATTTAACATTCACATTTTGACACCGGATCAACTACGTCAACAGTTAAACATTATTTCCGGTCAGCTAAGGAAACAGTTGTCCCTGCCGATAGACAACATTCAAACAAATTTACCCAGCATATATCATTTACTCCAGGTCAAGGCAAGAATGACAAACAAATACTTCATTTTTGAAATAAAAATCCCTTTAGTCGGCAGGGATAATTACGAGATGTACAGACTTATCGCAGTGCCACAACAAATTGGGAGAGAAATGATTAGCATCAAACCCACAGCAGATCACATAGCAATCAGCATACTCAAGGATACATATATTCCTTTGTCTGAATCTGAAGTACAAAAATGCACATCATACGATTCAGATACTCACCTTTGCCCACTTCAAAAACCTATTTATCACATGAAATCAGACGATCACTTATGTATCAAAAATCAAAATACAAATGGATGCGAAGTGGAGACTCGACCTTGTAAAAATAATTGGGTTGAACTTAATAAGATAAACACTTACTTGTATTTTTGTTGCGAGCAATGTACGATAAGAATAATATGCGAGCATCAAGTTACAGCGAAGCAACTCAGCAAGGCCGGCATCATTACTCTCGGTGACGGCTGTACTATCAAGGACGAAAATATTACTATACTGGCACATAAACAACAGACGACTAACCTTAAACTGAAACCCGACCTTGAAGAAATAAACATTGCTCCAATCAATGACGTCATAAACATAACCATTCCTCTTAAATTAATTAATAACACGGACAAAACTGAACATTACCGTTATCAAGAACGTCTTATCCACATAGGTCAAGAAATCGATCAGATGAAAAACAGTGATCCCACTATTGGACTTTCGGAATCAATCTCACCACATGACATTCATCAGTATGCAGTCTTATATACTATTTTGGGAGCCGCTATCCTGGTGGCCGTTCTGTACGCGGGACGGCGTCTGCGACGAAGATGTTCAGCAAAACTACCTCCAGCACCTTTAAGCGCTCATTTTGCAAACAACGAATCAAGAATCGAACTGGCGAGAGCTAATCAAACGCAGGAGCCCACTCGCAACAAAGCAGACGCTACGCCGAGCGTTTCGAGTGCGCGAGCACTCGATAAGGCGACGTCACCGCACACATGCAAACGTTTCAGTGAATGTGAATAGTGTTTGTGTGATATATTTAAGTCATTAGTGTGAAAATATATTTAGAGACTCTAAGCATGAAATTTTTAAGTTTTTATATTTTATTAGTCATTTACACATTTTATATTTTTTATATTTATATGTTTTCTTCTCGCGCCCGCAACATGTACGGTTTTACAACCGCACAATTGCGACATCGCCGATTCAGCATTTACTGCATTATATTGTAATTTTAATGTCATAGCATTTAGTACGCATTCGATCGCCCCGGTGTCTACTCATATCATTTAGCATAAATTATCAAAAAATTAAATTCGTGGTTTCATCAAACTTCTTATCATTTCTTATCAAATTAAACATTGTACGGCAGCAACTCGTACAAATAGAATGTCGTTTTTTTTGCAATTCTCAATTTTTGACTTTGATATACCTAACATCTATATAGATATAATATGATCTATATAACATGGGTACGTTTCGGCTCGTCAGGGTTGTTTACCCTGTATAATTCTAAATATAGTCAGTCAGCACACAATGGCATTAAAAACAGCAAATTTCTTTAATCGATTTTCAAGTTATTCTTCAAACAATAGAATTTATTATCCACTTGGGAGTTTCGACAGTTTGTGATGATGTGTTGTTATTTGTACCCATTTCATTTCGAGTGCGCGCTTCCTAGAGGGCGAAAGGGTAATTATTGCACACGGGCTCTACGTGGGCTAGAGACGCTTCTGTTCACATCAAAATCTGTTATCGTTTTGATTAAAAGCATGCATGACGAGTGAGCATGCATATGGAGCACTGACCGGCGGCAAAGGCGCGTGGTGTTGCGGCGCGTGGTGGAGCGGTCGCGCGGCGTGGTGCGGCGGTCGAGGCGCGGGCGCGGGCGCGTGGTGCACGGGCACGCCGCCCAGCGCGCCCAGCGCCTGCCCGTGCCCGTGTGCGTGCGCGTGACCGTGCGTGTGCGCACCGCCCGACGGACCCAGCGGCACCCTGACACACCCCCACACGTACATTACACGTTCCACCGTGCGCTGACAGCGTTCACACACCGCACCCGAATCCGACCAGCGATGGATATTTACGGGAAGTTATCGCGAATAGGACAAGTTTAACGTTTCTCCGTGATCGTATTTTCACAGATTCGGATGCTGTGCTCGAACACTCTTACACGGTGCAATAATAAACAAAATGTTCAACAAGTAACTTAATAAAACTCACTCTGAAAGACGACTACTCAATATCACTAGCGCGTTAATTATTTTGAATTTGGGCACGCGACGTTTAGATTGTATGTAATTACAGGCTAACTAGCAAATATTGACGCATGCATCGAGAGTTAAATATGAAATTGTTAGTAAAATGAAATGAATAGTGCGCGCGAGGAAGCAGACGGCAGCGAGTGAGAGAAAGCATCCGCCGGCCCCGGTCGCACACATCCTGCGTTCGAGACACTGTTATTGCAACTGCTCTAACAGTGCTTCATTCAGGGGCAGTGATATATGAGTCTGGCTGAAGAAAGGAGGCCGCAATCCTTCGACGCCGCCTCAATAGAGACGTCGGTCATATGTTTCTTTGTGTCCACTCGCGGGACCAGTTTACATAAAAAAGTGCCGCAAAAGAACCCTCGACGTATCAACAAATTACACAATATTTGCATATCAATACCCTTTCGCTCAATGATCACACGTGAAGCAGAATTACGTGCTTTATTAAACAGTGCCAATGTTTGTTAAATTAAAAATATTTTTACTATGCCGCTTGCTACATCTAAATACGGGACCGGCCCTTAAAATTCACAGGATCTAATATGGCCAAATTAGTAATCTACACTAATATTATTATTATTATAAGAGGAAAGATTTTTGTATGTTTGCAATGAATAAACTCAAAAACTACTAAGCCTATTTCAAAAATTCTTTCACCATTGGAAAGCTACATTCATGTTGAGTAACATAGGCTATATTTAATGGTAGAAAACTTGAAAGAATTTTGTCTACGGGCCGCTAGTATTATAATAAAACGATCAGTAATGTTGACAATCCGCGACATGGCGCTTAATCACTGTCAGTTTGCAAAAAATTTAAGCGTCGCGCGGGATCATTCTCTTCGTTCTTGTAGTTATGTTCAAGTTGAAGCATCAAATAAATAATTTAAACGACATCAGTGACCAGAACATTTCTACCTCACTCAAAGTTAAGTCAATATAGAAACAAAACTAACTGGTCCCATGCTATCTAGATTCATTATTTCTGATTATCTCCGGTTCTAAATATAAAGTGGTTTTTATCCACTTCTTTTTTACCCCAACTTTCTATAATTTGAAAATAAACTGATTATTTTAAATTACGTGCCATCTCATGCCAGTCACAAAGGATAAATGTGCACAATACTGTAGGCAGCTTTGATAAGCAAGTCACAATGTAAGAGCTTTGGCTAAAGTCCGAGTTAAACTAGTTAATTTAAGCCTTACAGGATAGGTACACTGACTTGCATTCATTGTATTAACTGGTTCTCAAAATTATTTTGGCTTAAGATGGAATTGTAATGGTTTCAGAAACAATATTAAATGGAAAGGACATTGCCCATTCGTGGAATCGTCTTTGATCGTCGTTGTACTTAAATCAAATTTATGTCAAAAACTAAGTTTTAATTTTTCACGAAATGCTGTAAAATACTTTGCCATAACATCGACGGATAATAATCCACATAATAATTAGCAATGAATTCACTTCCATAATACAGAGTATTTCTATTGGCACTTGTCTCCTTAGTATTGCCATTTTCTTTTCGACCTTATCGATTTGCCAAATATAATACAATCGATGCGCTATTTATTTAATTAAAATATCGAATTGGCAGTTCGAATTCTAGCATATTAAGTAATTAAGCATAAGACATGATGTGGAACTAATTTGTTACTAGAAGACGATCTCATCTTTCTATGGTTTTAACGGCGCTCTTTTTTACAATAATCTTGTTGCGTCGCGCTTTTAACTTTTCATATAGTTTTTGTATTGTGAACCCTTATTATTAAATTAATTAAACCACCGACAGTGACTTATACAATTTATTATGCTTTATTATGGAAAATATGCTTTATTATGGAATATATGCTTTATTATGGAATATATCACATTAACAATCAAGTAGGTAGACAATGTATATTATAGCCCATATTAGGCCCTCCGAGTCCGTCTGGATTCGAAGGAACTCGAAGTTAAGGAATACTATGATTGATATCTATCAATCATAGTACGGCCCTAAACGGTGATGCCGCTGACATGCAGTACCTAAACGTGCATGACTCGTAGATATGTAGACAATACATACAAAGGGTACTAGGAAAGTTTTGCAATATGACGCAACCATGAGCCGCAGCATTCTGCGTGTTAGTGCATGTTAAGACATGTTTATATTCGCACACTACCCGCTGCGTCAAGTGGCTAGGTTTAGTTGTTCATGAGTAATGATAGTGCAAAGTGTTTGCTATGGCGTCGTGGTCATGAAACGAGATACGAGCAGTTTTGCGGTATAATTTCGCGCGAGGTTTAGACGTAGACCAATGCTTAGAAGAAATGACTCTTGCACTAGGTGATGATTGTCCACATCGTACGACTATATTTAGAAGGTACAGGGAATTTAAAAGGGGAAATTTCAGCCTAGAGGACGCCGAGAGAACGGGGAGGCCACCAACGTCCGTTACGGAGGAAAACATTACTGCTGTGAGGAAAATGCTTGACAAAGACAGGCGAGTGACTTACCACCAGATTGAGGAAACCTTGAGAAAACGTGGTTTAATGATTGGTTTCGTAGGATGGAGAAATGTATTTCATGTGATGGAAAATATTTTGAAAAACATCAATAAATAAAGCTGTATTGCAAAACTTTCCTAGTACCCTTTGTACATACGCATGCTTACACGTCATTTATAGCTAGCATGTTGAAAAATAAAGGTATCCGTCAATCCATAGCCAGCATATTGTTTGCATGTCATTTGTATCTATCAATAAAATAAACGATCTTGCATGCATAACAGCACGTAAAGCATGTCTATGAGTGCTGCATTGCCGTCTAAAGATCACAGATTCATCCAACAGTATGATGACAGATTTTATTCGATATACGTGCAATGTGATTCTTCTATGATCAAAGATATATGCTAGTGTATTAGGGGTCTTATAAAGAAGTCAGTAGGTATATCTGCTATTTTAATGCTCTGAAAACGAATATATTTAATAAAACATAATATCAACACACAGATATTTAAGTTATTCATATAAACTTGCATTTGGCAATCATAATCGATACATAATTATTAATTGTTAATAATTTAGAAGACTGGCAACAGTGGGACAATCGGGTAGGATGAACTGTCAAATTGGTATAGTCAATTGAGTGTTGTGATGAAAACCTTAATAGTCTAAAATATTATATCTAAATTAGTATTATTCAAACTAAAGCATTAAAATACTCGCACCCAGCTCACATCCAACCATTGTGTTGACTGATAAAACTTTTTGATTTGAAGACCGGGAAAAGTGTTAATTTGATGAGTTTTGTTATATATTTTTTCATTTTATCCGTCGAACTACGGAAAAACTGTTTTTAATAATTTAAACTACACTTGGCAACCTAAAAATATAGTAAAAATCATCATGGCACAAAATTATTCAAAGCGATACCAAAGTCCATACTACGATGGGCATTGTCCTTTATAGCCGATTTAGAACTTTAGTAACCACTGGGATTTTTCTTTTTGCTGTGGTCTATTAGATAAGAACTTAATCTTATGAGTATCAAAACCATTGATAAGCCTAATTTCATCTGGCCCAACCCTGTTGGTCTAAACCCTTTACACACGCTTATTCTTGAGTCTTATAAGTGTTTTTTCACTTTTGTAGTTTGCCAGAAATATTAGATAACTTTATGATTTTAATTATTAGGATAAACTCAGTTATTTATTAATTATTTATTGACATGTATTTTTTTTATGAACATTTTTAACTTGAAATAAGTTACATTATAAATTATATTTATCAATTTATCTTTCTTACGTTGTTTATAACGTTTTTCAGTTAGAATTAGTAATCTTTGTCATTGCTTCCCTTGGCAAGATGTTTGAGACATGTTCCAAACACAGCATGTGACGTCAGTTTGATCCGCTTGCATTGAATGATTATTATACATTTTAATTTTAGTATGTATATTTCTGCGGACTATTACGGGTCGCAATTTAGTCTCTAAAAATATAGTCACACAATAGGAGCTGCTTAGGTGGTTAACTCAGGCTGGGGAGGCAGAGCTCCTGCAGCAAAACAGCTCCAAGATATAAAAAGGTTGTATTTGGTTAGATTGAACTGAGTCAAATAAGGCAGAAGCCAAACAAGCATGGCACGGTAGTATTAGATGAAGCACCAGAGACTGTTATTTCAATTCCTGTCTCCTTCGTTTGGGTGAGATGTGAAGTGAGGACAGAATGGCAAAGGTAGCAAAAACACAAATGATTGATTGCATGCATGTAACTTTTTGAATTATTTTGAATATTGACAAATTTGGGAAGAAAAAATACACCAACAAAATGTTTGGTGGAATGAAAATAGTCCAAACTAATATAGGACTCGTTATGTTAATGCATAAAAATTTAGACCAATAGTTTGTGTGCCAATGACAACTAGGGATACAAAAAATTTGCAGATATTGTATACTAATTATGTAGTATAAAACATATTTAAGAGCACCATGTCCTAGCAAATAAATGTGTTAAGGCCTAAAAAGGATAAAGACTAAAACTACCATAGGACCATGGCCTTTGGTGCCTTAATAATAAACACCCAGATAAACCAGCTGCAGCAGGAATTATTTTATTTCACTAGCACCTTATCCTTAACTTATATGTGCCATTAAGCAGGCACATAATATTCACACATCACATTTCTAGTGGATAAGGTAAGAGAACAAAATTAATACAAGTAAATGCACACTTCTATTCATTCAATGTACAATTTCAGATTAACTTGTTATTTTATTGTAATAAATATAAGAAATGGCTTATTTAAAAAATAAATATAAATTAGGTGCTATGTTCACTACTAGGCTGTGTATAGTTTTCGCAGTTCCTGTTAAGCAAGTATACCTTATTAATAAACTAAAGAATGTTCACTATCACAATTTGATGACACGTAATGGCTAGCAAATTATAATAGTAAAAAAAGCTGAACGCTACTCTACCTAGTGAGGGTTACGTGCCTGTTTTCCCTGTGCATCTGATGGGGCGGTATTTGGTGATGGGCAGGCAGGCCCTGGTGACCCGCCATATGCTGTGGCGGGTGGCCCGACATCGCCTGATGATGCATGTTCGGGTGATGCATCATCTTCAACCCGCTGCAGTAAAATAACAACAAAACTTTACCAAGTTTCGCGGTCAGCCGACAAAATAAACACTAATATTCAAAGACTATTTTAAGGGACAAAAACGAAACTCGCCCGAAAAAAACCTTACCGATAATTTGTGCTACGAACTAAACAGTCTCTTGCTATGCAATCAACAATAATCCGCTCACAAATTAGGTTGTATCGCTTTATTTTGGCAAACAGTAAAGAAAATCGTCTCGCTCAACATGCGGCCATGTTAAAAATGTTGCCATGTTTCGTTCGACTTTAATCAAGCGCCTAAATAATTTCTTGACATCGTGCATATCGCAGATGAGATATCAACGCCGCTAACTTTAAGAAATATGTTTAATTAACGACAATAATTATAAGAGTTGAGTTTTGTATTTTTGCTAATTATAAAGAAATGTTGATGTTATTACTTTAAGACATAATATTCGTAGAATTCCCATTGGATTTTTATTCTCTTACATTTTTTGTTTATTTTTATTTCTTTTCGTGTAAGTGGCTAGTGCGAACTTACAAAACCATACGCTCAACATCCTGATTTGATAGACACATTTTGTTGTCAAACAACAAAAATATAAGTAAAAAATTGTTGAATTATCATGTGTAATAATAATATACAAAAAGGGTAATTTCACAGTTAGGAACACTCTGAAAGATGTTTTGATTTTGACGTGATAACGTCTTATAAATTGGTTGCGGCTGGGAGTCACTTATGAAAAAGTGTAACGCTCGGTAACGTTACGATGAGTCACCGAACGAGAGAGAGGCCCGCCGAATGCCTTGCGTCTCTCTCCCACTCAACTATGATCGGTCTGCCGCGCGCATTGTGCAATTTAATTATATTCATATCAATAAATATTCTACCGAGAAAAAGACGTTGTCACGTAAAATCTTCGCCCGTAAAACCGACTTTAAAGGCAAAAAAAAAAAAAAAAAAAAAAAAAAAAAAAAAAAAAAAAAACGACTTTTTTAAATGTATTTTGATTAGACTCACAAAACTGCTTTATTATCACAATAAGAACTTAAACAAAACATTCATAACTTACTTATTACACTACATTTAAATATACTGGATGTAAGAACAACATGCGTCTGATGGTTATTGCTAATAAACATGAAATATTTCTGGCTTTCTTCGTTTTAATTAAAAATCAAACAAGTTAAAGGTTATCTTACAAGATGTTATATATTTTATAAAGTAATAACTTATAAGAAAACACTCTGCTAAAATCTTTTTGAATGAGCTTGACAGCCAGGATTCCACACTGGACTACAACATTCCATTACACTATGCACAATGGAATTATGGATGAGAATGGTTGATTTCATATCTTACAATATTTTCATCTGCCGAGAGATAAACCCTGACAATATGGAAGTTTTATCAATTAAGGAGTCTCTGTAATATCGTCTACTCAAATAACTGTCCAGAATCACTCCCAAATCATGAATCTGGGAATACTCAGCTAACGGCGTACCTTGAATTAAATAATTTGAATTATTAGGATCTGTGAATGTGAATTTAATGTGAAAGCATTTATTTAAGCTACATTCCAATATCATCGCACCAATCATTAATTGCATCCAAATCTCATTGTAGGGCACGAAAATCCCCTGGACACAAGATTCTTCGATAAACATTTAATTCATCTGCATGGACTTCGGATTGTATTTAAGACGCTAGGTCGTTTATAAATACTAGGCAATGAAGTCGCTAAGTATAAAGCCACGCTAGCAACATATATTAGAGCGGAGCGTAATACCTAAAAAAAGAAAAAAAAATTTTTTGATGGGAATTTTTGCGAATTTCATAATTCGGGCTCCGTCACAATCTGGCCCTAAACCTGTTTATTCGATTCCACACAAAAAATAATAAAAACGGTTACTCGGGAAGTTATGGCGTAACAGACATTGCGCCATTGAAGCTGATCCATGGGAGCTCCAATAATAAAAAATAACGGGCCCAAATGAGACCCTTAAAAACGCCATGGTGTACATTTTTCGCTGTAGAGATAAAACCATACATTGCCACCAACTGAGATTGATTCCTCAGGTACATCTCATACTATCTCAATAGTGACCAATGAATACCTATGTACTAAAGCTTTAGAAGAAGAAGACCATGATTTACGAAGTCAAAATTGTTTTAAAATCGGTACACACTGCATGCATTTCTCCCTGGATGTCTATCACACAAGGCCGTAGCTAGGGGGGGCATTGTAGGGCAATGCCCTACCTTAAAAATACCAAATGAGTATATCCAAATCTGAACGAGGTTCTCACTCATATACTACTAAAAGCAATATATCGTTCTGCTGAAATCAAAATCAAATAATTCAAGTAATGGTTCAAGCAGTACGAAGTTCCGATGCCAACGATATGAATGCAGCCACTTCCACGGAATTAACTTTAAATACCCTTATGGATAACATTGACATCATATCATTGCCTAAGCATATAAGAGGGTTGTATGCATATGAGTGGGAAAGTTTCAGGAGTTGCGGCTAGAATAGAAAATAAATTGGGCCGAAAAATTTCTTACGTCCACTACTACAACCATCGCTTGCACTTAATAGTCATCAGGACTATCTCAGAAATGACTTTCAATCGTTTATATTTTGATCAATGCATCATGTTACATGAATTCTTTCATCATGGCAAAATAACTGCCTTATATAGTGGAAAAAGGGTTGGCCGACTCCTCGAACAACGCTGGTCTGGACATTTGGCAGTTACAAAAGTTGTATGCGATTATTATTCATCGATTTTGCAGACTGAAAGAAGAAGAAGAAACAGATGTAGCACTGCAGTGTGCGAATCTACGTTTTCAACTTTAACTAATCTTACTCTTACGCTAAATCTTACTCAGCTGGTGGAGCAAGCAACGCGAATTCCAGATATTGCTGGCCACACACCTAATTGTCTTGACCTTCTGCTGACAACTGATCCACACAAACATTCGGTAACGGTCTCAGCTCCACTGGGATCCTCCGACGACTGTGTAGTGAAATCCGTATCAATCTGCTCTCCTCTAGATGATAGCCCTAAGGGCATAAGGCGGGTATGGCGTTACGAGTCAGCAGATTGGGACGAGATACCTATTTTCTTTGCTTCTTATCCCTGGCGGCAAACTTGCTTCTCTTCGAACGACCCTCCATGCACCGCTGATGCGATCGCGTATGTAATTCGGCAAGGAATGGAGTATTTTATTCCATTCTCCGCCATCCCGCTCGGTTACAAGTCCCGACCTTAGTATAATGCGGCCTGTGCTCGTGCTGAGGCCCGAAAACAATCTGATTACCAAGTCTGGGTACAAATCCGCGATCGCGGGATCCGTGCACGGAGAATCTGAGCGCAGAAGAGAGCCTATAATTCGGCCGCCAAGTCATGCAAAAGGGTGTTACTAAAGACCAGATTCGACCACATCAGCCGAATAGGGACGAAACTGTCTTCCCATCCGAATGGAAGTAAACAGTTCTGGTCCCTCTCGAAATCAGTCGAAGCGAATTTCTGCCATCCTATGCTACCGCCATTGCTGAAATCTGACGGGTCACTGGGCCATTATGTAGCTGAGAAAGCAAGTTTATTTGCCTCTCTGTTTTCGAGCAGTTCCCGTCTAGACCCCGGCTCTCAACAACCACGAAACATACCTCGCTGTGATTCTTTGATGTCGGAGATCACAATTTACAATAAGCAGGTCCGTAGAGTCTTACTTAGTCTGGACGTAAATAAGGCCAGTGGTCCTGGTGGCATACCAGCAAGAGTACTGAGGTACTGTGCGCCTGAGTTCTCTCCTGTGCTAACACGCTTGTATCGCCTCTCTCTCAACACAAAAACCGTCCCAAAATCCTGAAAGCTTGCCGATGTGCAACCAATACCCAAAAAGGGTAGTCGTGCCGACCCATGCAATTACAGACCGATCGCCATCACTTCCATACTCTGTAAGGTTATGGAAAGAGTGCTGAACAGCAAGTTGCTCTCATACCTAGAAGACAACGATCTCCTCAGTGACTTTCAATATGGCTTTCGCCGAGGACGCTCAACTGGGGGTCTTCTAGTTTATGTGACGCATTGCTGGGGCGAAGCCCTTGATATGCACGGCGAAGCACTTGCCATGTCACTTGACATCTCGAAGGCTTTTACAGGGTCTGGCACGCAAGTCTGCTGCGCAAGCTTCCTGCGTACGGTATCCCCGCTGACTTTTGCAGTTGGATAGCCGACTTCCTGACTGACCGCTCGATCAGAGTAGTTGTCGATGGCTACTCCTCTGTCTCAGTGGCTATTGATGCCGGAGTTCCTCAGGGATCTGTTCTTTCTGCGACGCTTTTCCTGCTGCACATCAATGACCTGTTAATACCAGGAATTGTTGGGTATGCAGACGAGAGTACTGTTGTAGAGAGATATCTGTCTAGCGCAAAAGCCAGTGGTGAAGACGTGATGTTCATGAGAGAGGCCATGGTTGAGCGAATAAACAAGAGGCTAAACTACGTTTCCCAGTGGGGCGATAGTAACCTTGTTAATTCCAACGCCTCCGAAACACAAACGTGTTTTTTCATGGCAAAAAGGAGTTCCTTCCACCTCACTCCTACTTTCCGAGGTACATCTGCCATCTGCTTCGCTTGTTCTTCACCATTGAGGAATTAATATTTCTTAGATCGATGCTCCTGTTCTGTCACAGAATTTATTTGTCTACGAATAACTATTGAATGTGACCTAGAGGTCAATAATGTACATAGCGATTGATTTAGGAACCCGTTCTTCGAAGACAGATCAATTATGGTAAATTTACTACTTCCGCCCTACCCATAACCAATGCTGCCCTACCTCAAATTCGACTCTAGCTACAGCCCTGCTATCACATTACAAATGTAGTCTAAATGTTAAAGAATATTAAAAAAATGTATGTTCTTTTGCTAAGTCCATGTTCATAACTTTATTAGTTTAATTGTCTATGAACAAAATAAAAACAACAACAAACAAGTTCATTTAAAAATTATTTATTACAAAATTAAATATAGTTATATTTTACAATTAAATAAAACAGTTTTCTAACACACGAAAAGCATACATCAAAGCTTTCTATAATGGTCTTGTCTGCGCCCCGCTTATCAGGATCATAACCACCTGTAATATTCATCTTGGTAACCAAGATATCGATATTATTTACATTAAAATTGATTGATTCAAAGTTTGTAAACAAGTGTCGCATTGAGTAATCATTGCCTTTAATTGTGCACCATTTTTCCTACTGATTATATGGCACTTGCCGAATGATGCATGCACTATGACTAACATTTATGAACCTTGACAACCGACTCTGATTTACTTTCAAACTGCTCTACTGTTTGTTCCTCAGTATAATTTTAGTTATTTTTCTTCGCCCTACATACTATATACTACAGTGATCTGTAGATAATGTTGCAAGTTTTGTAATGAGTAATAAATAAGTAATTTGTGAACATTCCTTAATACCTTGAGTGCGAAACCAGATCTCAACATCTTGTTTATGTCTCGCTTACAGTGCGGCTAAGAAAAGCATAGCATTCCTTGCCGTGCGGAAGCCATAACTTCAATTTGGTTCCGTGTAGGTAAAAGATGAATACATATCTAAGATGCATTATTAAAATAGAATCCAATGGTGTACCTAGCTTAATACCAGGTTTAGACACCTAGCACAGTACGGAAGCCAAAAAAATGATTAGTTTCTTATATGATACAGGGTCTATAAGCCTCGTGCCGTCACAATGGAAGTTTTATTACCAGGTGTATTGGCCTTGTACCGAAGGAATGGAAAGTATTGAAAAGTTACTGCCGCAGCGAACGTGTTAATACACATATTATACTATTGTTTGTTATCCCAAATGAAATAAAATACATTCCACGTAACTAGTTGCCAACTATCATTACATACATACAAACACTCCTTTTTCCCGCAGCGGTAGGCAGAGATCAAGATTTCAACTAAACACTATCCAGACATATATATCTCGCTTTTTCAACTGTTATCAGCCTTTTCATACATTTAATGTTACTTTTAATCTGGCCTTTTTCAGGACATCTGTATTTGATCCCTTAAAGTTTGCTTTGATCTGCCTGAAAAATGGCTAAGGGCACAGTGAATGCCGAACTTACCGCCTAATTCCGTCGGGGTAGTCGACAACGCATCATACCATAACAAGCAATGGGACATCGCACCGACTTCTAATTAAAAAAAAGCTGACACAGGCTTAGCTTACTAAAAAGGGCATACAATGAGGAAACTCTCAGTGAGAGTGAGAGTTCTCTCTCTATGAGAAAAACCTCAATTATACAATTTAGTATGGGGTAACAAAGATAGATTTAAAATATTTTCAATTGACATGATACAAGCAGAGCAAGGGCATCAAGTGCTAAGACTGCCACCATACCACCCAGATCTAAATCCGATCGAAATGGCATGGTCTGTCATAAAACAATATGTAGGTAGTAAAAATGTGTAGTGGAGTGTTGCTAAATGTATAGAGCTGATCCAAGAAAAAGTTTTGCTGATGGGTGCTTGGGATTAGGGGAAGTTATGCCAAAGGGTAAAGGATATAGAAGAGCAATATGCCAAGAGTGACCATGTCGTGGATTTGGTTATTCGCGTTGATGGTGACAGTTCAGAGAATAGCCTTGGTCGGTCTGATGACGAAGACGCTGTTAGTGCAGACCGGGATGTTGCGAATATTCGCATCCGCAACCGCATATGCGGAACATCCGCATCGATTTAGACATCCGCATCTGCATCCGCATCCGTATAAATCAATGCGGAGCTTATGCGGATGCGGATGCGACAAGAAAGAAAGGGGAGGGGCCGGCGAGTGGCGCGTGTCGACCGAGTAAAAGATTAAAGATGATATATTGAAGATTAGCAGAAACACCGAAGACATCTTGGCTTCTCGAACAATATCTCCAAGTACCGAAAGAGCGACGAAAATGAGAATGACAGAATTCATGGAAACAGAACGGAACAACTAGAGACTTCAGGCACAGGACGCCAGTCCTGTTTAATTAGTGATCTTACCATGATGCTCGATTCATCAAGTGATGTTGAGGAGAGTCAGGAAACACCAGAAATTGTCAGCCCTGACACAATTCACAAGAAGGAGTTACTTACTTTGCGTAATAAAAAGTGAATTAATTTAAATGAGAGTCTTCTTAAATGGTGGAGTGTTGATCAAAGTGAGTTCAAACTGTTACCTGCTTAAAAAAGCACGCAAATTCTTATCAGCGCCACCAGCCAGTGTTTTAAAGTTTCAAGTGAACAGTTATTTAGAAGCGCAGGATTAATACACGAACCCTTGCGAAACAGAGTGGAGTCCGAAAAGGTGGCCATTCTACTTTTCATTAAATATAATGCTCCAATATTTAAATTTCATTACTAAAACAATTAATCAGTAATAATAATTCACGCACTACTTTATTATTAAACAAGCTGACACGGCCACACGTTGCCGTGGCTCAGTTATTATAATTTGCAATATATTTTTTTATTACAAATCAGCAAAAGCCCGCTCGCGAATTCCGAGCCCGCGCGATAAGCAGCCTTTGTGATCTTGATTCGTTGGTGGGAGAAGTGGTGGGAGGCGCCTGACGTGACGGCACAGTGGTGGCATGCGCGTGAGCTGTGCGCGGTACTGGACAGTACTTGGACATAGCAACATTACTTTATTTTTCTAAAATAAAATATATTTTTTAAATAAACGTAGCCCAAGTTACTCCTTATTACATCAGCTACCTGCCAATAAAAGTCCCGTCAAAATCGGTCCAGCCGTTTCAGAGTTTAGCCCGAACAAACAGACAGACAAAAATTGTAAAAAATGTTATTTTGGTGTATGTACCGTATAAATATTCATAATTATGCATCTAGTAAAAAACGGTTATTTTAATATTGCAAACAGACACTCAAATTTTATTTATATGTATAGATAAAGAAAGGATAAATATCACTGCTTTTTAACCAAACCAATACCTAAGTTTTTTGTACAGATCCGCATCCGCATCCGCTTCCGCGGATGTGAGCCTCTTAAAATCCGCATCCGCATCCGCGGATGTGAAAAAAAATGCATCCGCAACATCCCTAGTGCAGACTACCAAAGTAGCCCTAAGCCCGGGCCCTCAGTGAGCAAAAGGCCCTGTCGAGATACTATTTTATTTTTTATTTTATTTATTTATTTACCAACGTCTTGTAAATTTTTACATGAGCAATTAAAGTAAAAAAATAAATGCAAAGACACTTATAGGTAAATACAGCATGCCATCCACCTTAAAACACTAAATCTTAAACTTATCTATTATACACTCATTTGCAAAAAAAAACGGGCGGTTTTGATTTTCATTCATCTTTAAAAAGATACAATACAAAAAAGATTTCAAACGCTTGTTCACGTTATTGGCCGGTTTTAAAAATGCCGTGGTATTTAAAAAAGTACGTTCTAAATTCAAATTTTCATTTGATGCTCATTTTTACAGAAAACCCCTTTTTATTAAACGGTTTTATTTAGCTCACCCCGTTTGTTTTATTTATTCTTGGGTCAAATTTAGTAATTCAAATTTCACCCTCTTCCCGTCAACCGATTAATCTGAAATTTTGTATACACTTTGGGTTTTGGTGACAATACAATTATGTTTATTCATTATCATTATACATTCAAGATGGCCGCCGCTACAAAATGGCGGATAACGTAGGTTTTATCAATCCCATCAATATGGGTATCAAATGAAAGGGCTCAACAAGCAGAATATAATATACTATAAAAAATTGAAATCCAAGATGGCGGCCGCTACAAAATGGCGGATAACGTAGGTTTTATCAATCCCCTCAATATGGGTATCAAATGAAAGTGCTCAACCAGTAGAATACAATGTACTATATAAAATTAAAATCCAAGATGGCGGCCTCTACAAAATGGCGGATAACTTAACTACGTATAGAGGAGTTGGACTGCAATAAACTAACGGGCAAGAAACCTTGCAATAATGAAGCACTAAATGAATTAAACAGAATGCGAAATAAAAACTAAAAACTAGAAAATAAAAATAGGTAAAAAAACTTTTTAAGTTAAACGGTTTTATGTTAAACATACATTGCAATGTTTAAGATAAATGTACTAAAAACCAAAAAAAAAATAATAAAATAGATACAGTCGTGGGAATTATAAACATATGCATAGACTAGACTAAAATAAAACCGTGGGGCACGTCAATTGTCTACAATAAAAACAAAATTAAAACAAACATTTTAATCAACGATTGTAGTAAAACCGTTTAACTTAAAAAGTTTTTTTACCTATTTTTATTTTTATCCTATATTTTTGGCGCGTAGTTCCAGAAGTTAACATCGACTTTCATAACTTTTATTCAATTTTCATCGATTAATTTCATATCCTTGACTGTCAAAGCTTTATTTATTGCTGTTTGGCTGTATCAAAAATGGTAGATAAAGTGGTAAAAGCTACCAAAATTATCGCGCTGCTTGAAGAGGGTTGCAGCCAATGCTTCGTGACTAGGAGGCTAAATGTTAGTCGCTCGACGGTCCAAAGGACCTGGCAGCGATATCAGGAGACTGGTTCCGTCGAGAGAAGGCCTGGTTCTGGAAGAAAACCATGTACCCAACCACGGGATGATCGTTTTCTTGTGAGTCGCGCATTGAGAAATCGCAAATTTTCGTATGTGGATCTTAAGAACAACCTCCAAGAAGTAAGAAATGTGCATATTAGTCTATGGACGGTCAGGAGGAGGCTTCTCGCTGCCAATATACGCAGTCACCGCCCGGCCCGCGGCCTCAAATTACTCCGTGAGCACCGAGTTCACAGGCTTAGGTTCGCTAGAAATTGTGAATCATGGACTCAAGAAGATTGGAATAGGGTTTTGTTCTCTGATGAAGCCAGGACACGGGCGTAGCCAGGTTTAAGTTTCGGGGGGGGGTTCAAGAAAATAATTTACCGAAAGTGCATGCAATTACCTTTATATTATATGAAAAGTATAAAATATGTAAAAAAAAGAAACAGGAGGTTCATTTGATTACATATGTACTACAGAAATTATCTTCTGTTTATATTTTTAAATATATCCACTACTTCATTCGCATCAATTTCTATCACATAGGGAATATTCATGAGAGCCAAGCCGTTCAGTCTGTTTTCACTCGTTGTGTTCCGCAAATAGTTTTTAAGTCTTCGTAGGCTTGAAAAAGTCATTTCTGGTGTAGCAGTGGAAACAGGTATGGTAGCCAATATTTGTAACAACGTGTTAATATTTGGATATAATTTTCGATCGCACTTATCTAAGCATTCCAAAGCAATTTTTGTAGTAGGGGAGGTGATAGTCACAGCTGCTTTCCACACTTCAAGTTCTGTTTTGACAACAGATGTACTACTCTGTCAAGACAGTACCGGAAAAAGATCAATAATATACAAAATGTTTGTTATTCATCCAAATTTATTTTATCACCTTCAAAGTATGCTCCTTCAGTAACGATACACCAACGAATAATTCAATCTTCAAAACATTGTTTAAACGCTGTTTCCGGAATTGAGTTCAGTTCTCGCCGCGAATTCTCATTTATGTCTTCTACCGATTAAAAACGGGTGCCACTAAGTGGTAATTTGAGTTTAGGAAAAAGAAAGAAGTCGGCTGGAGCCATATTTGGTGAATATGGTGGTTGCTCGATGGTATTTGTTGAGTGTTTGGTCAAAAATTCGTTCACAATGATGGCCTTGAGCGCAGGCGCAATTATCGTGGTGCAAAATCCAAGAATTCTCTTTTCACAAATCTGACCTTTTCGTCGAATTTGCTCTCTTAAATGCCGCATAACGCTCAAATAATATTCTTTATTTACCGTTTGACCTTCCAGCAAGAATTCCGAGTGCACAACCCGCGATAGTCAAAGAAAACAGTCAACATGTCTTTGACTTTTGATCGACTTTGGCGTGGTTTTTTCGGTTTCAGTTCAGTTGGAAGGCGCCACTCCGAAGTTTGTTGACTAGTTCGCATGTCAAACTCATAAACGTCTCGTCACCAGTAACAATGCTCGTTCTAGCATGTCCTCAGCGACTCTCATGTGATTGAGTTTTTGGAGAAAATTCAGGTCTTTGGGACTAGCCGAGCGGTAACATGTTTCATACCCAAATGATTAGTTAAAATGGTACGGATCGACTCGTGAGATACAGAAAGTTCTGCGGCTATCTCCCTTAAAGTTAAATGAGGATTTTCAGTCAATATTTCCTTCACTTTTGCGATGTTAACTGCAGTTGCAGACTATGATCGCCTACCAGAGCAAGGCAAATCCATCACATCTCGACCGCTTTTGAACGCTTTGTACCGCTCATAAGCACGTGTTTTTGATAAAGTCGATTCACCATAAGTCTTCAATATTTTCAGTGACTCCAAACACGAAATTCCATTGGCGATGCAAAATTTAAGATAAACTCTTTGTTCGATATTTTTGTCCATTATGAAGTTCGCAATACACACTAGATGTGATATAACTAAAAACAGCACTGTATTTATATTAATAACAGATGCAACTCAAACTCCGCGCCAAAATGAAAACAGTTGTGCCAATCTTACAACAACAAAAAAACTAAAATTTGAATTTGGAAACATAAACAAATCATCCATTCCCGATACTTTTTGACTGAATGTACTTCGGGTAGCACTGCCGAATACATAAAAATTGCGTCTTCAATTTCAGAACTGACCGCAAAATTTAAACACACCAGATAATGTCCCAGGCCCGCGTCGGACGCCGGAGCCGACGCCTGCGGCGTTTGCCCGCGAAAGATTTAGCGTACGCCCTAAATGACGAGGGGCGGCGGCAAATACATTATTAGTGTAATAATTAGTAATAAAAAAAGTTATGCCGCGGCCTCTCCTTATTTTGATATTATTGATGTCGATATCTTAACATTTCGGGGGGGGGTTTGAACCCCCAAAACCCTCCCCCTGGCTACGCCCGTGAGCCAGTTCGGTGAAGATCGACGTCGGCGAGTGCTAAGAAGACAAGGAGAACGCTTTGCAGAGGCATGTTTCGAAGAAATCACACCTTATACAACAACTTTTGCCATAAGCTTAGTGAGCTTGTATGTGGTCACCCCTTGGATAAATTTGTGGTGATGGGTGATTTTAATTTTAGTAACTACGTGCATTGGGTGAAATCGACGGACGGAACATCATTAATGTTACCGGTCAACTATAATGCAGATTTTATGTATAACTTTTTTGATACAATTGACACGTGTAACCTAAGTCAATTTAGTAGTGAATTTAATCTAAATGGTCGTCTTTTGGATTTGGTTTTCTCAAATGGATCTTTAGATGTAAAAAGCAGCGATAAACCGCTAGTTCCGGAAGATATCCACCACAAATCCCTTGAAATATACGTAGAATTTGTTGAAATTCATGAACTGCAACCTACTAGTCATATGAAGTATATTTTTAGCCGGGGTGACTATGACTCAATTACATCGGAGCTTAATAACACTAACTGGAATGTCTGCTTAACTGTAGGAACATTAGACGAAGCATTGACGGTCTTTTATAATAAATTATATCAACTCCGTGACCAACATATACCTCACAAGTTGGTTAAACAGTTTTCTTACCCGCCATGGTATAGTTCTAGCCTTATAAAAGTGCTCAAAGAAAAGTTTAAGTACCACTCTAAATATAAAACATATGGCAATCTGTCAGACTACCAATCCTTCTCCTTGCTGCGTAAAAGACCCGAAGATCTTGAAACGGTCTGCTTTGATGAATATATTGATCACATCGAGTCTCTGATTCTTGAAAATCCCAAATCTTTTTGGACGTATGTCAAAATGAAAAGATATAATTGTACCTTTCCCAGCATAATGACATATAAAACAGCAAGCGCTGACACGGGTGAGGGCATTTGCGATTTGTTTGCGGACTATTTTCACTCCACTTTCTTGGGTACGAGTGGCAGCACAGGGCACGCCATGAGCATGAACACCGATGTCAGCCCTTGTTGTATTGGTAATATCGAGGTTGATCCAACTAAAGTACGGGACCTTTTAAAGTCGCTTGACTTGAACAAGGGCGCAGGGCCTGATTTGATTCCACCTCTCTTTATTGTAAAATGCGCTGAGAGTCTGACGCTGCCACTGTGTATACTATTTAAGCGATCCTTGTGTGAGGGCATGGTTCCTAAAATGTGGAAATCTGCCTTTATTACTCCAGTGCTCAAAAAAGGTGATAAAAGCAATGTAGAGAACTACCGCCCTATATCTAAACTGTGCTTATTTGCTAAAATCCTTGAAAGGCTGGTCTATCAGGATCTTTATGCGTGTGTGAGATTATATTAAAAAAAATGAATAATAAAAAAAAGAAAAGGGGTAGAATACTAAAAAAAGTATTTTAATCTCATCTAATAAATAATCATAGAATGATTTAAAGCATATAAGAAGAATGTCATGGAATAACATTTATTATAACATTTATCAACATAATTTAGTTGAACATAAAACTACCCTACCCAATAACTTCATTTACTTAAACATTTAGTAAAATAGTGTGGAGCTATCCAAAATAACCTTCTTAAAACATTTTTAAATATCAAGTAACAAAGCAAGGTATATAATTTATTAATTTAATTCTGGGTTCGATAATAAGAACATATTGTACCTATATACCAACACACAAGCGGTACATACATGTACCAAATAATTGTATACTTAGCTTTTCTTTAAGGTAAACAAGAAAACATATGTAAAATACTTAATTATCATACTTTATGGTTAATAAATCTAACACGGCCAGACTGACCAGTACTTCGCTCTCGAAGTACCTAATTTACTGTACTCTTTACTGGTAAGGAACACGATTTTTTTTTCTATAATTTAGTCTCTGGCCTTGTCATACCAGTCCTATCACCTGCTGCGAGTGAATTTCAGAAAGGTATCAGGGCAGTGACCGACCAGCAGTTCATCATAAGCATTTGTTCGATTGCCATTGGTCTCTGGCCTTGTCATATCAGTCCTATCACCTGCTGCGAGTGAATTTCAGAAAGATATCAGGGCAGTGACCGACCAGCAGTTTATCACACACATTGGTTTGATTGCTATTGGTCATCTGGCCTTGTCATACCAGTCCTATCACCTGCTGCGAGTGAATTTCAGAAAGGCATCAGGGCAGTGACCGACCAGCAGTTTTTTTTTCATAATAGCAAATCAAACCAATATGTTTTCACAATAGCAAATCAAACAAATGACCATAAGAATCATTTCTTTCAAACAATGTCTATTTCTTTCATGTTGAATTAGCATATATTCAGAGGTATACGTAAATTAGGTCTTCTTCTACATTAAATTTTTATATATATCCAAATTATTCATTTTTTTATTATCCTTTTACAGTGATAATTTTTATTATGAATAAGCATTGAGAACAGTTTCAATAAAATTAATAATCAACTGAAATCCCCTTAAAAGTATCAAATGAATTATATTATACTGTAATTAGTGTATTCTGTTTTTTATTTAAATAATCTAACACGGCTAATGATGCTGAACAGAATCATTATCCTGTATTTTAACAAGCCGAACCTGTACTTGAGTTATATTTCCATTACAACCAATAATAACCTAGTTAGTGAAAACCTTGTTGACTTTTGCACAATAGTGTGTATTGATTGTTGCACTTTCCACAAACCGTTCGGCCAACCTGCTTTACCAACGGTTGTGATGCTGCTCCAACCACGATCCTTGGCTACGGAGTCGATGTGCTTGCACCAACTTTCTGCGCCGTTGTCATTATTTTCTGGATCAAACGGTGACAATCCAACGTCATCTTCATGGTGATTACCAGCCACTGCATCACGAATAGCTTTTAACAAAGCCTCAAACACAGCGAGATCCATCTGTAAAGATAATCAAGTTAGTGTTGCTTAAAAGGGGTTCGAATCCCACCTCTGATGTGAGATTACGGAAAAGAGGCAATATTATATTTTCTTTTGATCAAATGAAATATCTAAAAGAGGGTAGATAATAAAGTATTTATTAAGTGGCCAAAATCAGTTTATTCATCTAGGTCATGTATTTGCCATCAAAATGGAAAACTAAATATTCAAATGCTCTAAATTTATATTGTTTGATGATTCAACAATTAATATTCACACTTTACCAATATATACTTATCTTTGGCACAACGATTTGTGCTGAATATAATCCGATAAGGACTGCCGGCCGTCCGCCGGCTCCGAGCGTCAAGCAAAGAAAGAGACCGTCTGACTCAGTGAGAGGCATTACAAAGGCACCGCGTCACTCCACCGCCTGGCGGGGAGGTGACGAGGACCGATCGTGTTGTCTATGCTATGACAGGTAACACGTTAGATCAAAGACAATGATGAAAAAAATTGTAGTAAAAACGAACATAATTAAATCAATCAATAAATCAATTTAGTAAATCAATAAATAATCATTTAAATATTAATAATGATAATGAATATGATTAAGTAACAATTAATACACTCCGAATTATTCCTAATTCTAACACGGCCATACTGACAGTACTTCGTCCTCGAAGTACTTTGAGATTATATAAAAAAACACCGACATAAATCAGATATCGTTTCATAAAACCAAGTTATTGTTTCTTAATTTTATAAACCTCTATGCCTAGACATGTACAGTTCCATCACGTGCTGGTTAGTGAAGACCAAACTGACACCAAGCACATGGTTATCCAGCATATCTTTTTTTTATAAACCTCTATGCCTAGACATGTACAGTTCCATCACTTGCTGGTTAGTGAAGACCAAACTGACACCAAGCATAGCGGTACCCAGCAACTGATTTATTTATTCTTAATCATTGTTTTTATGATACGATTCTGTTGCACTATTACTCAATTAATAATTTTCATTATCACCAATTACAAGTTCATTTTCATTATCATTTTTTACAAGTTCATTTTCATTATCACTATTTTCCAGTTTCATTTTCATTATCACTATTTACAAGTTAATTTTCTATAGAAGCATTTCATCTATGAACTTATGTTCATTACCTTTCGTAACCTCATTAAATCGAGCCTGTAAGGTAAGTTTGCAGTACGACCTGTTAATAATCGAAGAGGATATAATCCGGTTGATTTTAAGACAGTTGTATTTAAAATTTGAACTTTCCAAAGCCTGTTCGGCCAGCCTGATGAATCAGAACATGTAGTAACAGGCACTAAAATTTTTCGAAAAGACGTGTAGATAACATGCCTTTCCTATTCTATCGAAATATAAGTAACATGATGAGAAGTGATATTTAAGACGCTTTGCTAGACATTCCCTTATCAGACTACAATTTACACCAATACCTAATATGAAATTTAGTTATTTCTCATTTAGTTGTTACACCTCCGCACACACTACACATTTGAATAAAACACTTTTTATTTTTGCGGATTTTGCGCACTTTTTATTTTATATTTAATCCCGATGTTTCAATGGTTGTCATGTATTTTCTACTTCCTCCACAATATTTTGATCGGGCACGTTCCAAATTGTTAAAATTAAATTGTTTTATTTTTAAATTTTATTTAGTTTTTATGTTCTTACTACGATCACATTGTATACTACTGAGTCTACTACCAGTTCGGAAATTGGGAGGCCCTTCCGAGAAGAACTGGCGAAAGAAACTCGGGCAGGGGGACCGACCTCCATCTTACTGTTATTATTTGCAAAAAGAGCTAACTACATCATCATATCATGCAATGAGTGTTTTTGTAGGTATTAATTAAATTTTTATTTTATTTTTGTTACTTTTTTCTCAGCCATGAATAAATATTTTAGTAGTTTTTAGTCACGATTCATTAAATTTACTCGTTTGCTGAACACGTGGTTTCAAATTACAGTTTTTAGTATCATAACGAGGTAGAGCATCACGTATTGCCAACAACAATCCCTTCAGCATCGTAGTGTCTATATCGAACTATTTAACCAACCTTGGTCACATGCTGAAAGAAAGAAAAAAAAATTTAGTACAGGGCGTGAGGATCCCACTTCTGATGTGAGATTATATTAAAAAAAATGAATAATAAAAAAAAGAAAAGGGGTAGAATACTAAAAAAAGTATTTTAATCTCATCTAATAAATAATCATAGAATGATTTAAAGCATATAAGAAGAATGTCATGGAATAACATTTATTATAACATTTATCAACATAATTTAGTTGAACATAAAACTACCCTACCCAATAACTTCATTTACTTAAACATTTAGTAAAATAGTGTGGAGCTATCCAAAATAACCTTCTTAAAACATTTTTAAATATCAAGTAACAAAGCAAGGTATATAATTTATTAATTTAATTCTGGGTTCGATAATAAGAACATATTGTACCTATATACCAACACACAAGCGGTACATACATGTACCAAATAATTGTATACTTAGCTTAGGTCCGTGCGGTGCGGCTGCTGCGAAGCAAGTGGGGCGAGTACGACCGGAGCACAGTCTTTTATAGGCGGTGACAAACAAGTGACGTCACATCGGATGATATTCTCTGACGTCATTCATTTTGCTCCATTTAACAATTTCTTTCAAATTGACTATGAATTAATTACATCAAAAGAGATTTAAAGGAGGTTAACTAGGATATTAAGCTTTTAATTGCAAAAATAACTTAATAGGAACAAATTGTAAGGTTATTTATACAACACACATTGATTAAATTAGAGATATTAATGGATATGTGAAAACAGAGTTTAGATTACTTAAAGGTTGGTTTTTGCTTTGGTAAATTATATGATTCTTATTAAAAACAATGTCATTTACATACAAGAAAGTTTCACAAACTATCTAGCGAAAGATGCTTTTCTTTAAGGTAAACAAGAAAACATATGTAAAATACTTAATTATCATACTTTATGGTTAATAAATCTAACACGTGCATTAAAAGTTCAGTAAATGATGAGCAGCACGGCTTCCTTAAACAGCGTTCCACATCCACTAACCTCATCATTGCCAACGAATTTATTGCAGACGGAATGGAAAGTGGAGCCCAAATCGATGTGATATACACCGATTATAGTAAATGCTTCGATAGAATTGATCATTGTGTATTGTTATCTAAACTACATGCAGCAGGCATACACGGTAACTTGTATCGGTGGTTTGCTTCTTACATCGAAAACCGCAATCAGGCTGTTGTCTTGCGTGGCTACGTATCAAAGTGGACTGTTATACCATCTGGTGTCCCACAAGGCTCCATTTTGGGCCCACTCTTGTTTGTAATATTTATCATGGACATAAACAAATGCTTTAAAAACTCAAAATTCTTACTTTTTGCAGATGACATGAAGATCCTTAAGGTTATTCGCGGTGTTTCGGATGTTTCTGATTTGCAGCAGGATCTAATACGTTTCGAGCAATATTGTGTCTTGAATAGACTAGATCTTAACGTGTCAAAATGTTTTTATATGACCTTTACCCGTAAGACAAACAAAGTAACATCTAATTATACCCTACTTAATATTAATCTAACAAAAGTTGATACCATTAAAGATCTGGGGGTCTTCCATGATTCTAAACTTATTTTTGCAGACCACATTGATCACGTGGCCAGCAAGGCATCCAAAGCTCTTGGGTTTTTGATGCGTATGTCAAAAGACTTTAAGTCTCTGAAATCTATTAAAGTCCTGTACTGTGCCTTCGTGCGTAGCCATCTCGAATATGCATCAGAGGTTTGGAATCCGCAATATGACGTCTACGTTACGCGTCTGGAAATGATTCAGAAGAGGTTTTTGAAATATTTAGACTTCAAAGCACGACAACAATCCGTTAATTACGAACATCACTGTAAGCGATATCACTTTTTACCCCTTCAAATTAGGCGCGAGGTTAACGACGCTTGTTTTCTATCCAAAATAGCTAATGGCAAAATAGATTGTCCGGAATTGTTATCTAAAATCGGTCTGCGGACCAACCCACTATCCCTACGTCGACGTCCATTACTTCACATACCTTTTGTGCGCACTAACTATCGGCAGAACACTTTTCTAATACGTGGTTGTGAAACTTATATCAAGTTCAGCAACGAATATGATTTCGATCTATTCTCAACTAGTGCAGCGACTATTAGGCGAACTATATGTCAAAACTATTTTGAACAAAATTAACTTAATTACTTATTTTTTCATTTCTAGATGTATTTTGTTGATTGATGTTATCTCGCCATTTCACATACAGATGTTCTTGGCATGTGCAGAAATGTACTGGAACTAACTTAATAGTACTAAGTTACACTTAAGTTATTTAAGATAAATTTAGTTATGCATATGTGGAGGTTTGTAATTGGCTTTAAGTTACAACATTCTTAGTTCACATTGTTACAAATAGCTGTAAACCTTCCTAAAATATAAATAAATAAAAAATAAATAAATTATGGTGGGGGCTCTGTTATGTTTTGGGCAGGAATAAATTCAATGGATCGTACAGAGTTAGTCTTCATTGAAAACGGCTCACTGACTGGGCATCGATACATAACGGAAATTCTAATTCCTCATGCACAACCCGCATTGGCCGCTCTAGGTGAAGACTCGATTTTTATGGACGACAATGCTCGCGCCCACCGATCTCCCGATGTTAAAGCGTATGTTCAAGAGGTCGGCATTCGTCGTTTGGATTGGCCAGCTCGAAGTCCCGACCTCAATCCCATAGAGCATGTCTGGGACGTTCTGAAACGACGTGTGAGATCAGTACAACCGGCTCCGCAGATCATCAGAGAGCTGAAGAATGTGATTACTGCGGAGTGGGAACGTATTCCTCAAGCAAGTATCCGGGATATACTCGCTAGCATGCCCAAACAAATTCCAGCTGTGATTTTAGCTAGAGGGGGTCACACTCGATATTAAACATTTATCTGCTTTTACTTTATTAAAGAAAAACAAACAAAAAAACTTTTTTATTTTTACTTCATGAGCATATGCACTACTAGCGAACATACACTACTAGTGAGGTTTAGCATTATTTCCCATAAATTGTATCAAAATTTTATGAAATACTGATGAAAACGTCTATTTGCTTATTAATTTACCAAATTGTGAGGATAAAACTACCTATAATTATCAAACAAAGCAATATTAACATTTGTAATGGTTCATTGCTTAGGTGCCCGTTTTTTTTGCAAATGAGTTTATTAACGTAAACAAAAAAAATTACAAAGATGCTTTTTAAAATTATTTTTATAATGCCAATTTATATCTATATGATCATCACTGATGCTATTATAAAGCCTACCTAACCGTGGGACTGGGGAATTTGCTCCAAATATAGTTCGGCGTATTCACTTTAATGGTTTTGGTTTTCTTGTTATTTGTGATGTGGTTCATATTAGTGGGTTATTAACCACTGAGTGTTTACGAATATGCATGAGTGTTGGAAGTGAAACAAAACAGTGGAAGATGTCTTTTCGCGTTTTCTCAACAAAGCCCACGAGGAGGTTTCAGTAAAACCCCACATCTTTACTGACACCTAAGAAACTACTCAAGAACTGACAATTATACTTACTTGACACTGACTAAATGCACAAATCGTGCAAGCCACAAATAAAGGATAATATAAGTGGCGCTGACTTTTTTGGCGGGAGCGGGAAGGGTTTGGGTTTTTGTGTTCGGTGCTGTGATGGATACTAGTGCCTAGTTCAGGTGGATTGTTAAACAGTTGGTTTTATGAATATGCACGTGTTGACAAATTGAACAAAGCAGCAAGAGAATTGTCTTTTCTTGCCCGCTCAAGTCCATGAAGAGGTTTTAGTATAACCCCACACCTTTACTAAAACATAGGGAAAGAGGTATTTTATTGTTCATCAATGATTCAGAGATCGGCTCTTATCATCTTATTAAGAAAAGGCGTTATTTAATATGAAGACATGGCTTAAAGGACCCGCATCCAGGTCAACAATATCATAAACAAAATTGGTGCTAAAAATTAAATCTTAGATGGCAACTGAGCTGCCTAGAGAAAAGTTCTATGCGGCCGCCGATTTATAGCGCAGTTTAACTTTAATTTAGATAATAATTAATTTTATTGTAAGATATTCTATGCTACTTACAACTTAACAGAAGTCACGGTTTTATGCCTAGATTGACTTCACCCAGCGAATGAAAGGAAATAGAGGCCGACCAGCGGACATTCTGACCATGTCAAATACGTGTTTTAATTAATAAGCATTGTGTTTATAGATATCGTAATACTAGTGGTATGAGCTTGTATCGATTGTTACGCACTGACGGTCCTGGGTTCGAGACCCAGAAGGGGCAGGATCGTACGATGAATACGAGCATCTGTACTTGAGTAAATATTCTAAAATACCAAATGGGTGATAGACGTGGGACATAGTAAGTTTTATTAGTAAATTCTTTGTTGTAAGTAGTCTGGTGATGTTTTGGTTCTTACCAATTGTTTGAGTTAAAAATATAAAAAAAATAAAAAAAAAGCTCCATCTTAATTTAAATCTTCATCAATAATAAATAAAACAAAATATTTCAACAAATTTCCAATCAAAAACACCACCAAGAACAAACAGGTAAGGATGATTTAATAATTTCTTTGTGCGCCGATAGCTGTTTGCTGCATCGCGCTATCGTTTACTTAACCGAGAAACGATATAAGAGTCATGTCGCCGATGTTGGTTCAGGTTCTAGCATCCATTGCTTGTTGCCTCAATATATGTATAATTAAATCCTAGCGCTGGGTTTTATTGTTATTTTTCCCTTTTAAGGGCGGGCTTGAACACCAGTTTATGTGTTTTATTTACTGATACTGTTTTTTATTTTGATTTTTTTTATCGTATGTTAAGGGGACATTTATTTATTACGTAAGACAATTAAGGAGAAGAGGGGGGTGGACCATGTCTTATTTTTTCTTGCAAGGGGGTGGAAGGGAGTCTCGATAGTCATTACGTAAGATCGCAAAAATGCGCAAAGTTAAAATTATACTTTAAAAGCGCGGGCAACCCCGCGAGTGCCGAGATTCGCTCGGATGCGTATAGGTAAATGATTTCCATTTCCATGGCCACGGAGCTGCGCCTCCCGGTAACTCCCCCGCTTGTAGTGTGGACCAGTCGTCACTTGTTTGCGTCCTTACGATTTTTACTGTCCATCAATACAAGATGCGCTCAAAGAGAGAATTTGTTTAGTATGCTCTTAATACTTTGCGTCGAAAAAGCCCTAACTGCCGAAGAAAATATGTTTTATTTACTTATTTTTAATCGTCGTTTCGGAGATAGGCTATATTTCATACAAAAAATAGAGATTCCAGATAAAAAATCCTAATGTAATTTTTCACTTGGTACTTGGTTATGCGACAGCATTTAATCCAAATATTGAGACTGGCACTGACTAAAAAATAAGTTCTTATCTTTATCTTTTTCTCTAGATATTTATAAAATAAATTACATTTTAGGCGGTTTAATTATTATATCTGTATCAGATTACTTTAAACGGGCGCAGTAGCGTTTTTTTAAACAAAAGTGTATGTATAATTATTTTTTACCATTAGGTCGGTGCGGTAAAGGTGTAGAAGTGAGGGTGATATCAAAAGGTGGGATGTTTATGAATTTAAATCATTTTATTGATAGGTAAAGAATAACAGGCGGGTGTCGCCCTCGGCGCTTAATACAAGATCACAAATCAGTCTGGCAAATGTAGAGGAACACAACGGACATGAAGTGGAAGTAGTCCTCGTCGGCGTCGATCTGGACATCGGTGAGGCCGCAGGGCGTGTCGGCGTCGGCGTCCGCATCCGCATCGGTGAGGTCTCGTGGAGGCTCCGCCCACGAAACGCGTTTTGCTCGCCGCCGCTCGGGTAAGGGCGCGGGAGTCGAATGCGACACGGGCGGTGGAGGCGAGGCGGGCGAGCGCGACAGCTCGTCCAGGTATCGCTTGCGAAGTACGTGCGCGCGCATCGAGTCGGCGGCACGCTTTGGCGGCGGCGGCGTGGGCGGCGTGTCGGCGGTTTGGCGCGCCTCCGCCAGCAGCCGCACTTCATCTGCATTGGCGCGTAAGGGCCACGCGCCGAGTTTTGAGCGCGCGAGCGGAGGCCGCGCGTGCGCCGGACACGCCAGCCGCTTGCGCACCGAGTCGTGGAAGGACGCCAGCTCGGAGGCGAGCTCGCGACGCACCAGTTGCTTGTGCCGCGAAGGGACGCCCGGGTCGCGCACCGCCACCAGCGCCTGCGGGCGGACAAACCGGTGTCAGTGCCGACATGACAAGCTGAGCAAAGTCACTTCAATTTTTGATCAAAATTTAGTGTAGAAATAAAAAACTTAGTGTTCAATAATGTTTCCACAAAAATGGAAACACTTTTTGATCAAATTAGCAATGTACTTCATAAAACTTACGATATATGACAAAAAATATGCAAGCACGACGACGCCTGCAAGGGAAGGAGTTGAATATTGACATCTACGGTAGGAATCTCGCATTTTGGAGGCATAGTGCCAAACACTAAGAGACAAATTTTAGTGATTTGGCCATGCTTCTTTGTCATTTTGCTACGGTACCTGCGAGGCGAGCAGCGTGGCGGCGTGCTCGAGCGCGGTGGCCACCAACCGCCGGTCAGGCACCGGCGCACTGCACACGGACGACATGCTGGTGAACGACTCGCTGCGCGCCGCCCTTCTCGCGTCTGCCGGACCGGGGCTGCCGCACGAGCACACGCGCCGGCGCCCGCGCGGCGACCGCGACCCGCCGCCTTCCTCCGACTGATACGCCTGCCGAGCGAACCATCGTCAGACTAGCTGCTCATAAAACAGCGAAGTATAAAGCCGAATACCGATTCCAGACGCTTGAGTTCATTGGGAGGAGGACCGAGAAACTTATCGGCAATGACGATCTTTTTAATAATAAGGTGAGAAGCCTTTAACATAGACGAAAGGTAGATAGCCCATCCGTTTTTTGTAGGATATATTTCGGAGTGTGCAGTAGAATTGCACAACCTTGTTCCGCCGCCCCAAATAGGCGCCACCGTTATATGGTTGATATACCAATGAGTTTTGGTTCCAATTTGATATACAGTGATACATATCGCTAAAAAGTTTTTGCTTGTATTTGTGTTTCCTGATAAATACAATTAAGTAGTCTTCAAGTCACGAATGACTAGGTATCTTCTAGTCAGGCGCGTCACATCCTAGATCGCATCGCCGCTTACCTATCAACGATTAAAAAAGAAAAGAGGGCGAGTGGCTAACGTGGTTGAGCAGCCTGGTGAGCAGCCCGACGGCGGCGAGCAGCGTGCCGAAGGTGAGATGGGGGTGCGGCTCGGCGATCTTGGGCGCGCCGAAGTGCAGCTCCACCAGCGGCGGCCAGCGCTGGGGGGCGTCCGCGCCCGCCGCCAGCAGCGCCAGTAGGGGCGGGCTGCACGCCAAGAGGCAGCGCGCGCTCAGCTGCACCAGCTCCACGCTCCTGTTGCAGGGAAAGGGAAGAAACTTACAAACATATTCCGGACATTCAGTTAAAAAAATTTCATTGATTAACCCAGTCAATAAAAAAGTGTAATATTTTTACTGTAAATAAAACCTTTAACAGTATTTAAATAAAACAAATAACTGACTACAAATGAGTACCAAACAGCACCAAATAAAAAAACAGGGCGCTTTAGACCACACGACTGAAGTAAAACTTTTTTACCTACTTTAGCTACATACACACATTTGTGTGTATTTGCACCTCTCTCTCTTGCCCCTACAGCAAATTACGAAAGATAACTCTCTCTCCCTTTCAACTTCCAGCCGCCTCGCCCGAGCACACTTTTCGTAACGCCCTCGTCACGCATTCACAGTTTACTCCGCAAGTCAAGCGTGCGTAAAGAAGTTTTCCTTCAAAAAATTACATAATTTAACCCAGTAGATAAAAAAGTGTGATATTTCATTGCAAATAAAACCTTGTTTAAATTTAAAAAAAAAACCGTGCCGGGACGCTCAAAACAAGTTTTATAGTATAAAGCGTAGGAACTGAGCGTTGAAAAACTACGATTTACACGGTTTATTTATAATCGACAAAAATGAATATTCAAAAGTGACTGGCGTGGATGCGTAGAGTAGAAAAAGAGATAGTAAGCCACGCACACTAACATGGGTGAAATCGAGACAATAAGTCACGCACGCTGAGATGGGAAGGCAGTTGGTATATATATACATATGTAACTATACTAAATGTGACGCTCTCGTGTAACGGTCAAGTCTGACGTGTACAGTGTAGTCACCGCACATTTTCTTGCGTAAGCATTTTACGCCGTTTGGTACCTAAACATACTTTAATTGTTTAATTAAAATTACAGTCAACACAAAATAAGAGGCCCGTTTTGACATTTGACTTCATGACGTAACTAGTCATGTAACCATACGATTCTGTACTCGATTGTCACGATTAATCGATTGTAGTTTGTATGAGTATTTAATCGATTTGAATATGTATTGTATACCTGACCAGGAAAATGAATAAACCTGCTCCAGAATTTTTCTTGTTATTGCCACATTATGAATACTTTTTAAACTAGTAAAATTTTCCATAATCGTATTTTTTTATGTTATTACAATTATCAAAGTCAAAGTCAAAAAATTTTGTTCAACATCAAATTGTCAAATAATAAAGAATTTAACATTAAACAAAATAAAAAAAAAGACAAACTAAAATAAAATTTACAAAATTAAAACATTTAAGCTACTAATACAAAAAAAAACTTCGACTAAAAAAAAATGGGTTCCTTCTTGAGAAGAACAGGCAAGAAACTCGGAAGGTCTGTTTTTTATGTCCTCTTTTAAACAGCCAATATAACAATAATGTATAAGGTATCAATAAAATAAGGTACAATTTAACTATGTATGTATGTACGTACATATTATAGAAATGCCTGTCGGAGTCAATAAAACAGTTATGCAAATGATTCATATTTATACAGTTAGTATATTGTATATCGTAAGTCCACGCCTGCGGCACGGTATGGTTAGAATTCAGCCAAGTCTCGTCAATAAATATGACGTTGTCCCAGTTTGTTACTTTATTAATCTCCCTCAAGAACGATATTCGTTGCAAAATTATGTCATAACATTCCATCAGTATTTTTCTTTTGTCGGTTTTCTTGTATTTGAAACCAATTTGCTCCATAACTATCATTAAAGAGGTGGCACTACCACTATACAGGCCAGCCTCGCGTAATGATAACACCAACTTCGTTATGGTTGGGTATTCATTTTTTATATTATACGCGTACACGTGGTTGCGAATTGCATCTGCGTCAAATGTGTCGATACCTGTTACAGGCTTGCTCTTCTTTCTTTTTTGACGTGACAACGTCTTATAAATTGGTTGCGGCTGGGAGTCACTTATGAAAAAGTGTAACGCTCGGTAACGTTACGATGAGTCACCGAACGAGAGAGAGGCCCGCCGAATGTTTTCTCAATATTTAAAAGTTTATTGATTTTTAATATTATAAGTATATATATGAAATTGTAAACTCTTTATGATATATATAATACAAAAAAATTGTTTATATCGATAAATTTTGATAACCATCCAAGATTGTTCCATTTAAATCATTAATGTATAAATCACTTATAATATAAATATTTAATAGTAGTAGATATATTTCCTATATAACCCAAATTATTCATTTATTAATTTTCGAAATATATTACAGGCATTTATATTTAAACATCCTGTTACATAATGATTTATAGTTTTTTTTATCCTCAACAAAATCACTCAAATAGGAATTAGTTAAGTTTAAGTTTACATGTACAATGTTTTAGTAAACAAAATATATTTCTATAGTTAAAATTTGTGCAATTCTTATTTTCATTCAATTCCTTGTTCCTATTGTGCAATTTAATTATATTCATATCAATAAATATTCTACCGAGAAAAAGACGTTGTCACGTAAAATCTTCGCCCGTAAAACCGACTTTACAGGCAACCATTTTTTTAGGCGTACTTAAACATTTTCTTCAGTACCAGAAGGTCCATACTTTTGCTTCAAGATGGTTCGAACGGTTTTTTTCCGATGCCAAGTGCTTCCGCGACGCAATCTTGTACTTGCGTTACGGGCAATAAAGGTCCACCATTAACTGATTCACGTTCGAACTATTCAGTTAACTTCACAACAAATTCGCGTGACTGGCTGTTAATTGTACGTCCTCTTTTTGACATGTTGAAACAAGAGTTCGTACGATATAACAAGAAACCTCAAAATCAAGTACAAATCACTGTGTTTATCAATGTCCAAAACAATCCGGAAAACAAAGCCGAGGTCAACGTGAGTAGTAAGCAGGAACAGTCCGTAAAACAAAGCCGAGACGAGAAGAAGAAGTAACAGTTACAAACGAGCATGCGGTCAAGTTGACAAGATAGCGAATGACAGACTGCGCAGGGTGAGCATGCGCGTGCGTTACCGCCACTTGGCCAGAGACAAGCCATTCTATTTTTTGTTCTTCTCGGAACAAGGCCTCCTATTAGTTTTGTGAACGGACGGCGTAGTTTATCGCTTTCACCAAAATTTTGTTAAACGATTTTGACGTTCATAAGCATATACTAAGACGCATCTAAATTGAATAAACGATATTGAATCTTGAATCTTAGATTTAATATGTGAGTAGGCCTTAAAAAAATACTTATTTTTTCCATAATCGATTATGAATAGTCTATGTCCATAGACTATTCATCGTTAAGCACATCACTGAGCCGAGTGGGCGGTGCCCGTCCATGAAAAATCAATTACTGTGGAACATTTCCAATGGTAAAAAAATACAAAACTTTATGGACGTGAACTGTTAAAACGGGCCTCTTGACTTTACTTGACTAAGACTTGTGTTGGCTTTAGTCGGCCTTTAATCGATATCGCCACCGCGCGTGTCAATCATACCTATATTACATTGTTACCAAGTTATACAGTTCATTGTGAAAATATTCAATTTTATCTCGACTAGGAGTTTTTCTATACATATAGATCATTCATGACGCTTAGCACGGCTAGTGGCCGCGCGACGAGCGCCTACACGCGAGCGGCCCGAACGTCCGTATAGAAGCCACTTCAATATATCGACATTAGAAATCCCTACATCTTCTTAAATATGAATCTACACACCTGTGCAGGAGATCGGAGGCGGGCGTGGGTCCGGGCGTGGGCCCGAGCGTGGCGTCGAGCGGGCGGCGCGCGCGCAGCGCCAGCGTCACGGCGTGGTGCAGGCACTCGCTGATGCTGCGCTGTAAACGGCACAGCATCTTGTACCACTAGTCACTCACGGGAATCCCAGACTATATTCCCATTATATTTGATTACAACTTTAGGTTTATACATTAAAATAACGTTTTGAGAAATAATAAAATATCTTGTCTTTGATTTATTATGAGTGCAACTATTATACATTTCGACTAATTACCTCCTAACTAGGATGTAGTTGCGTGAACGGCTCGTCACTTTAATTACCGAATCCAGCTCGAAGGGTCATTTGGAGGGGACTTCAGACTTTAAAAATAAAAAGCGAATTGCATTGTACAAGGTGTCCCAAAAAATAGTGTCAAGCGAAAGTCCAGAGTTAGAGCACCTCTTGGAGTACCCGAATCACCCCCATGTATGTTCCGCGATTATTCGTAGTTTTAGAGTAATAATTTTTTTTCTGACTTTTTGAAAATTTCGATCTAAAGAACTTAAAAAATTTTAATAAAAAAAAGTTGAACATATTGACGTGACAACGTCTTATAAATTGGTTGCGGCTGGGAGTCACTTATGAAAAAGTGTAACGCTCGGTAACGTTACGATGAGTCACCGAACGAGAGAGAGGCCCGCCGAATGTTTTCTCAATATTTAAAAGTTTATTGATTTTTAATATTATAAGTATATAAGGTGGAATCAAATTAACTGCCAGGACTTCGTGGAGTGGTTGGGTCAAGTGTAAAGAATATGCTTAATTAGGATTTTATATTGTAAAAAAATAAAAGCTTTTTTCGTTTTTTTCGAACTATGACTTCATTTTATCACTTTCACTGTCATTTCCTATACTTAATCGTTTTTTTCAGTTCACCTATTAACTATAAAATTAACTAAACTATCTCCAATTAAAAGTAGGCATAATCACGCACAGCTGATCGCGCGGTACAATGAACCGCAGAGCGGGGAGCGCAGCGCGCGCTCCTTTCATTACAATACTTAAAAATACGTTAAATACTGAATCGCTGCTTCCTTCAATAATTATCTATACTATGATAGTTATAACGGATTACCTAGGTACCTAATAGTTCGATTGTAGGCAAGTTCAATAATACTTGTATAATAAATGTAAGCAGTTTAAGCAAAGAAACAAACCATCAAAACTCTAAGTACTACATTCAATGACACTGGCGTGGAAATTAAAGAATTTGGAAATTTCTAATTTATTATACTGTATAGTAAACACTTACGAGTTCCGAGTAGGTCTTGGTAGCCGATAGTAATATTAGTAATCTATCATATTCCTTTCCAATGCGGCAGGACCGCGAGGTCTACCAGCGTCGGTCGCCGGTCGGTGGCTCGAAGCGGCCATGTTTTCGGAATCGATACAAAGCGCTGTGGCTACCTCTTATCCTCTCAAACCTTTCTTCATGCCGTCTTACGGCAGTACTGAACACCTCATTACATTCACGGTAGCAAAACACCTTTTCCAGGAGTACATGGACTCCTGGTTATTATGACGAAGCATGATTAACATCAGTTCACTTACGATAACACACAACAAAATACGTGGACGCTGACTAGAAAGCGACTGCGATTCGAAAAATTATTGCTTGAAGCACAGATGTATACCTACTTGTAAAGCATGGCTGAGTGATTGTTTAGGGCGTCGTTACACCTTAAAAACATGTTGATTAAACATCCTACTACTATTATAAAGGCGAAAGTTTGTAAGTATGGATGTATGGATGTTTGTTACTCTTTCACGTAAAAACTACTGAATGGATTTGAATGAAACTTTACCACAATATAGCTTATACATCAGAATAACACATAGGCTACAATTTATAAACATATATAACACATAGGCTACAATTTATAAACATATTGTTCGAAATACTAATCCTGCGCAGACGAAGTCGCGGGCACCAGCTAGTATGACTATAAGTCTTTTTAGGCTTCGATTTTCAATTAGATTTGATTTAAAAAGTTAATACAGATTTTTCTTTACTATAAAAACAAGTAAAATTGAGTTCGGAAACACAAATCATATTCGAGTTTATTATTTTAGATCAACTGCGGAATATTATTTTCACTAATTTTAATTTTTTAGTAGTCTTCTTTCGTAATTGTAATTTCGCACTAAGCAAAAAAAAAGAATGCAAATTGGTTGAGAATTCGTTTTTAGAACTATCCAATATTTATAGAAAATTATCGTGAAAACACCACCACCTCAGTTGCCTACACTCTACTAGTTATGTACAACTGCTAGTTATCTACAAAGCATCTATCAACTCACTATACAAGAAGTGAATATGTAAGTTTGATTGAATGACAGCACCTAATTTAACTAAATAATTTGCTCTATTTCTAAGTCATTTATTGAGTTCGACTCATAGAATGCGTGTAAAATTTACATTCATATTTAAAGATTATGTTTCTATGAAGTGAAAAAGCAACATCCAAAAATCGACTATGTTTATAAAGTGTAGTCAGCCTTATGTATGTGCTTCCGAGAACCTCGTGTGTGTTTCCAAGAATCTCATGTTGCGGCATCTTTGATCTAGCGCTCTCTCTGTCCCGCACCCAGCATGTAGTTCAGTCATTCTCCGCTCACTGTGTGTTTGTGTGAATACGCCAGTATTGCACGAATGTAATTTTTGAACAGTTTTAGTTATTTTTGACCGTTACATGTTACTCCTATGTTTCACGATTCTAAATGGTACTTTTACTAACAAGTAAGAATTAACTACTAAAATTGAAAAAAAAAACAAGCTACACAATTTAAATAAAAACACTTTTACCAAATTAATTGCGCATTTAAATTTTTTTTCTTCAATACTTAATATTCATGTTTCGACTCCTTTACAGGAGCCGTGATTACAGGATGACTAAGGTAATGGTCGTCCTGCATGTGCTTCATAACTGATCAGTTTATACAAAAAAAAATTATTTGTTTTGCATTTTTTATTTTTCTTATTATATCGATTACTATAAAACTAATGAGTTAACCACCAATTCCGCAATTGGGAGGCCGTTCTTAGAATAACTTGCGAAAGAAACTTGAACATGAGGGACCGAACTCCATCTTACTTATATCATTTACAAAATGAGCTAACTATATCACTAGGTCTCGCAGTGTATGTCTTTGCAGATATTAATTTATAAATTGGCTCATTGTAAAATGCACTTGTAAATTTCGACGCGTCTACCAGCGTCACGGTAGCTCAGCGGTCGCCTGGATAGTGAGAGGTCGTGAGTTCGAAATCCACTTGAGGACTCGGCGATGTTGTTTTTTATAGTCGTATTTTATTTCATATAACTATGGCATTGTAAATACTTATAAATAAATACAAGTCCAAGCCATGTACCATCCAGCACAGTGGTAGAATTTGGTTTTGTTTTGCATTCTCTTTACTACTAGTAAAATTTAGCGAATTTAAGTATTAGTTTTTTTTTTCTAAATAAGATGTTACATTTTTAAGACGTCTCATGTTAGTTTTGACTATCGGCTACTGGCAACAGTAGCGCACGCAGTGTGTAAATAATATAATAATCATAACATACCATAATGTTGTGTCTGTGAATGACTTAAAAATAGTAGTTTGATATTATAAAACTTTGTAATTGTGTCAAATGAAAAAGGAATACTATCTCGATTTCTGCGTGTAGTGTATTTTGTGTACGGTATTAACAACCTAGATAGAAAATGCAAATTTTGTGATGTTTTGTGATAACTTGTTAAGACATACTTCCAACTTTAAGTATTTAAAATACTTACGGTATCCAATAACATTTGTAAAAAAGCAATGAACTTTTGAACGCCTGAAGGTAATAATTTATAATATCAGTAAGGGTTATTATCTTGGTAGGTACGGTATCGGTTTTTGTGTACATAATACCATATTAACAAGCGGGAGCCGTCAGAGGTGATAGAAAGTTATATTACCATAAACTAAGTTCTTTGTGCTGTGATGTGATGTAAGTGTATCGGCTACCAAGACCTTACACCAAATTCACCGACCTCGTAAGTGTTTCCTATAGAGCATAATAAATTAGATATTTATTTAATTTTCCACGCCATGGTCATTGAATGTAGTATTTAGAGTTGTGATGGTTTGTTTCTTTGCTTATGTAAGAGTTACGAAAATATTATCCAAGAATCATTGAACTTGCCTACAATCGAACTATTAGGTACAGGTTTTACTACAGTATAGGCTTTACCTAATAGTTCGATCAGAGTATAGATAGTTATTGAATGAAGCAGCAATTCGGAAATTCTTAAGGTTGACGTTTTTTTAAGTGTTGTAATAAAAGGAGCGCGCGCTGCGATCGCTGCGCTGCGGTTCATTGTACCGCGCGGATCAGCTGTGCGCAATTATGCCTACTTTTAATTGAAGATAGTTTGGTTAATTTTATAGTTAATAGGTGAACTGAAAAAAACGATTAAGTATAGGAAATGACAGTGAAAGTGATAAAAAGGAAGTCATAGTTCGAAAACAACGAAAAAAAGTTTTTATTTTTTTACAATATAAAATCCTAATTAAGCATATTCTTTACACTTGACCCAACCATTTCACGAAGTCCTGGCAGTTAATTTGATTCCATCTTATATATATGAAATTGTAAACTCTTTATGATATATATAATACAAAAAAATTGTTTATATCGATAAATTTTGATAACCATCCAAGATTGTTCCATTTAAATCATTAATGTATAAATCACTTATAATATAAATATTTAATAGTAGTAGATATATTTCCTATATAACCCAAATTATTCATTTATTAATTTTCGAAATATATTACAGGCATTTATATTTAAACATCCTGTTACATAATGATTTATAGTTTTTTTTATCCTCAACAAAATCACTCAAATAGGAATTAGTTAAGTTTAAGTTTACATGTACAATGTTTTAGTAAACAAAATATATTTCTATAGTTAAAATTTGTGCAATTCTTATTTTCATTCAATTCCTTGTTCCTATTGTGCAATTTAATTATATTCATATCAATAAATATTCTACCGAGAAAAAGACGTTGTCACGTAAAATCTTCGCCCGTAAAACCGACTTTACAGGCAACCATTTTTTTAATGTTTTTCTTTATGTCACTGAATTATCTTTAGTGCTTCTTTTATGTCTAAAATAATCAGCTTCGTAACTTTAGTGGAAATTTCGAAAACAGTAGTGTAAAGTCAAAATTTGAATGTTAGTGAATAATTACTTAAAAATTCATCTTTAAATTAAAAATCTAAACAGGCGAATTCATGGTTTCTAAGTATGTGTAAAAACTTCTCTAGACTCTTTGCTTTCATAATAATTAAAAAAAAAAAGTACTTAATAGGGCTACTTTGGCTTAAATCGGCCATCAAAGACAGCAACATGAAAATTTCATAAAACTCGACTTCTGAATATTTTTTTTTTAATTCCAATTATTTATTAATAAACCAAAAATGATTGTAGAAAAGCTAAAAAATTATTATTTGAAGGTCAAAAATAACTGTTTCTGCTGCCATCTTTAATAACCTTTGAAGGTTTATTATAACTTAATAAATGAAACAAAACATTATTTTTAAAGTATTTATTATTCGATCGCTTAAAGAAAGTTTTCAAAATGACGACCTTCGTGCTCAATACATATTCTATATCGTCTAAAAAAGTTTTCTTTTAAATTTATAAATGCAATTCTGTTGTTTTTTATTGTTTCTTCCGCTTGTCTTAATTTTGTTCTTAACACTGTGACGTTTGTAATGTCCTTGGCGTATACTAATTCCTTGTAGTATCCCCAGACTAAAAAATCTATGGGGTTCAAGTCGGCCACGCAATGGGCCCTCCACGACCGATCCATCTGCCTGGAAATGTTTCAGACAAATGTTGTCTAACATTTCTAGCAAAATGGCATGGAGCGCCGTCGTTTTGAAAAATCGTATTTCTACGCGTTAATAGGTCTACATCTTCTAATAAGACGCCGAGATCACGTCGTAGAAATTGCAAGTAGGCCTCGCTGTTCAGTCGGTCCGGTAGTTCGAACGGAACAATCAGCTGTCCGTTTAGGATGCCTGACCACAAATTGATACTAAATTGTTCTTGGAAATTAAATTCCCTTGGAGGTGTGGATTTTCAATACTCCACGAATGGTAGTTATGCGCATTAAACACCCCACATCGCTTAAAATGTGATTCATCAGTCCATAGAATATTTTTAAAGAAATTTTCGTTTTCAGCTTGTCTCCGTAACATTTCCTGACAAAATGCCACCCTTCTCGGGTAGTCTGCGGGCTTGCTGCTGATCTTTCTGGATGTGATATGGGTGAAAACGCTCTTGATGAAGTATTCGATGTGCTTGTGATTTCGGAATTCCGATTCGACGTTCTATTGTTCTTACACTAACTGATGGATCTCTCACCACTTCTTCGACCACTGATTGGACAGTATCTGGGTCACTCATTTCAGATGGGCGCCCCGATCTTCTACCTGGTAGGCGTCCTTCCATGTAAGAGTTATGTACTCTTAAAATCATGCGATGATCAGGCCAAGTTTCAGGCTGAGGTCCACCTCCATTTTGTACTTGCTGCCGGAACAACCTGGCTGCTTCAGAAGCATTTCCTCTTGCATATCCATAAAAGTAATGCATAAGAGCATATTCTTGCGATGAAAAAGACATCACAAAATGAAGAGCTTGAAAAGTCCGTTAAGAATGCCAAATTTGTCAAAATCCCGTATTCACACAAAACCAAATCGTAATCGCACTCAAGGTCCGTAAAGAAAGCAAAGTTCGTCAAATAATCACAAATGAGCGTATCGTACGTAAGGCGCAAACAAAAGCAGGCAAACGACTGGCGCCAGAACACAATAGGCGCTCGGACTACACCCCCCGCCTCATCCCCTTGTCACAAAGAATAGCATTCCTCAGTTACAGTTATCCATTTCGCCAATGAGAGTGAGAGAGATAGCAATAATGCGGTCTCTTTCATATCCTCTCACTCGGGCAATTTTTTAGCAGGTAAGTACTGCGTTACATCCAACACTACAACCGATGTGATCCGCGAGAAAAATATTTAAATATGGGTTTCATGTAGTTAATTTTTGCTAAATTGTAATTAATCTGAACCTTAGAAATTATAAAAAGACCAGATATTTTTTTTTATCATCTGATAGGAATTTGGTAAATTTTATGAAATTTTCACCTCGCTGTCTTTGATGGCCGATTTAAGCCAAAGTAGCCCTATTAAGTACTTCTTTTTTTAAATGATTATGAAAGCAGAGAGTCTAGAGAAGTTTTTACACATACTTAGAAACCATGAATACGCCTGTTTAGATTTCAATTTAAAGATGAATTTTTAAGTAATTATTCACTAACATTCAAATTTTGACTTTACACTACTGTTTTCTAAATTTCCACTAAAGTAACAAAGCCGATTATTTTAGACATAAAAGAAGCACTAAAGATGATTCAGTGGCAAAAAGAAAAACATTAAAATATGTTCTACTTTTTTTTATTTAAAGTTTTTAAGTTATTTGGATCAAAATTTTCAAAAAGTCAGAAAAAAAATTATTACTCGAAAACTACGAATAATCGCGGAACATACATGGGGGTGATTCGGGTACTCCAAGAGGTGCTCTAACACTGGACTTTCGCTTGACACTATTTTTTGGGACACCTAAATAAGTATATAACATTTATATAAGTTCTTAAATTTAGGGGTAAGCTCGCATCGTGTATGGAAGACTAAATATCGAACCGCCTATGTGTCATACCCGGGTTACCCAGCCCTAGATAACTTTTCGCGTGACGAAAATGCAAATCAAAACGCAATTACGTAAACATATAAGGAAAAGTTAGTGTTATTTATAATCAATTCAACATCAATAAATGAAAAGTAAAAATAAATTTGAAAAGTACAGAAAGAAAATTATGAATTACAAAAAATAATAATTTCTGCGTTCGACTCACCATTATCACGACAAAGGAATTGACGTTCTGCATCCGCCAGCGGGCCTCGAACCGCACGAGTTGCACAACGAGGCCGAGGGCGGAGGCGGTGAGCGCGAGGGCGGGTGCGTCGGTCGCTTGACGCGGCAGCAGCACCGCCTCCACCAGGTGCTCGAGGTGCACGCCCACGAAGGTGACCGCCTCCCCGGCGAACAGGTGGCCGTGCATTAGGAGCGCGGTCGCGATTAGGTCGAGCCCGTGGCCGTAGAGGCGCCACCAGTCGCGCGGCCGCCACCCGTCGGGCTCCATCGCGGGCGGCAGCAGCCGCAGCCAGAGGCAGCGTGCCAGTTCGCCGGGCGGCAGGTGGCCGGCGTGTGGCCGGCGTGCGCACGCTGCAAGACAGCGCAGCGCCGCCAATGAAGTGCCAAGGCGCTCGCGCTGGCGCACGTGCTCGTGCAGCCAGCACAGCAGCTCGTCGACGAGACGCGCCGGCTCGGGCGCCTCGTCCGCCGCGGCGAGGCAACGCTCGAGAGCGGCCAGCGCCAGCTCGGCGGCGGCGTCGTCGGGCGCCTCGGCAGCGAGCTGCATCGCGGCGAGGCGGGCAGCGGCGCGCGCGCATTCAGACGCGGCCCCCGAGGCACGCAGCTCGTAGTCGAACGCGGCCACACCGAGCGCGCAGACGGCGAGCAGCGCTTTCGCGCCGCGCGGGTGCAGGGCCTCGGCGGAGGAGCTCGCGGCGGCCAGCAGCCGCGCCACCTGCCGGGCACTCGCCCTCCGGTCCTCGAAGCAGTCGTCCCTCCAGTTTGCGAGCAGCGCCGCGTACAGCTCCGCCAGGATGACGAGCGGCCGCCCATCGCGCGGCTCCTCCAGCTCGCCGAGCAGCGCGGTCATGCACGGCGCGACCGCCTTCGCCTTGTGCGCTATGTTCAGCCCGATCGGCGGGCTCCTGCAGAAGATCGTCATGAAATCCTTCCACGAGGTGAGCAGACCGAGCCACGAAGGAACCTTGTCCACCGCTTCCTCCTCGTCCTCCCGCCCGTGGAAGGAGAATATGAAGTCGATCCATTTGTCCAGATGTTTTTTGTCCGTATCGAAGAACTCCTCGAGCACGTTCTTCAAGCCGGGGTCGAGTTTGTCCCGCGATGCGAACAGTTCGATCCCGAGCACGTTGAAAATCTGGGCGTACGTGCGCAGCCCCGGCTGAATTTCGTTAAACAGGGGACTGGTCATGTGTTCCCAGAATTTCGGATTCTCCCGCAATTTTTTCACCAGGATTTGCATGTTATTTTTCCATAGTGCGTGAAAGAGCTCCATGATACATCCTAGGAGAGGGCTTTGTAGCAATTTTGCATCCTGAAAAATGAGATGATGATGAAATAGATCTTTCGTGTTTACCTCTATTTGCCAAAAAATGCGACGCAAGTTCTAACCCACGAGACGGTGAGAATTATTACATAAAAGATGGCAAAGCTTCGTCAACATTAAAATAAAAAGTAATATACATGCGCACTAGTTTTTTAAATATTTACCGATTTGATGGTCTCTAGGTAGTCAGCCATGTAGCCCAGAATACCTTCAAAGCTATCATCGGGGACAGTGGATATTTGAACCACTCCCTTTTCAGCGCCATTTTTCTCGTCATTTTTAGCCTTCTCGTGGTTCATCATGAAGAAAGCTTCGGTTAGGCCCGGCTGCTTGCCGACGCAGGTCGCCACGAATTCCAGGATGGCGACTTTCAGCTCGACGCTCTCGTGCTCGTCGCGCAAGCGGTCCAGAAACATCACGCGGACTTGGTACGCCGACATGTCCAACGACGAGAACAGCGATATTTGGAAACCCTAGAAGTGGTTCCGGTCAATAGGCACAATTTAATTGACACAGTTCAATATAAACGTTATTTGTATTTATAGAATGTGTTAAAGTGACATAGAGATATTTATGAATAAGATTTAATTGTTATTAGATAAATTAAAATGTAAAGTAAGTAATGTAGTGTAAAGTATGTTTTTTCCAGTTCTGACGTGGAAAATAGTCTAACAGAATTTTATTATATATTGAATAATCTAATAGCAAGGTTAAAGCATTAAGAAAAACGTTAAATGAAAAACGCAAAAAACATAAGTTATGGTAACTGTATAGTCATCCTTTGGATTACAAGAGCTTTTCTTCCCTTAGAAAAAGAGCACGTACACTTGAAAGGAATGTACATCCGATACTCTGAAGAAAAAATTAACGACACATCCCTCTTTTTTCTGGTCGCACATTAAAGCTATTTTTGACGCTCATAAATTACCACAAGCAATGCACTACAAAGATAATATATCATCAGATGGTAAACAAATATGTGATATGATCAATGAACATTTTCATTCAGTTTTTGTGGAATCTAATAATAACATGTCCTTTCATAATTTCGACATGAACCCCTCATCAGTTTTTGATATTAGTATAATTAATATCACTTTAATCTCGTTCACAAACGTCTCGATGCTATAAATGTTCACAAAGAAGGGGCGGGCCGCGATGGTATTCACCCGCTTCTTATTAAAAACTGTAGTTAATCATTAGCATTACCCGTATTTTTAATATTTAAGAAGTCAATATCCGAAGGATGTATGCCTTCATTATGGAAAGAGGCTCATATATCTCCCGTTCCAAAAGGAGCAGTAAGTCAGAATATATAAAATTACCGCCCTATCTCTAAATTGTATCAATGTGGTAAAATATTAGAATAAATTATCACAACACAACTTTTTAATAGTGTGAAATCTTACATCAGTAACAGTAGTCAAGCTGTTGTATCTGCTGGTTTCTCATCAGAGTTTAGGTTTATTAGCTCAGGAGTCCCACAGGGCTCTCATTTAGGACCACTTTTGTTTATTTTATATGTATATTAATGACATTTCGTCTATTACCAATTCTAAGTCAATCTTATATGCAGATGATCGGATCGATGATTTAGAATACCCCGCACATGTGAACGTGATTGTCGTGAGAAACCTCTTTTTGCAAATTCATTGAGTAGAACCTGCTACACCGACAATTCATCTTTTATTAAGCGACCGTGTAAATAATATAACATAAAATTCAGTAACATCGACCTATTCTGTTTTAGTTCTCTTGCTAATTATAAAAGTAGCTTAAAGAAATGTACAACTGTTTTGAAGAGTACTTAGATTAATTGTATTGGATATATTTCCAGTATGCTAGATATACACTATTCTTGTTAGTGTTTGGTGTTTTGCACTGTTGATTTAATATAATTTTAGAGAAACTATAGGTTTATAAGTGTAAACAATCATAGTTTTATATGAGTGCAAAACTGTTTGTTTCTTGAATAAAGTATAAATAAATAATAATAAATAAATATAAATAAATATTTTCTACATTCACACCAATTAACCTAGCCCAAAGTGAGCACTTTACGGCTTGTGTTATGGATACTAGGGTAACGGATAGACTTACATATATCATACATAAATAAGTAATATTCATAGAAATATATATAAACATCCACGACTCGGGTTCAAATGCTCGTATTCATCATAAAAACATCTGCCCCTTCCGGGATTCGAACCCAGGACCGCCGGTGCGAAAGGCAGGATCGCTACCGTTGCACCAAACGGTCGTCAAAAGTAGTAGTAGTAAAAGTAGTGTTCGTCGTGTGTGTCGATTTTAATGTAAATATACTTAAGAAAAGTAAATGGACTACTGTTTTTGAAAATATGTTACGTGGCTATATCTGGAGCTGCAAATTAGGCAACCTACGAGGCTGAGCAGTGGAACATGCGGCGATAACTTTGCTCATAATATTCGTGGTTCTAAAAGTGTTGTAAGCGAACAAGCATTGTCGGATCGGACGGCACAATTACTCCATTGTCTAGTGTACAAAAAGAGTTGATTAGTCCATGGCCCAATCGAAAGGACTGCTGTCAAGAAAATATGATGAAATCAAGGGAGCTATTCAGAACTCGGCTCGGACGCACCTCGGCGAATCTCTTCAAGAGGCGGCAGCTGAGGACGGGTAGGCTCCTGTTGAAAACGTGGTTGATGTAGCTGGTGACGTGAGGCACCACTTTTAGCGGGTCCGCCTGCTTGTGCTGCGCGAGCACGAGCCGCTCGAGCGGCGCGAGGCCGGCGGGAGAGGGCGCCATCGCTCGCAGCCGCACCGCCAGCATCAGCACGCCAGCGCAGCGCTGCAGCGCGCAAAGTTGCTCCACGCCCCGCCCCGACACCCAGCTGCTCTCGTTCAGCATCATCTTTTCCAACTGCTCGTTACCTACGGGGGATACACTTGAACGTGAAAGATACGGGGTCATCCATAAATTACGTCACACGTTATAGGGAGAGGACTATCGGAATGTGACATTGTGTCACCAAGGGGCAGGAGGGAGGAGCAAAAGCTTTGTCACTACATATGTTAAAGTTAAAATACTAAAACGGTAAAATTATATGGGATCTACAATTGTACATAAAATTAGGAAAAAATTAAAATAACTTAAAATAAAAATATGCGCCGTCACATAAGGAAAGAGAGGGTTTTAAAATTATGACAAGGACGGAAACAGGGGTTATAAAGACCTGAAATTCGTGTGACTGATCAATGGATGGGCCTCTGAACTATCAGAGTAAGTATTTAGCAAATTTTTAACTGAAATGTAGTTGCGGAAACGGCGGACATTCACCACGAGGTCCTCCGTCGACGGAGAGAGGGACAGGAGTTCCATTCCAGGAGGGAAAGAATGGCGAGACGCGCCATCGACACACATGAAAAGGTGCTCACCGACGCATACGACCTCGAGCAGGTCCCGCGCGCTCTCCGTGTAGAGCAGGACGTGCAGCGCGGTGCGTCGCAGCAGTGCGGCGGCGTCGGCCAGCGCGGACGAGGGCGCCGGCCGCTGCAGCGCGTTCGCGAGCAGCGCGGCGGCGCGCGCTCCACCCTCGGCGGTCCGCGCACGTCGCGCGCCCCCCCCAACCAGCGCAGCGCGCGCCGCTAGCGCCAGCCCAGGCGCCACCGCCTCGCGCCACGTGCGCGCCTCGCGCGACCACTGCCGACACGACTTTTCCACTTAGGCTAAATTCACATGTGACGCGCGAGAGCTCATCGGTCTGTTTCGGTAGAGCTTGGGAAATAGACGTGGACGAGGCTATTGGAGTAGACGTTTTGTGGTAATATTACAAAAAAATATATAGAAAAAGAAAACGCACACATTGGGTGCATCCAATTTTGTAAGATAGACCTAGTTTGTTTGCGACATTATATCCCAAGCGCGTCGTTTCTAAATTTTGTTTTTATATGAATCTGAAGCTATATACGATATAGGTGGATTTTCCTGACCACATCAATTAGTAATGCGATATTTATTTACGAGTTACAAAAAAAATTCAATCACGGTGGAAGCACGCGCTCAACTGAACAGTCAACGGACGTTATATATCCATCAAAGCGCGCGTCAACGCGTGGTCGTCTACGTCTTGAGAGTTTTTTCTCTAAGCTCCGAGTTAACGCTCGTTAACGACGCGCACTTTGGTAGGTACGTAACGTCCATTGAATGTTCAGTTGAACACTTTTTTTGTTATATAACCATAAAATAATAGCCTGTTCCACGTCCATTTTGCAAGCTCTACCGAAACAGACCGATGAGCTCTAGCAACGCGCGAAAGAGTTTATTATGTGAACTACATGTGGACATGTGAACTTAGCCTCATACTCTTAAAGTGACAAGTAAAAAATTAGTTTAACTTTACATTAATTGTTACAGTTATATTAATTGTTATTGTTACCTGAATCTTAATCTGTTGTCCACATGCGTATACCTGTTAATAGCTTAGTCTATACATAGTTTTGAATCCATTAGTTTTATAAGGCAAGCTAACGGCTAAGGAGCAGGTGGCATTGATAAAACTTTCAGGGCTGATTTCCCCATAGAAAATAAACGCATTAAATTCGAGCTCAACTCAGTTTACGCACTTGACTGATTTCCGAGCATGTTTCCGGATTTCACCAATATATATTGAACGTAGTTCAAATGAAACCTCGTTCTAGTTCAGAACGGCCGATGTTCGGCGGAAGGTTAAGCGGATTCAAGAGCCGTCACTGTCATTACAGCTGTTTGTCAACATAGTATTCATTGATTTTGATAAAATGTATGTCAATTTATGCCTTTTTATCAGTATGCCAAATGACTTTATGTCAATTGTAATTATGCTTTATGAATGGCTCCCCTCGTGGAGGTGATATTCGTAAAGATCTCGCGCGGATTCGGAAAGAGCAGTTTCCAATGGCTGTGAATAAGGATGCAGATCGAAAAATTTAGTGTCTAGAATTAGGACAATTTTTGGAACGAAAGTCAAAAGTAGTTCTCAGTACACCTTGCACTTCTACCAGCGAACCTCGCCCTGCTGCGATCTCACCTCGTAAAAAGCGCAAAGCAAGTCGACGTAGGCCTCGAGAAGGTCGTGCGCAGCCTGCGTCTGGCCCGCAGCCTCCAGGCAGGCGCCCACGGCAGCCGGGTCGAAGCCCGCAGCCAGATCCAAGTCGGCGACCGAATCGCCACCGGTGACGGCTTCGCCCCTTCCTGGCACCGGAAGCAGACGTGGTAACACGCCTGCGCCTGCCAACCTAAGACACCAACAACACTGTCAGCTAAGGCACCTTCGACCCCTTGCACTTTCCCACGATTAGCTTGTGTATATGGTAATGTCATAAATGGAGAAACAGACTGTTGAATTGATATTATGCAAACGGGAAAAGAGGATGAAGACCTATAGAGTAATGAGAGGAAGATATCCCTATGCAATGGACGCCGAATGAATGATGGTTGGAGCCGGAGTCGATGGATAATGTATTAATTGTTCTAAATACTAATAAATACAAGATATAGGCAATTGAATATGACCTTGTATTGGCATATTTTATTAAACTTATAATGGTTAAGAAGTTTTAAATACAATGCAAATAAAACAAGGTCAAACTAATTTCACAATATACCAAAAGAACAAAATATACTTTGCTTAGAAACACCTTTGACACCTCATCTCGTGAGGACGTAACAAGAGTGAATGAGAAAAGTCAACTCGCTCACCGGAGGTGGATCTCGTCGGGGCAGGCGGGTACCAGCGCGGCGCACAGGCGCAGCCCCTCTGCCAGCAGCGGCAGCGGCAGCGCCCGGCCGAGGCGCGCCAGCACGTCCAGCGCGCCCTCGCACGCCCGCCGGGGGACGCCCACGCCCGCCTTCGCACCCGCCACACCTGCGCACCAAAACGGGTGCTACACAGTTTCGTTCGCCCAAATGTAGCGCTTTCTGAACATATCCGCTGAAGCGAAGGCTAGCTCACATACAGTCGCTCGCTGCGCGGCCACTCAATTTACTCGATATATTTTTCATAATTTTTGAAGTGAAAACTTCTTTACGCACGCTTGACTTGGGGAGTAAACTGATGAATGCGTGTCACGAGTGTTATGAAGTGTTTTCGAACACTTTTAGGATTGTTAGGTTAGGCGGGTAGGAGGCGAACGGAAGTTGAGAGAGAGATATAAGTTAGTGAAGATAGAGAGAGAGTTACGTTTCGTATATCTAATATTTATCTATATATATATGTATATATTGAGCTAAAGCAGTTTTACTTCAGTCGTGTGTTCCAAAGCACGCTCGTCTTTTTTTGGTATTTGCTTGTTTCGTTCCATTTGCAAGGGGAGTCCTTGATGTAACCGAATGGGCGCAGACGATCGTCCCCGCAGATCCCCGATGCCCTCACCTTTCAGTACTTTGATGCCTTCGTACACCCTCTGCAGCGTTTCGTTCGGGCGGTGGTGGAGTTTGCGATCCAGGGCCCGCTCTATTACGTCGTTGAACACGGTCCAGTAGGAGTACGGGGTCCGGAAATGGATCATGGTGCCCTCCCTCCTCTCCATGACGGTGGCCTTGGAACCGACCGCGACGGTGTACGCGGGGATGGGGGAGTACTCGCGCCCGATTATGGCGTCGTCCGAGCCCGACGACATCAGGGGGACGCTGTTCGGATTGTACATCTCCGTGTACACGGGCAAATTCTCCAATTCGCCGATGAGCTGGAAGAGGGTTTTCATAATTTTATATCTCAATATAAACTTTTCTATGAAGGTTGTATGGATTATTTTTAAGTGCAAAATGTACGTTTTTGTTTTATTTGGTACTTGAAGTATCCATTCTGTTAAATAATTGTGCTGTAGTTATATTCATAATTGATTAATAAGCATTTTTATTCTTCTTACATTCTTACACCAATTAAGATGATTGGGTCTCACTGTAACATCAGTTTTGCTTACATTTATGACACTGCCTTTGCCAGCCTCTGCCAAACCTCCCGCTAAACATGACAGCATGCTGAAATTGTAGGGGAAATATTCCAATGCTGTATTCCATAAGGATACCACTCCATATTGCTCATTTTTCTGATGAAGACTCCAGAATTGTTCAGCGATGTCTGGAGATGAAAGCAGGTCAGCACAAAGTTCAATGATGCCAGTCTGGCGGCTTATAGTACCATCAGTGTCAAATCTGTCACATATTACATTCAGCAGTTTGAAAATTGTGTCCCTGTTTATCTTTGAGCACTTTGAGCTATCCTGTGGATGAAAAATAATAATCCATTTAAGGTAAATTATTCATATGCACATTGTAAGCAATAGATTTAAATAAAACATCCAATACTAAAAACAGCAGTTTCATTTTTTGTTTTATTCAGGAGCCCCACTACAAGTGGTGAGAAATTAAGAGAAGAAAGTATTATGAAGCCGCTATGTACATATACATGTTGAACAAATTGAGCAAGGACCAATGTTATTGGTACTCATTAAAATAATTTTGTTGTAAATAAATAGGTGTACCAGTATGATTTTTTTCCCTTTAATAAATCTGTACTTACTGTCAGTACTGCTGACTTCACCATTTGATTGAGAAATTCGAAAACATGCATCCTCAGAGCTGTTGAGCCATAGTGTTGAAACTTGCTTTCAAATAACTTTGCATGATTTTTACTCTAAATAAAAAAAAAGGAACTTTAAAAATACGCTAATATCTGATTTTAACCATATAATAGATTATGAACAAATGCAAAGTAACCTCTAATGAGAGCATCATCCAAGATAAGAGCATCGGACTAAGCTCAACTCCAAGTTGAAGTTTTGTTAACTCTGGATCCACTAACTTCTCTGTGGCCTCAATGAACAAGTGAGGATTTTCTCTGAAATATTGCAACAGTACCAAGACATCATAATTATATGTAATGCACCGCAAATAATTGTTATTTGTTAAAACAATGAAGATACTCACATATGTTTCTTATAACAGACTACTGAGAACAAACATGATTCCAAATACATAATCTGCATACACATTTCTCTGTGTCTATCTTCCAGGAGCTCATGGTGGCCCTGGTTCTTGCCAAAGTTGTGTCTTCTGAAGGCTTTGAAAAGTGTTTGAAAATTTTCTACAGAAATACTTTCTTCCTCAACCAGAAGTAAAATCACTTGCAAAAGAGCCAATTGCTCCCGCAAGTTGTACTCCGCCCACTGTTGTTGAATTGTTTCACTACCAAAATCATTCTGAATTTTTCTTGAAGGAGGAGCAACAGTCAAGACTTTCTCAAATTGTTCTACAACTAATGACATTAGATTTTTACTATGGGAATTATAAATGTTACAAAACTGTTTATGATATTTATGGCTAGCATCATTTTTATTATCAATAATATATTGTAGCAGCCTTAGCAAAAAGAGTCTTTCTGTGTAATAGAAATTCCAAATATTTGGCAAAAGGAATGTTGGTCTTGTATCTACAAATGCAATGTTTTTAAGGGCATTTGAAAGAGTTCCATATGAAATACTGCATAGATAATGTTTTATTAGGTCCCATATTTGAAAGGTATCAACATCCTGAAAAAAATAAGTTTTTTTATTTATTGTCAGTTAGAAAACATCCCCTATATATCAACCACCAGTCCACCATCCTGACTCTAATAATAGTGTAAAAAGGAGAGTAAGGATGGCAATACCAATTTCCTTTTACAGCCAGGCGATAAAAGGTCTGCAGTGTGTGAGCATGCTTCGAGCATTCTTTGAGGGGCCAACCCACTATATTCGTTTTGATAAACCACAAATTCTCGCTAGAGAACAAAGATTTGTTCCTAGGATGCTACGCGAGGCTATTGAAATTAGGAAACATCCTAATTTCAATAGAGACGAAGGTTGGAGCGTTCCACCTGCTTGGGACCCCATAATTAATAAATTAATACCCACAAAAACACACACTGCAAGACCTGATGTTGTAGTAAGCTCTTTTTGCAAATAATTAAACAGTAAGATGGAGGTCGGTCCCCCTGCCCGAGTTTCTTTCGCCAGTTCTTCTCGGAAGGCCCTCCCAATTTCCGAACTGGTAGTAGACTCAGTAGTATACAATGTAATCGTAGTGAGAATTAATTAAATAACTAAATAATGTTTTAAAATAAAATAAAACAACTTGATTTATATAAAATAATTTAATAATTAGGAACGTGCCCGATTAAAATATTGTGAAGGTAGTAGAAAAATACATGACAACCATCATCTTAGTCATCCTGTGATCACGGCTCCTGTAAAGGAGTCGAAACGTCAGGATTAAATATAAAATAAAATAAAACATGCACAAAAATCCGTAAAAAAAGTGTTTTATTCTGATTAAATTTTACCACATGATTATACTATACATTAATCAATAATTAGAAAGTTAATTTGTTAAATGTTAAAATATTGTTTAAGTTAATATCCAATCTAAAGGAATTTGTACTAGAAAAAAATCAACTTGTCTAATTCAAGTTAATAGTTCACTCACAATAATAATTGTTATCTCAGTTATTTGAGTGCATTATTGTTTATTTATTTAATATACTCAGCTTTAGTCAGTCCCTAAGCAAAAGTTATTTTCCCTGAAGTTTAATGAAAATATCTACACAACCAAAATAGCTTTTAGGGGTGAAAATAACATAACAGAGACTTTGAAGATAATGTGAACTTGGTAATATCACTATGAAAGCTTTTCCAGTGTAATTAAACGGTGTTGTGTTTAGCTATGTTTATAATGTAACAAGACAAGTATTAATCAACAAACATAATCTACTTACTATATAATTTTGTAATATTTGCACTATGTTTAACAGTTTCACTTGCTCTGGGTATTTGGATTGCAGCTGAGCGAAAGCTTCAGGCTTATTGGGCTTATAACTATTTAGCCCCTGGAATAGAGCTTCCTTTACATTGTTTGCATCTAGAATATTTTGGAGATCCTGTCCAGATAGATTTTGAGAAGTAATCCATCGCCACAAGCATTTCCAATTACTGAAAATCAAATGAGAAATTTGAAACTGTTTCTGAATACAAATCAATGTAAAATATAACTGAAAAACTTACTTTACGGCATTTGTTGTCATATTTCACTTCTTCACTACTTCCACAGCTTTGGGTTATTAAAAATTACTCATGAAAATATATTTTGTAAATAAGATTTAGACAATTCCCACTTTACACTTATATTAAAGTATCCGCCAAATTCTCTATTTTGAATTGAGGTTATCTCTCTCTGAATTAGTTTATGTACTCTGTGTGGTGTGACTTTTTTGTTTCTTTTGTTGTTGTTTTCCCCGTAAGGAAAGGTAAAGGGTACAAATCCCACATAGCCTTATCATTAGTAATTCTTTTTCCTTTTGAAAGATATATTGAAGGTAATGAATGTTAATATAATGGGGGAAATTATATAAGGGTATGAAAACAATTAGTATTTTTTTGGAGATGGAGACCACGGTCAGTCATTATTATTCTTATTCTGTTTGTGTAAGTAGGTAATCTGCTTACACTATTTGGTAATCTGTCAGTGCCATCTGCTCTGTGTCCTAGATTACTTGCTTGTGTTGCGTTTGTACTTTCTTACGTTACTAACTTGAGCTAAAAGTTTATAAATCAATTTTGAGATTTTATAACTAAAGTTTTATAAATTTAATGCCAAAGGGAGATGATTTGCTAGTCTTTTGTTTCGAATAGTTAATTTATTTATTAACAGTTTTTTTTTAATTTAAAGTGCAAGTTTTTGTAACTTATAATGAAGGGTAGTAAAATTGCACTGTGTGCAAACCGCTGCGTCTCCAGCAAATTGTTACAAACGATCAGGTAAGCCCAAATCCACAATAATTGAAAGTCCAAAATAGCGTGGCGTTCACCCAACTGCACTTTTAGCATTCGCCTTGGACTTTGCACCAAAACCTTCACCATTAATAACAAAACTATTTGCGTAATGATTCAACGCGTACACGTTCCCATTCATAAGAATTTATTTTATGGACTTTAACCACTAATGAGGAACAATGTAATCTGTATTTGATGATAAAAATTTAAATAATATTATGGTTATTGAGTGCATGATTTATTTGGTCAGAATTAGTTCAAGTATTTACTGAATAATTAATGGCGCTCACAGACTCCTATCTTAAGTTACTCTCAACATGATTATCAATCTAGATGATAATCAAATAGACAAATTTTATCAATTATCAACATTAAAATGAGAAAATATAAAATGCTGCAGTTTGTTCTGGGACAGCTTATCTAAAGATTCAATGTTTATCAATAAGTAGTTGCAATAGCTTTACTTCCTGTTTTTATTATTTGCTAGATAAGCCACTTTTGTTTGATGATTGTTTTCAGCATTGATAAAAAATATTACCTTAAAAAGTATTTTGGTATAAGAATAGCAATATGTTATATCATCACAGTGCTGCCAAAATATGTTGGCAGAAGACTAGTATACCATAGTTAACAGGCTTTAACTATTTGTCATGTTTAGCAGTACTTTAATTTGTTTTGATATTGGCTGAATTGCTACAGCCAATACAGTCAAGCTACAGACAATGAAGGTAATTGTTGGCTGGTTGGTTGGAGTTCAAGCAGAGGTTTAATCAAACAAATTAAGCAATCAGCTAACCCATATAGGGTTAGCTGATTGGGGGCAAGGGCAAACTCATTCGAAATAAAATAAATATTACTTACTTCCAATTCAGATATCTTAATTAAAATTCAGGCAAAGCTTCTTAACTGATTTGTTGCGACATACAATTACCAGAAACGAAGGCCATAGGCTTGATTGATATGAAAAATGAAGATAGTTTTATTCTCGGTAGATTTCCCTAAGACCTTATTTGAAGGAATTATCATCAATTTAAAAATGACACAGCTCCCATGCCTAACTCCACATGCAAAAAGTGATGGCACGGCAGACATGCCATATGCATTGAATAGGTTAAAGCAATCTTGGCTTAGCAAGGAAACATGATAAGTTAAACATGTTATTAAACCTTATTTGCCTTTGAATGTAACCCTTTCAAATCAATGCATGCACTATTTGTTGTAAATTAAGAGGGCATCATAGGATATTAATTTTACTGTCATTTAGTGCACATAGAACTCCAATCGGTACCAATAGGACTGACTCAGTAGAAAATCTGATTCTACCGAATGTGCAGCCTGTTTGGTTACAGCTGATTATTATAGTAACCTCACAGCTTGTATATGTATTCTGTAGTCATTTATCATAATTGACAAGTGTTGTTTAAAAGACACTTAGACCAAAACCACTTGATCATTAGCTAATACAAACCTTAGAGCCGTCAATGGCAAGCAGCATGATAAAATTTGCCATACTGAGCACTCGTGGCTGCGTTGGGTTGACTTAAGGATATAATATACGGTTAAATTGATTTGATAAGTTTTCTTTAGAACGCGAGGAGCCAGGGATGCGCGGGGAGTCGCGTCTGAGGTGCCGAAGGCACAGGCTAAAGCGCGACCAGCACCACGTGAAAGCGGCTCTTTTACTCTAAATTTGTTTCGCGGACGACTGGAACCCGCACAGATTTTCCCCTACCCTGAGCCGCTTGCAGAGGACCAGCGACAGATGCTACAGGAGCTTGTGCCACCAGTCGAGAAATTCTTTCAGGAGGTAAGTTTTGTTTTGTTTCTGATATGAATGATTGCATATGTTTATATTTTGATAAATATTTGATTTTTAAGGGCAATTAGCTATATCAGTCCTTATCTAATGCCATGACAGTAACCCAATTATCTTTGTATGTAAATAAAAAAGAGTCATTTAATTAAATAATAATGCTTACTTTAGCTAACATGAACTTGATGTGGTACATTTTTTTAATATGTAGTTTTTAAAATAATTTTTAGTATAACCAGTTGTTAATTAATAAATATCTATAGACCTACTTGAACTACTCGGGCCTCGTCCGCAAGACAAGTAGTGTTACCTATAATCATTACAACTATGTAGTAACGTCTCAGTATTATGACTTTCAGCAATTTGAAGATTTGTGTCGTTCTAAAATGCACTGGTGAGACCGAAAATTAAAAAAAAAGAATATGCTTGTATCCCGCTAATATCATCCCCACCCCAAAACTTACAGCAGCGCTCTCGTCATTCGTGTTTTAATCCTCAACTATTTCGCACGTAGGTAAATCAATATGACCAAAAGGAAGCACAATATGAATATTTGCAAAAATATCTAGTTAAAGAAATTAGAAATAAAGTTGACATATATAAAACAATTCTAACAGGCGCTGCTTAAATCTTCAAAAAGCACACTTCTATAAATATTACTTTAAAAATATACTGATAATAGCCTCCACACTCACAAGTCTCATGAAAGGCCATTTTTATTCTTAACGAATATCAACATAAGTTCTCCGCATTCGGGATCCATCACGTTTTTTGAATGCGCCGTCGACGCGAGCTTTTTTCAAACGCATCTTAATTATGAATTTATGATGGTGTCTAAAGTTCTACCATTGAATACTTGCATAAATTCAGTCTCGCGCTTGAATCGGTGCAGACGTGATCATAACGCGCGTTTCATTCAAACGCATTAGACATGCAAAAAATTGGTGTGTTGCGCGTTCAACCACACTAGTAGGTATTCAAGAGGGCTTGAATAGCTACTAGAATGTCAAATTATACAAAAAAGTTAAATGTTAGTTAAATGTTGAAAAGTCTAAAGAAGTTCTAGAAAATTTGGTCGTTGCAAAATGCTACTGTTTTTCTGCTGCCAGTTTCAGCTTCATCCATGTTGCTATACCTATGCCGCTCTTACTATTATCCGTTAAGGATTGTAGCCGTGATGAGCTACGGTCACTGCATTCGACATCCATAATACAAAAACTAGCGTTTGAGGCTGATCTAAGAGCTATTCCAATAGAAGAGCTATTCTGAAACATCCATGAGAGTAATCTGTCACGACGTTATTCTCTCGATAAGACATGTAGTTTGATAGGCAAGCAACATTGTCATCAACTACGACGCCGTTAAACAAAATCCTGAAGAGTCAATAAGTAGAGAGAGTAAAACATTAGAACCAGGCCTTCCTACGAGTATAATACTCGACATATCAGGCAACGACCCCTCGCGCACTGAGGAATACAGTCAGACTATGAACGGGGAACTAGCAACTTCTCTCAACTTTTTCAGTTTTTTAAGATATCGTCGATATCCTACATCTCATTATATCGAACTTAGTGGAACTGGGTTCATCAGAATTTACTGTATCTCATTGTCAATTATTCTGGAGGGCGCAATCTTATCAATGTGGACATTCCCGGAAGAAAATTAATAAATTTTGCAAATATTGTTTAAATCCTGTACAGAAATCTATATTTACTTACACTAGCTGATCTGATCCAGCCACGCGTCGCTTTGGCTCAGTTATTATAATTTGCAGGAGCGGCGTTAGGGTAGGGCGCGGTAGGGCGACCACCCAGGGCGCCGGACATGAAGGGGCGCTATACAGCTAAGATCTTTTAACTGTTCGGATAGAGTAGTAGGCTCATGAGCAACTTAAACGTCAGTTTTCAGTGTTTCATTAGCCAAAGTAATTATAGCGCCATGGATGGCACTCATTTGATGACGGACTGCTTAAACACTGCATATTCTTGCTTCCCAACACGTATCCTTGAGCTTTTTTATAATGTATAATCCAAAGTGATCGGTTAACGGCTTAATAAATGATTATTTCTTTTAATAAATGAGTATTTTATTACATTCTTTGCTTTTTTTAGCATAGTATAAGTTTAAATTGCAATTAGGGGCTTCCGTTGCAATCTCGCCCGGGGCGTTGGTAGTGCTTTAAAATCGGCACTGATATTTTGCATATATTTTTTGTAATGATTAAAATGAAACCTATCCTATGTCGTAAGTTGGAACAACACCAGAAAAATGAATAAAATTGCGGCCAAACACTGTGACACGTAATTTTGATACATTAACATATACAAACCATTCTTACAGCGTATGTTTAACTTTCTCACTAGTATTTTCAATGGCGGCAGACAATATCTAACAATTAATTGTTGTAGTTCAGCAATATCTTCGTTATAATTATCTCTAGACCTTATGTTGACTACGAGATTGTCTACCTCGTCAGAATATAAGAATATTTCACTGTTAAGACGTATATATCACGCCCTATATTACGTTCTCGATAGCGTCGTTTTAGCTCCCGCGGATATAGCTACATATATAAAACGAAGCGCGATCGCAAATAAAATCATCGTTCTAATTTTGAACAGCGATGGAAACGATTCGAGAAGCGACCTTTGCTAGTTATTGTATAATGGTGCCCATGGTTTACGCACGCGATTGGATATTCCGATATTGATGACCTCCATGGTCGAGCGACCTGTTTTCATGGTAATGACACTCCGACATCTCGGGTTTCTCCTCCGCCGGGTCTATTTAGAAGCATATACGCTGACTCTTGTTTTGGTGATGTGTTACAGACGTTGTTAACATATTCCATAACACAATTCCATGTCATCATCATTCATTCATCATCATCACAAATGCTTCACTTAACTTGGGTTCAGAGGAATGTATGAGGATGTTTTATAATTATATATATTTAATAATATATTCAACGAGAACGGATTAAGAGATAATTTCTGATAACTAAGGAAGTTTATTAAGATGACTAAGTAAATTAGCGGCCTAGTTTGGGGACTGTATGTGGAAGATCTTTACCTGTTAATTATTGAGGTAAACAAATCTCCAACATAACTTATACGATTATTTAAAAGCGCACAATTGCGACATCTGCATTTAATAACCACCAAAAAGCATGCTTTTATGGTAAATTGAATGTTGTTAAATTGAAAATATTTTTTATTTTTTACTGTTTACCATGAAAGAGTGATTTTTTTATTTATTTTTTAGTTCTATCTTCAAAAGAAGTATTTTTCATAATTCATGTCATTTATTATAATTTTTCAATTCTTCGTATTTTGATTTTTTAAATATTTTTTTTAATTATTGTAATGTCATTGGTCTCTGATAAGTGTGAAACATTTAAAATTAATTTGACGCTTTGAAGTGGATAAAAATTGCGTAGGCAGATTCCGTTACAAAAAAACAAACATCGGGTGAAGTTAATAAAGGCGTGTTAAAAAAAATATAGACGATGGAAAATATAAAAGACGCGTGTAATCAACAACTACGCCTCCGAGCCCTCAGGTGGGATTCGAATCCACGACCTTTCGCTATCCGGACAAGTGATCTGACCGCTGAGCTGACGCGTCGAAATTTACAAACGTATTTCAACTTCTACTATGAGCTTGCATCGTTCCACCAATCTTGAACGTTAACTACCTTCAACACCGTGACTAATATTTTTACAAATATTAAACAATCAATTAAGATGGCACCGGCTATAATTGTTTCTTTTTAATTTTTTGAATTCACAATGCAATATTTGCAATACGATGAAATTTCCTTGGACTTTGTAAAGTATGAATCACGTTTATGATAGATGAGATTTAAATTTCAGCTCTGATTAAAACTTCTAAATCCGGGTCACGGCAGCCAGGCGCTTATCTCAAGTGCATATTTATGTCTTCGGACGAGGCACGACGTATATTCATCGTAAGGGCATTACAAATGTGATACTGTGTGACCACAGACTGTGCAGAGAAGACGTGGGTAACTCTACCAAAAACTGAGCGCCGCAGATCAGAACACGGTTCACATAAGTGAACTGGACCTGCGAACCGGTTTACAGATCAGCTCAGTCAGTACCTAAATCTAAACGTTTCGTTTAAGTCTATTTAATCTGAATATTTAAACCGGTTCAGAGCTGAGTTAGTCATGTCTTGTGTAGAGATGTTTAGTATTGACATGAGATGGGTGGCAATTCTCGCAGGTGAACGACCCGGCGAAAAATGACGCGGACTCTCAGGTGGAGCCGGCCACTTTGGCGGGCCTGTGGGAGCTGGGCGCCTTCGGGCTGCAAGTGCCCGCCGAGTTGGGCGGCCTCGGTCTCAACAACACGCAGTACGCGCGCCTCGTCGAGGTCATTATGCCTACTCATTTTATTCCTATGAGAATTTTTCATCCCTTTTGAAAATGTCTCTTTTTAGTTGCAATCAAAATGTTTTCTTGGGAATATTTGTCAGGGGTTGAGAAATAACGTATTGTGTGGCCATTTCGAATGGTCAATAATTGAAAAGACCGTGGAAAATTAACACAACTGTAAAAGATTAATGTGAATTCAACATTGAAGAAATTGGGTATAAGAGAAAATGTAAAGATTTAACTTTGATTTAAGTGTTCCAAGGCCACTATTTAATTTTACAAGCTTATCCTCAATTTCAATTAATAGGAAGTGCACTCGATCTCGGCTTGTTTCGTTTCAAGTGTACCGCACCCTCTCGTGTCATCCAATGTTTGATTTGGCCAATCGGCACCAATGAACCAACAGATAGTGGGCGCGCACGACCTTGGCGTGGGCATCACCCTGGGCGCGCACCAGTCCATCGGATTCAAAGGCATCCTGTTGTTCGGCACGCCCGAGCAGAAGCAGCGCTACCTGCCGCGCGTAACCGGCGGGGAGTTCGCCGCCTTCTGCCTGACGGAGCCCTCGTCCGGCTCGGACGCCGGCTCGATCAAGACGCGCGCCGTACTCGCGCCGGACGGCGAGCACTTCATCCTGAACGGTTCCAAGATCTGGATCAGCAACGGCGGCATCGCCGAGATCATGACCGTGTTCGCGCAGACTCCCGTCACGGGCAAGGATGGCGCCACAGTCGACAAAGTGACCGCCTTCATCGTGGAGCGCTCGTTCGGCGGCGTCTCCTCCGGTCCGCCCGAGAACAAGATGGGCATCAAGTGCTCCAACACCACCGAGGTCTACTACGAGGACGTCAAGGTATCTTCACACTTTATCATATGCATAGCGGACTTTCGAGATTTCATTGAAATTAGGAATATTCCATTTTTGCTACTTCATGCCATGTTATGTTAACATTTGTGAGGATTACCTATATAAATATTAGCAATAGGTTTTGCAAATTTTTTCATACGCCTTATGTTTAAATCTATCATAAGGGGTCATGCATAAATTACGTCACACGTTAAAGGGGGGAGGGTATCGTCGAATTGTGACATTGTGTGACAGGGTTACGTGTTAAAATTTTAAAATACTAAAACGCGAAAGTGATATTTGAATAAAAACTTTAAAAATTAATGATCTCAATTTACATTTGTTAATACTTTAGCACTTGACAAATGTTGACGTCACTTTAGGGGGAGGGGATTCTAAACATGTTACGAAGACCTAAAATTCGTGTGACGTAATTTATGGATGACTGTTAACCTACAGGTTATTAAAATTGAACGTAAATTAGTTTTTTTTTATATTTAAGTAAAAATTATTATTTAAATAAATCAATTTTTTATGATATCTATTGAACACAAAAATCAGTCTGAATTGGAAACAATCTAATAACTAATTATAACTTGTAGTGAGACAGTCCCAGTGAATAATTTAAATACTTTTAAAACTGTACTATTTTTAATCTGGTGGCTCCGCTTCAGCACTAATGGTCTCCTTTGTTTGTTCAAAGACTGGTGGGGCACCCCTCTGTTGTGGCACTGGGTGAAACTCCACATCGGAATATAAAATTTTTATTCCTATCTTTATGCGTACTAACACTATGGAATTTAGTTTTCCGAAATAAATTGTTTTCAATTTTACTGAAATCATGGAATAGAATAGAAGTCACTGGCAAATGTTTCAATTCCATTTACGAATAGGTAATTACAGATGTCCTTTTTAATATTTAGGTAATTGCGGTTCCTTAGCAGGGTCATGTTTGTGACTATCTTTTATTGTTTTTTCGAGATCTATGTACCAACATGGTGCAATAAAGAACTTTGAACTTGAGCTTCGTACTCGAGGTGACAGTATCGGGTTTATAGCTGGTGTTCGGTAGGTGCCTGTGCGGTGCGTGCTGGGCGGGCTGGGCAACGGGTTCAAGGTGGCGATGAACATCCTGAACAACGGCCGCTTCGGCATGGCGGCCGCGCTGGCCGGCACGCAGCGCTCCGCCATCGCCAAGGCGGCCGAGCACGCCGCCACCAGGACGCAGTTCCAGCGGACGCTCATCGAGTTCGGCACCATACAGGCGAGTGACGTCACATTGCCTGCTTCTAACACAGATTTTAGTTGTCACCTATCGTAATACGATGCAGATTTACTGAAAACGTGCAGGTGAACTTGCTCCAGATTCAGCCGATGTGCGGATAAATAATGTGTGGGCTAAATTAGTTTAGAAAAAGGTTAACAGTTAAGTTCACTAGAGTCTGATCTATATTTTCATTGTAGTCAAATAACCTATTACACACTTGTTAGAACAAGGCTCTCTGGGGCGAGCGCTTCTATATAACTTCCCCAAGTCTATGGCACCTGGATTCATCACATCCCGAGTCCAGAGGATTACACATTTCCTTGCTTTGGGCGCCAAAAACCAACCTTGCATTTCATTATTTTAGCATATTGAAATATTACAAACTAAATACTTTAAAATGTTTGTAAATGGCAATCTGTAATAGACAATGACCAATAGCAGGCCTAGAAGGGGTAAATGTTTGTGTAATAAATATAGGCATCTCTATCTGAGCCATTGGCGTTTATATATTTCTATGTATCCATACCACAAGCCTTACAGTGTTCACTTTGTGCTACGCTAATTGGTGTGGATATAATGCGGTGAGCCTCTAAAGCATCGTTGTGATTAGAAAGTCGATAAGACGAACAATTCACAAGATTTAACGTAGGAGAAAATGAGAAAGGAAGCATTACGTACGTGTGTCAATACGTGTTTGTGTGCGCATGCGTAGTACAAAGCTTGAGAGAAGGCATCACAACAACCGTGGTATTTTTGAAGGTTTCACTTCGACCACGTGTGAATTACACACGTTTTTTTATTAAAATATATTAAAATAATAAATAAATATTTCTTACACTCTCGCCAATTAGCCCAGCCCAAAATAAGCACTGTAAGGCTTCTGTTGTGCATACTAAGGTGACCGATAGACATACATAATATGATACATAGAATACTCATAGAAATATACAATACCCTTGACTCAGGTACAAATGCTCGTATTTATCACACAAACATCTCCCCTATTCGGGATTCGAACCCAGGGCGGTCGGTGCGAAAGGCAAGATCGCTACCGTTGCGTCGAACAGTCGTCAAATTTACGAATAGTTTGATTAAAATGCGAAATATCGGTGTTCAGGAGAAGCTGGCCCGCATGGCGATGCTGCAGTACGTGACGGAGTCGCTCGCGTACATGGTGAGCGGCAACATGGACTCGGGCGCACAGGACTACCACCTCGAAGCCGCCATCTCCAAGGTCGGCTCATCCACTTTACTCTCTATTTAGCTAAGCGGCTGCCTAGACCTTATTACTGACTACTACTTACTAATGACAAGATACTTGTGGGTATTAAGCAAATCTATATGAACCTTAAGTATGTTACGTAGGAGTTGATATTTGTGATTTCTGTAAATAGATTTGTTAGAAAGGCAAGAGCATGCTGAAAAAAATCAAACAGAAAACCCACAAAGAAGCAAATAAAAGTATTTATATAATAATTAAAATAATTAAAAATGTACAGATGCACATATCAGTTGATCTTCTTAATATACCTCAAATAGGTTAATAATAAAATATTTTCAAAACTTATTCGGCTAGTCCTTAGCCTAGAAGAGTATGAAGGGAAGTTCAAATTTATTGATTGTACTCTGGACGCGTAGGAATCCCAAAAAATTTCTTTAAATTTTTGAGCTAGTGTAGTTTATTAAACTGTCAAATCGAAGGTAGATCTAGACTTTGACACCGTCGTCGCGTCGCGTTCGTAGACGCCCCGCTTAGCCTATTGAACGTCTGCCGTGATCGCGTTAACTAGTCGACAAATTTAACTAGTCGATCGACTCGATGGACGGTCTAGTTTCGTTAAAGAAAATAAAAAAAATCCTTCAATAAAATTCATTTATTATTTGTAATAACAAAGTACACAAGTACAAAGTAAAGAGTTCATAGCTATTTACACCAGTGGGCGGTCTTTGGTAAACCATTTCCGTGAGGTCCTACAACAAAGAGATAAGGTATACATTTAGCAAAATTAACTATTCTAAATAGTACATTATCAGCGGTCGTTTTTGTTACGAAAGTGCACTCGCAAACGTAGGTTATTTGAATGAGTCATCAATGATGTATTATCACTGTAATCATTAAGGAGCAATTGACCACTTTGTATCATCACAGCCGAGGAATGTACGAGGAAAGGCTAGTTTGTCTAATACTCTTACCGCTTTGACATTTTTTATTTAAGTATTACCAACATAGAACGACATGAGATTGGATTCGAATCAATTAGATTTTTAAATTTAATTAAATACTTTAGTCAATTACTTTGTTTGTTTTCTTACATACATAAATCTATCTGATTCTAACAGTCTGTTGAAAAGACGTGTCCTGCAAGGTCTCTGAATGTCAGCAGCCTGACTTTCATGCATTTTAATTTGTTTCAAATATTTTTTTTCTCTAATCTTTATTATTTTCAATTATAACTAAAAGCTATTTTTTTATTTGGCTGTCAGTTAAACGCATAAAATATCATATATAAAGTGTCAAATAAGGGAGGGAAATACAAACTTACTAAACGCGTCACCATTAGGTCGAAACGAAATGTGACGTCAGATGACACAATATTGGATTTATTGACGATCATATACATACTGTGTCAGTGTTTGTGGAAAAAAATAGTTGAAACTTGTGTTCTATGGCGATTTCTAGTAAATGTAGTGTAAAACGAAATTCGCTGAATTGTAACTTCGGGCAGGTGTTCGCGTCGGAGGCGGCGTGGACGGTGGTGGACGAGGCGATCCAAATCCTGGGCGGGATGGGCTTCATGAAGGCCACCGGGCTCGAGCGCGTCATGCGCGATCTCAGGATCTTTAGGATTTTCGAGGGCACCAACGACATTCTCCGCCTGTTCGTAGCGCTCACGGGTAATTTTATTTTTTACATTATTTCGTCACATGCTTTTAGTATTATTTTTTTTTACTTAATAATGGAAATAATACAAAAGTCCTTATTTTCAAATTGTGAGAAACTATTTAGTTCTTACATTTCCGCGCACATTACACATTTGAATAAAACACTTTTTTTACGGATTTTGCGCATATTTTATTTTATATTTATTCCGGAGGACGCGCATTAATGAAAACGTAGCCGACATGAAACATAGGCGCGATAATAGGTCTGCAGTGTGTGAGTATGCTTTTGAGGGGCCAAACCTCTACATTCGTTTCGAAAAACCACAAATTCTCGCTAGAGAACAAAGATTTGTTCCTAGGATGCTACGCGAGACTATTGAAATCAGGAAACATCCTAATTTCAATAGAGACGAAGGTTGGAGCGTTCCACCTGCTTGGGACCCAATAATTAATAAATTAATACTTTCAAAACACACACATTGCAAGATCTGATGATGTAGTGATCTCTTTTTGCAAATAATAACAGTAAGATGGAGGTCGGCCCCCTGCCCGAGTTTCTTTCGCCAGTTTTTCTCGGAAGGGCCTCCCAATTTCTGAACTGGTAGTAGACTCAGTAGTATACAATGTAGTACTGAAAATTTAATAACTAAATGAAATGTAAAAATAAAACAATTTGATTTATATAAAACAATTTTAATAATTAGGAATGTGCCCGATTAAAATATTGTGAAGGTAGTAGAAAATACATGACAACCATCATCTTAGTCATACTGTGATCACGGCTCCTGTAAAGGAGTCGAAACGTCAGGATTAAATATAAAATATGCGCAGAATCCGTAAAAAAGTGTTTTAGTCAATTGTGAGAAAATGTATCGGTCGCTAAATTTTTCTGCAAAGATTTAATTTTTAATTAAAATGCAGGCATCCAGTTCGCGGGATCGCACCTGCAGGAGTTGCAGCGCGCGTTCAAGAACCCGACGGCGCACCTGGGGCTGATCTTCAGCGAGGCGGGGCGGCGCGCCTCGGCCGCAGTGGGGCTGGCGCAAGGGCCCGACCTGGCGCCGATGGTGGCCGAGCCGCTGCGCGCGCACGCGGCCGAGCTGGCCAAGCAGGTGCTCGAGTGCGGGCGCGTGGTGGAGGCGGTGCTCGTGGCGCACGGCCGCAAGGTGGTCGACCAGCAGTTCGTGCTCAACCGGCTGGCGGCCGCCGCCATCGACGCGTATACCACCGCTGCGGTACTGTCGCGTGCTTCCCGTTCCTCCAGACTGGCGTTGCCTGGAGCCCAACACGAGGTGCGCTTGGCGAGTGCCTGGGCCGACGAAGCGCTCGCTCGGGTACCGGCGTTATTACACGACGCGAGGGCGCCCCGCGCGCTCCGGAGATACGACGCGCTCGCTATTATCGGCAATGAAGTGGCGCGCCACGGCGGCCAGCCCTCCGTCAACCCGCTCAACCTGTGACCGCAACCCCCTGTCGTGTGTAAATAGCTCCCGTCGCGCAACCTTCAACACATTAGATTAAGAGAAATATATATTTATTTTACCACTCGTGCCTTTTTTTTTACGTCTAAGCTATGTTAGCAATTATTAAATAATCATTATTATCAAAATAAAATTATGAAGTCACTATAGTCCGTTTTTTTAGCATTAGAAAGAACAAAATTTGGGTATTTTATTGTACACATATAATGTAACAAACAAAACGTAACATCGTGAAAAGTTCACACTAAAAATACCTTAAGGAGCAGAAGTTGCAAACTAGTGGAACGAAACGTTGGTCAATTTGACACGACAAAATTAAAAAGTACATGTCGATGTACTTTTTAATTTTGTCGTACCATATTAGGTGTACGTACGAAGGTATACGTACCATATTAGGTGATTTTTAAAATGGTCGCTTAACATGGCCGCCATTTGAACAATACCGGCAAATGTTAACGTCACTGGCATCACGAAAGCGATTGCGAGTACATGTGCATTTATCTGTTTTGACTATTTTCACTATTTTCTTTGGTTTGTTGTTAAGTTTCTATTGATTTTGTTGAAGTTTTTTGTTAAATGTTTTTGTTATTATTTAATCTGTTCAACAATGGACGAGCCTGAAGCCGGTCCAAGTGGACTTCGGCAAAAGGTTGGCCACCACTGCTTCGTTGTTTACATAATTTCTAATGCTAAAAAAAACGGACTATAAATGATTACGTGTAATTGGCCGATTGCTGTGATTGGTTATTTGTCAAAGTGGGAGTTTTTCCCCCACGATTTAATGCTATAAAAGGTTTGTCTCGTTGTCGATTGAGGCATTATATACTTCGGTGCAGACTAATTAGATTTTATTACGTGCTCACATATGTCACGCGTCGATTTGAAGCGAGCTGTCCCAGGCGGGCGCGTTGACTTGTCTGAGCGTGGAGCGTAGCGCGCCGCCCGGGCCGAGCGCCAGCGTCAGCGGAAACCGTTCGCCACGAGGCCGCGCGTATAACGCGTGCAGCGTTTGCTCCCAGCGTACGGGTCGAGTCACGTGGCGAGCCAACTTGCGGCGTACGTCTGACGCGTCGCCATATCGCCGCCCGTCCACTGCTGAAATCACCGGTACGCGTGGAGCGGACGCCTCCACGAGACGAAGCGCGTCGCGCAGCGCCATCTCTGCCGGCGCCATTAGGGGTGTGTGAAACGCTCCTTCGACGCGCACGCGTGCTGCGCGACGCACGCCCGTAGCTCCGCCGCTGCGTTCAACGTACCGCAACGCCTGCGACAAAATCACATTTAAGAGGGCCCGACACAAGCAAAAATGAGAAGTGTGCTACAACACACAAATGAAGTAAAACTTCTTTAGATATACGAAATGAAACTGACTAAGACAGAGAGAAAGAGAAAGAAAATTTATACTTACACCTCTCTCTTGCCCCTACGGTAATATACGAATCGTAACTCTCTCTCTCTCCCTATATTTACTAATTTATATCTCCTTCTCGATTTCTTTTCGTAACGCTCTCGTCGCGCATTCATCAACTTACTCCCCAAGAAATAGCGTGCGTAAAGAAGTTTTACTTCAAAAGTACACAGACCTCCTCGTCGCCGGCGATGACCTTGCAGCCGGGGTACAAATAGTTGGCGATCTGGCACACGGGGTCGGGTACGCCCCGTTCGGTGGCAGCAGCTCGTGCCTCGGCCAAAAGCTTCGGCAGCCGAGCATCAGGCGCCAGCCATAGCGTGAGCATTCCACCAGGGCGCTCGGCAGCCGCAGCTCGCATAGCGGTGGAACGCAACTCGACCAGACGTAGCGCGCCCTCGAATGGCAACGCCCCGGCCCAGACAAGCGCAGTTATCTCGCCCAATGAAAAACCAGCGACAGCGCGCACCCGCTCCAACGCGCCAGGACGCTCCTCCCTTGCGCGCTCCAGCGCCGCCAAAGAGGTGACCATTACGGCAGTCTGGCAACGCCGCGTCAACTCCTCCTCGGGCCCCGACCGGCACACGCGCGCCACGTCCCATCTGCCATTCAATACCAATAAAGATTTATTACATTGTAAAGGGGTTTGAAGATTTTTGTATGGAGGGTGGCCCTAACGTCGGCCGCCATTTTGATTTTTTTTCAAAATCGCGGTGCACAACAAAAGTTATATATTTAGATGGAGGAACTTATACATACAAAAAATTTTATATAACATGATATCCTAAAGCGTCACCTTTTGGAGTTATTCACCAAAATAAAAGTATAGGTAATATGTGACTATCCATGAGAAAAGGTGTCTTATGGTCGTTGGCTCTTACGACATTGTTCTTATTATAAGCGTTAAGCGCCCATATTGGCCATACCATCATGTACATTTTCTTGTGGTCACATATTTTAGTTATGAGCGATAGAGATAGTATTATATGGTACATGGCATGGGCACGACACCAAGAATATCCTATTCAGCCTCCAGCTACCTTCTTGGATGATATTATTTATACCGAATATGATTAATAAATCTTATGTTGTATTGCATCGTTTTGAATTATTTTTATGTTTACCTACAAACAAATTATTATAATTAAACACATTTATATCTGATTCCTATACTGAATTGTATTAAAAAGTTATCAATGAACAAAATCAATTTCTTTGTCTTCTTTCTTTCTTTCTTTGTCTGATTCAGATTCAAAGTAAAAACTTAAACAACATGAAATTACAAAATAAACAAACAAACAAACAACATGAAATTTTGGGGTGGTTGGGATCTACCTCCTAGCGGTCCACCCCGGGCAACGGCATCATGGACCAACTCGGCCCTTGGTGACGGCTGATGATCCCAACGGCGGTGGTAGGCTCCGCAAGGGGCCGCCTGGCTCGCGACCACCATCCTGCCGAAGCCCGGCGCCAAGCAGCTTTGCTGCGTTCTGTCGGAGGGCGGGAATACCAGTGCCAATGGGGGTTGGTAATAAGTCAGTTGCGCAGCTTAGGACCGGTCTTGGTATCTTGGCTATGCTGTACCTGGTAACTCATTCTGGAGGGTAGCGGGATCCGAAGCACGGTTTAAGCCGCTGGCCGACCGCAGTTAGTAGGGGGCCCAACAAGCGCGCTAGCTACGCGTGAAAGGCTGCCCCGCCAACTCGCGAAAAATCCCGAAATGCTCCACCGTGCCAGTTGGCGACTGGACGGGAGGACCTGGTGGCCATTTCGGGGGGGTTCGGGCGTCCCCGCAGTCTCCAGGTGAGTTCCCTTTTTTGGTCAGCTTAGCCCAAGAAAACTTCCTTTGGTCGACTAAGTAGCGCCTCGACTAAAATCCTACCCCCCAACATTCACCATTATGAAAAACAAGAATAAGAAGAATCTTAAACAGCGGCTGCACTTCCTCCCATTTAAAGTGCACCTTGCTAACATTAGAGGACTGCACTCAAATCTCCATCCGGTCCATCACCATCTGGAGACCGAGAAGCCGCACCTATTCTTCTTAACGGAGACTCAGATAGCAACCCCGTCGGACGTGGCGTACCTCGACTACCCTGCTTACACACTTGAGCATAAGTTTAAGATGTGTGCAGGGGTCTGTGTGTTCGTCCGCAATGACATATGCTATAGGCGTCTCCGATGCTTTGAAAAATCCGGGTTTTCTGTTATCTGGCTTCTGGTGGACACAGGGGTAGAGAAGATGCTCTACATCTGTGTCTACCGATCGCACAGCGGTGACCGGGAGACGACTCGGCTCATAGATTACCTCACAGAGACGGCAGACTTGGCAGCTCAGCGATATCCAGCGGCGGAGCTTGTTTTTCTGGGGGACTTCAACGCTCACCACAAAGAGTGGCTGTTCCCATACCAGAAAACTGACCATGCTGGGAGAGAAGCGCGACGATTTGCCCTAGCGCTAAATCTTACCCAGCTGGTGGATCAAGCGACGCGAATTCCAGATATTGCTGGCCACACACCCAATTGTCTTGACCTACTGCTGACAACTGATCCACACAAACATTCGGTATCGGTCTCAGCTCCACTGGGATCGTCCGACCACTGTGTGGTGAAATCCGTATCAATCTGCTCTCCTCCAGACGATAGCCCTAAGGGCATGAGGCGAGTATGGCGTTACGAGTCAGCAGATTGGGACGAGATGCGTATTTTCTTTGCTTCTTACCCCTGGCGGCAAACTTGCTTCTCTTCAAGCGACCCTTCGTGCACCGCTGATGCGATCGCGGATGTAATTCGGCAGGGAATGGAGTATTTTATACCATTCTCCGACATCCCGCTCGGTTACAAGTCCCGACCTTGGTATAATGCGGCCTGTGCTCGTGCTGAGGCCCGAAAACAATCTGCTTACCAAGCCTGGGTGCAAATCCGCGATCGCGGGGTTCGTGCACGGAGAATTCGAGCGAAGAAGAGAGCCTATAATTCGGCCGCCAAGTCATGCAAAAGGGTGTTACTAAAGGCGAGATTCGACCACATCAGCAGAATAGGGATGAAACTGTCTTCCTATCCGAATGGAAGTAAACAGTTCTGGTCCCTCTCGAAGTCAGTCGAAACGAATTTCTGCCGTCCTATGCTACCGCCATTGCTGAAATCTGACGGGTCACTGGCCCATTCTGCAGCTGAGAAAGCAAGTTTATTTGCCTCTCTATTTGCGAGCAATTCCCGTCTTGACACCGGCTCTCAACAACCACCAAACATACCTCGCTGTGATTCTTCGATGTCGGAGATTCACAATTCACAATAAGCAGGTCCGTAGAGTCTTGCTTGGTCTGGACGTGAATAAGGCCAGTGGTCCTGATGGCATACCAGCAAGAGTGCTGAGGTACTGTGCGCCTGAGTTGTCTCCTGTGCTAACACGCTTGTATCGCCTCTCTCTCAACACAAAAACCGTCCCAAAATCCTGGAAGCTTGCCAATGTGCAACCAATACCCAAAAAGGGTAGTCGTGCCGACCCATGCAATTACCGACCGATCGCCATCACTTCCATACTCTGTAAGGTTATGGAAAGAGTGCTGAACAGCAAGTTGCTCTCATACCTAGAAGACAACGATCTCCTCAGTGACCGTCAATATGGCTTTCGCCGAGGACGCTCAACTGGGGATCTTCTAGTTTATGTCACGCATTGCTGGGGCGAGGCCCTTGAGATGCACGGCGAAGCACTTGCCGTGTCACTTGACATCTCGAAGGCTTATGACAGGGTCTGGCACGCAAGTCTGCTGCGCAAGCTTCCTGCGTACGGTATCCCCGCTGACTTTTGCAGTTGGATAGCTGACTTCCTGACTGAACGATCGATCAGAGTTGTTGTCGATGGCTGCTCCTCTGACTCAGTGCCTATTGATGCCGGAGTTCCCCAGGGGTCTGTTCTTTCTGCGACGCTTTTCCTGCTGCACATCAATGACCTGTTAATACCAGGAATTGTTGGGTATGCAGACGACAGTACTGTTGTAGAGAGATACCTGTCTAGCGCAAAAGCCAGCGGCGACGACGTGATGTTCATGAGAGAGGCCATGGTTGAGCGAATAAACCAAAGGCTAAACTACGTTTCCCAGTGGGGCGATAGTAACCTTGTTAATTTCAACGCCTCCAAAACACAAGCGTGTCTTTTCACGGCAAAAAAGAGTTCCTTCCACCTCACTCCTACTTTCCGAGGTACATCTGTACCTGTGACCGACAGCCTCGAGCTTCTTGGCATGGAGTTGTCTTCAGACCTTAACTTCAGCGCCAACATCGAATCCAAAGCTCAAATTGCAGCCAGAATGCTGGGCGACCTAAATAAGGTCAAGCGATATTTCAAGCCAGGACAGCTTTTAACACTCTATAAAGCTCAAGTCCGATCTTGCATGGAATATTGCTGCCACCTTTGGGATGGCTCAGCAAAATACCAACTTGCTGCACTGGACACGATTCAGCGCAGAGCTGAGAGGCTCATCGGGGACAACAAATTGGTGAAGAGCAAGCTTCACACCTTAGCTCATCGCCGCAAAGTTGCCTGTCTGGCGGTCTTCTACAGACTGTACTTTGGAGAGTGCGCTCAAGAGCTGCATCTGCTCATACCGCCATCTCCTTTTTTCCATCGGACATCCAGACGCACTGCAGGCTACCACCCTTTCTTGGTTGATATCCCTACCTGTCGCACCAAGCGCTTTTCAACATCCTTCATAACGCGCACAGCAAAGGAGTGGAACTCCCTCCCTGCGTCTGTATTTCCGAGAACTTATAACCCGTCTATTTTCAAAGCCAGGGTGAAAAGGCACCTTCTGGGTTAGCTCGTTCCATCGTGGATTCTGTCATGGCTTGATTGGGATCAAGAGCAAACCCATCCTAAATAAAAAAAAAAATAAAAAAAAAAAACCCCTTTAGTTCAACAAAATAGGCCTAATAAATAGTATCCTCTGCCAAATTTATGAATAATAATAATAAATCAAACAATCAAAAATATGATTGTAGATGTGACCAGCTCCCCTATCTATTAAAATTAAGTTTGTTATTGGCAGCTATAATTCAGTAAGTATTATTAACTATTTGTAAATTGCAACTATGAAATATCAGCTAACAATATTTATGCTATAAAATTTCCATATAGTTAAAAGTTTTATATCATAAGTTGACAATTCCATAATTCTATCTCAGTATGATGAGCTTGCTAGGGATGATAATAAAACTGCCCACATGGTATGCTGACTTAATTCATTATATATTGATAATCAAGTGCATAAAAGAACAATGTAAGCATGCATCAATAAACTACATTACTTTATAAATATTTATGTTCATAAAATTGTATGTTTCCATACAATACAGGTATACCTATTTTAAGGATTGGTTAAGAAACAAAGTCCTCTCTACGTAGGCTAGCTGAGTAGCAATACCTGTTATAAAGATTTGATTTTAGTTGTCACAAGAATAAAGAGATTTATTTGCATTAAACATGGTAAAAATAAATGACACATGATAAAAACATGTTGCCATAATTAGGCATGCCACAATCGAGTTTATTTGCTGCAACTGTATAAATTATGAGGCTTCACATAGCTAGTACCATAACATGGCCCTCTCAAGACACTGCAACATACACAATTTGTTTAAGTTATAAAAACAAATTAAATTTTTTTATTGGAAGTATAGGTTTAGGAAAGTTTGTAAATTAAATGCAAAATTCAATTTACATAGAGAAGAGACAGACTATTTTTTTTATAGTCAATAGGCAGGCGCTTGACCACTATCTCGTCTGATGGCAAGCGACAATGCAATTTAAGATATGATGTGCTTGCCTAGAAGATACCTAAACACTCGTAACTTAAAGACCCCGAAATTGTGTTTGTCAGGAAACAGGTATTTGCACAAAAACACATTTGAGCCTTAATTTATGTAAATACGGCAGATGGGGTTTGAGAGACGAGAAGTTAATCTTTCCGTCGTATCTTATAGTCCTTCAGTATGAGGATACATGTAATACTTAACTTACCCAACGACGCTAGATGCTAACTCATACAAGTCTCTTGCTGCTGGGAATTTCTCTAACTGTTTTCCCATGCCCACTCGTTGCGAGCCCTGTCCTGGAAACAGCAACACCGTAGTCTCCTGCGGATCGACTCGCGGTGGTTCCGGGCGCATCTCTCCAGGGTTCACTGCATAGGGTTCTGTGGCCCATTGTAGCTCTGGCTCTTTCGTCTCGATCTCTCCGAACCCACTGGCGTCATCTAATAACCGCCGGAGTGGTGTCGAATGTGCATTTGATTGTGAATCTTTTGAACGATTTTGATATCTACTTAATAGTTTAAGAGTTACAGAAGTCCGACATAACACATTTTGTTTAAACATAGTAGTAGTTCATACAATCCCACGCTTATAATTCATCAGAAATAAAGACAAAATTGTAACATTGACGAGTGTTTCTTAAAAAGTATATGTATGTTTTTGAAATTACGCCGTGCAGGCGGATAACCTGCTTAAAAGTTTAGACATAAGTAGGTATATAATATAATACAAAGTTACAAACTGTCAGTTGTTTTTTTCTTGTTTTGTGAAGTTTTCCCAAATAGGAAAAGAAAGGGTACAAAGTCTGTACAGCCTATTGCTTCAGTTATTTCCTTTCTAAGATAGATTATCATGAATGATGATGAGAGTTGATTTATAAAAGATGGTAAATGCATAATGAAATACCTTTTTCATTTAAGGTGTAGGGATTTAATGAAAACTATGTTGGACTTCTTGAGAGATAATGAAATGAACACCTGCTGCTTTGTTTTACTTATAAATTAACTCCTGCTGCTTTCATTACCCATACTCGAGCATGTTCACGATCACTTGAACAATCCACAATTATTATATATCCACAGAAATACATTTACAAAAAAATATTAAAAACTACATAATATTACTTTGATTATTGTTGATAGTAAGCGACCTTACTCTTACTTGCTGTTGGAATTTGTATGTGTAAGTAATGGCAGGCAACACTTATCACATATGAAGTGACAGTTTTCGAATATCGGAATGTTTATTTAAATATCATAACAGATGTTTGTCTTCTGTTATGATGACTTACTTCTCATCTAGACACGAACAGTGAAACATCCTTGGGTTATATAAACAAAATATTGTAAATGTGTAATAGTGTAGTGTTTGAAATATATATTAACCACGAAGTCAGTTTTTTAAAATAGCCCCTCACCTCCAGAGCCCAGTCCCCTCAAATAAAACTGTCCAAGACTTTCGATTGTATCGTGGTGAATATGAAATGGTATGGATCTGTATGGATACTATGGACAGCACTTTCGACTTTATGAGGTTAGAACAGTCGCCTGTTCGATAGATAAATTTTCTGCAACATTATCTATAATCAAATCCAAAAGTGCCACTTACCGTTCCCGCCAAAATGCACTGGTTTTTTTTATAAGATTTTCCCATCAGTCAAGGCAAAGGGTCCGAGAACAGAGTCAGTCTTTCGCTAGGTATTATTGAGGCTGAGATTTCCACTGTTCCACTGTTTTGCCAACACTGATGCAAGATCACGAGCATTTAATTTGAATTTAATTAAGGAGTTAATAATTTATTAATAGCCATTATTATACACTAGTATTTACCACAAGACAAATATAACAATGGTAGATTATTACCGCTATTATTTCAAGGAGAGTTTAGTAAATTCTTATACCTTCACTTAAACATGAAGGAAGAGGCTATTGCAATATTAATCGTCCATCATTTATAAATATTGTTCTCATCATCACTGATCATGAAGAAATGGCTGTATGGCCTCGGTACCTTTTGCTTGCACTATAAAGAAGACAAAGAACACATACTTGTTTGTTTATGTTTAATAATAAGTATTAGTGTTTATTGACTGGTTAAATATTTAATTTCATTTACGAGGAAAGTTATGTCTGTGAATATAATACATAAATAGAAACTATTACAAAATCATTTTAAGTTATGTTTGGTTTGCATTGTACTGTAACAATTGGCAATAGAATTATGTGGTGTTGAAAAAGTTTCAAACTTGTTGCATTATTTTTAATCAGGCCTACCTCCTTTAGAGCAACGGTTCTTTTCAGTTATTGCATGTGGTTTAACAGAATTATCTGGGCAACAAAACCTAATTCCAGCAACTCTCAGGATAAGTTATTGTATCTGGTGTTTACTGTCGATGGTGTAAGTATCAAATGATGTATCATCGTAAACTTAAACTCGAAATTTTAAATTTGAATTTGTAAAACAGTTTAGTTTATTGATGCTTTTTAAATTTCTGCTTTGGGGTTACCGCACGCGACCAAATTTTTGAACGAATTTTTCCCTCCAATTTTATCAATGTTTATATTGTAATCAACTCAATGCACATGTCCAATTGCAGAGTATACTCTGTAAATTCAAGACACATACCTTCCTACAGGTGATGAATTTTAGAATGTCTATATTGTTCACATGGTCGGATAAAAGTTGCTGAAAATCCCGATTTAGAAGTTAGTTGTGTGCAGGAATGCGATGGAGACCATAAAATTACATTTGACAGATTACTCCATTTCAAGATGTATGTATAGTTCATACAATATTGATATTAAATGATAATGTAAATTGATACTGATAAATACGGGGATGATAAATGAAACTGCCCGTGTAGGATGCCGTAATTGCACTAACTTTATTTTGAGATATTATTGGCACTTGCGAGGCAATCGAGTGCATAAACCAACGACGTAAGCATACGTCACTTAATAATATTATTGCATAATTAATTATGATATATATAAAATTGTACGGTTCCGTACATCCTGCCCTAGGAAAAGATGGACAGTGGTTACATGATAAAATTATAAAGGGAATATTAAACTAAATTACAATAAAAACTTTCATAAAAATGTTTTTTGTAAAAATATAAATGTAAATGATTGTCCTATTAAAGTATAAGTATTTAAGATTAAAAGTAATTTAAAAGTAAACTAAGTGTCAAAAAAGTTATTCGGGGCGCACTATGGGGCTCACAAATCGAGGTAAAACTAAGGGCGAAGTTCCCTTATCACTAACACTGACAACGGATCCCTTTAACTCACTAGGGACACTACACAGATTTGATAAGTTCACTCTTTCGCTGATCGTGCTGTAAACAGCACAAGCCGCGTTGGTTGCGCCGCTGGGCGCAGCCGCTGGCTCCGGCTGGGTCACCGACACATCTACCTGATTAGGTGATGATGATGCTCTACCACGGCCCTTCCCACATCTTTTCCTTAGCTTCCAACATGCCAATATACTGCTGATCGTTACCAATACAGATACAATTATATATAGCAAACTATAATGATGGATATCATGTATTGATAGGTTTTGATTTGATTGTTCCTTTATCATGTCGATCTGCGTTTGAATGTCATGCCAAATTGATTCGTGATTCTCAATCTCGGTGAAATTCAGCGAAGATGAAGAGTTGATGATTTTATTCAGTACTGCTAACCTAGGGGCTTCGAGATCGCTCTGAAGTTTCGTATTATGCAAATAATTATTATGCGCAGTGATAGTATAAAACGGTGTCTCTACAGTACATCCTTGACCTACATTAATTATCCCGTTACCGATTAATGAAGTCATTGTCATTTCTGATTCACAAAAAATGCGAAGTTTGCATTCCTCGCAACACGAGAATAGCCAGGCGTTCGGACTGTGTAACTTGAACCACCGATCGCCGCAACCCGATAATACTACTGTTTTACACACTTTATCATTATTCACAATTTTAATATCGCAAAAAGATTGCTTTATTTTTAAGTTATAAATGGGCTCATCTACTGAACATATTAATTTATTAGATATATGGAAACAGGCATTTAAGTTACCATCTGATAAAAGTATTGCTGTATCCTTCCTTAAATTGTAGGCGATGTAAGGAAAAGTAGAATAAAGGAAGTGATAATTTTGTCGATTTTTAAATGGTATTGGAATTATTTTATTTAACTCAAACGTATCAGTTGTTATTAGGGGTACCTTAATTTCAATGATAAAATAGTTGTCATATATCGTAGCCGATACCTTTAGCATTTTATATAAATCCCTTACGTTTTCGCAAGGAACGGTTAAGTCACCTCTCACCTGCGCAGCTATGATACTAACTTGGGCTTCAAGTTGTTCTGGTGATATCAAGTGCACATTAATTTGTCCATGACTTACATCTGTGACGGTGTCTAAAAGAGATTGCTGGGTTTGTTTTAAATTTGATATAGCGATGTAAGCTAAAAGAGCTGATGACATCACATATGAACTGGTGCGGTCGACCAGTTTCACTTGATTTATTTCAGCCGAAATATTTTGTAAGTGTTCCTTAATAAAATTAAATTGTTTACGCATGGAAATTTCATTCCTTCTGATAATATTAAATTCGGATTCTAATACCGAAGTCTGGTTCTTTACAAGACGTTGCAAATGATTCTCATTTTTGGCTATAGATTCTATATCTTGTTTATACTGAGCGGCAAATCTTTCGTCGAGAACGCCGAATAACGTATTTGCTATATAACCTACTCCGTTAATTAATCCACGTTTCGATCTTTTTAAATTTTGTTTCTTTAACAAACCGTCATAATGCTCAATTTCATTTAATTCGTGTTCTTATTGATAAATAATTTGTTGATATTGCACATTCATGTCATTGCACGTTTCTTTTAAATGATTAGTATAAAAGCGCAGGTGGGCCTTCGTCAGAATTCATCGTGGGCACGTGGGCAAGTAATAGAAACAATTATTCTCTTCGGTTACGTCTTTTTAATCAGCTTCACAATTCAAACTATTTCAGGGTACAACCACTTTTAAATAAAACCGTTACACTTTTTCCAAAAGATTATAATTTACGCGAAATAATGTCACAGATAATCACACGGTAATTGCAGGCTTTACAATCAACACGAACTAAGTAAGAATCTACAGGGATTACTACGATAAATAGCGATTCGTCGCAGACGTGGTGCGCTGGCCGCGGTTCGTATCAAAGTGAAGTTTTAAGATGGCCGCCCCGCTACCATCGACACGACGCTCCGCTAGAGTGACATTGACAGCTCACGTCACTCTTGACACTGACATTTCTGTAAGGCGCCGTCACGGCCGGACTGACATACGACCGTCCTCGGGCGTCTACAGGTCTCTGGAATCATAGGGAAATCGATCACTAACCCATCCGCTCGTCCATCCTATAAAACGTTGTCGTCGTCAATATCACTAATACAGAAACTTCAAAATCTAGGAATCTTAAAGCAAATGATCTGGACTGGACGAGTGTGTCCCTTCAACCAACCCATCTTGGGTCTGACCCGGACGACACTGTCCTAACGACCAGTCACTTCTAGGTAACCAACTCAAGGAAACCATAGCTCACATTTTCTCAACACTGGCAATGACTTGGACCGGACGAGAGCATCCATTCAACCAATCCACCAAAGAATGGCCCGGACGACTCTGTCCTTCCGACCAGTCAACCACACATTCCATCTGGACCAAGCTAGTGCATCCCTTCAACCAACCTTTTCAGGTGTGGCCCGGACGACACTACTTGACCAGGCTCGACTAAATGAAACCATCTGGACGACATCACCTTTCCGAACTTTCAGTAAAGTGTATATCATACAGGATCGACTGATATAATAAACAATGACGTAGTAACGCACCTGTGCCGACGGTCTCGATTGACTATTGTCTATTTAATTTTGTTCATCCCATGTCTCCGGATCTGAGTGTACACTAAGAGTGTCTGAACCAGCTGTGATTGTATTAGAATCAGCGGATATTGTATCCGAGCACACGGTCAAGGTGTCATAATCATGAGAAATTGATATGTCAGTCGGGTCAGGTACATTTACTACATCATCAGGCGCCGTCTCGGCCTCCTCATAATTCAAAAGATTGCTCGTAATTTCTAACAACCCATCATGTCCCTGAGGTACTGAACGTAAATTCTCGTGCGCGTACTTATATACTCGGTGAGAACCACTCAAACTCTGTAATTCGTACCTATCGTTATCTAATACCGCAGTTATAACGAATGGACCCCTAAACTTCCTATCTAATTTAGTTTGGTTTCGTTCACTATTTTTTAGAAACACAAAATCACCACTTGAAAACCTTTTTATGGAAGCACGACCTTGATTAAAACGACTAACTTCAGATTTTGCAGCCTTTTCAATATTATCCGACGCATGTTGCCGTATAGTATCGAGATCTAAACGTTCCTGCTGACCGTGAACTTCCGAGTTTAATCTAGACATACCTAACGACTGAGCGCGAATCCCTAACATAAGTTCTGTAGGTGAGTATTTAGTTACGGTAGATTTAGTACTGTTTAGTGCGAGTTGGATATTTCCTAGTTCGTCGCGCCATGTTTTATTAGGATCGTTTTCCACGATAGTTAACAGACATTTAAGAGTACGCATAACCCTCTCAACCTGCCCGTTTGCTCTACTAGAACCTGTTGCAATGAAATGAAGTTCAATCTTATGCTCGGCGCAGAAGTTCTTAAAATCAGAGCTCATATAGCAGCGACCTTGATCAGCGATTATTCGCTTAGGTGCTCCGAAAAGACAGACTGCTTTATGAAGGGCGTGTATAGCACTTTTGGCGTCGAGAGCAGAAGTATGTTCTAATAGTACATATTTAGTGAAACCGTCAATAATTACCGAACAGTATTCCTTTCGGTCACTCTTACCGCTAAGCTTCCCCGTAAAGTCAATGTGAATTGTATGCCACGGCACGGATGTTTTAGGAATCGGGTGAAGTTGAACGGGCTGAGCTCCTGATGGACCTTTTGACGCTTTGCAAATAATACACGAGTCGATGAATTTACGCACGCATTTAGACATGTTTGGAAACCAATATTGTTCATAGAGTTTGTCTAAAGTTTTGTCTTTGCCTAAATGTTGGATTTCGTTATGGATATGATTAATTAATGTCCAAATTAAAGACCGCGGGACCACTGGTAACCAAGAAACCGCTTTATTTCGAGATATTTTTCTGTAAAGAATACCTTCCCTCACATCATATGTCTGAGCTACTGAATCGGGAAACCCATGGTCATTATGTTTCGCAATAAGGTCTTGTATCTCACTATCGCGTTTTTGTTCGACAGAGAGCCAGTCTTGGTGAAGGTCAACATACTGGACTGTTTTTGTCTGTGAGTTCGCGGAAGATGTACTTGCAACGTCAGTAGTATTAGGCAGAGGATTTCGCGAAAAATAGTCGGCGTGTTCCATACCCCTCCCTTCGCGATATACGATATCAAAATCGTACGCCTGCAAGATAGCCCACCACCTATGCACGCGAGGCGTTAGATCCTTTTTTGACTTGGAAGCTTTAAGTGAATTGCAGTCTGTAAATACTACAAAATGCCTACCATAGAGATAATGTCGAAAGTGCTCAACCGCGCGTACAACTGCTAGGGTCTCTAACTCGTAAGAGTGATACCGTGACTCCACATCTGATGTACGTCGGCTGTAATACTCCACTACATGAGGCAGGTTATTTTTCTTTTGAATGAGGATCGCACCGTAACCTTCAGAACTCGCGTCACTATGTAATTCTACTGGTAGCTCCGGATCAAAAATGGTCAGTACCGGTTTAGATGTTAGGACGGATATTATAGCGTTACGTATTTGTTCGTGTTTTTGGGTCCACACGATTGGACCTTTTAGTTTCGTTAAGGGGTACAACGGTCCCACAATTCGAGTAAAATCAGGAATAAATTTACGAAAATAGGAAGCGAGGCCTAGGAACTGCCGTACTTGAGTAGCCGTTTTTGGTTGAGGGGAATCCGACAACGCCTGAATTTTCCTAATATTCGGCCTTATTTCACCAGATTGTAGTGAATATCCCAAGTAGTCAATTTTCTGCTTCAAAAATTTACACTTCTGGAGATTTAATGTGAACCCGGCTTCGGTTAACGCGCCTAAAACCCGATCTAACCGTTCTAACCCTTCGGTTACCTCGGATGAGTAACATAATACATCATCCATATAGATAAGTGGTTTATTCTTAAGGCGACTCAGGGCCCGAGTGATGCACCTCTGATAAACAGATGGAGCATTTCGCAAACCAAAAGGCATCGCAAGGTACTCATATTGGCCTTCCGGTGTTACGAACGCTGTTTTTTCCACTGAATCAGGGTGCATCAATATCCCATGGAACCCTGACGCCATATCTAGTAAGGAGAATAAATTAGCCCCGGCAAGTTGATCTATTTGTTCCTCAATACGCGGCAAAGGGTAGTGTTCCGGTTGAGTATTTGAGTTCAACTCACGGTAGTCGACGCACATGCGATACGAATTATCCTTTTTTTCTACTAATAATATCGGACTAGCAAAAGGGGAAGAGCTTTCTCGAATTACTCCAGCATCGAGCAATTGTTGAATCTTTTCTCTGACTATCAGTTTTTCAGCTGGCGCTAATCTGTACGGACACCTTTGTACGATTTTAATTGGGTCTATCAAATTAATTTCGCATTCTCCCGTTGTGACTCGTCGAGAGGGAATACCATCAGTGAAGTAATCACAATATTTATTCAAAAGTGCCACGAGTGACTTCTTATCCTTACCCTGTAAATCCGTGTCTATTTTGGTTAAATCTAACTTATTTGACTTAAGGTCGCAATAATGACTTCGTTCTTTAGAAAAGAAAACAAGATTATCATTATCAATTTTAACACACAATCCTTGTTCGAAAATATCTCTCCCTATTATAATAGGATCAGTAATATGACTATCTGGGACTATGTGAAAAAGCAGACTAACTGTAAGTTCATCGATCGTAACATCGCTTTGAATCTGGGTGGTACATTGTAAGTCGTTACCGCCTATGCCGCTAAGATAAACGAGACTTTTACGCACAGTACCCCCGAGCTTTACACAGTAACTTTCTTTTAAAAGAGAACAAGAGGAACCACTATCAAATAAAAAAGAGACGGTCTCACCGGATGATGTCCTCAGTGTACCTCGGGAATGGCGGTGCTCGCACTGGTGGACTTCCTTGACCGCGATCCCACTGTTCTTCCTATCTGGACAGGCGGTTGCCACGTGTCCAGGCTGTCCACACGCGAAGCAGATCACAGCCTGCCTCTTCTCTGCAGGGCGCGAAGACTCTTGAGTTTTAGTTTCGGCATCATTGCGTCTCTTCCGGCATTCAGCTATACGGTGTCCAGTCAGTCCACAGTAGTGACATTTCCCAAGGAACTTTTCAGCCAGACGAGTTCTCTTGGCTTCAGGTTCTTGGGCATCTGCATCCAAACGTCGTTTCAGTGATATTCCACCAAGGATTCTAAATAATTGCGAACGACTCGTGACCGTCTGTGCGTTTGATTCACGACGTATCACGTTGTCTCTCTGGCACAGCACCGATATTACAAATCCAGTAATCACTTCTTCACACATCGTCGACTTAGGTATCCTTTCGATAATATTCCACAAACGTAGAGCAGATTCAGATGCAGTCTCTTTGGCATTTATTTGGAATCGTAGAATATCATCAAAGTGGTCTTGTATCAGCCTAGGTTTCGAAAATCTTGCTATTAAAATCTCCTTGACGCCATCCCAAGTGATTTCATCCAAATTTAGCTTGGTAATGCACGCTGCCGCACGACCTTTTAGTGCGCCAGTTAACGCTACGAGTAAGTCAACTCCTTCTAGGCGTTTATTTTTAACGATCACTTCCGTCACTTTGCACCAATCATCGATGTCGGACTCTGAATCGTCTGGATCAAATTTCAATAGTGGTGAACGATTTGTACTCACTATTGGCGCTTGTTGAGCAGCTAAAACTCGAGTAAGCAATGTTTCCATGCTACTCAAGAGTTTTTCGGCGTATGTTATGTCCGGTGGCCTTTCTTCATTACTGCGTTCGTTATATCCCACTTCTGATAAAAGCGCAGGTGGGCCTTCGTCAGAATTCATCGTGGGCACGTGGGCAAGTAATAGAAACAATTATTCTCTTCGGTTACGTCTTTTTAATCAGCTTCACAATTCAAACTATTTCAGGGTACAACCACTTTTAAATAAAACCGTTACACTTTTTCCAAAAGATTATAATTTACGCGAAATAATGTCACAGATAATCACACGGTAATTGCAGGCTTTACAATCAACACGAACTAAGTAAGAATCTACAGGGATTACTACGATAAATAGCGATTCGTCGCAGACGTGGTGCGCTGGCCGCGGTTCGTATCAAAGTGAAGTTTTAAGATGGCCGCCCCGCTACCATCGACACGACGCTCCGCTAGAGTGACATTGACAGCTCACGTCACTCTTGACACTGACATTTCTGTAAGGCGCCGTCAAGTATATTTTCTGAGATCGTGGATACCGTGATTATATGTAGATATATTGTAAAATACAACCAATTTCCAGTCGTCCATGATACATTGAAGATCCGATATCTTATCAAAATAAAATCCTGATTGACTTTTCAGCGGGACTACGTTAAATGGTTCCGTACTAATTTGCGTGCTATAACCAATAAATGTAAATAATAACATTAGTGAAATAAAAAAGTTTTTAAGTGAATAGCGTGCTCGACTCGGTTGTTTATTTTTAGTTTGTTTTATGTTCTTATAAGATATTTGATCCGTTGAACGTTTATGTGTTTCAGATGAGTCATAATTATGTTCGTGCACAGGCAATAATACCAACTTATTTACGGGACGTTGAATTGTATTGTTACATGTTTTTAAGGTCACCACTCTTACGCAACCGTCTCCCCCAGGGTGCAGCGTAAGAACTCTACCCATAGCCCATTTTCCAGGGAGTAAATTTTCGTCCTTAAGTAGCACGACATCATTAACTTCAAGGTTTTTTGAAGGTTTTTGCCATCGTGACCTAGCCTGTAACTGTTGTAAATATTCGGACGACCACTTCTTCCAAAACTGCTTATTCATGGATTGAATAAGTTGCCATCGCGTAGACAACGTATGAGATTCTGGCTCGGTCTGTGGTCTTGATAAAAGGGGGGCGCCTATTAGGAAGTGTCCCGGAGTCAGCACTTCCTCGTCCGCGTCTTCGGACAGGCAGCATAACGGTCTTGAGTTTAGGCAAGCCTCAATTTGATAAAGGAGGGTAGTGAACTCTTCATATGTTAAGCGTTGTTCACCTATAACTCTTTTTAAATGATATTTTAGACTTTTTACTGCGGCCTCCCAGAGTCCGCCGGCATTGGGCCATACTGGGGCATTAAAATGCCACTGGATGTTAAGGCTGCTGATATTGGTTAAAAAGTCTGCATTGATGTGCTCTATGATCTCTTGATATTCTTTTTTCAAAATTCTGTTACCGCCAACAAAGTTCCGACCGTTATCGCTGTACACGTGACTCGGTGTACCTCGGCGAGCACAAAAACGACGGAAGGCTGCTAGGAACGCGGGAGTGCTCAAGTCTGACACGAGTTCAAGATGAGCCGCCTTAGTTGCTAAACAAATAAAGACAGCTATATACCCTTTCACGGTCTTTATGCCACGACCCTTATTCGCTTTCAACTCTACGTGTCCCGTAAAATCGACACCAGTATGCGTAAAGGGTCGGGAAGCCGTCACTCGTGGTGCCGGTAAGTCAGCCATGAGCGGTTGACTGATTTGTTGATTGAATCGGCGACACGTTACACAACGCCTAAGTTGATTTTTAACCGTCCGTGTGCCGCTTAGTAGCCAGAATTTGTCTCGAATGTAGCTCAGCGTCAATTTTGGGCCCCCGTGGAAAGTAACCACGTGAGCTTGATAAATGATTAATTCAGTGAGTCTACTATGCGATGATAAAATAATCGGATGTTTGGCTGCATAACTGAGCTGGGAGGCGCCGAGCCGACCACCAACTCTTAAAATGCCATTTTCATCAATGAAAGGTTTTAAGGTATATAACCGACTAGTTGGGTGCACGTGGCCCTTATTTTTCAAGTCGGATATTTCCCTTTCAAATTCTATAGACTGAAAAGATTTGATAATTAAATTATAGGCATTTAACATTTCCGCTGATGATAGTGTTGCATTACGTGCCCTCGTATTGTTCGAGTTTCGTAATACCGTAATGAAACGTAATATCCATGATACTATTTTTATAATAAGTGTGATTGAACTTTTATTATGAGCTAACTCAATGATAAATGAATAAATGGTTTGATTTAAGGCTGCGTGCACATGATAACGTTTCTCTTCAATATTAAGAGGAGCATAAATTAAATTTTTTATACTTGTGGGATTAAAGTTAGGGAGCCACTCTGGGCCTTCCCACCACAAGGATTTCTTTAGTAAAAATTCGGCGCTAACTCCCCTAGTCGCACAGTCCGCTGCATTTTCCTCCGAACGTACGTGGTGCCAACACGACGCCGGGATGATATCTAAAATTTTCTTAACACGGTTGGCAACAAAGGGTTTCCACCGAGACACGTCCCCATAGAGCCACCCTAACACTACCATAGAGTCGGTCCAAGCGAATATTTGTGACGTATGTTGGGGCAAGGAGTCTATAACTTTATTTAACAGTGAACTTAATAATAATGCTCCACATAATTCGAGACGTGGCAATGATACTTTTTTAGCTAGTGGTGCCAGTTTGGTCTTAGCCGCAACTAACGTTGTTATGTTTTCGCCCTTATCGTTCACGCAAACGATGTATATAACACACGCGTATGCTTTATCTGAGGCGTCACAAAACGCGTGTATTTTATAAGATGTATGTGTATTACCGTAATATCGCGGCATGCTTAATTGATTAATAACGCTCAAATCTTGTTTTAACTGCCTCCACTCAGTTTGTATTGAAGTTGATATTTCTTCATCCCATTGTCCACCTCCCGACCAGACCTTTTGGAATAATAGCTTCGCTCTAATAGTGAGTGGTGACAGCCAACCCAACGGATCAAATATCTTTGATATATCTGATAATAATTTACGTTTAGTGATGTTACCTAGAGCCTGCTGATTTAATTGAATTTGAAACGTAAATTTATCATCCGAAGGGCTCCATCGTAAGCCTAAAGTTTTTCTAGTTTCAGAGCTTCGAAATTCGTAAGGACTATTTAATTGATTATCTGATAAATGATTGATAAGTTTTGGTTCGTTACTAGACCATTTGCGCAGGTTCATTCCCGCCTCTTTCAACATGTTAATAAGTTGTCCTTGTAATTCCTTCGCCCTAGATAAGCTACTTTCCCCACTCAACAAATCATCCATGAAAAATGATGTTTCAGCTACTTTCGCGGCAAGTGGATACTTATCCGCGCTATCCCTAGCTATTTGTTTTAACGTGCGCATTGCAAGGAACGGCGCGGCCTTAGTGCCATAGGTCACTGTGCATAAATGATATGTACTAAGTACTGAGTTTGGTGATTCTCGCCAAATGATAGCCTGGTATTTTTGGTCACATTGACGAACTAGAATTTGTCTGAACATCTTCTCGATGTCAGCTGTTAATACATATTTATGATTTCTCCACTTTAATATCAATGATAATAAATCCTGTTGTAAGTTGGGTCCGCAGTACATTACATCATTGAGACTGCGGCCCGAGGTTGATTTGGATGATGCATTGAATACCACCCTTAATTTAGTAGTAGAGGACTCCAAGTTCGTCACTCCATGATGTGGTAAATAAAAGACTGATTGCTCGTCGTTACCTACTTTACGCATATGACCTAACTGTTCGTACTCTTGGAAAAAAAGCTTATAATCATATGCAAATTGTTCATTTTTTTGACATTTTAGTTTCTAAGTGTTTAAATTGAGAAATGGCCTTTGCCTTAGTCGTTCCAAGCTCTGATTGAAAACCTGATTTTAATGGTAAGGCGACCTCATAGCGACCATTCTCTAACCGACGAGTGCTATTCACGTAAAAACTTTCACATAGTTCTTCGTCTTCGGTCAAGTTTGAAGAAGAATCACTAATATTTTCAATTTCCCAGAACTGCGATAAATCTTGAATATTATTAATTACTACGTGACATTTAAAACCTGATAAATTTACACTACCTGACAAAACCCACCCCAATTTTGTCTGCTGTGCTATCGGCGCCTGCGACGGCCCCTTGATTAAACCATTTAAAATTATTTCCGAATATACGCTCGCATCTAAAAGAAGATCGATCGGCCTAGAAACGTTGTATTCGGGGTCCGCTAGTTGGAGTGATTGAAGATGCGGCCAGGGTTTCTTAGCAAATGAAATATTAGGTAAATTATTAACTACTTTACTGACTACAAGCGCTTGGGTGGAAATGCAATAATCACCATAAATAGAATGACCTTCAATTGATACTATCCCCTTACTTTGCTTGGTACCGGGACCTATACCCGATACTGAAGCATTGTACTTTTCCCTACGCAAACCTAATAACTGAGTAGCCCTTTCTGATATTAAGGAGATTTGAGATCCCTGATCTAGGAGGGCTCGTAGTGTAATATAATTTCCATCAGCTGACAACACATTTAAAAGCAAAGTCGTGAGTAAAATCTCTTCATTGTCAGCCGCGACGTGATTTACGCTATGTTGTTTTTTGTTTATATGCGTGGTAGATTCTATAGGAGAAACGGATGCTGCCTTTTCATTTTGATAAATAAGGGGTTGACGAGATGTCGACGGTGTAAGGGTTAATACAAATGCATCGTGTAGCAACGTGTTATGTTCCGCGTGACATACTTTGCAACGTTTTGCCGATAAACATTTATTTTCGAAGTGATTGTATAAACAATTGCAACAATATTTTAATTTCGTAATAGTCGACAACCGGGCTTCCGGTGTCAATTCAATAAATTTCCGACACATGTATAAGTCGTGGCGTAAATTATTGCATAATGGACATGACCTCATATTAATAGTAGTAGCAGCTCGATAATTAGAATTGTTATGATAGGAATTATTAAATTTATTCGGTTTGTAATTATTTGATTTATTATAACCGAATCTTGGTTGATATTGATTCCGCTTAAATAATGATTTCGGACTAGATAAAGAGACTTTCTCGCCCCTATTTACAGGTTCGAGAGATGTAAATTTAGTTTCTAAGAAATTCATCATTTCATCCAATACTGGGAGTTCTCTAGGCGACTTGCGGAATTCCATATAGTTAGTATAAGATTCAGAGTCTAACTTTTTGCAAATTAAATGAACAAGCAATGGATCCCAAGTTGTTGTATCTAGTCCGAGATTATGTATTGCGTGGATACATTCCGTAGTGGTATCAAGTAACCTTTTTAATTCCGAAGATGATTGTTTTTGAATTACTGGTTGATTTAAAAATATTTCGATCTGATTAGTAAAGAGAATTTGTGGATTATTATACCTATGAGTCAAAATTTCCCACGCAGTTTCATAATTCTCGGACGAAATATGCAGATGCTGTATTAAGCGTTCGGCTTCGCCTTTAACCTTACCTTTTAAATGCTGCATTTTCTGCGCCTTAGTAATAGAATGGTTAGAATGAATTGTTTCCGAAAAAATATCATAAAACGTAGGCCATTGAGAGTATTTACCTGTGAAATTAGGTATATCTATTTGAGGAGTGGATTGCTGAATATGACTTAATGATGATAATTTTTTATTTATCTTTCGCTTAATTTCTCGAAACTTTCTTTCAAAACCACTAAATTCCTCCTCATATAGTAAATCTTCCCCTGATAGCAAGTGATCTATTTGTAAGTGTAAAGTATCGATATTATTCCACTTTGCCTGAATATTACGCAACTCGTCCTCTAGTTCCCATTTATCTAATAAAATGTCAATGTCGATATTATCAATAAGCCTATTAAAAGCCCTAAAATTAGTTTTTTGCAGCGCTAATAATTCATCGGCCTTTCCACAAGGTGCGGTGGCCTTGTCCTTTTTCGCAAAGGAAGTGAAAAGTGCTCTAGTCATTTGATAAAAGTCCTGACCTTGACGATACAAGTTTTGAGAGAAATAATCCGAGGCTTCGGAAGGAGATTCCGACAACTTCAGATGATTTTGTTCGAACTCTCCCCAAAGGCTATCAAGCGACTGAATTCTTTTCTGAAGATAGTCTGAAGTCTTCCTGGCTGCGGAGTCCTTCCCGAAATTGACCTTGATGAAATTGATACTTTCCAAAATTTCACGTTGACGAGCGATTAAGGCTTCCATAGTTAAATGGTAAAAGGAACAATCTTACGTGATTTGATGATAGGAAGGGCTTCCTCCTTACTGCTCCGTAATGTCAGCGTTTACTGACTGACTGACGTAGGATGATCCCGTGGGCTCTTGCAAATACACTTACTGTCCGTAAGCACTCCAGAGAAACCCAGTTCGCGTGATTATAGATGCAACTGATTTAAACTTTGATAGCAAAAAAAAACTTTTTTAATAGTAAAAAAGACCTAACTTTTTAGACCTAACTGTTCGTACTCTTGGAAAAAAAGCTTATAATCATATGCAAATTGTTCATTTTTTTGACACTTAGTTTACTTTTAAATTACTTTTAATCTTAAATACTTATACTTTAATAGGACAATCATTTACATTTATATTTTTACAAAAAACATTTTTATGAAAGTTTTTATTGTAATTTAGTTTAATATTCCCTTTATAATTTTATCATGTAACCACTGTCCATCTTTTCCTAGGGCAGGATGTACGGAACCGTACAATTTTATATATATCATAATTAATTATGCAATAATATTATTAAGTGACGTATGCTTACGTCGTTGGTTTATGCACTCGATTGCCTCGCAAGTGCCAATAATATCTCAAAATAAAGTTAGTGCAATTACGGCATCCTAAAAAAAAAAAAAAAAAAAAAAAAAAAAAAAAAAAAAAAAAAAAAAAAAAAACTTTGTATAGTTCATACAATATTGATATTAAATGATAATGTAAATTGATACTGATAAATACGGGGATGATAAATGAAACTGCCCGTGTAGGATGCCGTAATTGCACTAACTTTATTTTGAGATATTATTGGCACTTGCGAGGCAATCGAGTGCATAAACCAACGACGTAAGCATACGTCACTTAATAATATTATTGCATAATTAATTATGATATATATAAAATTGTACGGTTCCGTACAATGTACAACCATCAAATTGCTATGTATGTGGAAGGTTTATGAAATAAATTGCCAATCAGTAAATTCTAAATTACAAATATAATTGAACATCCATTAATCACATTTCTTCTTATATTTAATATACAAATAATCTTATTAAGGTGTGACTTTCAAAGCTAGGCTGTCATTATTCTGGATAAGACTATCATTTATTATTGTAATAATTGAACTAAAAAAAGTCATGGATTTTTTTATTTGGTAGAATAGGAATGATAAAAAAAACTTCTTACTAAAACTAAAATAACTTGGGGTTAGCTCGTTTCATTGTGCATTCTGTTTACATCGTGGATTCTGTTTTTGCCCCCGGGCTTGATTGGGATCAAGAGTGAACCCATTCTAAATAAAAAAAAAACCTTATAGTTTAGCTTTTTGTTATAACCAGTGGTCGGAGTAGGTATATTGAATTAAGGTCACTGACATCAAACGTATATGTTAATATGGATACGCCTCCGAGTTTCCGGATTATTATGATAAAAATACCGAAACATCGAAATTATTACATGAAACTAGTTAAAAATGTATCAATACTCTCAACGCTATGCTGCTAGTGGCGTAGATGGCCAGAATTTAATAGTAAAAAAAATTGGTTGCCTGTAAAGTCGATATACGGGCGAAAGTTTTACGTGACAACGACTTTGAGTGGTAAAATAATTTTAATGTGAATATTCATTCGTATAGTAGGAAGAAGGATGAAATAATAGTAACAATTTAAAACATTTATTTATACAAAGAATTATATTTAAAACATTAATTTATACAAAGAATCTCGCACTGAATTTCATATATCACCGCCTAAGCGAAATAGAAGCGCAAGACATGAACCGGTGTGTATGCCTATCTCTCTCACTCTCTCTCTCGCTCTGTCTCTCTCGCTCTTAGGCGGGCTAACCATGCCCGAGTGGAAGGGACGCGTGCCTCTCACTCGCTCTCATTTATAAAATGATATAATAATAATATTCATTTCAACACACGACATCCGGCAAACAGGGTCTTTTGTCCTCTTATGTCTATGCTCAACGCATCTGACCAATTAGAATCAAGTATCCTGGATGACTCATTGACTGTTTGTTCGAAAACAATGCTCGCACCGACATCCAGACCAAGTGGCTCACTCACTTATTTCGGTTCGTGGAGTGCGCTTATTTTATGTGTTGTGAATATCTTGACTTGACCCTGGCTTGTGTACTGTCTTCTGAAATCTACTTAAAACGACGAATTTGGCTTATAACTACGGACATCGATTTATTACTCTTGGATTGGGCCCATTTGAAGTTGTTTTTGTACGGGTAAGTTTTAATTATTTTCACTATTTAAGAAGGTTTTAGAACTTGGAAACAGTTAAAATATCACTTTATAGCAATCATCATAGCGCATGAGAGTCCGGTACGCACACCGCAGGGCTATCACCGCTTCAGTTAAAAAAATCACTTTATATGAAACAGAATTTCATTATCGACTTTACAGTTGTGTATGTATATATTGTAAATTTAAATCATTGTTTTAGGTGACATATAAATAAATATGGCAAAGGTCAAGGCTGAAACAGTGCTAAAGTGGTTATTGCACTATCCTGAGCTACTTTACGATAACGCTAGTGGCACTATATACTGTACAAAGTGTGAAAGTCATTTGAAAGCTGTGAATAGAGGCAACATTACCAAACACATTGAAGGCGCTGTACATCAAGGAAAATTTAAGAGACCGCAAGAGGAATTTTACTTCGACCTCATTAAGTTCCTGATTCTATGCAATATTCCTTGGTCGCAAATGAAAAATCCAGCGTTCAAAGAGTTTTTTCAGAAATATATGTGCAGTACTTGTTGTTGCGTTTGTACCAATCGTAAAGTGGTTGACGAATCACAGTTACGAAAAGTTTATTTGGAGAAGTTTTATAGGAATAAAATCAATTCGATTTATGAAATTAATAAAAATGAGAAACTATGGATATCGCTGGATGAGACAACAGACATTTTTGGTCGATACATAGTCAATTTCCTAATAAAACCATTGCATCCTAGTAATAGTGCAGGCCGGCCTTATTTGATTGCTTGTAAAATGCTAACAGCAGTAAATGGACAAACAATAACACAATTTGTACTGCAATGTCTAGAAAATTTATGGCAAAACACTTTTGAAGCGAAAGTTGACAATATTTTAATGCTTTGCACTGACAGTGTCGCGTACATGCTATCTGCAGGGCGAAATTTAAAACATTACTTACCTGAAATGAAGCATGTGACATGTTTGGCGCACGCTCTTCATCGTGTAAGTGAGCAGATAAGGTCAGAATACAACGATATTGATATTCTTATATCAAATGTTAAAAAAGTATTTTTAAAGGCTCCTAGTAGGGTAAACATTTTAAAAGAAAAATATCCTGACTTACCGTTGCCTCCGCAACCAGTCATTACCAGATGGGGTACTTGGTTACAGGCAACATCTTACTACGCTCAACATTTAGATAAAATAAAAGAAGTTTTATCCTGCTTGAGCAGTTCTGATGCTATAGCCATACGAAACGCAAAAAACATTTTGGAAAAACAAAATTTAGAAAATGATTTAAAATATATCGAAGAAAATTACTCTATTATACTACTAGCCCTAAAAGAGTTACAAAAACAAAATTTATCTCTAGCTGATTCACTTTTAGTATTTGATCAAGTAAGGGCTACGCTTAACGAGTGCAATAATGAGAATATAAAAAATAAAATAGAATCAGTTATGGAACGAAATCCAGATTTAGATACAATTAGAGAATACAGCGAGAGTATTGAAAAAAGCGTAGCAAATAATCAGAAACTTTATTTCAAATTCGCTCCATTGACATCTACAGATGTTGAACGATCATTTTCCACTTACAAATGGATCTTAGATGTTAAAAGAAATAGCTTAAAAATCGAAAATATTGAAAAAATTATAGTTATTTATTTTAATTGTATAGAGACAGAAAATCAAAATGTAGAAATTGTAACCGATGAGGATTAAAAATAATTGTTTTTAATAAAACTGTAATAATGATTATTTGTATTCACAATAAACAATTTTGTTTGCTTACATATGGTTTTTTATTTTATTACTCTATTTACCAAATTTTTGGAAACTCCGGTACATTCCGGAAGAAATGCATGTCCATGTTATGATATCATGACGCAAGTATCTAAAATCAATATACCTACTCCGACCACTGGTTATAACACAAAACTGCATTAAATAATTGCATGAATATATTTTTTTATTTACATAAATAAGCCTACTTTATAGTTTCACAAGTTTTTTCTATGCTGCTTTGAGTCTCATACAGTACTAAAAAAAACAATTTTAATCATACAAATTTTACAAGGTCTGTGGAATGTATTATATGTAGGTTTTTGTTTATAGTTGAAAGTATCAAATGTCAAATAGATGGCTGAAGTGATGAGTAATGGGGTTAATAATAAATCTGAAGTCGAGTCAACACCATGTGCGGCTAGTTCGCTCGGGAAAGAGTTAGACCAAGATGGCGCCGGCGCCACGAAGGCGAGCGCAACGAGCGCTGGAGAGAGCGGTGGCGGTTTGACCGTGGCGCAGCGCGCGCGCATCGAACGGAACCGGCTGAAGGCGCGCGCCCTGCAGGATGCTCGGCTAGTACGTCTTCCTAACATGTGAGTTTCCTTTGGTTCGGTATTCATTACATGTAACATAAAAATGGAGATTCCAACATCAGAATCCATGATTTTCATCATATATATTTAGGATATTATAAAAAACGAAATATTGTATAAATTCAATCTTAAATCTGACGCAATTTGTAAACATGGTGTTGCAAATCATTTATTTTATCATTTCGGTTATAGAGGAGTAAATATTTTCTGCAGTTTATATGAGAATCTCAATTTTAGGCAGAGTGGATGCTATAATAAGGACTCTAGATAGTTATATATTTTTTAGTAAAGTTGATGCGTAAATATAATATGCCTTTGGGTATTTTAAACAAATTGTCATTTGATACGAAATAATTACCTACAACATAGGAAAGACCTTGTGTATTTATTAAATGAGTATCTTGTAGCGTAAAAAAAAGTTTTGTGGTGATGAATGTAGAGAACAATAGTTGGCTACACAGTACACCAAACAATATTTTGGTCCGCTTCGAAAGTGTAAAGATTTTAGTAATTATTAATAATCTGCAAAACGTACAGGGGTCGCGATAATTATAAATACGAATTATAAGTAAGAACGAGAAGCCGATTTTGACGCCGGAGTCATTGGAGCGCTCGTTGCAGGGTCGGCCCGGCCGAGGCCGCGCGGCAACTGGACTCGGGCGGCGGGTTCCTGCCGGAGGAGGAGCCCCCGCTGTTGGCGCCGGCTATCGCGCCCCCCGCCCCGCTCGTCGACCCTACCTCGCTGCCCGACTGCTCCAACTGCGGGCGGCCGTTCGCCTGCTCGTACCTGTTCGACACGTTCGACTATCCAGTCTGCGACGCGTGCAGGTACGTGAAGGCTGCGGGGGATTTGCCCCGGGACTGGACGGTCTACCTCAGCCGGTCGCTTCGCTGCGCAGGGACGACGACGACGAGCATGCACTGGTGACGCGCACCGAGGCCAAGGGCGAGTACCTGCTGAAGGACTGCGATTTGGACTCGCGCCCGCCGCCACTACGCTGCGTGCGGAGGCGCAATCCGCATCGCGGCGGGGGAGATATGCGCCTGTACTTGCGCGCACAGGTGGTTGAACGCGCGCGACTCGTGTGGGGCGGCGACGAACAGTTGGCCGCTGAGCGGGAAAGACGCGCAGAGGCGGCGGGGCGTGTACGCAGGGGTCGCGCCGCCCGGCGTTTGCGCGCGTTGCGCATGGACGTGCGCTCGTCCCTATACGAGCGAACGGCGCCTAAACACGAGCACAGCTTCGGCCCCGAACGGCACGACGCCGACGCAGATATGTACGAGCGCACGTGCACCACGTGCGGCCACCGAGAGACCTACGAGAAGATGTGAAAATCTCGACGGTCGTTTGTTTTTATAATCGAAATAAATTTGTTCCCAACGCCAGTTGCAGCTTCATTTTGAAACATATCTATTCGAATCGGGCGCCTCGTGAATGCCTTCAGGAGATAGTAAACGAATTCTACTAAGAATAAGAAGTAGGTTTAGGGCCTCGAAAATAAATATCACGGACTTAATCCCCCGCAAAAACCAAAAAATGCGATGCTACCTTAAATGTAACAAAAACATCTAGTACGTTATTATAAAATATTATAAAATAGTACAATATTATTATAAAATATATTATTAATATTAAGCGGAGGTGATTCACTCTCGGGATTTATTCTCGATTACCGTAATGAAACTCCTTCCTCTGCAGACATTCCATTATCTCCAGATTCCTTTGTTTTTTTAAGCAACTACAGCTGAAGAAGTATATGCGACCGTTTCCTTGCTTAGAGATGAATGCACTGTTTGGTTTTATTAAAAGTCATTAAGATATATGCTTTTAGTTCCTTTAATCACACGTCTGTAATCTTCTTTGACTCTGGCTGCTTTCATACTCCTTTTGAGAGCTCTCATCCGTCCAATTTATAGGACTGGAGAAAAAGACCGTCCAAATAATTTCCGACCTATGTCCCTTACTCGGCTTTGCCCAAAATAATAGAGCGTATTTCGAACTAACGATTGGTTTGTTATTTAGACGATACTGCTTTATCTAGTGGAAAATATAATAGGGGTTAAAGTATGAAATTGCCGTTTTATTGCAATAGGTTCTTTGAATTGACATAGAATCTTCATGGTTTGAGGTTTTCGAATGAAACTTTTTTTAAATGGTTTCTATGATGTTCTTTTTTTAAAAAATGTAAAACATTTGAATATCGACTTTCAATTGTTTTTGTTATTCAATTTAGACAAGAAAGATGGATACTGCGAAAATTCGAGTTATTTTTGAATACGAGTTCCGACGCGGAACTAACGCGGCAGAAACAGCCCGCAATATCAATGCTGCGTTTGGAGAGGGGTCTACTAATGAACGCACCGTGCGATTTTGGTTTAAACGCTTTCGTGATGGAAATTTCGACTTAAAGAACGAGCCACGAGGAAGACCGCCCACACAGGTAAATAACGATGAATTAAGAGAGATAGTGGAAGCCGATCCTAGTCAAAGTACCCAGGAATTAGCGGCATGGTTTAACGTTACCTTACCCACAATATTGACTCACTTGCGTCAAATCAATAAAATAAAAAAATACGAAAAATGGGTGCCTCATGATTTGACTGATCTGCAGAAAGAAACGCGTGTTGAAACTTGTGTTGCCTTGTTGAACCGGTACAGAAATGAAGGAATATTGGATCGAATTGTAACATGTGATGAAAAGTGGATTCTTTATGATAACCGGAAAAGAAAAATGCAATGGCTGACCCCAGGTCAAATGCCACAACAGTGTCCTAAAGCAAAACTTACCAATAAAAAGGTAATGGTAACTGTTTGGTGGTCTCAGCATGGTGTTATTCACTATAGTTTTCTCCGATCTGGTCAAGCAATAACGGCAGATGTCTATTGTGCCGAACTCCGAACCATGTTGACAAAACTAGCAGTAAAACAGCCCCGACTCATGAATCGATCTTCACCATTATTGCTCCACGACAACGCGAGACCTCACACAGCACGAGAAACCATTTTGACCCTTCAGGAACTGCAGTTAGAAACCATTCGTCATCCTCCGTATTCACCAGACCTTGCTCCAACGGACTACCATTTTTTTCGTGATTTGGACAATTATCTACGTGACAAGAAGTTTTCTTCCCAGGAGGCAGTACAAAATGCTTTCACACAGTTTGTGCAGTCTAGATCGTCGGAATTCTATCGCAAAGGCATTAATGACCTTCCCATTAGATGGCAGCAATGTATAGATAATAATGGCAACTATTTTGATTAAATAAATTTGTTAAAAATTTAAAAAATAAACAATATAGATTTTCAGTACAAATCGGCAATTTCATACTTTAACCCCTAATAGTTTCAGTGTAGGAAAATATATAACTTGTTGAAAACCAGCATAAGGGACAAAAGGGTGTGGTTATCTTTTTAGACCTTGTCAAAGCCTTCGACACTGTATCGAGATCCCTATCCTGCTGAGTAGGGATACTTTTCAAAAATCTTCGAAAATTGCGTTACTTAATACTTGAACGCCCCCTCCGATAGGATCTTATAATTTTGATCTGTAATTTATCAAATTATAAGGTATTCTGTTTGAAAAAAGTCGGATTATTGGGATTTTAGGGAGTACTCTATAATCTGAAAAATTAGATAGTGCGACACTGCCCTGCAAAACGTTTGTCGGATCACTGGGGGTCCACTGTATTTTGAGTTTACAATTTTTTTATTTTAATGGGCCGGTTGGTGCGATAGTAGTGGTCCTGCCGCCAAAGGTGCTGGGTTCGACTGGGTTGGAATAACAATGTTAGCATAAGCATTTGTACCAGTCATGCTTGTTCATATACTTATTTGCGTATTATGTCAGTTTCTAGTAGAAACTAACTAATTTATATGAGTCGTCCGCCATTTATTTAATATTATTATTTATTAACTAAATAACGTCACTTACTGAGTTTAAATTTGAAAAGTGACTGAAGTATGAAACGGCGTTTGTCTAATTATCGACTTGCAAGATTGCAATACTTGCTTTGCAACACATCTTGAACTCATCAATTCAGTTATATCACCAATGCTATGACGCGATGATGTCCTTCTTTGCCGAAGGTAAGCCGGGAAAGCGCGCCGTAGTCCAGCGAGGTGCTGAGATAGTAGTTAGTGTCGTAATAAATTCCATCAGGTGCCGGACACACACAAACTTAACACCGGACCCAAGACAAGATTATATTTGTCTCTTTCACGTTTTAAAATGTTAAACTGCAGCCCACTTACATGGCAATAAAGATTTTCAATAAGTTACCACCGACAATACGTAATTACCAATATTTTAATTGTTTTAATAACAAATTAAAGTTTTTCTTATCCAAAAATGCTTTTATTCTGAGAAAGAATACCTTGAAATCCAATACGTGTAAGTCATTAACTGTATTGTTAAGTAGGTATATTATAAAATGTTAATTTAAAAATCGCATATAATTGCCTAATCTTTGATATTTTAATAAAATAATAAATAAACGTAAATTTAATTTATAATTATTTTAATAATCTATTAATTTGCCATACCTGTACAAGGTGTCTAAGTTATAAATCCTTTAATTAAAACTCAGAACTATGTTACACTTAGTAAGCAAATAAAAGTTTGAATGTGACCGCGCATTGTAAACAATATAAGAGACAGACATTTATCGTTTAGTTTTTTCTCCATGAAAATCGCTAAATGTCCAAAGTCAAGTATAACAACTATTGTATTCACAACATTAAATGTAATACAAAAGTATTACTAGTCGAGAAATCCAATAGCCTTAGCAATCAAGAGGAGTGAATTGCCATATCGAAAATATGAAGAACGGAACAGTATTATAATAATTTAAGCGCACGCTTTTGAAAGAGCGGCATGAGTATCAAAACCAAGAATTTTAGGGGGAGATACCACAAAGACAGAAAATTGTAATGATGTAATAAAATAAATTATTTGGACTAATTTGTGATAATAGTTTTAAAATAAAAAATATTTTTGACTTGACTTTCTATCAATTTAGACAGTTTAATAATCAATACTATATAATTTATTGACTAAAACTAGATTAAGGAAAAGTCAAAACTATAGTTTTATGGTTTGTTTGTCTCTTTCTTTCTTTCTTTGAATCTTTGGAATCTCATGTGGGCTATTTTCAAAAAACCTGGGTAACAGTTTTCACTACCTATGGGTGCTTACAGACTCCTGTTTCTTAGTTAAGGGAAAGTACCAACGAAAGTATTTTGATGCCCGCTTAACATAGTTCTGTTATCAATTAGTCGGGAAATGAAGTTATGAGTCCGTTGTATTATGGATATAAGTCCATTAAATTCACCAGTACCACTTTTTGTACACCTGTACTATAAAGGCTTCTGGAATGCCCACACCTGTGATGATTGTGAAGTGGCTGTTGATTGTTTATAATAGAAATGATATGTATTTTATATTCCGGGTCTTGGAAGCATATCTTTACTATGGCTAATGTAATGTCACATAACTACCAAAGATAACTCTCCTTGCTTGTAAGTTTTCTATGCATGACAGACCCAGCACTGGGAAGTAAAGATGCGGTAGTCGAAACAATGAGCAGCCATGCCAGTCGACGGCCAATTGTGAATATCCTGACGAGAGGTGTCCACACAATGCAGTTTAAAGTCCCGCCTGGGGGGCTTTTTTCAACAAGTCAATCCTAGTTCTGTTGCTCATCAATGCTAATATAGAGGAACAATTGGTTAATAAAATATGTTTAGAAAAAGAAAAACTATTGTTAAGAGAGAAACAAATGCATTTTGATATTGGTAAGTAAATGTACAGTAGGTCAGCCCTAAACTCACTCCGTGAACCGCAGCTTGCAGTGGCTTCAGTCGGCTGGCGGTAGGCTTCACCTCTTTTACATACTAACAAGAATCAAAGGATATATTTATGTAAAGTCACTTCACTTCAGCGGGTCTGGCTGAAAATGGCTTGCGCTATAAGGCTAAACAGATGTTATTTCATCGCCTACATTATGACAATATTTACACTGTATTTTTAATTAAAGTTATAGAATTTAAGTAATACATATTACTCATGTGATGTAGCCAAACAAAAAAATGCAATTAGACAAATTTTATTACAAATGTTTAAAAAAGTTTTTTATCTCTTAAGTAATAACTTTACCAAAATGCAGTTCACGTAGTGAGTGCAGTATTTTGAGAAAGAAAAAGAAATCACATAATCTACATAATACAAAGTGTTAGATGGACTTAAGGTCTTCTGGTAAATCGTTCTTCGGATGTTTATTTTCAAAGTGTTGCTTATATGTCTTGGGGTCGGGCATTTGAGCCTGAAACAAAATTTTAAGTTATAAATAATTATAAAATCTATATATACCCCTAAATTATATAATAGGGTAGATGTCACCTAAAATTTACCCTTAATTATTTTAATTTATATTATATTAATAAAATTAAACCTTACCAAGTTATTTTTATGTACACATGTACACACATAACAAAATACGATATATATGAACATAATTAATGTAGTTAGCGTTCAACATTGGTGGAACGATACTAGCTCATATTAGAAGTTGGAATACGTTTGTAAAATTCGACACGTTTGCTAGCGTCTCGGTAGCTCAGCGGTCAGAGCAGTCGCCCGGATTGCGAAAGGTCGTGGGTTCGAATCCCATCTGAGGGCTCGGAGGCGTGGTTGTTTTTTACACACGTATTTTATATCTTATAGAAATATTGCATTGTGAATGCAAAAAATTAAATAAAAACATAATTAATGTGATTAAAGTAAAACAGCGATCTGGTAAAAATAACCAAAGTTTTGGGTGATATTGACCCAATAGACAATAAAGAAACTTAATACATTGCTAAACTATTAAATCGGTATTTGTGGTTGTAAGTATTAGACAAAAAGCAACAACACAGTTGAAATAGAGAAGAAGTACCTTGCACACTACACACACATGCACAAGTGCTTTTTGTGCAGCTTTTTTTTGGTCAGTGGCACTGTGACCTTGTTGCTTCTTTATCTTAGATTGTTTCTCAGCTGCCTTGGCTTGTGATTGAATCTTCTGTTGTCCACGGGCCATTATTCTGTAAAGAAAAGTGTTGTTAAAATTACTGCTATGACAGCATAGTTTTATGATTATTATTAGGGTAATAGTTATAATTTTGTATGACCATACTAACAGGTTATCGAAAAACAACAGGTTCTTATTCTGTAGCTATAGTGAATTAAATTGACTATGTCATAAAGTATAATGTGAAGAACATTAAAATATTAAATAATAGTGTGAAACTGCTCTGACACTAATGCAGTTTATTTAATATTAGCAGGTAAAGTTTAACCCAAAAAAAATCTGCAGGCATCAAACACCTCAACTCTGATCTTTGGCTGTTATATGTGGACCAAGTTGTAGCCAAGGTTTGTAAAACATCAAACAGTAAAATTACAATAGAACAAAAGGCTATACCTGTCATGTGTAAGATAGGTTTCACGTGAACTTAACAGATAAAATATTCTAACGGGATGAATAAGAAAGTCCTACTCTTTCTTAAAAAGTTATAGAATATGACAACATTTTTTACATCATAATAATTGTTTATCGGATAAACAAAATCTGCATTAGTAATTCCAGGTAGGTAAACACATGAACAATATAGAGATATGTATATTTAATTGAAAACTAAAAAAATGTTATTCTAGCATAGCATTACTTTATTTCACAAGATGTACTTATGGATCTAAATATGTGCTAACACACACAAGAAATTAGAAAGGAACAGAGTAATTAGAGTGGTCTCTTACTAATATTAAGAATTACTTTCACCAATTCCTGAATTTAGTTATAAGCAGCTCTAATCTTAATGTCTCCTTTTGCACCTAACTCATGTTAAACGATTACTTCGAAACCATGTTAAAGTAAGTTCGTAAATACAAAATGCCACATGTGTGTCATTAAGAAACACTTAGATCACCACTCTTGGATCGGCTGTCAAACAACATTTATGACATAAATAGCATTGCAAATATTAATAACACATTGTAAGTTAAGATCAAAAATAAGAAATAGTGAAGCATACATTACCAACCTTCTGTTTTAGGCTTTTGGAAACTTTGAGTAACGGAGTTTTTTTGTAATATTTACAATATTTCTTCTAATCGTTAATATTCTTCAATAACTTCGTTTTTTAAATCTAACGAGGCAATGAGAATAAAACCTTTTTAACGTAAAAATACGCTTTCCTAGCTGACCGTCCTCGTTTTTTTGTTCACTTTTTGCTCACAGATAACAGTGTTTGACGTGTTGTAGTTTTAGGTGCCGTGTTTTTGACGTAACCCCTATTTTTTTCATGTTAATATAGGGCACTGGCTTCAAGCTGTTTGACCAGTGTTGCCAATAAAAATTTTGAAATTCCGTTGATTTCATTACGAAATTCCGTTAGAAATCCGTTAAATCTCCCAATTTTCTCGTCAGTAAAATCCATCGAATTACCAGGAGTAAAATTTAAGTAAATAAAAAGTGAAATAAAATAATAGCTCAATTTATTAAAAATTAAGTTCAACAATCTTTACAAAAAATCTAAATCTATGTTATCTAAGTCTAAATCATTAACACTATTTGGGGTCTCAGTCTTTAAACAATTTATCCATAAGCCACTCGCTACGAAACTTTTGTTTATAGCTCGATTTCGGCATTTTCACTAAACAACATCCATTAAACCACTAAATCTTATAACACAAAAACGTAAGAACCTTAAATTTGTGTGTCTCAACCCTACACCAATTTATTGCACTCTCTATATGAAATAAAGAAAGAACAATACAAATATGTTTAAAGTGTGACAGAGTTCGCATCATTATTTTGCCTCCAGCTACCTTGTCTATGTCAGGGGAAATTCTCGTACATGTATGTCGTAGGTAGAGTGTCTATGGTACATCTGAGGTATTTACGATGATAGAGTGGACATAATAGAAACAAAAATTTTGCTTTGATTTTTGAAATAAAATTGTTGTAATTTGAAATATAAGAATAGATCTATCTTTATTTGAATAATAACCTTTTTCCAATTCCGCTAAACAATCCGTTAGCCGTCAAAACACTATTTCTTCCGTACCTTCATAGCCCAAATCCGCTAGATATGACGGGAAATCCGTTAAGTTGGCAACGCTGTGTTTGACTAAGCCGTACTTCACACAGACCAGTAAAAAAGAGTACAAGTAGCATCACGTGGTCTTTTCAAGGAAACCTGAGTAACTTAACTAGTGATTTTTAACGAAGGTAGGTAAAATAAAACACACAGATTTTTTTTAGATTTTTATTTTACCTAGAAGTACTATTTCCAATACCCAGTGATGTATAAGATACCCTATACAAAGTATCTGAAATACTAGATGCAAGATACTTTAAAAAAAAGTATTTCAGATACCAGATACAAATAATTTTCTGAAAAGGTATCTGAAATACTAGATACAAAATACCTATCTTTCAAATACTTTTTAAAGATAAACTACTTTTGTTAGAAAACAACATTTAATTGAATTTAAGTTTATTTGTTCGAGATAACAATTTTCGAATAGATCGCATTGATAACAAGTGACAAGACAAAATATGAAGGAATTAAAATTGAGATTGAGGCCTCATTATCATGCCCCCAAGGGAGAAGAGTCGCTCCACAGGGGCAGAGCTGGGCAAACAAGTGTTATATTTTAGAAATATTTTTTTAATTGTAGGTTAAGCATCTTTATTGTTGAGGTACTGGAGTGTCTAAAAATCACTGGTGCTGCTTGTGTTTTCGCCACTAGCAATAGAGGAATCGGAGTCCTTTAGAAACATATAATAAGAGTCATCTTTTGTTTTTTTTTATATCACCTTCAATGTTGTTTAAAACCTCCGATTTTTGTTTTTCAGATCGATTGATCTTTCTTGTTTCAAACAGGACAAGTTCTTTTACATATCCCTTTCGCGCTTTTGGTACCCATTTCAGTTTAAACATGGGATGGGACACTGAGGCTACAGTCAGGTCACAGGTACAGATGTACCTCGGAAAGTAGGAGTTAGGTGGAAGGAATTCCTTTTTGCCGTGAAAAGACACACTTGTGTTTTAGAGGCGTTGAAATTAACGAGGTTACTGTCCCCCACTGTCTAAACGTAGTTTAGCCTCTGGTTTATTCGCTAAACCATGGCCTCAATAGCCACGGAGTCAGAGGAGCAGCCATCGACAACTACTCTGATCGATCGAGTCGAGCAACTTGCTGTTTAGCACTTTTTCCGTAACCTTACAGAGTATGGAAGTGATGGTGATCGGTCGGTAATTGCATGGGTCGGCACGACTACCCTTTTTGGGTACTGGTTGCACATTGGCAAGCTTCCAGGATTTTGGGACGTCCGTCAAGAAGAATAGGTGCGGCTTCTCGGTCTTCAGATGGTGATGGACCGAATGGAGATTTGAGTGCAGTCCTCTAATGTTCGCAAGGTGAACTTTAAATGGAAGGAAGTGCAGCCGTTGTTTAAAATTCTTCCTATTCCTTCTTTTCATGATGGTGAATGTTGGGGGTAAGATTTTTAGTCGAGACGCTACTTAGTCGAACAATGGGAGTTTTCTTGGGCTAAGCTGACCAAAAAAGGGAACTCACCTGGAGACTGCGGGGACACCCGAATCCCCCCGAAATGGCCACCGGGTCCTCCCGTCCAGTCGCCAACTGGCACGGTGGAGCATTTTGGGATTTTTCGCGAGTTGGCGGGGCAGCCTTTCACGCGTGGCTAACGCGCTAGTAGGGCCTCCTACTAACTGCGGTCGGCCAGCGGCTAAAACCGTGCTTCGGATCCCGCTACCCTCCAGAATGAGTTACCAGGTACAGCATAGGCAAGATACCAAGATCGAGTCCCACCCACCGTCACTCCTGTCGGTCCTCAGATAAGACCGACATCGTGTCACCATCTTTCGTTAAGTTCCCGACAATATCGACTATTTTTTTTATTTATGACTTGCACAATTTGTGCATTTAGCCAGTGTCAAGTAAGTATAATCTTTCTTTATTTTTTTTTATTTATTATATTATTTATTTTTATTTATTAATAACACGCCATTATTACACACTAATGTCAACCTAACACAAATTTTAACAAAAAACCAAAACAATTAAAGTGACATTCGCGCTCCTGCCAAAAAGTCCAATGTCTACTAAAGAGCGTTCGGAGAGAAAACCTGCGAAGTTCATTTTAGTAAAAGTATCTGAGGGAACAAAGTATCTTCAAAATACAAAGATACCAGGAAAATGTATCTAAATATAAGATACTAAATAAAATATTTAGAAAGTATTTCAAATACAAGATACAAATACGTATTTTGTATCTTGTATCTGTATTTCAGATACTTTTATCTAAGATAAGTCACATCACTGCCAATACCTAGACTTATAAGTACCATCAGGAACTTCGTGTTATCACAATGTTAGGAACTGAAATAAAAACTACAAAAGTAATGAGATCCAATATTGACTTATTTTACTTACGTATTAATTAAAATGATAGGTTTTTTATTACTAATAAATCTCGTGGTATTCAACAAAACAATTTTTCTTCTTATCGACACACAAAAACACGTTGCAATGTGAACATTTACTATACGGTTTCGACTGAATCTTCTTCAAACTACAAACCTCACACCTTCCCCTATTCTCTACGAATGAAGGCCAATGGATGCCTCTGTTACCCAGGCGTACGTCTTTTATAGTGGAATAGTCAGATTTGCGCCTTTTGGATGAACCGCTTTGCGCAGTATTATCAGTAGAAGTCTTTCTTTTCTGACCTGCATCTTTCATTGTCATCAAGCCTTGAGAAACAGAACGTCGAAAATCTTTTACGGTAATCTGTTCCATTATAAGTCCATAAATAATATATGCATTGACAAATGCGATGTCCAGAAGACCCCAAAACAACCTGTGCCACCATTTCGGTGATTTGCGACCTATACAGTAAAGGGCTCTCAATCGATCGGCAGTATCTACGCCGCCCATATAACTATTGCAATCTTTGACAGCAACCAGGGCATGTAATGGCGGACTTGGATCCATTTTTTACTTTAGATGACACAGTTGTTTCATCGTTCCCCTGAAAATTAGATACTAAATGAACTACTTTGTTATCTTTCCATTTCCAATATCCAACATCGAAATTTGAAAATCGATGATCACTGTCGCCCCTTTTCATTTGAGAATCAACGAGCATATTTCCGGCTAGTCCTTTTCTATTACTTCGGATAGTTCCACATAGGTGTTTTCAATTTCTCAAGCAAAGTAACAGACGAGAAAAAATTATCCAAGTAAACTACCTCCCCTATACCCCAATCTTGTTCCGTCAACTCCAAAACTACTTTCTCTCCCAAGCCATAGCCGGTAAATTTTGAGTTTAGTTCTTCGTCTTTTCCCTGGTAAATTTGAAACTTCTGTATATAACCTCTCTGATCAGCAAGACACCACAACTTCTACCCCCTTTTCATGGGGTTCATGGGTAGATATTGTTTCAAGACAGACCTAGCCTTGAATTTGATCATTGATTCATCTACACTGAGTTCGCGAGTACCATGATAAACCGCTTGAATTTTTTTATTGAGTGCATCAATCATCGGTCTAATTTTATATAATTTGTCTTTGCAGTCTCTTGGCATTTGGGAGTTATCATTGCAATGCAGATGAGATAAAATTAAAGCAAATCTGTCTCATGCCATTGTTTTGTAAATAAGTGCATTGTTGAGATCAGGTGACGAAGAGTAATGGTCTCTCCACGCCGGACGAGTATTGTAACCCATATAAAAATTATCTATAAATGTTAGGAGTTCCACCTTTTTTAGGTTCAATACCTTGCCTTTCTGAGTAGCATAATGATTACAAAAATCAGTTCGCAACCATCAACTCGTCAAGTCACGCGTACTCATATCATTTATTAATTATTAGCTAATTTTAGTTTCTTAATCAAATATATATACATATCAGTTTCAATTATAGTTATCATTTAATAGTTCTATCCCGAACATTGATCCGGCTCGAAGGATATGTATATATATTTGATTGGTTTGTTGATGGTTGCGAACTGATTTTTTTACAATAAATTGCTAATAAATATGAATTGAGGTCAACTAAAAAGTGCTGATGGGACGATGTACGCGCTTGCTCGTACATTTGGTATATTATATTGTCAATAATATCTTCAATCAATACTTAAAATACATCAGTCGGTGTAGCACAGTGAGCAAAACAGTCTTCTACTACTCCAGTATCTGCAGTGTATTCTGGTAAAAATGTATTTAGGTCCCTCTTTTTCCATTTACGGTTTGGTTCGGGTAATCGCTGGTTAGTTTTATATGAAGACGTATTTGCTGACTGACTGAGGTCAGGCTGAACACTAGGTCCAGATATTGGAGATGTGGGTACCTGATTTATAGGGTCCTCCAAAACATCTTCATTTGACGGCGAAGACGGTGAAACTTCGGCCAAGACACTGTCTAGAGCTTGTTCGAAAATCTCATCAAAGCCTCTTGGTGAGGGTAGATGAGGATTTTCCACTTCATCATCGCTGACGCCTGCATCAGACTCTTCGTCGCATTCCGGAAGATCTTCTAATAATAGGGCTTCAATAAGAGCAGTATTATTTTGAATATTCATCTCAATGGCTAAAACAATAAAAATATAGGTCAGAGCAATGATAAAAATACAATAACATTAGTTTATGATAAAACAGAATACCCGCTTCATCGAGTATGTGTATTATAAAAAACCCATACTTTTTGAAACTTGAATCACCTGACGGTACTTTTAAGTCCGCATCAGTTTTTATCAAATATTCAAATATAATAAACTGATAATACATTGTAACAGCTTTTATAAATGTTATTAGTGATATAAACAACGTAAAAAGTAAAAAACATAGCACTTACCTATGATATTCTATTTATAAAAAAAATCCAATTACACTGTACAGCGAAGTGACAAAATGTTTGACAAGTTGTAACTCGCTCTTCAAATTCTGCGGCTAAATCACGTGGTATCCAAATAACGCGCCGTGATTGGCTTACGAAAACGGTACTCTAAAGGATCGTCAGTTTTAATTGACATAACGTATTTTCGTACTTAAGTTATTAGACGAAAAATGTGGTGGTACTTCTAAGTACCGTAAGAAGGGAAAGGGTTAACTCACACAACTTTAAAACGTGATAATGTTCCGATTGGTTAAAAAAACTAACCGTTAGAGCATATATCCCAAAAATGAATTATTAGATATTTTACCTTTTTTCATGCGTTCATGGTTCATAATAGATGACAGCTTTCTTCTTTGTTCTAATATCGCATTTGTGTTCAAAATAGTGTTATAATTATGCTATTAGCAGCACTGTTTTTGGCATTCTGTACACTGCAACCACGCTAGACAGCGTTTCAAGTTGAAAAAATTACCAGTCTTAAGATTTAAGGAAAATACCACAGGCAATATAATATAAGATAAAGATAAAATTATTTTTATTCAATATGAGCATTTACAATGCGTGCATTGAACGTCAAAGCTACGCCATGGCTTCGTAAGACCTACGTTGGGAGACCTTGTACCGAGAAGAAGAAAATCAACCCACTTTCCTTTTAAGTGTGGATCTCAATATGAGTTGTAATAAATACAACATTTTTCTATGTTTAAAAATACACTCAAACATTTAATATATTTATCGTTTACAATTTTATTACAGTCAATATGGTTTTGCTTTCCAAAATAGTTTTCAAAATCATATTAATTAAATCACCTTTTTTTATTTAGCAGCATTATTTGTGAGCAAAAATAATTAACTTTTACAAAATAAATCAATAAAAATATTTAAAATGAGAATTCTATGAAACTTATTTGCAACCAATATGCATCTCATACTATTATTATAGATATTTATTATTACACTATAATCAGATGCATAACTAATTGAGTAGCGGGCAAGTTATGACGGAAAGCTTGCTATCAGTAATTTGTAGGTGATTTAAAAACGTGTGTGTGAACAGATCATTGTCCAGCAGATCAAAATTAAATGAGAGTTCTTTTCGCATGCAGCTGAGTTCTATAGTTCCTGATACTTTTAAGAAATAGTTCTGGCGTTTTTACCTCGAAAAATGTCAATAAAAAAAATGATCTGCTAACTTCCCGTAGCAGATCATTTTGCAGCAAATCGAAAACAAATGCGATTTATTTACGCATGCAGCTGAGTTCTATAGTTCCTGATACTTTTTAGAAATAGTTGTGGCGTTTTTACCGAGAAAAATGACAATTTACGAAATGATCTGCTAACTTCCCATTTCTCGTAGCAGATCAATTTGCAGTAGATCAAAAAACAAATGTGAGTTCTTTTCGCATGCAGCTGAGTTCTATAGTTCCTGATACTTTTTAGAAATAGTTCTGGCGTTTATACCGAGAAAAATGACAATTTACGAAATGATCTGCTAACTTCCCATTTCTCGTAGCAGATCAATTTGCAGTAGATCAAAAAACAAATGTGAGTTCTTTTCGCATGCAGCTGAGTTCTATAGTTCCTGATACTTTTTAGAAATAGTTCTGGCGTTTTTACCTCGAAAATTGTCAATTAAAAAAAAAAATGATCTGCTAACGCTATAGTAGCTATAGTAGCCTGGTTTGGTTTGGTTTGGTTTGGTTTGGTTTGGTTTGGTTTGATTTGGTTTGGTTTGGTTTGGTTTGGTTAGGTTAGGTTAGGTTAGGTTAGGTTAGGTTAGGTTAGGTTAGGTTATGGGGGGTGCAAGGTCGGATAGAACCTCCACGAGTGCCCAGCCCATTGTAGGTCCCACTTCACACGTGCGGTGGCAACAACAATGGGTTTTGGGTCGGTGCATCCTGGGCGCCTTCGTATATAATCCCTTCGGGGATTGCATACGAAGGTGGCTAATAATCCGACAACTGGGGGGGTGCTCGGCTGGCTGACCCGGGTAGCCTGGGTAACGGCAGCCGAGCAGGGGTATACCGTAACCCCGTACGTAGTGCGGGGCCGGGGGCCGCCATCCTTCGGGGTGGGGGCTGCGAGGAAGAAAACCTCTATAAAAATCACAAGAGGGGGACCTCTCGGTCCGGTCCGCAACGCGGACACGTCGGGGCGTGCACTGGTCTGAGGACTGGTTCCGGCCCACCCGCAGCCCTGTACGTAGTGCAGGGAGTGGGGGCCGCCACTTCGGTGGGGGCCACGTGGAGAAAACCACTCTAAAAAATCCTCAAAGGCCCGGCGCTGGAGTAACGTGGCGTCGGGCGCCCGTGCGCGGGTGGCTGGCGGAGAGCGTCAGCCTACTAGCGACACCCACGGATACCGCCCGTCCTCCGTGGTGTATTTAGGGTTACCCGGGTACAGGGGGCACTGCCCGGGTGGACTGTTTAATTCCCCCACACTCGTGGGAACAAGATGGAGACTCTTAATTTTAAAAACTTATTTTCTGGTGGTAGGGACGAAAAGTCCGGCAAAAAGAAGAAGGAGGAGATAAAGAAAGACGAAGGTGAAAAGGCTGCGTTTGTTGAACCAGCAGCAGCCCGTCAACCGATCGTGCGTCTAGCGCGCATACCCTTGCCATCAACATCTGCGGCACAAAGCAGGAGCAGAAGTAGCTCTCGAGACTCGAGAAGCTCACTTATGGATATGACGGTCGATCCAATAGTAAGGAAACGAACAAGAGAGCCGAAACAACCGGGCGACAATGGCTCAGAAGAAGACGCTGCACCAACAGCAAAGGTAAGTGCAGCCTCCGAAAACAGAGGAAGAGGTAGGCCTGCAACAACTGGCCAATATGTTGGACTAGCTAGAGCTAATGCGGAACTCAATGCTGCTAAACAACTACAGCTTGAAGCGCAAGAAGCGGAAGCAGCCACAAAGCCTTGCCCCCTTAGCAAACAAAGATCAAAAGGGGTGGCTCAACCACAAGAAGGAAGGCCCGAGGACTTAGCCAACTGCGAGTTACTCCAGCGCGGCATGGATGGTGTCGATGCTGTCCTAGAGGTTGCTGCTAAATCCGGTCACTTAAAGGGCACCAGTGTAAGGGCACTTAAAGACGCAGCATCACTTATAAAGAAGATGCTCTGCGAGATGTACGACCGCAACACTAGTTGCGACACAAAGCGTCTAGAGGAACGATTCCTCAAAACCCAAGAGGCACTCTCACGCACCAACGCGGAGAACGCGCGTATAGCAGCCGAAAACCAACGGCTCAAAGAAGAAATGGCGGCTCTCCGACGTGAGCTCGAACTGGTACGTGAGGGGTTGAACTCAGACTCAACCCAGCTTTCGAAGTCTGATCGAAGACAACGTCGCCCACAAAACACCGTGGGCGACATGACTGTAGATGAATTATGTCGGCTCATTGTTGACCAAACGGGCCCTATGCTAAACGCTCGCATAGAGGGTCTGGCAAGGAGGCTGCCGCCGGAGGAACGTATCCGGCCACCGTTGGCAGCGGACAAAAAGAAGAAAGCGGCAGAAGCCGCGCCATCAAAAGTAGATATTGCCGGCGTATCTCAAGCAGCTCCCACTGCGTCTAAGGGAGAAAAGAAGAAGCGCAAGGCCAAGAAGACAAGCCTAGCGGCAGCCGAAGCAGCGACTTCTAGGATCCAAGCCGGATCTAACCAAGATGAGACAATGCCCACACCTCAACCATCCAACGGTGCCTGGGAGACGGTTGGTAAACGGGGAGCTCAGTCGAAGCGAGCGAAGGAGACCCCAAAGCCACCAAATAAAAAGAATAAGGGGAAGAAGAAAACGAAGTTACGGCCACCCCAATCGGCTGTGGTAGTATTAAAACTGCAGCCCGAAGCTGTCAGTAAAGGGTTGACGTACGCCGACTTTCTGGCACAGGCGAAGAGTCATATCGATTCGACAATAATTGGTTCGGGCCTCAAAATAAGGGTTGCCGCTACAGGGGCCCGTAAAATTGAGGTCGCTGGCGACGATCACGGGGCTAGAGCCGACAAGTTGGCAGAAAAGCTGGCGCAAATTGCTGGTTCAGAATTTGTGCAAATATCTAGGCCGACCAAAACAGCTGCTCTGCGCGTGTCAGGACTTGACGACGCAGTTACAGTTGAGGAAGTAAGGGCGGCGATAGCCGCAACGGGGGGTTGTACAGAAGCAGCGGTATCCGTTGGCACCATACGCCACAGCCGGCTCGGTCTCGGCACCGTGCTGGTGAGATGCCCAGTGGCCGCTGCCAAACAGATGGCTGTAAGCGGCAACAGATTGCTCGTAGGCTGGGTCTCGGCGGTTATTCATCACCTGCCGTCGAGGCCCATGAGGTGTTATAAATGCCTCGAGGTGGGCCATGCCCACGAAATGTGCGAGGCCACCGTGGACAGAAGTGGCCTCTGTTACAGGTGTGGGAAGCCTGATCATCAGGCAAAAGACTGCACTGCCAAGCCACACTGCGTGCTGTGTGCAGCGGCAAAATTGAGCGCAGGCCATACGCTGGGGGGTAAGTCCTGCAAAGCCCCCCGGCCGCAACGCGAGAAGCAAAAGCAGGCGTCCACGGCTCCTCCGCCCAGAGCTGAAACCAGCCTACCAGCGGAGACCATGGAGACGGCTGCCACAGTAGAGGCGGCTATGTGTAGCGGGGCAAGCTAGGGTAACCTAGGCAAACCCCGCTGAGAGGGCCGGGCGGCGGAAACGGGGAATTTCCGTCGTCCACATTAGGGCTCTCGTGGTGGCAGGGCGCGTTTGTGTTTCGGCGCGCCCGCACCGTTGGAGGAGCTTCTGAGCTCCACGAAGATGGGGTCCTCCACAGGACCGCCGGCGACGAACCGCGGTTGCATATTCCGATCCCGTGGTTCGCCGCACTTGCGGCAGACGGAACACCGGGGGGTTTTAGTGGGTATGCCCGTCAGCCTTTTACTGACGGGTGAGTCCCACATAACCCCGCCGTCTCCCCAACGGTGGGGTATGCGTAACGCATTTCCCCCCGTAAAAAAAAAAAAAAAAAAAGGTTAGGTTATGGATGGAATGTGCAACCGCAACAAAGAGGCTGACACCAAGAGGCTGGAGGATCGGCTCCTAAAAGCGACGGAGGAGCTGTCGCGCACTACGGCGGAAAATTCCCGCATGCACCAACACAACGCCACCCTGCGAGATGAGGTAGTGGGTCTTCGGCGTGAAGTGCAGTTGCTGCGGGAACAAATTGATCGCACTCAGGGCGGGCCCAACATAACAGCAGACGTGAGAGCCAACACCGTCGGTTCAATGTCGGTAGAGGACCTCCGACGAGTCATAGCGGAGCAAGCCGGCTATATGATCAACGCGAGGATAGAAGGGTTACAGAGTCGGCTACTGCCGGAAGAACGTTTGCGGCCGCCACTGGCAGCAGACAGGAGGAAGGCGGCAACACCTGCGCTGACCACTCCAGCGGCAAACCCTGGTCCATCCAAGGCTGCCAATGCTGCACCCGGGCGAGCGGCCAGGAAAAAAGCCAAGAAGGGAGAGAAGAAGCGTGAGAAGGCTGGGGCTACAGCACTCACGTCAGAGGGCCCACTCCCGGCTGTCCCCGCTTGCAACGCTAACGAGGAGCCCTGGCAACTGGTGGGAAAGCGGGGCGCTAAGCAGAGACAGCGCCCCGTGTCAACGAAGGAGCACGGTGAAGACCAGACGGCGAAGAAGAAGAAGAAGCGGGGCCGCAAGCTTAAAGTCCCCAGTACCGCAGCTGTAGTACTAACCTTGCAGCCTGAGGCAATCGATCGGGGTGTCACTTACGCCCAGATAATTAAGAGGGCAAAAGACTCGTTCTCCATCCACGAGTTAGGAATAAACGGAGTCCACATGAGAGAGACCGCGACTGGGGCTCGCAAAATCGAAGTGTCCGGTGACGAGAAAGGCACTAAGGCTAATCTCCTTGCCAATAGGCTTCAAGAGGTGCTGTCCGACGTTGCCCGTGTCGAAAGGCCCTCAAAAACTGCCGAATTGAGGGTTTCAGGGCTCGATGACACCATCGAGTCAGTCGATGTAGTCGAGGCTATAGCGACAAAAGGTGGCTGCCTTCCCGGCCAAGTTAAAGTGGGTGAGATCCGCCCGGGCCTGGGCGGTGCTGGTTCGGTGCTGGTCCGGTGCCCAATAGAAGCGGCGAAAGTTTTTGAGACAGACGGTCGTCTCCATGTGGGGTGGAGTATCGTCCAGGTGCGGGTTCTGGAGCGCCGCCCTATGCGGTGCTTCAAATGCATGGGCGTGGGCCACACTAGGTTTATGTGCCCTACCAAGAGTGACCGCAGCGGGCTCTGTTTCCGCTGCAGCAGAGGCGGACATAAGGCGGTTAGTTGCAAATACGAGCCGCACTGTGCCGTTTGCGCCGAAGTCGGTCGCCCGTCAGGGCACGTGATGGGAGGCAGAAGTTGCGATCCCCCTGCCGTCAGGGGCAAATGTCCCGAACCACAGATCGCTCAGCCGGTGGTGCCGCGAGAACCCGCGTCATTGGAGCCGGAGGACGAAATGTCACAATGAGAGGTAGTTGGCTGTGCGAGGGGTCCGGTTGCGGACGCGCACCGTCGGGGCCACGGTCGCATTTTACTTCCCGAGGTTTCTACCCGACCGCTGGCACACTCTCGGGCGACTCGGTGTCGTAGGAGAGTCTACCAGTGACAGGTCATTGAGGGAATGCCGCAGTGTTTTAGTGGGTAGGCCTCCGGGCACCCACCAGGCATCCCTCGTCGGGTGAGTGCACGGAGGAGAGCCCCACATAACCCTGTTGCCAGCCAAGCGGCAGGGTATGCGTAAGGCATTTCACTGCGTAAAAAAAAAAAAAAAAAAAAAAAAAAAAAGGTTAGGTTAGGTTATCTCGGTTTTCGAGATAGCTGTGCGCGCCTTTCTGCTGGATTGGTCTTCGCCCTTTTCAGGGCGAGCACCTGGCCTGTAGGAACCAGTTGGGAGAGGTCGGGGGAGTGCTCCACCTGGTCATTGCTCGACGAATTGGCGGTTTTCGCCAAGTTTTCGAGCAGCGTCCGAGTACAACCTCGATTTTTTCGAACTTGGAGGGGGGGAGTTGATCCTCGGTATAGGTAGGGGGCTTCATTGGTGCCGCTACTTGCGCCGCGAAGTCTCGCTGGCGCCACCTCTGAAGCGGTTAGGTAGTTAGGGCAAAACCTAAGTTCAACTTAGGTTTTGGTTTTTATTGTAAAGTTGGTGTTGTTTGGGGTAGTTTGGGGGATAGTTGGGGTCGTTAGGGGGAGTGCTCCCCCTTTTCGACTTTTGGGAGGTTTTGGTAGGGTAGGTGCGTCTCAATTGAGGCGGCTATTCTACCAAGTCCGGCGAGTGTTTTCTACGTTTTGTGGCTCTCCCTAGGCGCTAGTGGCGCCGGGGACGAGCAATGGCTTCTTCAAGCAACCGTTTTGGTCTCCTCGGAGACCAAACGCCAGGGGGTGAGACCCCCACCGGTTGCAGAAGCGATAGTGCGGGCCGTAAGCGGCCAAGTTCTGGTGAAAGGGGTCCCTCCAGCTCTGGATCGACGAGCGAAGGGACCAACGACAAGGGAAAGAGGAAGCTTAGGACAAAACCGAAAGTTTCCAAAAAGGCGGGTAAACCCGTTGGAGGTGGTACCAGTACCAACTTCAAGCTTCAGCTGGACAGACAGTCTGACGCCAGCTATGAAGAAGAGTTGGATATGGAAGTAGGAGACGGAGGGACGCCACGCTCGGCAAAACTTTTAAGGCGGCCCAAAAATATCTTTTACAAGGAGTCTTCGCTGTCCTCAGACTCGGAGAGAGACATAGGAGACGGCCCTGAACCGGAATCCGGTGAGGTGGCCGGCGAGATCCGGGAACAGAGGGAGGTCGTCTGGACCGTCCTCAAAGGTATGTCCCAAAGAATGGATAAGGCGGACAGGAACGCCATGGCGTCGGTGGTCAAAAAACTGGGGGGGGTCGCCAGCAAACTGGAAAAGGGTAGGGGAAAAACCTCCGGAAGGAACCCAGAGGCCCATAAGACGACGAAGATAATGCAGGGCCTCCGAGCGGAACTAAACCAGCTGAAGGAGGAAAACAAAGCCCTCAGGAGGCATTTCGACGAGGCCTCAAAAAAGGCGGCGGCCTCCCGAAGAGAGGTCACCAAGACCGGCAGTGAGAGTGACGGTCAGGCGCTCACCAGGGAGGCGATGGTTGACCTCTTCGAGGAATTTAGACGGCAAACGCTGGCGGCGGTGAGGTTGATGGTGGATGCCCGGGTGGAAGGGCTGGAAAAGGACGGGCGCCTCCTTCAAGAAAGGAGCCATCGGCCGCCACTTGCGGCTGACAAGAGGAGGACGGTCCCCAAGACTATGGCGGGGAGAGAAGCGCGGGAAGCGTCCCAGCGCCTGCAAGAGGAGCGCACAGAGGTGGCCCATGAACAACGGGCAAAAGGTCACGAGGAGAGCAGCACGTCTTGGGCGAAAATAGCGGCTGCCAAACCCGCTAAAAAGACGGAGCCGCCAAAAAAGAAGGTGATGGAGAAGCCTGGACTGAGACTGGCTCAGGCGAAGCAGGCGGGACCGAAACTCACGACCCCAAAAACAGCCGCGGTGTTCCTATCAATCCTCCTACACGCGTTCCTATCGTGTTGAGGATTTAGAGCTGGACGCAGGTGCGTCTGTCGATGCGGCAATTCTGTCGCCAAATTCTAATGGACGCAAGCGTGTTTCGAGGAGACTAGTCATTGACTCCGATGACGATTCCGATGAGGAGCCACAGATTTCAGCGGCTCCCAAGGTTGGGACAGCGCGCCGTGGCCGCGGCTTTCAGCGGACGACATCGCCAGCACCAAGCTCGATTGGTGGCTCTATCCGAGCCAGGGATGAGCTCAGCCGGCAGGAGCTCGCTGCTTTCGAAGAGGGCATTGAAGTAGAAGAAAGAACTCGCAAGGAGGCCCGAGAATGGGCCACCAGACAATGTGAGTTGTTGCGGTCAGGAACGCCAAGGACTGCGACCCCAAATGATGGTGGCCCGAGTGACGAGCCTGGCGCCGCAATGAGGATGTGGGAGTTGTCGGGTGTCGAGATTCCGGCCGAACCTGCCGATGACGAACCCGATTTTGTGAGGGACTGCGCGGTGAAGGAGATCGAGAAGATCATTGACGCGATGAGGAAGTCCAAGAATTTGAAGGGCACCGTGATGCGTGATGTGAAGCAGGCTACGACCGCGCTCCGTCGAGCGGTCTACAATCTAGCTGAGAGGTCTATTACGGATCACAACCGCCGCCTAGAAGCCGAGAACGCGCGACTGCGGCGAGAAGTGCAGTTGCTACGCGAGGAGATGGTGAGCCTTCGTGAGGCCGTGTCGCGGCGGTCCCCAAGAAGAGATCCCCCGGCAAGAGAGTCTTGCATGGATGAGCAAGCTCGGGAGGAGTTTCGACGGTCCCTGCTCGAATCTGTGGGCACCATGCTCAGTGCCCGCCTAGAGGGGCTTGTGGTTGACGGTCGGCTCCTGCCTCCCGTCATAAGAAGACCGTCTCTAGCGGCGGATAGAAGAGAGGCGACACAAAGCCCGTGTCCTGCAGGTGCGGCGTCCCAGAACATCAGGACGCCAGTAGCTGGCCCAACTCTTACTCAGCCAGCGGCGGACAATGGAGAATGGCGCACTGCCCGCTACCGCAGGGGCAAGTTAAAGAAGGCAACAGCCAAGACACAGGAGGCACAACTTGCTACCTCCCAAACGACGAGACCAGCCGCAAGAGTAGCGGCCCAAACAAGAGGGCAAAATTCCGCGCAGCCGCCTCAGCAGAAACAAGCGGCGTCGAAGAAACCTGAGAAGAAGAAGAAACGCGTGAAGCTGAGAGTCCCTCGAACCTCAGCTATAGTACTGACGATGCAGCCTCAGGCAGTGGAACGGGGATATTCTTACGCCCAAATGATAAAAAGGGCTAAAGACTCCCTCTCCCTCCAAGACGTTGGGATTGAAGGGGGAGTCAAGATGAGAGTGACAGCGACTGGAGCTCGCAAACTAGAGGTGCCCGGCGCCGAAAATGGCGCCAAAGCAGACCTGTTGGCCAGCAGGTTGAGGCAAGTATTGGCCGACGTAGCCCGAGTCGAGAGGCCAACGAAGATGGCCGAATTGCGCATCCTGGGGCTTGACGACACAGTAGCCTCAGTTGATGTGGCGGAAGCAGTGGCGGCTAAGGGTGGTTGTCAGCCCGGCCAGGTCAAGGTAGGCACAATCCGTCTAAGGCAGGGAGGCGCCGGTACGGTTATGGTCAAGTGCCCAGTAGCAGCTGCGAAAACTATTGCCGACAAAGATGGTCAGCTCCAAATAGGCTGGAGTATTACTCAGGTGCGGGTCCTGGAGCCCCGCCCACTGCGTTGTTATCGATGCATGGGTGTGGGCCACACCAGATACCTGTGTCCGAAAAGAATGGACCGCAGCGGACTTTGCTTCCGCTGCAGCAAAGGTGGACACAAAGCGGCTGACTGCAAATCTGCACAGCCGCATTGCGCTGTTTGCGCCGAGGCGGGTATCTCTTCGGAGCACGTAATGGGAGGCAGGAAATGCGGTCCTCCTGCCGTTAGAGGTAAGGAACCAGTGGAGCAGACCGCCCAGCCCTCAGTGGTGCGGCCCACTCTCTCCGAATTGTCGGAGGGCGAGATGTCGGAGTGATAGCTCTGACCAACCCTATACAGTGGTTGCACGGAAACGTGACGAGGCACGTGCTTCGCTGATGAAGAAGGAGGAGATGGGATTACACCGACACTGGTGCACCCCTATTCTCGCCCGCAGGGGTCTGGGGCGTACACAGGCCTTTGCCAGAGGTAGGAGGAGGCTTTAAGTGGGGTCCGTTTGCGGACGCTCGCCGTCGGGGCCACGGTCGCATTTTACTTCCCGTGGTTACTACCCGACCGCTGGCACACTCTCGGATGGCCCGATGTCGTTAGAGAGTCTGCCAGTGACAGGTTGTCGAGGGAACGCCGCTGTGTTTTAGTGGGTATGCCTCCGTGTACCCACCAGGCGTCCCTCGTCGGGTGGGTGCACGGAGGAGAGCCCCACATAACCCTGCCGTCCACCAAGCGGCAGGGTATGCGTAAGGCATTTCACAGCGTTAAAAAAAAAAAAAAAAAAAAAAAAGGTTAGGTTAGGTTAGGTTAGGTTAGGTTAGGTTAGGTTAGGTTAGGTTAGGTTAGGTTTTTTTTTTTTTTAAATTCTTATTTATTATGTTTTTGGGTAACTGTTAAAATTTAAAGATATAGTTTTTCACAAAGTGGGCTTATTTGTTTAAGGTAATTGCAAACAAGGGTCGAGGCTATTGGATACCTCTCGCCAGGTACACAAGTACAAAGGAAAAGAATGTAGAAAGGCAGAGAGATAGATAGACAGGAAAGAAAGAGAAAAATGAAAGAAGAAATTGGAAAATTCAGCTTCTTTTTAAGCTGCAAGTTGTTATGTTCAATTAATAATTTCTGTGTTAGCTTAAGTTAATTAATTAATTAAATAGTTATTCAGAGCCATAATTGATGCGCTCCTCAAGTTTGAGGAGGTAGTTTTGGCGAATTCTGCATTGGTTAGATGTGGCAGAATGTTTTGTTGTGAGGTTAAGTTTAGGGTTTTTAGTATTAGCGTTAGTACAGTTTATGCATTTAGCTGCGGATGCTGTCTCTTTCTTTGGGCAGGTGTTAAAGTAGTGGCCACTGTCAGAACAGTGGCTGCATTGGGGTTCTACTGTAGTGCAATGCTTGCCTATGTGCCCGAACTTTTGGCACTTAAAGCATTGTAAAAGTGGGGCGTGCTCCTCTATGTGGATCCGACGGTGGTCTAGATTTATGCGTTCGAGTAGTAAGGCAGTACGCCATACATCGGGTGTAGCACGAAAAACGGCGTTATATAGATTGTCGTTTTTATTCTTCTTAGCTAGACATGCCGTGAGCTCAGCTCCAGGGATGTCTAAAGCTTTTTTTATTGGGGTATTTTGTGTTGTGATATAATCTTTGAGGTGATCATATTTTATATCCTTAGAGATACCCTTAAGAATGAACATGGGCTGAAGTAAATGCGCCATTTCTGCTTTAACATTGGTGTTTGATTTTAAATTATTTATTGTTTCGCTGCATTGTTTATTATTTTCAAATAGGACTTTAACTTTATTTTTAGATATTGCATGAAATTTTGTTGGTGCATATGGGACATGACGAAAAGAGTAATTTTCTTGCCACTTGGAGGTGGCTTCCTGGCGGTTGGTGGCTGTGGGGATGGTTACGATTATGGCAGGTTTAGTGGATTTTTCTGCAGGTGTTATTATTGGTTTTGCGTTTGGTGGGTTGGTGCTAGTTTTAGCTACTGTAGCGTAGGTCATTGCATTTGTTGTTGTGGTTGTTTCTGGTGTAATTTTTGTTTTTAATTCTTCTTTAATGGACTGTTTTATTATTTCCTTTAAGCTGTTAATGTCTACGTTACATTCATGTTTGCATTTTTTATTTGTTGAAAGTGGTGGGATATTGAGTGTATTGAGAGTATGGTTATTAATTTTATTTACGCTATTTTGTATTCTGTTGAGAAGGTGCGTTACTCTGTTTTTTGCGACATCATTACTTCTGGCTGATTCCAGTAACGTAACCATTTCATTCACAGATACGATGATGACGTCAGTATGGTCTGAAATGGCGTCGACAACCTCGGTTTCGATAAGTTCGGCGTCAGAGTCTTCAGAGTCGGATTCTTCGGAGTATTCATGACGGGTAGAGTTAGGGTGGGAAGGGGATAAGTCTCTTGAGGGCGCAGTTTCAGCAGCAATGCTTTTGGTGGTGGTTTTAGGATTGTTTTGTTGAGTTGTTTTAGGGCTGTTTTGTTCATCCAGGGATGTTTTGTTGGGGTTGGGTTCTGGCACAGATGGAGCGTTTTTAGATATCGAAGGCGTTGGTGCGTTGGGGGTGTTTTGAGCTCTAGCCACGCTAGAGCGCGTTTGCATTTTGCGCATTGTTGGTGAAGACGCAGGCGGAAATTGGAGTATTAAGGACTTCCTATTTGACATATAGTATGTTAGCTATGCGTGATTGTGGTTCTACACAATACATGTAGTTGCACGGTTAATTAATATCTTAAGAAGAAACAAACAATTAAAAGGAATAAAAACTAATTAAAACCAAAATAAATACTTTTTACTTACAAAGAATTAAAAAAACTATTAGAAATTTTAAAAATTTATAATAAGTCGAATTATTGTTCGATTTTGATGAAATAAAAACTTACGTGCTAAACTTAATAATATCTTAACAGATATGTAGAAAAAAAAATAGGAAAATGATTGAAATTGGCGATTTATATGGTTTTACAACATGGAAAAATTTGTGTTAAAAAGAGTGAATTTTGGAGCTTTTAGAAAAACTGTGTTTACTGTTCGATTTGCTTCTTGCAACGATATATTATAAAGCTTGGGTAACTAAGTATCTATATTTAAACAAAATAAGAATAACTGATATAGTTCGGAAAAAATAAGGTTTTTAATTCTAGTAAAATTAAGGTGTATTTTTGGTCGACTTTGAGAATTATTTTTTCTAAAACTAAAGTAGATATGAAAAAAAGTTATTAAAATAAAAGTTAAATCTTAATGAGATATTTAATATAAAACTACAACTAAAACAATCGGTTAAAACCGAGAGAACTTATAGACTATGTAATATTGGTGAAAAAAGGTATTAAAAATTATAAAAGTTTTTAATGAATAAAAGTACTTATTACTATAGGTATTAAAACGATGCAATAATATTATATAAAGGTTAATAAGGGCTATATAAATATCCAAACAGATAAGAGAAATCTCTTGTGGATCTCGAGATATAAGGGTTTCTGTTTTGGTTAAAAATAGGTGTTTTTTGGTCAATTTTCGGGAATTTTTTCCTCTAAAACTATAAGAGATAGAGAAAAATGTTATCTAGATTAAAGTTAGGATTCAACGAGATCTACAAAAGAACACAAACAAATTAAAAATTGGATAAAATAGAAAAAAGTTATGCGTGAAAAAGTGGTAAAATTGGGTCGATATTTAAGGATTTTTTGGAAAAACGCTTATTTTCCGGAAAATTGTTAATAAATTTTCAGTTAAAAATATGGAAAAGATGCCTTAGGGGCCCTGCTAGCTATAATTGAAAACAAAATCAAAATCGGATAAAAGATGAATTTACTGTGAATTTTTTAAAATTTTGAGGTCGGCTGATTTTGCTCAAAAATGCACCTAAGCTAAGAGGGTCCCATACAAAAGACATCAACGCTCGGTCTGCTGACTCGGCAACATTGACTTTTGTATGGGGGAAAATTTTTGGGAATTTATTTTGGGAAAACTATTGGAGGGATCGATTTGGGGTCAAAGGGGGGTCGATAGAGGAGGTCGAGAGCTATGCTTGGGAATTTTTTCGGAAAAGTTGGGAAGTATTTAGTAGCAATTTAAGGGTTGGTTAGGTTAGGTTAGGTTAGGTTAGGTTAGGTTAGGTTAGGTTGGGGTGCAAGGTCGGATAAAACCTCCACGTGTGCCCGGCCCATTGTAGGTCCCACTTCACATGTGCGGTGGGAACGACAATGGGTTTGGGTCGGTGCATCCCGGGCGCCGTCGTATATAATTCCTTCGGGGATTGCATACGACGGCGGCTAATAATCCGACAACAGGGGGGGAGCTCGGCTGGCTGACCCAGGTAGCCTGGGTAACGGCAGCCGAGCAGGGGTATACCGTAACCCCGTACATGGTGCGGGGCCGGGGGCTGTCATCCTTCGGGATGGGGGCCGTGAGGAAGAAAACCTCTATAAAAATTACGAGAGGGGGGCTTACGAGCCCAGCTCGCTACGCGAGCATGTTGGGGGCGTGTTCCGGTCCGAGGACTGGTTCCGGCCCACCCGCAACCCTGTACGTGGTGCAGGGAGTGGGGGCCGTCACTTCGGTGGGGGCCATGTGGAGACAACCACTCTAAAAAACATCAAAGTCCCGGCGTTGAGAAACGTGACGTCGGGGCGCCCACGCCCACGCGTGGGTGGTTGGCGGATTACGGTCAACCCGCTAGCGCCACCCTCGAGTACCTCCCGCCCCTCGAGGCGTAACTAGGGTTACCCGGGTACAGGGGTCTCTGCCCGGGTGGACTGCTTACATCCCCCATAATCGTGGGAATAGAATGGAAAGTGATAAATTAAATAAACCTTTAACCAGAAGTAGGTCCAGGAAGGACGGAGACAAGACGAAGCAAGGAGCTGTTTCTAAACAGCCAGCGACAACAAGACCTGTCGCACAGCCGATAGTAAGGTTGACCCCCCTGCCATTTGGCATTGTGGCGTCGAAAGGTACAGCCTTTGAGGAGAGGGAGCGGAGCAGGAGCTCATTGGAATCGTCAACGGACTCCATTGACTCAGACCAAGACTGTAAACGTCCACGGACGGAAGAGCCCTGTCATTCGGGAGACAGCGAGTCAGGAGAGGAAGAAGCCCCCGTAGCTATGGGAATTGCCGAGGCTCAAGCCCAGATAAGGGCGGCTGACTGGGTGGACTTCGATGAGGAAATAGAGGGGAGCATCGCTGAAAAGGCAAGAAAATACCTTCCCCCGCCAGGTAGCGTAAGGCATAAACTTATCCTTCGTGACCTTCCAACCAGCCTTATTTGTCAGAAGGCCAGTATGGTGACTAGCATTGTCACTGACGTGGCCACCAAGTCGGGTCACCTTTTTTTTTTTTTTTTTTTTTTTTTTTTTTTGTTTTCGTAGAAAATGGCATTAGGCATTCACACCGTGTCGGGAGAACACGGTGGATATGTGGGACTCTCCTCCATGCCCCTACCCGGCCGAGTGCCCGGTAAAGGCTTGGAGGCCTACCCACTAAAAACTACGGCGTCCCAATACACAGTGGTGCGGGTCGCGGGGTCCCTTGTCGGACTCGGCCGCGGCCCGGACCAGTGTGGGTCCGCGCTCGTGGGCGGACCTCGCCTATGCTCCGTGAGGGACGGAGCAACGGGGTGAACCGTGACGCCCTGAACACCCCGCACGCCTGAGGGCCAAGTGCAATGCGACTGCCGGTCTCCCGCTCCGACAGCCGCTGGCCCCCTTTCGGTGAGGGAAGGAATAAACCACACCCCTCGACCGACCCCGACCCACACAGGACGAGACTCCCGCGCCCGCGATGATCACCCAAGAACAAGTCTCAAGGACAAGTTCCCGGGCGCCACCGCAGGCGGCGCGGTTGCCCCGCCCAGTGCAGGCCGGAGGCGGCCGAGGTGTGCTAGCGGCCTTCCCCCCCCCACCTCATCGGAATGTGCGTCCGCAGAAGTCCCCCGGAAACAAAAGTTCCCGAAGGGCTTCCGCGGTCGCCATCCCATCGGACCCCCTCTCGGCCACGCCGGGCGATAACGGAGAAAACTCCGGTATCACCCGTAGTTTCCGAGTGAGGCTCCTACCCTCGGGGAAGCCGTTCCCGAGGGTCCTCCTCAAGCGCATTCCGCTCGCGAGGCATTCATCCCGCGAGCCTGCGCTACTGGCCTCTTGACCCAAAGCCCTTCCCAGCGGGGAAGGGTGGGAAGAGACCCTCTCCCCCTTCGTGCGTTTTCACGTGGGGGGTGGACACCCAGGCAGAATGGGTGCCCCTTCCGCCATTTGGGGCGTCACTAGAGGAGAAGCGGAGCTCCATCCTCTAGATGGGGATGCGGGTGGCATAACGCCGCCACCTTCTCCCCCGACGCCTGCGCCTTATGAGGGAGGAGTCTAAGTCCTCCTCCCTCCGCCTTTCGGCGGCCTCCTTCTGCGAGAGGACGTCCTCGCAGAAGGTGGCCACCCCCTCCCATGACCCGTCGCTCGTCACCATAGCTCGCGCCACGGCGGCGAGCGAGAGGTCACTCCCAATCGTCGCGACAAGATTGCCGCGCTGAGGAGACCACGCCGGACACACCTCAAGGGTGTGCTGGGCAGTGTCCTCCGCAGCGCCGCAATGATGGCACGACGGGGTCGGCTCCCTTCTAATCCGGTGCAGGTATTTACCGAAGCACCCGTGCCCGGTAAAGACCTGCGCCAGCCTGAAGGTCACCGACCCTTGGCGCCGAGCGCACCACTCCCGAAGCACCGGTCTCAGTGCCTCGAGGGTGCGCTTCCCGAATGGCGGGTCGATGAGAGACTCCTCCCACTCCCTCATCAGCCGTTCTTCGGCATCCCTCCTAGCTCGCCGGGCCTCCTCGGGTGCGGGCCTATCTCCACGCACCCGGGCCTCCACCTTTCGCAGATACACCTCCCGTAGGACACGTGCCTCCAGTTCCCACGGTGGTGTACCTGCGAGCGCGCAAGCCGCCGATCGCGACACCGTCCTGTACCCTCGTACAAGGCGGGTCGCAATCACCCTTTGGGACCGCCGGAGATCTGCCACTCCTTTGGTCCCTACGGCTTCTGCCCACACCGGGGCCCCGTAGAGGGCCATGCTACGGATCACCCCTGCGTACAGTCGGCGGCACGTGGTGCCTGGGCCGCCGACGTTCGGCAGGAGCTTTCCTAGGGCCAGAGAGGCCTTCACCAACCTGGGGGCTAGCTGCTTGAAGTGCTCGCTGAAGTCCCAGCGAGCGTCCAGCAGCAGCCCCAGGTACTTGATGTGGCGAAGCACTGGAAGCCTCACCCCATCAAGCACGACCTCCCTAGCCCTCACCGGTGGGGCTCTCCTCGGGCCATGGAAGAAGATGCACTCGGTTTTATCGACCGAGACATCTAGTCCCATGGCCCGGATGCGCGCTATGGCCACCTCCGCCACCTCCTTGGCCCGGCGACGCGCCTCGAGGTAAGTCGTCCCCCTCGCGGCGATAAGTGTGTCGTCAGCGTAACACACTATCGCCGCGCGGGGGAGGATCGTCCCCCTGAGGAGCCAGTCGAACCCCATGTCCCACAGGAGCGGACCCAGAACCGCTCCCTGTGGAACACCGCACGACATGCTCCTCTCCACCAGCTCCCCATTCGAGTCAGCGTACAGCACCACCCTATCCTGCAGGTAGTGCTCCACGATGACCCGGAGATAGGGGGGAAGCTGGTGGAACCTCAAGGCGTCCCTGATCACTTCGTACGGCAGGGAGTTGAATGCGTTGCGGATGTCCAGTGACACCGCAAACACTCCCTGCCCCAGCCGTTCTGCTGTGTCGATGACATCCCTCAGGGCTAGGATGGCATCGACCGTGGACCGCCCGCGCCTGAACCCGAACTGTCGCTCCGATAAGTTCGGGCCCAGGCCCTCCTCGAGGTGCTGCACTATGCGCTCGGCAATGATGCGCTCCAAACCCTTGCCGAGCTCGTCGAGCAGCACCACTGGCCTAAAGGCGGAAGGCGAATCTGCCGGACGTCCCTCCTTCCTCAGCAGGCAGAGTCTGCCCCTCTTCCATTGCCTAGGGAATTCCCCCCTCTCAAGACAGAGACTGTACGTCTCGCGGAGGAACTCACCTAGGTGCTCCTGGGCAATGGGGATGACTCTGCCCGGGACTCCGTCCGGCCCTGGCGCCTTCCGCCGGCCTTTGAGGCGGTCCGTGACCAACTCCACCTCCTCCGTGGTCACCGGCTGGTACCCCGACGGCTGCTCGCGAGGGATGGGCGGGAGGACCATCCTGGGCGGGAGGATCGGCGACGTTTCGGGGAAGAGGCCCGACACCACCCTGGCCAGAAGCTCTGGCTCCAGCGTCTCCGTTGCTGGAGCCTGGCTCTTAAGCCTCCGCCTAACCATCCGGTAAGGACGGCCCCACGGGTCCCTGTCAAGTGACGACAGGAACTGGGCCCAGGCCTCGTCCTTCGCCTGCCGGATGGCTAGATTGAGCCTCTTCTTGGCCTCCCTATAGGTGGTGGTCAGGGCTTCCTCCTCGCCCTCCACCCTCCTCCGTCGCCGACGGCACCTCTGCAACGCCCTCCGCGCCCGAATACAGGCTGTCCTGAGCGACGCGATTTGATCAGACCACCAGTATACGGCGGTCCTATCGGGTCGCCCAGTCACCTTCGGCATGGAGGCGTTGCAAATTGCCGTGAAGGCCTCTCTCAGCCTCCCCGCCCACTCCTCAACCGTCCATCCCTCACGCTCCTCATCCTGCAGCCGCCAGGCCTCCACCACCGCCGCCTCCTCCGCCAGGTCCCTGTTTAGCCTGGCGAGGGCCCATCTGGGGAAACTTGACTGTGTTCCCCCCCCTGGGCGCCCGCCAGATCCACCCCTCAGGTCGGCTTCATACCTGATATAGGGGTGGTCGGACAGGGACTCCTCCTCCGATAGGACGCGCCATCCGGAGATCTTGGGTGATAGCGATGGGGTCGCCAGGGTGACGTCCACGCGGGAGCCCCCGCTGCCCCTGACGCAGGTGAAGGCGGTGCCCCTATTTAGCACCGCCAGCCCCATCGCTATCACCCAGCTCGCCACCACCACCCCCTTTGGATCGCTCGAGGGGTGGCCCCACGCTTGGTGCTTCGCGTTGAGGTCGCCCCCGAATAAGATCTTTCGGGGGGCCAGTCTCCGGATGACGCGTCCCATCCCATCGACCCACCGTTGGAGCTCGGTGAGGGGTCGATTGGGCGAAAAATACGCCCCCACCACGGTGATGTCCCCCCAACTGACGGCTACATACCCCGACCCCCTCTCAATGATCGAGAGGGGAGGGGAGCCGACCGCAGTTGTGGGGACGACGATCGCCACCATCTCATCTGTTGACGGAGCCCAATTGTCCCTCGGAGGGGAACAATAGGGCTCCGAGATGATGGCGAGGTCGATGGACCACTCCGCCAGGTGCTGCATTAAAAGGTCCTGCGCACCCGTGGAGTGGTTAATGTTCGCCTGGAGGATTCTGAATGGTCGAGGCATTATTGGACCGATTCAGAAACCTCCATGGCCGCCTGGGCCTGTGCCTGTCGCACTCCGAAGGTCTTGGGGAGAGGCTTCCCCTTGACCGCCGGAGCCTTACATGCCTTGCCCCCCATGATATGGTTGTGGGGGCGTTTTTGCGACAGGCAGAGCGCACACCGCGGGTCTGCCTCACAATCTCTCGCCTTGTGCCCGGCTTCGCCGCACCTGTAACATAAGGAGCTGCGGTCAACATTGGCCGGGCAGAGCGCCCCGGTGTGTCCCGGTTGCAGACACCGGTAACACCTCAGGACGCGGGGCTCCAGCACCTTGATAGAGGCGATAGTCCAGCCCACCCGCAGCTTCCCTTCTTGGGCAAGCTTTTTGGCCGCCTCCACGGGGCACTTTACTAGTGCGGTGCCCAGGCCGCTGGGGCCTTCTCTGATTTCACCCACCCTTACTTGTTCGGGTGGGCAACCTCCCTTTACAGCGAGCGCAGCCTGCAGCTCACCGGGCCCCGTGGAGTCATCGAGCCCGGTCACACGTAGGTCCGCCGTTTTGGTTGGCCTGGTTACGGTGGCCGTTTCCCCCAAGACTTCGGAGAGTTTTTTAGCGAGGCCGTCCGCCTTGGCCCCGCTATTCTCTCCGCCTACCTCAATGAGGCGCGCTCCTGATTGGGTGATCTTGATCCTGACATCCGATATGCCAAGATCACCCAATCTGACCTCTTTCTGCGCCTTCGAGATGGCGGCGGCATACGATGCCCCTCTCTTGGTGGCCTCCTCCGATATTGACAGGACCACCGCGGCCGTTTTTGGGGTCGTGAGTTTCGGCCCCGCTTGCTTCGCCTGGGCCGGCCTCAGACCGGGCTTCTCCGTCACCTTCCTCTTTGGCGGCTCCGTCTTTTTAGCGGGTTTGGTAGCCGCTACTTTCACCCAAGACGTTTTACTGCGCTCTTCCGGACCTTCTTCCCGATGTTCATGGGCCTCCTCTATGCGGTCCTCTTGCAGGCGCTGGGACGCTTCCCGCGCCTCTCTCCCCGCCATTGTCTTGGGGACTGTCCTCCTCTTGTCAGCCGCGAGTGGCGGCCGGTGGCTCCTTTCTTGGAGGAGGCGCCCGTCCTTTTCCAGCCCCTCTACCCGGGCATCCACCATCAACCTCACCGCCGCCAACGTTTGTCGCCTGAATTCCTCGAAGAGGTCGACCATCGCCTCCCTAGTGAGCACCTGGCTTTCGCTGTTATCGCCGGTCTCAGTGACCTCTCTTCGGGAGGTGGCCGCCCTCTTCGAGACCTCATTAAATTGCCTCCTGATGGCCTTATTTTCCTCCTTCAGCTTGTTCAGCTCCGCTCGGAGGCTCTGTATTACCTTATTCGTCTTTTGAGCCTCCGAGTTCCCTCCCGGAATTTTCCCCTTTCCCTTCTCTAATTTATTGGCGACCCCTCCCAGCTTTTTAATCGCCATTGCGACAGCACTCCTATCTGCCTTTCCCATTTTTTGGGACATACTTTTGAGGACGGTCAGGACGACCTCCCTCTGCTCCCGAATCTCCTCGATCACCTCGCCGGATTCCGGTTCAGGACCGTCTGAGAAGTCAATCTCCGAGTCTGAGGACAGCGAGGACTCCTTATAAAATACGTTTCTCGGCCGCCTTAAAAGTTTCGCCGAGGGGGGACGCCCCCCATCCCCTACTTCCACATCCAGCTCTTCTTCATAGCTGGCATCAGACTCCTTGTCCAGCTGGAGTTTAAAGTTGGTGCTGGTACCGCCCCCAACTGGTTTACCCGCCTTTTTGGAAACCTTCGGTTTCGTCCTCAGTTTCCTTCTTCCTTTGCCGTTGGCCCCTTCACTCGTCGATCCCGAGCTGGAGGGACCCCTCTCTCCAGAGCTTGGCCGCTTACGGCCCGCACTATCGCTTCCGCAACCGGTGGGGGTCTTACCCCCTAGCGTTTGGTCTCCTAGGAGACCAAATCGGTTGCCAGTGGAAGCCATGGCTCAGCCCCGGCGCCACTAGCGCCTAGGGAGAGCCACAAAACGTTAAAAACACTCGCCGGACTTGGTAGAATAGCCGCCTCAATTGAGACGCACCTACCCTACCAAAACCCCCAAAAAGTCGAAAAGGGAGAGCACTCCCCCCAACAACCCCAACTACCCCCAAACTTCCCCAAGAAATTCCGATTTCACGGAGAAAAATCAAAACCTAAGTCAAACTTAGGTTTTGCCCTAACTGCCGAATCGCTTCAGTGGTGGCGCCAGCGAGACTTCGCGGCACAAGAACTCCCCCACTGAAGCACCCTACTCGAACCGGGGACCAACTCCCCCACTCCTACTCCGAGAAAATCGAGTTTGTCCCTGGACGCTGTTCGAAAGTTTGGCGAAAACCGCCAATCCGTCGAACAACGGCAAGGTGGAGGACTCCCTCGACCTCTCCCAACTGGTTCCTACCAGGGAGGTGCTCGCCCTGAAAAGGGCGAAGACCAATCCGGCAGAAAGGCGCGCACAGCTATCTCGAAAACCGAGATAGGGGTGCCCGACTCTTTGCTACCTGGACGATCTTCTAACACCCGACTGACAAAAAACCCTCAAATGTATGGAGAAAAAAAAGAAAAAGTGAACAAACTAAAAATTCACAAAAACTTAAATTTCTCCACACACTCCGAACCGATTTCAATTTTCAAAAAACCAAAAGATGCGCCTACAAAAACTCTAACTACCTCCCGAAAACCAACTAATTCGTCAATAAGTGACCCACCGAAACCTAACCTCCCAAGTCGGGTCACCTAAAAGGGACATACGTGCGTGTTCTGAAGGAAGCGGCCTCCCGTATTACAGAATGCCTCGAGCATGTGGGTAGTCGAAGCAGCTCGGAGGAGTGTGCTGTGCTAAATTCCAGGTACAGAAAGGTCACGGAAGAATACCGTTCCTTAAAGCTGGCCTGTGATACAATCGAGCAGGATAACCAACGCCTGCGAACACAAATGGAGGAGTTGAAGGTAGAGCTAGAAGTTCTAAAGAGGACTCCTGCACCCACTTGTCTAAACTGCACAACTGGGAATGCAACAGCGGGACTCGGGCAAGCGCCTATCATGGAAGAGGCCCTGGAAAACCTAAAGCGCTCCTTGATGATCTCGATCGGGGAGATGGTAAATACCCGGTTGGAGTCGATTGAGAAGAGGCTACCCGCCTCCCAGCCTATAAGGCCGCCCTTGGCGGCTGACCGCCAAAGAGCAGTGCAAGCGGCATTAGCTGCTCCAGCTGCCCCAGCGACTAGAAAGAACTTGACTGCGGTCCGCCGTACCAGGGCTGTGGCAGGGCCACCGCAGCCACAACCGGAGACGAGCACTAGCGTAACTCCAGCCACCGAGGAAGGTTGGATAGAGGCGAAAAGTAGGAAGAAGAGGCGGGCCAAACCAACATCTGCTCAAAATCCTACGCCGGAGCAGCAAACCAGGCCGGATACAGCTTCCAAAGTGAGGCAAAAGCAGAAGAGGAAGACAGTCAGGCTGAAAGCTCCACGATCGGCAGCCGTTATAGTGACACTCACTCCGGAGGCCGTCAAACAAGGAATGACTTACGCCAGCGTAATCCAGAGGGCAAAAGCGTCCTTCAACATCGCTGATATAGGAATTGAAGGACTACGCGTCAGAGAAACGGCTACTGGCGCTAGAAAATTGGAGATACCAGGTGTCTCGAGTGGGCCGCTGGCCGACAACTTGGCTATAAAAATCAAGGAAGTGGTGTCAGACGTAGCTCGAGTCTCACGACCGGTGAGGAGTGCAGAGCTACGTATATCGGGATTGGATGACTCAGTCCAAGTGACGGATGTGGTCTCAGCCATCAGTACAAAGGGAGAGTGCCCCGAAGACCAAATAAAGGTTGGGGATATACGTTTGGGTCCGGGAGGTGCAGGCACCGTGATAGTGAGCTGCCCCGTAACAACGGCCAAGAACTTGGTCCGGGCTGGCACAATACAGGTGGGATGGAGTACTGCGGATGTACGAGTCCTGCCTCACCGGCCAATGAGGTGCTACCGCTGCCTAGGTACAGGTCATACCCGGCAGAGGTGCCCGTCTGAGGTAGATCGCAGCAGCCACTGCTTCCGCTGCAGCAAAGAAGGCCATAGAGCAGCGGACTGTACAGCGAAGTTTTGGTGTGCGGTGTGCGCCGAAGCGCAAAGGCCAGCAGGTCATCGAATGGGAGGCAGGAGTTGCGGCCCTCCTGTAACAAGGGGCAAACCCCCAGAAAAAGCGACCGCCCCGAGGGCGCCTGAAGAAGACCAGGCAGAAGACGCGGATGAAGAGGCGATTGAGATGGAAGAGGTGTACCTCCAATCGTCTATCGAGGCCAGCAGGCGGGGAATGGGCAGCTCCTTGCCTGCATAGCACTGGTTTCGAGGGACTGAGGAGGAAGATGCCCAAGTGTGCTAGGGCATCTTCCTGGTAACCGCGGGGGCTCAATAGGGGCCAGTCAGGACAGCCTGGTTGATTACCAACAAGGAGCCCAGGCTGTCGGTTCTGACCGTGACGGCACACAGACAGGTTTTAGTGGGTATGCCTTCGAGCACCCATCGGACCTCCCTGTCGTCGTCGGGTGGGTGCTCGAAGGAGAGCCCCACATAACTCCGTCGCGTGCCCAGCGACGGAGTATGCATAAGGCTGCATTTCCTGTCTTAAAAAAAAAAAAAAAAAAAAAAAAAAAAAAAAAAAAAAAAAAAGGTTAGGTTAGGTTAGGTTAGGTTAGGTTAGGTTAGGTTAGGTTAGGTTAGGTTAGGTTAGGTTAGGTTAGGTTAGGTTAGGTTAGGTTAGGTTAGGTTAGGTTAGGTTAGGTTAGGTTAGGTTAGGTTAGGTTAGGTTAGGTTAGGTTAGGTTAGGTTAGGTTAGGTTAGGTTAGGTTAGGTTAGGTTAGGTTAGGTTAGGTTAGGTTAGGTTAGGTTAGGTTAGGTTAGGTTAGGTTAGGTTAGGTTAGGTTAGGTTAGGTTAGGTTAGGTTAGGTTAGGTTAGGTTAGGTTAGGTTAGGTTAGGTTAGGTTAGGTTAGGTTAGGTTAGGTTAGGTTAGGTTAGGTTAGGTTGTCAGTTATTGACGAATTAGTTGGTTTTTTGGAGTTAGGTAGAGTTTTCGAAGGCGGAACTTTTGGTGGTCTAAGGATTTAAATCGCTTCAGAGTCTGGGAAGATATCGAATTTTTTCGAAATTTTCCCACTCTGAACTTTTTACTTTTTTATTCCATACATTTGATCGGTTTTTGCGAGACAGGTGTTAGAAGATCGTCCAGGTAGCGAAGAGTCGGGCACCCCTATCTCGGTTTTCGAGATAGCTGTGCGCGCCTTTCTGCTGGATTGGTCTTCGCCCTTTTCAGGGCGAGCACCTGGCCTGTAGGAACCAGTTGGGAGAGGTCGGGGGAGTGCTCCACCTGGTCGTTGCTCGACGAATTGGCGGTTTTCGCCAAGTTTTCGAGCAGTGTCTGAGTACAACCTCGATTTTTTCGAACTTGGAGGGGGGGAGTTGATCCTCGGAGTAGGTAGGGGGCTTCATTGGTGCCGTTACTTGCGCCGCGAAGTCTCGCTGGCGCCACCTTTGAAGCGGTTTGGTAGCTAGAACAAAACCTAAGTTCAACTTAGGTTTTGGTTTTTCTTGTCGAATTCGTAGTTTTTTCGGGAAGTTTGGGGGTAGTCGGGGTCGTTGGGGGGAGTGCTCCCCCTTTTCGACTTTTTGGGGGTTTTGGTGGGGTAGGTGCGTCTCAATCGAGGCGGCTACTCTACCAAGTCCGGCGGTGTTTTTTCCTTGTTTTTGGCTCTCCCTGGGCGCTAGTGGCGCCGGGGCTGAGCCATGGCTTCCACTGGCAACCGATTTGGTCTCCTAGGAGACCAAACGCTAGGGGGTAAGACCCCCACCGGTTGTGGAAGCGACGGTGCGGGCCGTAAGCGGCCAAGCTCTGGAGAAAGGGGTCCCTCCAGCTCGGGGTCGACGAGTGAGGGGACCAATAACAAAGGAAGGAGGAAGTTGAGGACGAAACCGAAGGTTTCTAAGAAAGCAGGCAAACCTGTTGGGAGTGGTACCAGTACCAATTTTAAACTCCAGCTGGACAAGGAGTCCGATGCCAGCTACGAAGAAGAGCTGGATGTGGAAGTGGGGGATGGGGGGCGTCCCCCCTCGGCGAAACTGTTAAGGCGGCCGAGAAATATATTTTACAAGGAGTCCTCGCTGTCCTCAGATTCGGAGGGAAATTTATCCGATGGTCCCGAACCGGAATCCGGTGAGGTAATTGAGGAGATTCGGGAGCAGAGGGAGGTCGTTCTGACCGTCCTCAAAGGGATGTCCCAAAAAATGGGAAAGGCGGACAGGAATGCCGTCGCAATGGCGATTAAAAAGCTGGGAGGGGTCGCCAATAAATTAGAGAAGGGAAAGGGGAAAATCCCGGGAGGGAACTCGGAGGCTCAAAAGACGAATAAGGTGATACAGAGCCTCCGAGCGGAGCTGAACCAGCTGAAAGAAGAGAATAAGGCCATTAAGAGGCAGTTTAATGAGGTCTCAAAAAAGGCGGCCACCTCCCGAAGAGAGGTCACTGAGACCGGCGGTGAAAGTGGGAGCCAGGTGCTCACCAGGGAGGCGATGATTGACCTCTTCGAAGAATTTAGACGTCAAACGTTGGCGGCGGTGAGGTTGATGGTGGATGCCCGGGTGGAAGGGCTGGAAAAGGACGGGCGCCTCCTCCAAGAAAGGAGCCATCGGCCGCCACTTGCGGCTGACAAGAGGAGGACGGTCCCCAAGACAATGGCGGGGAGAGAAGCGCGGGAAGCGTCCCAGCGCCTGCAAGAGGAGCGCACAGAGGAGGCCCATGAACAACGGGCAAAAGGTCCTGAGGAGCGCAGCACGTCTTGGGTGAAAATAGCGGCTACCAAACCCGCTAAAAAGACGGAGCCGCTAAAGAAGAAGGTGATGGAGAAGCCCGGACTGAGACCGGCTCAGGCGAAGCAAGCGGGACCGAAACTCACGACCCCAAAAACGGCCGCGGTGGTCCTGTCAATTTCGGAGGAGGCCACCAAGAGAGGGGCATCGTATGCCGCCGCCATCTCGAAGGCGCAAAAAGAGGTCAGATTGGGTGATCTTGGCATATCGGATGTGAGGATCAAGATCACTCAATCAGGAGCGCGCCTCATTGAGGTAGGCGGAGAGAATAGCGGGGCCAAGGCGGACGGCCTCGCTAAAAAACTCTCCGAAGTCTTGGGGGAAACGGCCACCGTAACCAGGCCAACCAAAACGGCGGACCTACGTGTGACCGGGCTCGATGACTCCACGGGGCCCGGTGAGCTGCAGGCTGCGCTCGCTGTAAAGGGAGGTTGCCCACCTGAACAAGTAAGGGTGGGCGAAATCAGAGAGGGGCCCAGCGGCCTGGGCACCGCACTGGTAAAGTGCCCCGTGGAGGCGGCCAAAAAGCTTGCCCAAGAAGGAAAGCTGCGGGTAGGATGGACCATCGCCTCTATCAAGGTGCTGGAGCCCCGCGTCCTGAGGTGTTTCCGGTGTCTGCAACCGGGACACACCGGGGCGCTTTGCCCGGCTAATGTCGACCGCAGCTCCCTGTGCTACAGGTGCGGCGAAGCCGGGCATAAGGCGAGAAATTGTGAGGCAGACCCGCGGTGCGCGCTCTGCCTGTCGCAAAAACGCCCCCATAACCACATCATGGGGGGCAAAGCATGTAAGGCTCCGGCGGTCAAAGGGAAGCCACTCCCCAAGACCTTCGGAGTGCGACAGGCACAGGCCCAGGCGGCCATGGAGGTTTCTGAATCGACCCAATAATGCCTCGGCCATTCAGAATCCTCCAGGCGAATGTAAACCACTCCACGGGTGCGCAGGATCTTTTAATGCAGCACCTGGCGGAGTGGTCCATCGACCTCGCCATCATCTCGGAGCCCTATTGTTCCCCTCCGAGGGACAATTGGGCTCCGTCAACAGATGAGATGGTGGCGATCGTCGTCCCCACAACTGCGGTCGGCTCCCCTCCCCTCTCGATCATTGAGAGGGGGTCGGGGTATGTAGCCGTCAGTTGGGGGGACATCACCGTGGTGGGGGCGTATTTTTCGCCCAATCGACCCCTCACCGAGCTCCAACGGTGGGTCGATGGGATGGGACGCGTCATCCGGAGACTGGCCCCCCGAAAGATCTTATTCGGGGGCGACCTCAACGCGAAGCACCAAGCGTGGGGCCACCCCTCGAGCGATCCAAAGGGGGTGGTGGTGGCGAGCTGGGTGATAGCGATGGGGCTGGCGGTGCTAAATAGGGGCACCGCCTTCACCTGCGTCAGGGGCAGCGGGGGCTCCCGCGTGGACGTCACCCTGGCGACCCCATCGCTATCACCCAAGATCTCCGGATGGCGCGTCCTATCGGAGGAGGAGTCCCTGTCCGACCACCCCTATATCAGGTATGAAGCCGACCTGAGGGGTGGATCTGGCGGGCGCCCAGGGGGGGGAACACAGTCAAGTTTCCCCAGATGGGCCCTCGCCAGGCTAAACAGGGACCTGGCGGAGGAGGCGGCGGTGGTGGAGGCCTGGCGGCTGCAGGACGAGGAGCGTGAGGGATGGACGGTTGAGGAGTGGGCGGGGAGGCTGAGAGAGGCCTTCACGGCAATTTGCAACGCCTCCATGCCGAAGGTGACTGGGCGACCCGATAGGACCGCCGTATACTGGTGGTCTGATCAAATCGCGTCGCTCAGGACAGCCTGTATTCGGGCGCGGAGGGCGTTGCAGAGGTGCCGTCGGCGACGGAGGAGGGTGGAGGGCGAGGAGGAAGCCCTGACCACCACCTATAGGGAGGCCAAGAAGAGGCTCAATCTAGCCATCCGGCAGGCGAAGGACGAGGCCTGGGCCCAGTTCCTGTCGTCACTTGACAGGGACCCGTGGGGCCGTCCTTACCGGATGGTTAGGCGGAGGCTTAAGAGCCAGGCTCCAGCAACGGAGACGCTGGAGCCAGAGCTTCTGGCCAGGGTGGTGTCGGGCCTCTTCCCCGAAACGTCGCCGATCCTCCCGCCCAGGATGGTCCTCCCGCCCATCCCTCGCGAGCAGCCGTCGGGGTACCAGCCGGTGACCACGGAGGAGGTGGAGTTGGTCACGGACCGCCTCAAAGGCCGGCGGAAGGCGCCAGGGCCGGACGGAGTCCCGGGCAGAGTCATCCCCATTGCCCAGGAGCACCTAGGTGAGTTCCTCCGCGAGACGTACAGTCTCTGTCTTGAGAGGGGGGAATTCCCTAGGCAATGGAAGAGGGGCAGACTCTGCCTGCTGAGGAAGGAGGGACGTCCGGCAGATTCGCCTTCCGCCTTTAGGCCAGTGGTGCTGCTCGACGAGCTCGGCAAGGGTTTGGAGCGCATCATTGCCGAGCGCATAGTGCAGCACCTCGAGGAGGGCCTGGGCCCGAACTTATCGGAGCGACAGTTCGGGTTCAGGCGCGGGCGGTCCACGGTCGATGCCATCCTAGCCCTGAGGGATGTCATCGACACAGCAGAACGGCTGGGGCAGGGAGTGTTTGCGGTGTCACTGGACATCCGCAACGCATTCAACTCCCTGCCGTACGAAGTGATCAGGGACGCCTTGAGGTTCCACCAGCTTCCCCCCTATCTCCGGGTCATCGTGGAGCACTACCTGCAGGATAGGGTGGTGCTGTACGCTGACTCGAATGGGGAGCTGGTGGAGAGGAGCATGTCGTGCGGTGTTCCACAGGGAGCGGTTCTGGGTCCGCTCCTGTGGGACATGGGGTTCGACTGGCTCCTCAGGGGGACGATCCTCCCCCGCGCGGCGATAGTGTGTTACGCTGACGACACACTTATCGCCGCGAGGGGGACGACTTACCTCGAGGCGCGTCGCCGGGCCAAGGAGGTGGCGGAGGTGGCCATAGCGCGCATCCGGGCCATGGGACTAGATGTCTCGGTCGATAAAACCGAGTGCATCTTCTTCCATGGCCCGAGGAGAGCCCCACCGGTGAGGGCTAGGGAGGTCGTGCTTGATGGGGTGAGGCTTCCAGTGCTTCGCCACATCAAGTACCTGGGGCTGCTGCTGGACGCTCGCTGGGACTTCGGCGAGCACTTCAAGCAGCTAGCCCCCAGGTTGGTGAAGGCCTCTCTGGCCCTAGGAAAGCTCCTGCCGAACGTCGGCGGCCCAGGCACCACGTGCCGCCGACTGTACGCAGGGGTGATCCGTAGCATGGCCCTCTACGGGGCCCCGGTGTGGGCAGAAGCCGTAGGGACCAAAGGAGTGGCAGATCTCCGGCGGTCCCAAAGGGTGATTGCGACCCGCCTTGTACGAGGGTACAGGACGGTGTCGCGATCGGCGGCTTGCGCGCTCGCAGGTACACCACCGTGGGAACTGGAGGCACGTGTCCTACGGGAGGTGTATCTGCGAAAGGTGGAGGCCCGGGTGCGTGGAGATAGGCCCGCACCCGAGGAGGCCCGGCGAGCTAGGAGGGATGCCGAAGAACGGCTGATGAGGGAGTGGGAGGAGTCTCTCATCGACCCGCCATTCGGGAAGCGCACCCTCGAGGCACTGAGATCGGTGCTTCGGGAGTGGTGCGCTCGGCGCCAAGGGTCGGTGACCTTCAGGCTGGCGCAGGTCTTTACCGGGCACGGGTGCTTCGGTAAATACCTGCACCGGATTAGAAGGGAGCCGACCCCGTCGTGCCATCATTGCGGCGCTGCGGAGGACACTGCCCAGCACACCCTTGAGGTGTGTCCGGCGTGGTCTCCTCAGCGCGGCAATCTTGTCGCGACGATTGGGAGTGACCTCTCGCTCGCCGCCGTGGCGCGAGCCATGGTGACGAGCGACGGGTCCTGGGAGGGGGTGGCCACCTTCTGCGAGGACGTCCTCTCGCAGAAGGAGGCTGCCGAAAGGCGGAGGGAGGAGGACTTAGACTCCTCCCTCATAAGGCGCAGGCGTCGGGGGAGAAGGTGGCGGCGTTATGCCACCCGCATCCCCATCTAGAGGATGGAGCTCCGCTTCTCCTCTAGAGACGCCCCAAATGGCGGAAGGGGCACCCATTCTGCCTGGGTGTCCACCCCCCACGTGAAAACGCACGAAGGGGGAGAGGGTCTCTTCCCACCCTTCCCCGCTGGGAAGGGCTTTGGGTCAAGAGGCCAGTAGCGCAGGCTCGCGGGATGAATGCCTCGCGAGCGGAATGCGCTTGAGGAGGACCCTCGGGAACGGCTTCCCCGAGGGTAGGAGCCTCACTCGGAAACTACGGGTGATACCGGAGTTTTCTCCGTTATCGCCCGGCGTGGCCGAGAGGGGGTCCGACGGGATGGCGACCGCGGAAGCCCCTCGGGAACTTTTGTTTCCGGGGGACTTCTGCGGACGCACATTCCGATGAGGTGGGGGGGGGAAGGCCGTTAGCACACCTCGGCCGCCTCCGGCCCGCACTGGGCGGGGCAACCGCGCCGCCTGCGGTGGCGCCCGGGAACTTGTTCTTGAGACTTGTTCTTGGGTGACCATCGCGGGCGCGGGAGTCTCGTCCTGTGTGGGTCGGGGTCGGTCGAGGGGTGTGGTTTATTCCTTCCCTCACCGAAAGGGGGCCAGCGGCTGTCGGAGCGGGAGACCGGCAGTCGCATTGCACTTGGCCCTCAGGCGTGCGGGGTGTTCAGGGCGTCACGGTTCACCCCGTTGCTCCGTCCCTCACGGAGCATAGGCGAGGTCCGCCCACGAGCGCGGACCCACACTGGTCCGGGCCGCGGCAGAGTCCGACAAGGGACCCCGCGACCCGCACCACTGTGTATTGGGACGCCGTAGTTTTTAGTGGGTAGGCCTCCAAGCCTTTACCGGGCACTCGGCCGGGTAGGGGCATGGAGGAGAGTCCCACATATCCACCGTGTTCTCCCGACACGGTGTGAATGCCTAATGCCATTTTCTACGAAAACAAAAAAAAAAAAAAAAAAAAAAAAAAAAAAAAAAAAAAAAAAAAGGTTAGGTTAGGTTAGGTTAGGTTAGGTTAGGTTAGGTTAGGTTAGGTTAGGTTAGGTTAGGTTAGGTTAGGTTAGGTTAGGTTAGGTTAGGTTAGGTTAGGTTAGGTTAGGTTAGGTTAGGTTAGGTTAGGTTAGGTTAGGTTAGGTTAGGTTAGGTTAGGTTAGGTTAGGTTAGGTTAGGTTAGGTTAGGTTAGGTTAGGTTAGGTTAGGTTAGGTTAGGTTAGGTTAGGTTAGGTTAGGTTAGGTTAGGTTAGGTTAGGTTAGGTTAGGTTAGGTTAGGTTAGGTTAGGTTAGGTTAGGTTAGGTTAGGTTAGGTTAGGTTAGGTTAGGTTAGGTTAGGTTAGGTTAGGTTAGGTTAGGTTAGGTTAGGTTAGGTTAGGTTAGGTTAGGTTAGGTTAGGTTAGGTTAGGTTAGGTTAGGTTAGGTTAGGTTAGGTTAGGTTAGGTTAGGTTAGGTTAGGTTAGGTTAGGTTAGGTTAGGTTAGGTTAGGTTAGGTTAGGTTAGGTTAGGTTAGGTTAGGTTAGGTTAGGTTAGGTTAGGTTAGGTTAGGTTAGGTTAGGTTAGGTTAGGTTAGGTTAGGTTAGGTTAGGTTAGGTTAGGTTAGGTTAGGTTAGGTTAGGTTAGGTTAGGTTAGGTTAGGTTAGGTTAGGTTAGGTTAGGTTAGGTTAGGTTAGGTTAGGTTAGGTTAGGTTAGGTTAGGTTAGGTTAGGTTAGGTTAGGTTAGGTTAGGTTAGGTTAGGTTAGGTTAGGTTAGGTTAGGTTAGGTTAGGTTAGGTTAGGTTAGGTTAGGTTAGGTTAGGTTAGGTTAGGTTAGGTTAGGTTAGGTTAGGTTAGGTTAGGTTAGGTTAGGTTAGGTTAGGTTAGGTTAGGTTAGGTTAGGTTAGGTTAGGTTAGGTTAGGTTAGGTTAGGTTAGGTTAGGTTAGGTTAGGTTAGGTTAGGTTAGGTTAGGTTAGGTTAGGTTAGGTTAGGTTAGGTTAGGTTAGGTTAGGTTAGGTTAGGTTAGGTTAGGTTAGGTTAGGTTAGGTTAGGTTAGGTTAGGTTAGGTTAGGTTAGGTTAGGTTAGGTTAGGTTAGGTTAGGTTAGGTTAGGTTAGGTTAGGTTAGGTTAGGTTAGGTTAGGTTAGGTTAGGTTAGGTTAGGTTAGGTTAGGTTAGGTTAGGTTAGGTTAGGTTAGGTTAGGTTAGGTTAGGTTAGGTTAGGTTAGGTTAGGTTAGGTTAGGTTAGGTTAGGTTAGGTTAGGTTAGGTTAGGTTAGGTTAGGTTAGGTTAGGTTAGGTTAGGTTAGGTTAGGTTAGGTTAGGTTAGGTTAGGTTAGGTTAGGTTAGGTTAGGTTAGGTTAGGTTAGGTTAGGTTAGGTTAGGTTAGGTTAGGTTAGGTTAGGTTAGGTTAGGTTAGGTTAGGTTAGGTTAGGTTAGGTTAGGTTAGGTTAGGTTAGGTTAGGTTAGGTTAGGTTAGGTTAGGTTAGGTTAGGTTAGGTTAGGTTAGGTTAGGTTAGGTTAGGTTAGGTTAGGTTAGGTTAGGTTAGGTTAGGTTAGGTTAGGTTAGGTTAGGTTAGGTTAGGTTAGGTTAGGTTAGGTTAGGTTAGGTTAGGTTAGGTTAGGTTAGGTTAGGTTAGGTTAGGTTAGGTTAGGTTAGGTTAGGTTAGGTTAGGTTAGGTTAGGTTAGGTTAGGTTAGGTTAGGTTAGGTTAGGTTAGGTTAGGTTAGGTTAGGTTAGGTTAGGTTAGGTTAGGTTAGGTTAGGTTAGGTTAGGTTAGGTTAGGTTAGGTTAGGTTAGGTTAGGTTAGGTTAGGTTAGGTTAGGTTAGGTTAGGTTAGGTTAGGTTAGGTTAGGTTAGGTTAGGTTAGGTTAGGTTAGGTTAGGTTAGGTTAGGTTAGGTTAGGTTAGGTTAGGTTAGGTTAGGTTAGGTTAGGTTAGGTTAGGTTAGGTTAGGTTAGGTTAGGTTAGGTTAGGTTAGGTTAGGTTAGGTTAGGTTAGGTTAGGTTAGGTTAGGTTAGGTTAGGTTAGGTTAGGTTAGGTTAGGTTAGGTTAGGTTAGGTTAGGTTAGGTTAGGTTAGGTTAGGTTAGGTTAGGTTAGGTTAGGTTAGGTTAGGTTAGGTTAGGTTAGGTTAGGTTAGGTTAGGTTAGGTTAGGTTAGGTTAGGTTAGGTTAGGTTAGGTTAGGTTAGGTTAGGTTAGGTTAGGTTAGGTTAGGTTAGGTTAGGTTAGGTTAGGTTAGGTTAGGTTAGGTTAGGTTAGGTTAGGTTAGGTTAGGTTAGGTTAGGTTAGGTTAGGTTAGGTTAGGTTAGGTTAGGTTAGGTTAGGTTAGGTTAGGTTAGGTTAGGTTAGGTTAGGTTAGGTTAGGTTAGGTTAGGTTAGGTTAGGTTAGGTTAGGTTAGGTTAGGTTAGGTTAGGTTAGGTTAGGTTAGGTTAGGTTAGGTTAGGTTAGGTTAGGTTAGGTTAGGTTAGGTTAGGTTAGGTTAGGTTAGGTTAGGTTAGGTTAGGTTAGGTTAGGTTAGGTTAGGTTAGGTTAGGTTAGGT